>OY728145.1:1801210773-1802410773 GCA_963277665.1 Viscum album | reverse complement strand
ACAAAGGCGTGACCTTTGGGTTCGTTGACAAAGGGGGAGAAAAGTGCTTGAAAAGTGCTTGACAAAGGGGGAGAAAAGTGTTTGTTCAAGGGAGAAAATAGTGCGGAGATTTGATAAATCATACTTGTTACGGGGAGAAGCTGACAAGTGGAGCAGCCAGAAAGGGGGAGCAATGAGAAAGGGGGAGTGTATTAAATCTGACGATGCTAGAAGTGATCGATCAAATCATAGAAATCACGACAGCTGAGGATCGTGATAAAAGCAGAACAGTGGTGTTGGAATGGTGTGAGACGGTGTCCAGCTATCAACAATTGGTATCAACTTAAGAATTCACCAATTGGTATCAGTGTGGTTCAACAACTGGTTTTTCTTTTAAGAATTGGTATCAGGGTGGAATCGACAATTGGGGTCTGACATGAAGTGATTCATTGATGAACTTTTCATTCTACTCTTGTTTCTCACGCCGAGCATTGCTCATGTGGGCTTAGAGTACATGTTAAGTGAATCCTTGAACGCTATCATAATCGCAAGAGGCGAATGGTGGTAGCAGCTGGAAGAAGACTCAGTGAGGTATCAAAGTGCAGAAAATATTTCTGAGCAGAGTTGTGAAGAGTTGTCAACAAACCCAAAGGGGGAGATTGTTGGGCAAAAATCCCTCAAGGTAACATTGCAGCATTTTTGGGTTGATTGTGTTTGTTGACAAAGCAGGTTTCCATGGAGAATTGTCGAGTTCCCGAGAAGTTGTTGACATTCCATGTTGACAAAGAACTTTGACAAAGGAAAGGACGATCTGGAGGCGGTACAAAAGAGCAGTACAAGGTGGCGCCGTTTTCCAGTGTTTGCCAATTTTTTGGGCCTGAAAATCGCCAATGGAAAATGGAGTGATATGTTGTTGGCAAAGGTTGAGGAGAGAGAAATGAAGGAGGTGTGCGGAAAAATCAAGCGTGGCGCGCAAAAATAGAGGGTTGCGCGAAATCTTGAAGTGTGGCGCGCAAAACAGCGGGTTGCGCGAAATTGTATTTCGCGCAAAAGATGTTTCAAGGCCGAAAGCTTGAAAATCGGTAAAGGCATGAGGCGCGCGAAATTTTGGACGCGTGCGCGCAAAAATGAAGTGGCGCGCGAAATAGCGGATGAAGTATTTCGCGCAAGAGGTGTTTCAAGCTCCGAAGCTCGGAAAATGGCAAAGGCATGAGGTGCGCGAAATTATGGAGCAGTGCGCGGAAAATGTTTGTGCGTGGAAGATCAAAGCGGATTACGCGCTCAAGGAGGGTTTTTCGCGCGGGGTCGATGTTGCCTATAAATATGAAGTGACCCTCCTCCATTCAGCAGAGTTCAAGACATAGAAAATACCTGAGCTCTGGTGCGCGAAATTGAAGTTTGAAAGGGTGTTGCGCGTAAACATAAAGTTTGCGCGTAAAGTCAGATTGCGCGAAAAGCAAAGGCTGCGCAGAAAGTTTGAGTTGGCGCGTAAAAGGAAGGTTGCGCGAAAAGTGGATTTCGCGCAAAGGCAGTGAATTGCGCGCAAGACAGTTTCCAGGCTGCGCGTAAAATTTGGAAGTTGCGCGAAAAAGGAATTTCGCGCAAAGCATAGAAATTGCGCGCAAGGCACCGTAAGGGTTGCGCGTAAAACTTGAGGTTGCCCGGTACATCCGGTGCAAAGTGAGATTCATCTGCGGGTGAAAGTTGGACTTCAACAAAGCATCTACATACAGAGAAAGATGCATTCCTTAATGGAAATGAAGAGACCTACAGGTCTATAAACTGTGATTGGATTCCCTTCCCAGAGCAGTGAGCTTAGGAAGAGGAAGAAGGTGATCCTCTCCACCGGCAGTGAGCCAGAGAGAGAGAAACAGGGAGTGACCCTTGGGAAAGCAGTGAGCTGACCCTAAACATTGTATAGGCAGTGAGCCTGGGCATAGAAGTGATCTAGCCCGAACATTGTAAACCACAGCTAGTGAAGTTAGTGGATCTTGGTACGAACCGGCAACTTGTCGGCGTATGCTCCTTGGACGTAGCCCTTAGTGGTGAACCAAGTAAAAATCGCTGTGTCTGCCTGGTCACTTCTCTGCATTGCACTCAAAGCATTATCATCAGATAAACTTGAAAAGAACTGAGCATAGTATACACACAAGAGCAAACAAAGTGACCCTTGTAACAAAGAGGTCAAGATCCAGTGGGGCAGGAAGTATTTTGAAAAGAATATCCATACCCTGATTCACCCCCCCTCTCAGGGTATATAGGCCCCTATTGGCCCTAACAATTAATATATATAACCGTTTATAAGTCATTTTTTTGAACCTTAGATTTTTAGGAATAAAGTTACAATTAATAATATTTTTTTTTTTAAAAACTATTTTATGTCAATTTTGATACTATTTGGTAATTGATTTTTGTGAAAATCATAAAAGAATGATTAGTTCGAAAAAAGTGGATTAAATCAATATTAACAAGTCATTTTAACATAGAAAATTATTGGAATTCATAAAAAGTCAAAAACTATATTTATTTGGGTATTTATAACATCAATTATGTCAATATTCCATTAATAAGATAATTAGTGTATCATCATTGTGTCATAAATAAATTAAATTATTTAATGTCTAAAAGTTACAAATAAAATATAATTATGTAGGAAATCGTTTTATCTTTATAATTAACATTTATAGTCGAATTTAGCTTATGTATAACGTTATATTAAAAATGATTTACTTATTAAACTTTGATTTTAACTATTTTAACCCTTCATTAAATAAATTAATAATAAATGTTCTAATCTAATCCAAGTCAGCATAAATGGTCATATTTTATTCCTAATGTTGTTTTTGGTCGAATTAAACTTATCCAATAGAATTAGAACATTTGTTAGGGTAATAATAATATCATTTTTACCCTTAATTGCCCTATTTACTTTTAACCGTGGTAAAAAAAGTAAAAAGTTACTATTCATCAAAAATTATTTTCATCTCATTGAAGCACATTTTACTTACCGACATCAACCGTGCCTCTCGGATTTTTTAAATTCCACTCACAGAAGTGGTAAAATTAAGTTTTATGTAAATTAGCAAATTATCCTAGAAGGTGGGTAAAAGACGGTGAAAAGTTCAATAAAATTAATATATGTCTAAAATTATTATAAATTTACTTCAATGAATTACATTGAACTTATATAGGTATTATCTATCAATTTTGACCTAAAATAAATTTAAATAAAATAAATAATTATTTCAATAAAAAGTTGGTTTTTAAATAGTAACCCAATGTTTTCACTATTCATCAAAAATTGAAAGCTTGCAGAAAAATACCAAAATTTCACCCTAGGCTAATTTCGATATTCCGATTCCAAAAACAAAGTCCATTTCGAAAAATAAACTTTAAAAAAAATTCAAAAGGTGGTTATTACTATTCATAATGGCTAGTTTTAATAATATTTTAATAGCATATTGTTTTTTAGTGAAACTCGGTATTGCGTACGACGCAAGCTATCAAGGAAGGTTGTGTTTGCGTGTAAAGCAGGCCAAGCTAGTGTTGTGTGTAGTGACAGATTCCTTTGATGATTTTTATAAAATAAAAACAATATATTTCTTATAAAAGTCTCGGGTGATACATTCTACCCCCTTTAAAATGAATTTCTCCCTCGAAATTCATCACTTGTAACAAACAGATGAGGATACCTCTCCCTCATCATATCCTAAAGATCCCTTGTATCTTCATCTAATTGGTGGCTCCTCCATAAAACTTTAGCCAAGAAAGTTGTCCTATTCCATAGGAATTCTCACTACGATCGAGAATATCTATCAGTTGTTCTTCATAAGAAGGATCTTGTTCCAGCGGTACAACTTCTAAGATGAGTACATGTGAAGGATCATGTATGTACTTTCTCAAGAGAGATACGTGGAACACATCATGAACTTGAGAGAGATTCGGTGGAAGTGAAAATTGGTAAGCTACCTTCCCAACACGATCCAGTATTTCGAAAGAACCGATATACCTAGTGCTCAGCATTCCCTTCTTTCCAAATCTCATTACTCTCTTCCAAGGAGATATTCGTAAGAACACTTTTTCACCCACTTCAAACTCTATGTATTTTCATCATTTTTCAGCATAACTTTTTTTTCCACTCTGAGCTACCCTTATGTGTTGTTGAATAGATCGGACCTTTTCTGCCATCTCATCAACAAGATCAGGTCCTAATAGCTTTCTTTCCCCAACTTCATCCCAGCAAGTTGGAGTCCTGCATTTCTTTCTATAGAGAGCTTAATAAGGAGCCATCTGAATACTGGAGTGAAATCTATTATTATAAGAAAATTCCACCAAAGGTAGGTGTTGATACCAACCTCCTTTTAAATCCATAGAGAAATCTCTCAACATATCTTCTAGAGTTTGAATTGTCCTCTCAGACTGACCGTCTGTCTGAGGATGATAAGCAATGCTGAAACTCAACTCTGTATCCATAGTATGCTGAAGACTTCGCTAGAACATTGAGGTAATCCTCGGATCCCAATCAGATATAATAGAATGTGGTACTCTATGAAATCATACCACTTATTTTACATATATCCTGGCAAGCTGATCCAGAGAGAAATCCTCTCTAATAGCAATGATGTGAGCAGACTTTGTAGGATGATCAACTATAACCCAGATAGCGTTATTTCCTTTGGATGTTTTATGAAGTCCTGTGACAAAGTCCATAGTGATGTTTTCCCATTTCCATTCAGGTATGGGTAATGGTTGAAACATCCCCTTAGACTTCTATCTCTCAGCTTTAACTTGCTGACAAACCATGCGTCGAGAGACATATTCAGCAACATCGCTTTTCATTCCATCCCACCAGAAGTACTCTTTCAGGTCCCTATACATCTTCGTGCTTCCAGGATGAATAGATAATGAAGTACTATGAGCCTCATCCAGTAGCTCCTTCTTTAATTCGAGGATGGGAGTAACACAAACCAGATTCCTGAACTTTATTATCCCATCACAATCAAGGTTGAATTCAGGAACATTTCTCACCTTCTTTTGTAACTCAACATCTTATTTCTGTGCCTCTATAATCTTAACATGTATAGATGGTTGAACATTCATTTGATAAAGATACTATTTTCCCCCTTTCATTATAATTACAAGATCCATCCTTTGTAAATCCATAAATATTTGATCTTTTGTGATCATCATCATGGATTAACTGGAATGGTCTTGTCTACTTAATGCATCTGCCACCTTGTTTACTTTCCCAGGGTGGTAATGAATTGACAAGTCGTAATCCTTAATCAGCTCCAACCATCTTCTTTGGTGCATATTCAGCTCCTTTTGTTTGAAAATATACCTTAAACTTTTATGATCAGTATAAATGTCACACCTTTCTCCATAAAGATAATTCCTCCAAATCATTAATGAAAATATTACCGCAGCTAACTCCAAATCAAGAGTTGGGTAATTTTGCTCATGGATTTTCAATTGTCGTGTGGCATAAGCTATCACCATATCATTTTTCAAAAGAACACACCCCAATACCTTCTTGGATGCATCACTGTAGATCACAAACCTTTCTCCACTACAAGGCAGTGTGAGCATAGGTGCACTGGATAACCTTATTTTCAACTCCCTAAATTTATCTTCACATTTCTCCATCCAAACAAACTTAACTCCTTTCCGAGTCAACCTGGTGAGTGGATTAGATAATCGTGAAAAATTATTCACAAAACGTCGATAATATCCAGCCAAACCAAGAAAACTTCGGATCTCAGTTACTGTTGTTGGTCTCGACCATCTTTCTATAACCTCTGTTTTTTCTGGATCCATAGATATCCCCTCTTTTGAGATTATGTGACCCAAAAATGAAACTTTTTTAAGCCAAAATTCACACTTGGTAAATTTGGCATAAAGCATCTCCTTTCTCAGGGTCTTCAATATATTTCTCAAGTGATATTCATGTTCTTCCTTGCTCTTTGAATATACAAGAATATCATCTATAAAGACTACCACAAACTGATCCAGATAGTCTCTAAAGACTCTATTCCTCAGATCCTTGAAGATAGCAGGGGCATTAGTAAGACCAAATGAAATCACTATTAATTCACAGTGTCCATACCTTGTACGGAAAGCCGCCTTTGGTATATCCACCCTTTTGACCCTTAATTGATGATACCCTGAACGAAGATCAATCTTGGATAAGTATTGAGCTCGGCGTAGTTGGTAAAATAAGTCATCAATGCACGGGAGAGGATATTTTTTCTTGATAGTGATCTTGTTAAGTTCTTGATAATCAATGTAAAGTCTCATTCATCCATCTTTCTTCTTAACAAACAGAACAGGTGCTCCCCAAGGTGACACACTAGGGCGTATGAACCCCTTATCATGATTCTCTTGGAGTTTCTTCTTCAATTCCTGCAAATCAATTGGGGCCATTCTATAATGTGTCTTTGAAATAGTTAAAGCACCTGGTACGAGTTCAATTGAAACCTCAACTTCACGATTTGGTGGAAGACCCGGAAATTCCTCCGGAAAGACATCATCAAACTCTCGTACAATGGGAATATTATTAATCGTGAGTTTCTCAGCAACCATTTGAGATAAATAACCTTCATTTAGTGGAATCAAAACCCATAGGATGGAATAAATTTCCACTGGAAGGTTATGTTCATCCTTCCATCGATAGACGATCAAAGATTGATCTGCAAAATGAAATGTGACTTCCCTTCATTGGCAATTGATATGAGCTCCATATATAGAAAGAAAATCCATGCCATGAATCACATCAAATTCCACTATATGGAGGATCACAAGATTTGCAGGAAGCACTTTCCCCCAAACTTCAATCGGAGAAGAATTATAACCTTTTGATGTTACTATTGTGCCATTAGGGGTTGTCATAGCTAACTCAACATCTAATTGTTTAGGTAATACGATGATACCCTTAGAAAATTCTTCAGAAATAAAAGAGTGGGTGGATCCAGAATCAAATAAAACATTTTCTACTTTAGAGTGGATGGTAAGTGTACCTTTCACCACTTCTTTATCGTACTCCCCATCGCTGATAGAAATTGCATGTGACATTCCTTTGTCTTTAGCCTTAAGAGTTTATTGACGTCGATCATCATCAACAACCCTTGTATTAGGGCATTTATTAGCATAATGACCCATTTCCTTGCACTTGTAACATTGAAGTGTAGGAGGTGCACTCATTGTAGACTTTTCATTGTCTGCATCACTAGAAATCTTCTACCCATCCTTGCGGCATTCAAATGCCCGATGACCTTCCTTTCCACATTTGAAACATTTACTTGTCCCTTTAAGACAACCCCCTACATGTTTCTTTCCACACATTGATCATAAGGGAAAACTCATCTTCTTTTCAGTGTGCTCTTTATATTTTCCTTTGAATTCCATTTTCCTCTTCTTATCAAACCCATATGACTGATGGGTTACTCCAATCTCCATCTCAACTTTGAGAGCACATCGAACGATTTCCTCATAGTTATTGAAGTCTGTTATGGATAACGCCCTTCGAAGACTTGGTTTTAAGCCACTAAATAATCGATTTATCTTACTCTCAGGTTGGATTATAATACCAGAAGCGTACCTTGCAAGTCTTGTAAAATTTTCTTCATAGGTACCAACAGATTCATCATGCTTTTCCTTTAGTTCAAGAAACTCCTTCTCCATCTTTGTTCGGAGAATATGAGGGAAGTAATTATTGAAAAATATTTTCTTGAACTCGTCCCATTCCATGGACTCAATTTCATCTCTTGGCATCAAATTATTGATAAGATTCCACCATTGATCAGCATCACCTTCCAAACTATACACTACTGAGATGAATTTATCATGTTAAGAACATTGAAGAACTTAAAATATCTTTTCAGTAGTACTGATCCATTGTTCAGCAACTAATAGATCAGTAGACCCGCTGAATGAAGGTCGACACTGTCTCATGAAGGATTCAACATGATTTTTCTCCTTCCTTTGCTCGTTTGGAAGTCCTGCATGATTCATAGCTTGAGAAAGTTGTGTGATCATGGCTACAAGATTTGGCATTCCAGCTCCCATAATGATTGGTTGCTCAGGGGGACAATCATTGCATTTCCCATCGCATTCCTCATTAACACAGTTCCTTCGGGTTCCAGCCATTGACTAAAACCAAGAAGAATAGTGTGAGAAACACTAATTATAATATGAAAACAACATAATAAAGAATAAAATTTCACACTTAAGTTCTTATTCTAGGTTATTCATGGCCATTTCTAAAACACTAAGATTGTGTTTTATTCTTAGACTTATCCTTAGGATTCTTACTAAGGCTTTCACATCCACGTTTTCAAAGGTTGACTATACCTTTCCTCTGATACCAACTATAATGACCCATACTTTACATACATTTTTAATACTTCAAAATTGAATCACACTTATTACAATATATAACAAAACCATGAAAGGACCGTATAGGTATAGTGGCTTTAGAAACTGGTAAACAAAAACAACTTGTTCATAAAGCATCTACATTGTCCCCCATTTATTTCATCATATCTAGAGTCCCTTTTGGCATATCCTACTTAATAGCCTTCATCATGACCTGGGGGAAATAAAACATACAAAAGGGTGAGATCAAATGCTCAGTAAGGGAAAATAAAAATCAATCACATCATGAACATAACATTTTGGAAATCTTAACCTGCAAAAGAAATCATAATTTCATATCATGGGATAAATCATAGATGTGAAATGTAATCCCAGTAATCATAACATAAAAAATGAAACTTTTTTTAATACACACATAATCATAGAGAATCATTTTTTATTAGTAAACACTCATTGTCAAGACATTATTAGTGGACAAAGTCAATTTCTGAACCAAGTTCATTCCTCATTTCAGTCCTGTTTCACTAAACTGGTTTAACCTGCCATTCCAGCCATGTCTATCTCATGAGATATAAAATATTTACCCAATTCATTGGAGGGAGATATAATTCCCACCCATCTCAGAATGATACCATACTTATGTTTGTCACAAAATAAAAAAAAATCATACATCATTGCATAACCCATGTAATAAAAATGGGATTCTTAAACATCGTGATACCATAAATCAATTCATATAAGATAAAGGAATTCATAATAATAATTCCATCACAACATAATCAAATCAATGTAATAATAGAGATATAAACAAAACCCTATATTATCTTAGAGGGAAAATAATTTTGATGCAACACTTGAACTCTATTATTGAGGAAAATATCCTTTCTACTTCAAAAATTTTTTTCCTTTCTTAACATGTCATACAATTTTAAAATAAAAGAAGTTGATTAAAAATAAACTTGAAAACATGTAAAGGGAGATTCTTGGAAATAATTTTTTAATAATCCATTCATTCCGTATAAGGTAAAAAAAGACATTCTTCTCGTACTTTTGTCGGAAAAGTCAAAAAGTACCTCATATGAAAAACGACAAAAGATTCCGTTCATATCATTTACTAAAAACTCACCGAAGGGTAAAATTGGATATAAACTATTGTATAAGGATATAAATATTACATATTTATGAAACATGTATGTGGATGATAAATATTCCCCAGTAAATTCTGAAGTATAAACAATCTCGGATAAAAATTGAGATTGCGAGATTTTCCCTTACCTTAGGTATGATTTTCTTCGTAAGTGTCCGAACCTCCTGTATAATTATTTAAGTAATGTCATTTACTTATTCCAGAATCATAATCATTTTATTATATCATATATAATCTTATTCTAAGCTTCTTATTAGTAATATTTCATTGTTACTTGTTATTCGGGTGTTTATTGCTTTTTGTTCTAATGCGTGTTTTGTCGAATAAATTCTTATTCTTCTTTTAGGATATAGATACCAAATTTCTAGAATGATATTAGTGTAATATATATCATATTTATTCATTAAATTCATTTATATAATCATTATGGAATGAAGATCATGTAAAAAAAATCGCATCACATCGTGGAGACGGTAGGCTATACGTACGCACGATCGATGATATCGTTCCCATGAACGTGGAATTGTATTGGAGTGTATTTATACTATTTCAAAATCAATATAAATTTACAATAATCATATATAGTTATTATTTACACCATTATACCCATCCAAGTAAGGTGGTGGTGGAATGTAGATTTCACCACGGCGTGGAGACAGTATTTCGTACGTACGCACGCGCGGTGATTTCGTTTTCCGTAGGATGGATAGATGGTGAAATAGGGTTGTATCATACTTATAATAACATATCTTTATATGAGAGATAATGATGTTATTACTTCATAATCAAACATCTAATGAAGAAGAAGTGGAAGAAGAAATAAAGTTGAAAGAATCGGTAACGGACATTACCTCTTCTTTGAAGCGCCTCGTTGAGAGCTCCTTTTAGGGCACTAAAATTTGTCTTTGAAGAATACCAGGACCACTAGGATGCTTCTAGAGAAGTGTAGAGGAGAAATTGGAAGGTTTGGGCCGAGCTTCAAGGCTCAAAGTGGTGTGAGGATGAGAGGGAGGAGGTGCCCTTTTATAAGGGAGGAGAGGGGCATCTTGGGAAAAACTAAATATATTATTTTATTATAAAGTCATATTCGGTTTCAAATAGCTCGACATTGATTTATTTAGAAGCTAAGGTGGGTATGGGTAGAAATAATCTCATCCTATAGAATTTATACAAGTTTCGGTTCCTATTTTAACCTTATCATTTAGATTTAACTTTAAGTTAAATAATTTTACTTTTACCGTGTCTTCTTGTTTTCTTACACTATAAGGTTAATAAACATACTATAACAAGACAAAAGAACCCCAAGTTGTTTATTATTAATATATATAACCTTATCTATGTCATGATTCCGATACTTATATTTTTAGTAATAAAGAAACAATTAATAATATAATATTTGTTTTAAAAACTATTTTATGTAAATTTTGATACTATTTGGTAATTGATTTTTGTGAAAATCATAACGGAAATATTAGTTCAAAAAAAGTGTATTAAATCAATACTAACATGTCATATTAACATATAAAATTATTGGAATTCATAAAATGTCTAAAATTACATTTATTTTGGTATTTATATCATCAATTATGTCAATAATTGATTAATAAAATAATTATTGCATCATCATTGTGTCATAAATAAATTAAATTATTTAAACTCTAAAAATTACAAATAAAATATCATTATGTGGGATATATTTATATATTTCTAATGAATATTTATAGTCGAATTTATCTTATGTATAACCCTATATTAAAAATGATTTACTTATTAATCTTTGATTTTAACTATTTTAACCCTTCTTTAAATAAATTAATAATAAATGTCCTAATCTAATCCAAGTGGGGATAAATGGTCAAATGTAATTACTAAGGTTGTTTTTGGTCTAATTACACTTATCCAATATAATTATTACTTATTTTTGGATAATAATAATATCATATTTACCCATATTTATCCTATTTACTTTTAACCGTGGTAAAAAAAGTAAAAAAGATACTATTTATCAAAAATTATTGTCATCTCATTGAACCACATTTTACTTACTGACATCAACCGTGTCTCTCAGATTTTTTAAATTCCAATCACAGAAGTGGTAAAATTATGTTTTATGTAAATTTGCAAATTCTCCTAGGAGGTGGGTAAAAGACGGTGAAAGGTTTGATAAAATTTTTATATATCTAAAATTATTATAAAATTATTACAATTATTTAAATTAAACTTATATAGGTATTATGTATGATTTTTGACCTAAAATAAATTTAAATAAAATAAATAATTATTTAAATAAAAAGTCGGTTTTTAAATAGAAACCCAGTGTTTTCACTTTTCATCAAAAATTGAATGTTTCCATAAAAATACCAAAATTTCACCCTAGGCTAATTTCGATATTCTGAATCCAAAAAAGAAGTCCATTTTGAAAAATAAAATTTACAAAATTTCAAAAAGTGGTTATTACTATTCATAATGGCTAGTTTTAATAATGTTTTAATAGCATATCGTTGTTTAGTGAAACTCGGTATTGCGTATGATGCCAGCTATCAAGGAAGGTTGCGATTACGTGTAAATAAAGCCAAGCTAGTGTTGTGTGTAGTGAAAGATTCCTTTGATGATTTATATAAAATAAAAACAAATTATTTCTTATAAAAGTATCGGGTGTTATAAATAATGTGGATAAAAATGAGCAGGATTCAGGGAAACGTATTCTGAACAACATATATTCATCCCTCCTTCTATTTTTACTTCCATCTCCTCATTATTCCGAAGGTAGTTTTTTTTATATAGATACCATAAAATATTGAGATTGAGATATTGATAAATATAATGTTAATTCATGATGTAATGGAGAATTTGAGTGACTCTCAAGTGATGTGAGGTTGAGCACCAAGTGGTTTAGGCTGACACAAACCGACAGACACTCTCTTCTGAGTTTTGATCTTATGTGTAATCTCCATTTAATATCTTCTAATGTTATATTTATTGGATTAATTTTTTTTATTTATTGAAGATATTTTCAACTTTCTTGTATGGTTTCCCAATATTTTAAGTAAAATAGTTGATTTCACTATTTAAATGTCTTCAGTGAGGTCTTTCCATTGAGCATGGTGATTTCAAATATGATTTATTATGTAGATACCATCAATAAATTAAATAAATTATATATGAGGGAAAATCATATTTATGTATATATATGATGTCCTTGAAAAAATGAGGTTTTTATTGGGAGGTATTTGAAAAGGCAGAGAGATATTCAATTTGGAAATCATTTTCAACAATGAAGAGGGGAGTGTTAGAGAGGTTTAAGCTTGACCACAACTACTCTTTTGATTGTTATTTCAAACAATTTTTATTTATTGTAATTTTTTTTCCAATTTTTAATTTTATTTCACGTTATAATTAATTTCTATTCTATTTTATATCATTGTATAAAGTCCTAAAACAATTATTCATGAAAAAACAAGCAAAACAAAATTGACTGTTTTTCATTCAAATTGCAACCACATCGAGAGAAAATCTAGGGACCTATATATATCATTTCCCTATGGGATATATTTATTGATTTATTTTTCCATTAAAAAAATCATCACTTAAAATGTGTCCATTTTGGGGATGTTTCATATTCTTTTTTAATTTATTATTGAATTTCTATGATAATAACTAAAAATTTAGAGTAAAAAAACTAAAAAAATGTATTTTTCATATTAATTACTCATATGACTATCCAAATTATTAACCATTTTTTGTGTCGATTAATGAATATTTCTCAAAATATATATTCAATGAAAATTCAATAATTCTCTAAGAAAATAATTTCATGATCCAACAAGTGAATTTGGTTCTTCAACATCCAGCTTCCATGATTCACAAAGAGATCAAATAAATTAAAATTATTTCCAATGAATTAAAAGTATTGAAATAAAAAAACTGAAAAAATATGATCAAGAAATGGAAAATAATGTTTTAACCACTTTTGATGTTGGTGAATCCTTTGTGGGTGAGTTGAAAAATGATTTGAAAACAATATTTTCCAATTTTAAGGAAGAAATTATTACTAATTCACCAATTGGTGTTCCTTTTAGAAATCGAATGACTTAGGAAATTAATTTTGATGATTTTTTTGGAAATTAAATTTCATTTGAAGACACTATTTATTAAATTTAAAATGTATAACTGTTGAATGAATCATTGGAAAAAATATGAATAGAAACACAAGTCATTCATTTTTGGAGATTATTTGAAGGATCCTCAATTTCTTCACACCTTCAATACAACCATTTTTGACTCCCAAAAAGGGCTAGAACATGAGAGTTGATATAGACAATTATTCAAATTTGATCAATATTTTAAATAATATTATGATATTCAATTACTAAATTTTTTTCCTTATGTAGATTTACCACCCATTTCTTTTGAGTGGACTAATTTTTTGGATGAATATCATGTTAAGTTTGAAATAAAGGAAATAATGATTTATCTAATTTAAGAATGAATTGGTTTCGATTAAATTGGTGATCCGAAGGTGGTTTTCAAAGAAATAAAAATTTTTAAGACAAAATTGAAGATAAATCACATTTTGAGATAAAAATTCAATAACTACTGGAGGTTTTTAAGAAAATAAATTATTGGGAAGTTTATTTTACATTTTGTTCGTGCTTCCACAACATCATTGGAATATCAAAATCATTAAAAGTAAGATGAATAAATTTGATATTGGGATATTCTATATGTTTTTAGAGATGAGGAATAATGGAGAAAATTCATTTTCCTGGTTCATGAGGAAGAAACCACACCCACCTTTTGAATGGGTATACTGAACTACTACTGCCATACTTGGGGATGTGAAATTCTAGCACCTACATGGGGGATCATACTAGAGCATCCTAGGTAAATGAAGAATATAAAATTTTAATTTTTTTAGTATTTCGGAATTAAATATTAATTTTACATTAAAGGTAATTCTATGTTTGATGGATTACCCCACACACAACAATGAGTTTATTCGAATTGTTATGTTGCACACAATACTGAGTCATACTGAAAAAAATAATAATATAATTATTTTTAAATGGTGGTTAATTCTTAGTCATTTTATTAGAAGGAATTAATATAACTGGCCATATTATGACTAAACATGTTTGTTAAATGTTCTTACATTTATCCAATAAAATTAAGTGGCTCAAAATGAAAATGAATTCAATTTTATGCATAAATACTCTAATATTTTGAAAAGGTTGTTTTACCACCTTTTGATGGAGAAAAAATTTTAAATATAGTTTATTTTTTACTTTTATAAATTTAATTTGAAAAAATAAAATTATTCTTTAGATGCAAGATATCAGAATTTACATTGTGAATAATTTTTGGTATTTTTCTGATAAAGATCATTTTTTAATGAGTAGTGAAAAATACCGCATTTTGAGTCAAAACTATCTTTTCATTTCATTTAGATATATAGTTAGATTATATTTTTTAAATTTTTTTAATGTGTAATAGGATTATTTTTTACCATTTAATCTAATTTTGGTCATTGTAAGTAATTTAGAATTGAAATTGGGCATAAACACATGTCAATCTTTTTGTAGTTTTTACTTCTTAAAAACATGCTTGCAATATTTTACATTAGAAATTAATTTTAAATTTATTAATGAAAATTATATGTTTTTAATTTGGTAAATAGATATAGATTTTGAATTTGGAATTTCAAAATTATCTTTTGGTGAATTTTTTTATTTTTATGAAAATGTTCAGCTTTTTAGGAATAGTAAAAAAACACTACATTGTAGTTAAAACCCCAAATTTTTCATTTAAATGCAATTTTACCACTTATGTGAATTGAATTTAAAAAATAATACATATATGGTTGTCATAATTAAGTAAAATGTTGATCAATATGAGGAAAATAATTTTTTTTCAATAGTAACTTTTGATTTTTATTTACCACGGTTAATGGTAAATAGGGTAATTCAAGGTAACAATAATATTATAATAATATAAAATTACATTAACACTTGTCCTAACCCTATTGGATTAGTCCAATACGACCAATAAAATACTTGGGTGGAATTTTTGGCTTTTTAAAGTCACGTGGGTAAGATAATAACATTAATAACTTTTTATTTAACGTAAAAATAAAAATATCATAAACATGAAACTTTATACTAATACAATTTTAAGTGGGATTTTATAATTTAACTTTTTGACTATAAATATTCAATAGAAAGTTAAAAATATTTCCTTCGTAATGGTATTTTAATTATAATTTTTAGATATTAAAAAATTAAATTTATTTATGACACAATGATTTTGTAGTGCTTACCTTATTAATGAATATTTTAAATAAATGAGATTATATAAATTAAAATAAATTATTTTGGAAACTTTTATTGGAATAAAAGAAATTTATGGACTATAATGACTTGTTATATTTATATTAATGTTGTTTTTGATAATGAATAATGTTGTTTTGGATTTTTTTAAAAAGGCATGATATGAATAATATTTAAATTGACATAAATGTGTTTTTAAAACAAATATTATTTTATTAAATGATATAATAATCCTAACAATTTAATATTTGTAAAAAATACTTAGATAAGGTTTAAAATTTTACTAATTAACCACTTTTATTTATATTGTCATTTTATGGTAACTATATTTACCATGTACAGTGAATACACAAGAAGACATTGTAAGAGTCTAATTAGTTAACTAACGGTTACAACTAAATGATATGGTTAAATATGAAAACCAAAACATGTCAAAAAAATATTTTATCAGAGAATTTATCATAATATCTATCTTATATTTTAATTTAATGAGTTATGATCCTTTTTAAACCGAAATTTCTTTTATAATAAAATAATAATTTCAAATTTTCCTAAAGAGCCCCTCCTCCTTCTTATAAAAGGGTGTCAGCTCTAACCCATTAATCACACCTATAAATCCTTTTTAATCATCCGAAAATTGACCAAATAATCTCCCAACATACCTATATTAATTTTATGATCCTTAACCTAGGAATAAGGCCATTCAAGAGATCCCATTGGCTCAAATCAAAAGACGTTACCCAATTTGAGGTATCATCATACATTAAGTTTCATTCCATTATTATTCATTCTAAACTCCCTATTATCTTCTTTATTATTCATTTATATAACAAAAAAAGTATCTTAGAAATTCTAGGTTGTTTTTTTGAGATGGATTCGAACTAAACTTACACACACCACCATCTATTGGATACGAACATGCTATTTCTATGGACAATGAACTATTACCTCATGAAACGATGATTGTTTGATTTTCCTCTACCACCACTCATGATGGAAATTATGATGGAACTATAATTATATATGATATTTTGGATATTTATTTAATCTATATGTTTATTTAATTCTCATTTATAATATACCATTATTCTTTTCATATCATATAAATACGATAATTTCATTTTAGGAAGTGCGTACTACCACCCACTTAAAGTGATATGACTCGTTCATACCATACGTGGAACTTATAAAGTATGATGTAAATGAACTTATGTAATGTATATAAAATATAATATTGTATGGGAATAATAATATTCATAAGTATCATTTGGTTTTCATCCCTTTAAAAATGAAAACAATGAAATGAATGTCACGTTCATGCATTTGTTCAACTTACCGTCTCATTGAATGATGCATTTCATTTTCATATAACCATATTATATAGACTATTATAAATAAATATATAATTGAAATATATGTTATATATTGTATCTAAATCATTAATATCATTTTGGATATAATTAAATTTTTACTATATGGACAACTTGTGATTATAACACGTTCACTTTTGACTGAAGTTCCGAACATCGACAAAATGACCGAGCTGAACTCAAATAATTAACTAATTTTTATAACAATATAATAAGTAATATAAATCGAATAATAAACTTTAAAAAGGTTCGGGCGAAATAATATATTAAATTATGTATATTATTCAACAAATTAAAGAACTAAATAGTTGATTCAGACATAAGGTGAGGGACTTTGTCCCAATATCCATTCATTGAGGCATATTTTGATAATATAAAACTATTAATTTTATAAAATGTTAAATAAACTCCTTTTAATTTTATCTTCATTCAAATGGATGCATTTTTAATACTAATAATTTATCTATTTGTAAAAAATAATGTTTTTTAATGTATGTGGTGACAACGACCTCTCTACCACTGTTATCGTTTTTTTATATTTGGCTTCCTCTATAAGAATTAAGGTTTTTAAATGGAAAAGTGATCCCTTATATCCAATTTTGGGGGTTTAAATATTTGATAAGTATTTTGAAATATATTTAGTAATTAAATTATTTCTTGTGATTTCAAATGAATTGGTATTAGTGAGATTTTGGTATTTGCAATATTTTTTTGTGTTGTGATTATGTAATGGTACTTGGACATTTGACAAATGGTTACATGACAAACTAAATGACATGTGGTTCCATGATATACCTAGAAAGGGTGGTTAAGTTATAACCAACAATTCCTTGGGTATTGATGTCTGTCGTATAGCTATTTCATTTAGTGATATGCATGGAACTCGATCCTATAGTTATTTCATTTAAGTATGTTTATATCCCAATTTACATTTATATGTTATGTGTGCTTCATATGGGTTTTATGGTAATATTATGGTTACAAATGGGTAATAAAGGATATTTTATTCAGAGAAGGGTATTTACTACTTCATTAAGGCGAAGAGTATTACTTATGATAAGGTATTCAATGTTTACATGTGGTTTTGAAAAACCAATTGTTTTCTTTATCTGTGCATCCCTTAATGAGATTTTTATTCTCATCCCATGTTTTTGAATTTTTTTCACAGGACATAAAGTGGAATAGGTTCATGGATGAGATCATGGAAATTTCATGATAAATAAAATGTGGAACTAAACATGTTTCTTTTCATTTAAGAGTTTTTATTTTATATAAAAAATAAATACTATGTAGAATTGTCTACATGTAATATTCAAATTTTTATGTATATGTTATGAAGTAACTCTCTAAATCTATACACCTGAGAAAATCCTTAATTTTAAGTATTTACTTAATTCAAGATTATGTAATGTATAAGGACGTGGACTTATAGTTGGTATCTGAGGTTAGTTTAGATAACTGTAGAGGTTAGGGTGTTATTTAATCATAAGTGATATAACCATAATGGTTAGCATATTAGAAAGAGTCTTGGTTATTTAAGATAAACTGAATAAGTTTAAGATAACATGAATAAGTATATCTTAGTGTTTACCCTTCTCATAAAATATTATATGATGATTTCATTGATATAATATTTATTGACTTGGAAATTTTAAGGAAATTTTTTTTCTTAATTTCTTTGGAATTTTACGAGTACGCAGTTTTTTACGGCGCTTGATTCCGAGGCCCGGTGTGCCCGGAATCAATTTCCGAAATTAGGCTTTGGTAAGTTTAGTGAACGAACGTCCGTGTTTTTCTAACTTTTAATCCGGTGCTCGGAATCAAAATATGAGGGCACCGATGAAATCACAGGGCCAGTAATTGCTTAGGGTGACCTTTACCGTGATCGCGTTTGCATGAGAGGGGAAGATAATTTTTTAGGATTAAGTGTAATGTGAAATATAATTGAGTTACAATTTTATTTCACTTCTAGGTGTTTTAATAAAATGTGTCATAGTTGGGGTGGGACCCACTTGATCCTAAACTCCTATTGATAGGATATTAGTGAGGTGGGTCCCACACAAGTCCCCACCTATTCAAATTATATAAACCCTCTGAACCTCCCATGTAATAAATATTGTGGCTACCTCTCTTCCTCATAAATGCATGCCAACCTATCTCACCATTAATTTTTTCAATTTAAGACTAATTAAATAAGTGAGTTAAGGTTTTGAAATTTTTATAAATGTATTCAAATGAAATAAAATAAGGCAAAGGCCTTATTTTATTTTGGTTGCTTTGTTGTGTTGAGAGAGGGAGCATTCTTCACATTTGAAGAACATCATCTTATTCATGAAGAACACTAAGGCTCCGACGAAGAACACCAACTCGGAAATCACAGTTCTTTATCCTCTTCTTCTTCCACGACAAGGGAGAAGTCGCTGACCGCGGTGATCATATCCAACGACAACGTACTGTTCTTCTTCATCTCTACAACAAGTGAGGAGACGTCGTTTCCTCCTCGGACACACCCCGATGTCCACAAAATCTGCGTCCGACCCTCGCGATGTCGTTCACCACAACTCCCAATGTGCTACGTCAAATATCCATGTATGGGGTTTTCGTATTTTGTGTTTATGTAAATTATACCCTCGTCAATGATTAAAAGCATGTGTTTAAATGTTTTCTATTTGATAACACCTAACGCGGAGGGCGCGGGCCGAACAAACATGGACCGACAACCCTCCGTAGATTGTTGTTGGTGCGCGGATTAAAGGCAGTGATGGAATGGGACCGCAATAGTGATTTGAGGCCTTCGTAGAAATGTACAGGACCAGAGATGAACACCGGCACAGACAGAATTGAAAACGGACAACCGGAGCAACTCCGGTGGCCCGCAGGCATCACCAGCGGCACGGGTCGCCGACACGGCAGATGGAGGCGGCAGTGCCCTGGCGCGCCGCTAGGAGGAACCGTCGCGGCTTCAGCAGCGGCGATTGGCAGCCGGATCCTACGGCTGTGCAAGATCCGGGGAAGCAGGATGCGATGATCGCTGTGTCCGTGGAGCGCAAAGGCCACGGGGTACCGCATCCCTCGCTCAGCTCGCCGTCCGAACCAGCGTGATACCCGGCGAGGACAGGGCAGGTTGCGCGGACTAGACAAGGCCGGCCGCGCCGGGCCGGGCCGCACCCCGCCGGGTCGGACCGGGCCCATACCCCCCATTTTCGGATCACTTTTGGTCTTTTGCCCATATCCGGGGCTACAGACCTATGATCGACACACCGTTAGTTGTGTAGCGATCCCTGGACCGAGACGGTCGTTTCAGATTATTACACTCATGGTTTTGGAGATCATTGTGTATAGCCGGGTTGGTCCGAAAACCAAACCAACTGGGCCCTCAATGTGGAAACACTAATAACTTGAGCTCCGGACGTCCGATTGACGTGCCGTAGACTTTGTTGGATTCCTCTTGATAAGACGGAATTTTTCGAATACTTCACCTGAGGTTTAGACATAGTTGGAGTAAGGCTGGGTTTGACTGTACCCGAAATCCAACCGGGCCCCTGGAACGGAAAACCCGATGACTTTCAGACTGGACGACCGTTTGACAAACCATCAGCGGCATTGGTAATCACGTTGAGAAATAGTCCCTATGAGTACCCCCTATGAGAGTTTGGGGTACAGTTGAGATGCGGTCGGGTTGGTTCGTAAACGAAACCAACCGGGCCCCTAGGACGAAAGGGATGATAACTCACAGACCAGGCGCCTGATTGACATGTCGTCTGTTGCATTGAGACCCCTATGATGAGGCGGTCCTTTGAGATACTTCATCCTAGGACTTTGTGATACTTGGAGTATCGACCTGTATCTCATGGAGCAGCCCCTCCCAAAGACGAGCGTATGGAGTACAGAGACCGTATAGCCGGATGACACCTGACGACTGCTTGACTGACTCGACTCTGAGTGAGTCGACTAGCCCAGTGGATGGAGCACTACTGTGTTTGGGTGAAGACCCATGGAGGATAGTGCACTACTACGTTTGGGTGCAGACCCGCGGTACTCAACAGAAGGAGTACCTCTGCATGCTATTAGGGGGTGCACTACTGTATTTGTGTGGCAGACCCGGTGGGGGGCACTACTATGTTTGGGTGGATGAACCGCGTTAATCGACAGGAGGAGTACCTCATCAGTCTTAAGTTAGTGAGAAATACCTCAAAGTTGTGACAGGATCATTGTACTAATCATAGACAGATCTCTTCCGCAGTTTCGATTTCGATAATGAAAATCCTAGTTTGAGCTGAGTCAATAACCATTGGGTTTTCCTCATGATTTTGATGGGTTACTTGATAACAAAGCTATATGTATGGTCATATACCTAAGTAGAGGTTATTTGTGGAGATATTTATTTTTGGTTATCCTTGTTTAATTTAGTGAGACCTTGAGGGTCTCGGGGTCCCTACTGAGTATCGTTATAGTCATCCCTGCACGGGCTATGCCCACACCTCGTTGTGTTGGTTGCAGACGATGGGAAGTGCTGACAGAGGCCGAGTGTTCGAGGAATGGATGGTACCTGGAGGTGGACCTCACGACGAGTCAATATCCGGAGGTGGACTTCACGACGAGATGATACTCAGAGGAGGTTGACAGGAGAGAGTGTTGTGGAGGCTATCTGTACCTACCCTTCAGGTAGGATCCGTGGTGGACAATCAAGGAACTGTGCTATCTGTACCTACCCTTAAGGTAGGATCTGAGGTGGACGACCTAGGAGATGCTTCTATTCTTCCTGCTACTTGGCTTTTCTGTTGTACTTTCGTTCAGTTGTAGTTGTACTTTCAGTTGAGTTTGTATTCTAGCCAATTTAATTTTTCAGAACATTCTTTTGTACTTAGTGTATTACTTCTGCTTGTACTCTGTTGTGTTTTTTTTACTTTTATAAAGGAAATTCCTCCCTAGTTATCCCGATTTACGCCTTTGGTGCTAGTCGTCAGCCCCTGGCCTATGGAAGGTAGGCTTGGGGTAGTCACGGCACGGGCCCCGAGGACGGGTCATGACAAATTGGTATCATAGGGGTCAGTTCTACCACAGAACTTATAACTATGATATTCCTTTTATGTGAAACAATAGTGTTAAGGGTACCGGGTGTGGTTTTCAGTTCAGGGAGTCCAGTGTTGGTGTGGGCCGACGACATATCCATACACCAGGACCATGACTTCTGATTTCCGATTCAGTGAATGAAAACACTAATTTTGTGTGTGTTTCCAAATGTTTTCCCTTAAAATAGCTCAAACCAAGTCATCTCACCAGGTATAAATCGTTTGACCATGTAATTTATGTTTCTTTCAGGATGCCTTTCCACGGACGACCAACTAGAGCCCATAGGGATGTACGTACTGACATCTTGTCGAGCGACGAGGCTTCGGTATAGGGGCCCCTTTCAGTTGAGGCACCAGCGGTACTACCATATGTTGGGACACTGATGCCACCAGCCCCAGCAGTAGGTGATGCACGCTGCTTGAGTGCGCTGCACGAGTTCCAGCGCCAGAGGCCACCCAGGTTCAGGAGAGAGACAGACCCTCAGGTGGCTGAGGATTGGCTGGAGGCTGTGGTGAGAGTTTTCAGGATAGTGGGTACTCTAGCAGACTTCATGGTGATCTTTTCTTCTATCCTCCTTCAGGCAGCAGCTAAGAGACGGTGGAGCCACTTCTTCCAGTTTTGCGACGGGATGAACTTCACCTGGGTAAACTTCGAGACCTTCTTCAGGGTGGAGTTTATACGAGTGACTCTACACCCTGAGCATGTTTAGGAGCCACTGCCTTTGCCAAAAGATTTTTGATTAGTAGACAAGTCATCTATAGGACTTATACAGATGATGCAGGGGACCAAGAGGACCAAACCGGTAGATGGGTGATCTTGGGTTTTAGGATCGGTAGTGCGGGGCACCCGGGGTGGAGTCAGAGCCAGGCGTGCCAGAAACGGACAGTGTTTATCCTGCGGTAGGAAGGGTGATATGGCACGTGACTATCAGACTCCCCACACAGTTGATCCACAGGCATTGGAGGATCCACCGAGGCAGAAGCAGCGGTGAGTTCTTGAGCGACAGTTGATCGGTGGACAAGGAAGTAGAGCTTCGGAATATGGTGCACAGGAGCGGAACTAGTGGATTTCTTTTGTCCCTTGAACTTCTAGTTTTATGTTGTTGTTGTTGTTGTTTTTGTGTCTGTGTAATATGAGTTGCAGTAATAAAAGACACTTTTCTTTGTGATGATTATTATCCTGTCCATTTTTTTGGTTGATACTGAGAGTTCCTGGTTAAAAACTATTGACTTGACCCTCACTTTTGATATTTCTATTGGAGGAGACCCAGTGAACTCACACTAATGCCGACAGTGTGACTCGACCCATGGAGGAGAGAGTAACAGTTGGATCTCTTGGTAGTAACGTCGAGGCCTTACGACATCGTACATGGCATGAATGCATCATTCATTTCAGGATTGACTGTATTAGAAAATGGGTGTGGTTCATCTAGGGGATGAGACCGTGTTTCTCTTTTTGGAAAAGGAGAAATCATAACAACACTTAAAGATCATTGGCAAAGAATGTGCAGATTATCCAGGATCGGATGAAGACTACACAGTGTAGTAAGAAACAAGAAATCGGCGCCAGTCTCAGAGACATGGGCTTGTAAAATGTTTCAAGAAGAAGAAGCATTAAGGAGAGATGAGTCTGCGAAGCAGCAGATGTAGAGGAAGAGCTAGGAGAGCAGCATGAGGTGGTGTACATTTGAACATGCTACAACCACCCACCTTATTTGTCCCTTCCAGGCTCAGGGAGCTGAGGTCAGGGGAAGAGTGCGGCTACATGCTATCAAGGTGTGTGACCCAATGTCTCTAAAAAATGATTCAAGGAATAGTCTGTGTCCACTACTACCTGTATTAGTAACAGAAGTTGATATGAATCATTCCTTCCTTCCATGAATCTTTTCCCAGACCTAGAGTTTTTGGTAAGCCATAGACTTGACCCTCACTTCTGGAGATACCTTGGGAGGAGACTTGATAATCACACTTACACTGACAGTGTGATCTGACCCTCGAGGGGAGATTTTCAGTTGGAATCTCTTGGTGACAGTGTCGAGGCCTTAAGACGTTCGTCTGAGTATGGATTGGATCCACAGTTCATAAATAGATGGATAGTATTAGGAAAAAATGTTGTGGTTAATCTAAAACGTTGGGATGGGTTTTCCTTGGTCGACGAAAAGGAAACCCCATGCAGCATAGGATAAAATCATGCACAGGAGGGTGCGGTCGATCACTCGTGCGTCAGTCAACCATAACCTCGTGGCAGTGGAAGTTTGGAGTTTCTGTTCTAATCCGGAAATGGAGGCCTCTAGATTTCGAGGATGACAACCACGTCTTTAAATGTGTCTCACCTCGATGATGTTTACAGAGATATGTCTAGGGAGGAATGTTATCTCCAAGGTTCAACAGACCATTTTATGTCCTCAGTAAGGTAGGCGCGGTGGTTTACCGCTTAACCATTCCACCTCGGTTGCACCGAGTGCATGATATCATCCACATACCTCAGCAGAGGAGATACGTGCATGATCCTTCACACATCATCGACCAGAGGGAGTTGTTCTTTGATAACAGGGAGACATGCATGGAGGTTCCAGTTGAGATCGAGGATCAACAAGAGCGGGTCCGACATGGACGGTCGATTCCTTGGGTGCGCTTTCACTGGTAGCTCGAGAACCTCCAAGAGGGCACATGGGATCAAAGGGCTCAGATAGGTGCTCAGTATCGCTTTGTTTTCTTAGTGTGTGTTATAGATTTACGGGGAAGTAAATCCCTGAGGTGGGAGTAATGTAAAGACACGTAAATTTCACAGAAATATTTTTTCTTAATTTCTTTGGAATTTTACGAGTACGCAGTTACTGACGGTGCCTAATTCCGAGGCCCGGTGTGCCTGAAATCAATTTCCGAAGTTAGGCTCGTGTACATTCAGTGAACGAACAAACGGGTTTTTCTAAATATTAATCTGGTTCTTAGAATAAAAATCCAAGGCCACCTATGAAATCGTAGGGACAGTAATTTCTTAGGGGGACTTTTTCCGTGATTGCGTTTGCATGAGAGGGGAAGATAATTTTTTAAGATTAAGTGTAAAGTGAAATATAATTGTGTTACAATTTTATTTCACTTCTAAGTGTTTTAATACCATGTGTGGGAGTTGGGGTGGGACCCAGTTGATCCTAAACTCCTATTGATAGGATATTACTGAGGTGGGGCCCACACGAGTCCCCACCTATTCAAATTCTCTAAACCCTCTAAACCTCCCAGGTAATAAATTTTGTGGCTACCTCTCTTCCTCATAAATGCATGCCAACCTATCTCACCGTTAATTTTGTCAATTTCAGACAAATTAATTATGTGAGTTAAGGTTCTGAAATTTTTAAAAATGTATGAAAATTTAATAAAATAAGGAAAAGGCCTTATTTTATTTTGGTTGCTTGGTTGTGTTGAGAGAGCGAGCGTTCTTCACATTTGAAGAACTTAATCTTCTTCGCGAAGAACGCCAATGCTCCGATGAAGAACACCGACTCGGTAATCACGGTTCTTCATCCTCTTCTTCCTCCATGATAAGGGAGAAGTTTTCGATCGTAGTGATCATCGCCAACAAAAACGTACCTTCCTTATTCATCTCCGCAACAAGTGAGGAGACGTCGTTTCCTCCTCGGACGGACCCCGACGTCCATGGAATCTACGTCCGACCCCTGCGACGTCGTTCATCACAACATCGGATGTGCGACATCAAATATACAAGTAGGGGGTTTTTTAATTTTGTGTTTATGTAAATTATACCCTCTTCAATGATTAAAAAGCATGCGTTTAAATGTTTTCCATTTGATAACACATAACGCGGAGGGTGTGGGCCGAACAAACATGGCCCGACAACCCTCCAAAGATTGTTTTTGGTGCATGGATTGACGGTGGTGATGGAACGGGACCAAAATGGTGATTTGAGGCCTTCACAGTAATGTATGGGACCCGAGATGAACACTGGCACAGACAGAATTGAAAATGGACCACCAGAGCAACTCCGGTGACCCGCGGACATCACCGAATGCACGGGTCGTCGGCGCGGTGACCAGAGGTGGCGGCCAGCACTGGGCGGCCTCCTGGAGGCGGAAGCACCCCGGCACGTCGCCAAGAGGAACCTCCACGGCTTAAGTTACAGCGGGAGGTGGCTGGATCCCTCAGCCGCATGGGATCTGGGGAAGCAGTACGCAGCGCTCGCCGCGTCCACGGAGCGCAAAGGTCGTGGGGGACCGTGTCCCCCACTCGGCTCGCTGGCCGAGCCAGAGTGCCACCCGACTGGGCCGGGCCGGGTTGCGCAGACCAAACCAAGCTGGTTGGGCTGGGCCGGGCCGAGCCGGGCCGCTCCCCGCCGGGCAGACCAGGACTCGGGTCAGGTCAACCCAGGGGGGTTGGGCCGGGTCGGACCGGGCCCAGACCCCCCCATATTCGGATCACTTTCTTTCTATTTCCCATATCATGGGATAAGGACCTCCGATCAATGCACGGTCAGTTTTGTAGAGATCCTTGGATTGAGACAGTTGTTTCAGTATATTACACTGAAGGTTTCAGAGAATTTGAGTATGGCTGGGTTGGTTCGAACACGAAACCAACCGGGCCATCGGAGCGAAAATTCTGATAACTTGAGCTCAGGACGTCCAATTGATGTGTCGTCGAAATTGTTGGATTCCTCTTGATGAGATGGAACCTTTAGAATACTTCACAAGAGGTTTGGATGTAGTTTGAGTATGGATGATTTGGATTGTACACGAAATCCAACCGGGCCCCTGGAACGGAAAAGACGATAACTTTCACACCAGATGACCGTTAGACGAACCGTCAGCGGCGTTGGTAATCACATTGAGAAACAGTCCCTATGAGTATACCCTATGAGATTACGAGGTACAGTTGAGATGTGGTCGGGTTGGTTCGTACACGAAACCAACCGGGCCCCTAGGACGAAAAGGATGATAACTCGCAGACCGGGCACCCTATTGACGTGTCGTTTGTTGCGTTGAGACACCTATGACGAGGCGGTCCTTTGAGATACTTCTTCTTGGGACTTTGTGATACATGGAGTATCGACCTGTAGCTCATGAATCGGACCCTCTCGGAGACGAACGTAAAGATTATAGAGACCGTATAACCGGCTGAGACCTAACGACTACTTGACTGACTCGACTTGGAGTGAGTCGACTAGCCCAGTGGACGGAGCACTACTGTGTTTGGGTACAGACCCATGGCGGATGGAGGACTACTGCGTTTAGGTGCAGACACACAGTACTCAACAGAAGGAGTAACTCTGCATGATATTAGGGCAGTACACTATTGTGTTTAGGTGGAAGACCCCGGCGGGGAGCACTTTTGTGTTTGGGTGGCTGACCTGCGGTACTCGACAGGAGGAGTACCTCAGCAGTCTTAGGTTAGTGAACAGTACCTCGGAGTCATGACAGGATCACTGTACTCATCAGAGATGGAGCTCTTCAGTAGTTACAGTTTCAATAATGAAAATCTTGGTTTGAGATGAGTCAATAACCATTGTGTTTTCCTCAAGATTTAGATGGGTTACTTGATAACTTTGGTATATGTATGGGAATATAACAAAGTAGAGGTTATCTGTTGAGATATTTCTTTGTGGTTATCCTTGTTGGATTTATTGAGACCTTGGGGGTCTCGGGGTCCCTAATGAGTATCGTTATACTCACACCTACATGGGCTATGCCCGCACCTCGTTGTGTTGCTTGCAGACAACAGGCAGCACTGACAGAGGTCGAGTGTTCGAGGAATGGACGGTACCCAGAGGTGGACCTCACGACGAGTCAGTATCCAGAGGTGGACTTCATGATGATACAATACTCGGAGGAGGTTGACAAGTCAGAGCGTTGTGGAGGCTATCTGTACCTACCCTTCAGGTAGGATCCATGGGGGGCGATTTAGGAGTTGCACTATCTGTACCTACCCTTCAGGTCGGATCCGAGGTGGACGACCTAGGAGCTGCTTCTATTCTTCCAGATGCTTGTCTTTTCTATTGTACTTTCGTTCAGTTGTAGTTGTAATTTCAGTTGGGTTTGTATTCTGGACCGTTTAATTTTTCAGCACTTTTTTTGAACTTAGTGTATTATATCCGCTTATAATCTGTGGTGTTTTGTTTACTTTTATAAAGGCAATGTCTTCCCAGTTATCGAGATTAACGACTTAGGTGCTAGTCGTCAGCCCCTGGCCTATAAAAGGTGGGTTTGGGGTAGTCAAAGCATGGGCCCCGAGGGTGGTTCGTGACATAATAACACTATCCATTGTGGTTTTATTAAATGGTTGGATCTAGCATGTACTAAAGTAACATTGAATGTGAAGAAATCTGTGATGGGTTTCTGAATAAGCAACTGAATTAAATTGGAGTTATAATGAAAACTGTTGTTGTTATTCTCAAGAAACTATATTGAGTTGTGATTGACCAGCTGGACCATTTTGATTTTTATAAGGCATCATATATGTGAGAAACAATCCCTACAAAAGTTCAGGTAATAATCATAAAGGTGAGAATATTCAAAAACCTATGTGTCGAGGATGTGGAAAAAACCCCTAGGAATATGATTAAAAGTTAAAAGAAGATGTTTTAGATGTCGAAAAAAATTTTATAATGCAATAAACTTCCATGGAAAAATGAAGCATCCAGTTGACTCTAGGAAAGGCAAAGAAGTTCTTTCTAAGGGATCAATTGAATGCTTTAAATGTGGTGTGCATGGTCATTATACCAATAGATGTCCTAAAAACAATGTTTGCGAATTGGATCCGTGGTAATGTATAATTATATGCTTAACAATACCTATTTCAATTCCAATTGAAGATGAGGAAACCGAACATGAACTATGAGAGGTATTAATTAATTCTTAGCTCATGTTTTGACATTACGGAAATCTTTTAACAATATGCATGATTTGTTTTTGTAAGAAAGAAGTATTAGAGAATAAGATGGAAATAAATGGTTAATGCATCATGAAGAACATTGAATGAGTAAGAATATTACATATAAGGGATTCATGATTTATGGTAGATTTTAGGATGATGAAATTCTTAAAAGTATTAAGGCAATTTTAGGTTGTGATTACTTTGGAATAAATTTTTTAGTATGTGTAACCCTGATGTTTGACATATGAAAATGTTATTCAAGGAAGTGTTATCTTTTGTTTTGTGGATATAGTTATAAAAAACTATTTGGGATTATATTATCCTTAAATATGAGGAAATTACATGTTATTACTTTTTTAGATGAAAATGTGAGCTATGAGATAACATTTTTAGATAAAAAAATGTTATGGTTATTTTTGAGTAATTTATCTCATTTATTGGAATGTTGTAAAATTATATAGATTTTTAAAAAGTAAAAAAAGAAGACCATGTGACAACTCATCACATCGGACGAAGCTGTGAGAATCAAACCCACTACCAAAGTGCAATTGGGATTTATTGCCTACCACTGGACTATGTGATGTCCCTGGTGAGTAAGGCTAATTCATTTTTAGTTAGATGATTTTATGGATAAAGAATAATTTTTTTCTGGGAAAATATGTTTTATCAAATGGATATCCTCATTATAGGAAAATGATTTGGTGATTAATTAATAAAGGATATTTTTGAAGATGTTCTCTCTTTTGGGAACACTATATGCTTAAGAAAAATAGAATATTATGGAATCTCATTTGTGGAGTAATGGTTGAAATTTTATTTTAAAAGAATATATGATTTTATTATGGAAATATAAAGATTTGGGTAATTTGTGGAAATGATTAACCTAACACATAGAATATGTGATTTGGTAAATTACTTTTCAATGTGAGACTTCAAGAGTAGTAGATGTTGTTTGGATAAAAATGTTATCATTTTTGTGGAAGACTATGTGATAGAATCCTTTTGAATTTTAGGTTTCAATCTTATTTATGATTATATTAAAGGATTGTATGGACAATTATTTATATAATGGTCTTTGTTGAACTTTTTTTATTGTTTTCTCAATTTTGGAGATTAAAATTAGAATTTATTTTAATAAAGGATTATCCTTTTGGGGATTATTTGCTCTTGTACTAACCATTTTGGTTTTGGTTAATGTTTAATGATAGGGGAAATATATTATTCATATTTTTGTATTATGTGATTCTCTTGAAGTTTATTCTAGTGATTTTTATGTGAACAAGTCATCTTAAATACACATCATTTGGAGAAAAGATGAGTTTTTTGTAGAAACATGTAAAAGGATAAAAATATACTTTTAATGTAATTATATTTCCTTATGATATTAGTCTAGGTAGTAATCTTATTATTAAAATGTATGAAAAATATATTGAATAAAAATTTTACACACTTTCTTCTATCATCATACTTTTACCCAACCACAAATTTATGGTATTTTGGTGGTTAACTTTTGGTGATCATGTTCAATATCACTCTCTTTTAATCCATGAGAGTTAGTTTCTCTCCCATATCATGGTTATCATACATAGAATCCTAGTATATGTTATCTCAGGTGACCATTTTACTTATATTTATTTCTTTTAAAGTGATTGTTTATTAACTCTTTTTCCAATGTGGGACTTTTAATAAAGTTTCATAGCCCAATTTTAATTTTGTGAGGATGAAATTCCCAAAAGAGAGGAAGGATGTGACATCCTAGGTAAATAAAGAATATGAAATTTTAATATTTATTACTTTTTGTGAATTAAATATTAATTTTAATTTAAAGGGTATTCCATGATCGATGGTATTCCCGACATGCAACAATGGGTTTCTTCGAAGTCTTATTAGCACACAATGCTGAGTTAAACAAAAAAATATAGTTATTTTTAAATGGTTGTAATGCCTATTATTTTTATTAGTGGGAATGAATAGAGCTAACCATGATATGATTAAACAAGTTTTCTAAATGTTTTTACATTTATAAATGAAAAATTATAGGCTCAAAAATGGAATGAATCCAATTTTAAGCATAAATACTCTAATATTTTTAAAAGGTGTTTTTACCACATTTTGAAGGAGATCCCCTTTCAAATCTAGATTTTTTCACTTTTATATCTTGAAATTGAATATATAAACATATTTTATAGAAGAGGTATATTAAAATTTACTTTGGGTAAATTTTTTATATTTTTATGTTAAGATTCATTTTTTAATGAGTGGTGAAAAATACAGCATTTTATGTCAAAACTATCTTTTTATCCAATTTATTTATGTGGTTAGATTATATTTTTAATTTTTTTTAAAGTGTAATTTGATTATATTTTTTCCATATAATCAAATTTTTTCTATTAGAAGTAATTTTACTATGAAATTGGAGATAAACATATGTTAAAAAGTTTTTACTTTTTACTTTTTAAAAACATGCTTTCTAGTTTTGAGAATGAAAATTAATTTTAAATTTATTAATGAAACTTCTATGTCTTTAATTTTGTAAAATAGACATAATTTTTTAATTTTCAATATCAGAATTATCTTTTGGTGAATTTTTTGTATTTTTCTGAAAACGTTCAATTTTTTATGAATATCGAAACACACTACATAGTAGTTAAAAACCAAATTTTTCATTTAAATGAAATTTTACCACTTAGGTCATATTAATTTAAAAAATATAACATTAATGGTTTTAATGAGTAGGTAAAATATGGTTCAATAGGATGAAAATAATATTTTTTGGTGAATATTAAATTTTGATTTTTATTTACCGTGATTAAAGGTAAATAGGGTAATTCAAAACCAAAATAACATTATAATAATATAAAATTCCTTTAAAAATTGTCCTAAACTTATTGGATGACTATGTATGAATAATATAATACTTGGGTTGAATATTTTTTCTTTGAATGCCACTTGGTTAAGATAATGACATTAATAACTTTTTATTTAAAGTAAAAATAAAAATATCATAAACATGAATATTTTTACTAAAACAATTTTAAGTGGGGTTTTATAATTGATATTTTATACGATAAATATTCATTGTAAAGATACGAAGATTTCATACATCATGGTATTTTATTATTAATATTATACATCAGATAAATAAATTTATTTATGACACAATGATGATTTAGTGCTTACCTAAATGATGAATGTTTTAAATAAATGAGATTATAAAAATTAAAATAAATTTATTTTTAAACTTCTATTATATACACGAATTTTAGTGATTATTATGAGTTTTTATGTTTATATTAATTATTGTTTTTGAAATAATCTCATTTTTTTGAATTTATAAAAAGTTATGATGTAAATAGTATTTAAAATGACATAAATGAGTTTTTAAAACAGATATTATTTGATTAAATGATATAATACTCCTAAAAATATAAGATTCGATCAAAATAATTATATAATGTTGAAAATTTCATTAATTAACCCCTTCTAGTTCTATTGGTATTTTATGGTCATTATATTAACCATATAGATTGAATAAATCAAAAGACATGGTAAGAGTCAAATTAGTTAAATAAGGTACAAAGAAAGATAATAAGATTAAATTTGGAAACCAAAACATGTCTAAATCATCTTATTTGAGAGGATTTAGAATTATAATAATCTTATATTTTGATTTATTGATTTATGGATTTTTTTAACAGAAAATCCTTTTATAATAAAATAATACTTTCAAACGTTCTTAAAGATCCCATCCTCCATTTTATAAAAGGGCACCACCTCTAACCCATTACTCATACCTTTCACTCCACTAGGATCTTCAAAACTCAACCCAAATAAGCTCTCAAATTCCCTATAATCTTTCTAGAAGCCTTACCCTAGGAAGAAAAAATATTCAATATATCACTTTGTCTAAAATCAAATTATGTTAGCTGATTTGTGGTAACGTCTTCTCTCAAGTTTCATTCCATTATTTTTCCTTCTCCACTCCCTATGCTCATTATATTCATAGTTTATATAATAAAGAAAATATTAAAAATATTCTATGTTTCTTTACGGGAATAATTCTAATTACACATACACAAACCTCCTTCGAATGGTTATGAACATAGTGTTTCTGTGGATGATTAACTACTGCCTCACGAAACGATGATCGTTCGATTTTCCCCTACCACTTCCCATAGTGGAAATTATTATGAATCTTTAATTATATAAGATATTTAGGATATTTATTTCATCTATATTCTTCATTAATTCCAATTTATAACATTCCTTAATTGTTTTCAAGTAGTGAAAATACAATAATTTTCTATTTGGAAGTTTGGACTACTGCCCCTCAAAGTGATATGACTCGTTCATACCATACATGAAACGTATAAAGGATAACGTTAATGAACATATTAAATGTATCTAAAATATTATTTTTTACTGGAATAATAATATACCTATGTATCATTTGGTTTTTATCCCATAAAAAATAATAAATACGAAATGAATGTAGTGTTCATGCGTACATAAAGCTTAACGTCTCCATGAAAAATGCATTTCATTTTCATATATCCAAATTATATAGACTACTATAAATAAATATTTAATTTATATATATGATATATATGATATCTAAATTATGAATATCATTATGGAGATAATTTAATTTTGACCACATGGACAATTTGGGATTATAAAAAGTTCATTTTTAACTCAAGTTCCGGACATCGAAAAAATTTATGTTATGAACTCAAATAAATATCTAATTGTTTTAGAAAGGTAATAAGGGATATAAAAGGAATAATAAACATTAAAAATGTTCTGAATCAAGTATATATCAACTAATGTTTATTATTCATGAAATTAAAGAATGAACAGGTTATGCCAGACACGAGGTAAGGGACTTTGTCTCAATCTCTTTTCATCAAGGCATGTTTTGATAATATAAAACTCCATATTTTATAAGTTGTACAATAAAAACCATTTACTTTTACTTTAATTAAAATGGAATATTTTGTTTAAACAAATAAAATTTACTAAACAAAAAAAATAAAATTTTTAACATATGCGGCAACAATGACCTCTCCACCACCTTAATCGTTATTTGATATTTGTATTCTTCTATAATCCTTAAGGTTTTTAAAAGAAAAATATATCCCTTATATCCAATTTTGTGTGTTTATATATTTAAAATAGTTTTTCAAATAGATTTATTTTTTCAAAGGATTTATTTTGATTTCAAAAGAATTCTTATTAGTTAAATTTTGATATTTGTAGTATTTTATGTGGAATGATTATGTAATGTTACTTTGAAATTTTTCAGGTGGATACATAATTAACCAAATGATGAGTGGCTCCATGATTAACCAAGGATATGTGGTTTCGTTATAAACTCCAATGAATTGTGTAAGGACGTCGGTTGTATGGCTATTTCATTTAGTGATATGTGTGGAAGTCGACTCAATGATTACTCTATTTAAGAATGTTTATGTCCCAAGATACCATTATATGTTATGTGTTATTTCTATGGTTTTAATGGAAATATAATGGTTAAAAAAGGGTCAAAATGTATTTTTTCAGTGAAGAGTATTTAATACTTCATAAAGGTAAAAATTATTAATTATGATAATGTATTAATGGTTTACTTGTTTTCAAAAACTAACAGTTTTCTTTCATTATGTATCCCTTACTATGCTTTTTAGGCTCATCCAAAGTCTTTGAAATGTTTTTAACAAGAATTAATGTGGAATAGGGTTAAGGATGGGATAAAATAAGAGTCATGATGATTAAAACATGAAACTAAACATGTTTATTTTCTTTTATGAGTTTTTATTTTATTAAAAATATCTACTAAGTAAAAGCGTCTATATGTATATTAAATTGGTTATGTATATGCTATGAACTAACTTTCTAAAGATCTAAACATAAAAATATCCTCTGTGTGAATTATTTACTTTATTCAATATTATTAAATGTTTAAGGATGGGGCCTTATGCATACCAAGCCTCATTTACCTTATCTTTTTTTCTTCCCCTTAATTTAATTAATTTCGACTCTTTTTTCCCTGTATTTTTCTAGGATTCAACTACTAGGAGGCTATATCATAGTTTCTTTTTCTAAAAAACCATTTTGTGTCTTTCCTTCCTACTGGTTTTTTTTATGTATTGTCTTTTTGATTTCTTATTTCTCATATAATATATACACAGTGAGTACATTGTATAAAATATAATGGGGGAGGAAAATTTTGAGTATATTATGACTTTGTCTGTTTTATTTTCAATTTGTTTCTCTCAAACATTTTGTTAAAAAAATGGTGAGATGAAACGGTGATCATTTCCACATTTGAGGCGCAATTCAATGAATAAAAAAGATTATCCATTGAAACTAAACATAAATAAATAACAAAAATTAATTTGTTTCATGTTCAATATTATTGAAATTTCATTTAATGACAACTTATTTTTTAATCTCATTTCACATGTAATTGCATTTATATTTGAAATTCCATTACTTTGAGGCTTCTAAACCCTTTTAATCATCTTCTTGAAATCACATCAATTCTTGAGAATACTAATTCATACCTTTTTGAACCAAAACATATTTTATTTCTATCAAAACCTGAGGGATAGGGTAATTATGATTGAAATAATTAAAGTAATTATTTGAAAATAAAAAACCCCATTTTATGGGATAATCCTTTTTAATTTTTCCTTCCATTAACATTTGATCTATATTATTCCCTTAGTATCCATGTCAAACCTATTAGATTAAACACATTACAAGATTATTTTCCTTTTCCAACCTACTCAGGAAGTATAAATGCATGATCTAGTTGAACTTAAGTGTAGAGGGAAGATGAAATATGGTGTGATACCTAATTATGTTTATCTTTGGGTGGAGATTCATATTATAAATAGTTTTTTTTCTTCTGGAAAAACTTTTGATGATAGAGATGTTCCTATATAGAGTTCTCAATGGAAATAGAGTTGTTCATTTCTAGAGATCTTAATTTATGAATGTTATGCATATCTGAATCATTATAAAAAAAGAGAGATAAAGAGAAGTCAAATTTCATTTTCACTGCTAAAATATTGACAGAATGGGATAGAAAAGAGATTCTAAGAGATGATCAGATCCTATTTTCTAATTTTCTTAATGAGAATGAGATAATAATTGAGTAAAAATTACATTCATGCATTTTTTTCTTCACAAAGATCCAAAACATCTTTATTCGATCTCAAGATTTTTTACTTCGGAAACCCATAAACCTTAAGACCCAAAAAATCATTGAAAAATACTCAAGATAATAAAATTTTATTGGATTATATAGGGTGGAAATATTGAAATTTATCATGTGTATGGTGATTCTTAAATTATTTTGGACGATAAAATAATTAGTTATGTGTTGACAGAAAATTTATATAAGGTACGTGTTTTATGCACGTGGGAAAATCAACAAAGTTCAAATAGATTGAATTTGATGAATTGAGAAAATAAAATATATTTTTTTGATGAGTAATGATATCTTTATCTTCTTGGTGATTAAAAAGTTAACCTTAATGGTATGTGTTTTGAAATTGTTTTGATTTGATTTTGATGCTCAATTGTCTAGGAGTCTAAGTGATAAGTGTCGGGGAATTGATAGAGATAATGTTTTTAGTGTTTCTAATTCATATATAAATGATTTATACCCAACTAATTTACCAGTTTGAGTATAATTGCATTATTATTTTAATTTTAGGTATATTTTGTTCATAAAATTGAAAATTATACAATACCATAATTTTATCTATTTTCAATAGGTTTTATATTTTATGTATATTTCTTTATATTTATCCAAATCTATTAATTATTTTTTATGTTTTATATGTCTCTAAAATACTTATTTTTAAATTGGGTTAAGCGTTGATTTGATCTTCTTGAGGCCCAAATATACCAATGTTTATGAAATGTTTCTCTGGCTGGTAGAGTGGACCCCAAATCATTTAATGGGAATTAAATATGGAAAAAAATATCTAAATTAATTGATTAAAATTTTAGACGAAATATTATTACAAGGAGTGTGTTCATGGTGAGTTAAAATAAGAAATTATCACATTAAATTATCATTTGACTAAGTTAAATAGTAAGATTTTAAGGAGTCACCTCGAGTAGAAAAATGTGTCTTCAGCAATTAAATCATATATTTTTTTTAACATGTATAATGAATATGAAAATATGAAGTTATATTAACAATTTATTTCAAACAATTCTATTTAAGAAAAACGAGTAATATTCATCCTATAATGTGGGTAAAAACAAGAAAGCATCAGGGAAACATATTTTGAACAACAGATTTCTAGCCCTACTTATCTACATACATATATCTCCTCATAATTCCAAAGGGGGTTTTCTGATGGAGAGAGAAAGATAATGATTTATATTGGGATATTTATAAAGATGATTTATATTCATGTTGTAACAGAGAAGTTGTGGGTTGTTCACTTGATGTGATGATAAGTATCATGTGGTTGTCGATGATGAAAATCTATGTACACTTTCTTCAGACTTCTGATCATCATGGGTAATCTCTATTGATTATCACATGAACTTATATATCATGAATGAGAACAGTTTTTTTATTTATTTAATATATAGTTTTACTTTTTTTGGGAATTTTTCCTAATATATAAAGTAAAATAGTTGGTTTCACTATTTAAAATATATAGCTGAGATCTTGGCATTAAGCATAGTGATTTCAATTAGGATTTATTTCATAGAGGTAATCATGTAATTGAATCACTTCTATAAGAGGCTAAAAAATACTATTGAGTTATTGATTTGATATATTTTTAGAATAAGTTGTATATATAGAGTTATTTTGGTAGGAATTGATTTATTTAATTTGTAAATCATTTTAAATATGGAAGTGGCTAGTATCTGATAGGTTTAATCTTTTCCACAGATATTGATTTGATTCTGATTTCATACACATTTTATTTCATATCAATTTGCTTTATTATTATATAATTTTATTTCTAATTAGTTTAAATTTTAATTCTCATTTAGATCATAAAATAAATTCTCAAAATCTTTTCTTCATACAAAAAAACTAACAGTTTTGCAGCACAAATTCCAACCTCTTCAAGAGAAAATTTAAGGGCTTATGTATTTCATTAATCTAGGTGGTAAATTTCTTGATTAATATTTTAATAAAAAAACATCACGTCATGATGTTTTATTTTTTACATTAACAATGTTTTTATCATATAAATTATTTTATTACTGATATAATTTTCATAGATATGCATTATATTCATATTTAGCGTCATCCTTAAAAAAATTGATAATGAAATCAATTGAACCATTTTATGAAGATGGTGGAATGTACGTATGTGTCAATGATGTTTCTATTTTTTAATGGATGGAAAAAATAAATATACATAATATTTAACATTTTAGAAATCATTTTTATATCATACATTTCATATATATTTATTAAATCTATCCTTATTACCATCCAAGTTAAAATAAAATGAAACAAAATCATATCTCTTCATTGGGATCATCGTCTACCACGGTTAGAATTAAAAAGGTATATGTGATATTATAATCATCGAAGTATAATTAAATCATAACTATAACTATTTCGAAAACTCTATGAGATGGATATAGGTTATGATATTAACATAATAACATATAACTATTTGGAAAACTCTATTGTTATTTATTAATTAAAATTAAATATGAGTTTGATGAGGTATTAGTAGAAATAAAATGAAAACAAAGGATTAAGAACAATACATATTCGTCAGAAAACCTTTTTAGGGTTATACCTAAATCCTTCCATGGATGGATTTTGGATAAAAATAAAAAAGAAATTAGATATTTTGATATTTTTAATGAAGGGTTTTTTGAAATTCATGTTTGAATCAAAATTCTATAGAAATGTGGATAAGAGAGGAGATAAGGTTTTCTTTGACATGTTATGGAGGGACCCGCATGGAAATTTCCTAAAAGAATACAAAATTAGAAAATTATTCCCCAGAAAAAAAATCAAAATTAATATATGTTCAATTATTGGATAGGATATGGTCGAAATAATTACATAAAATAGTATTTAGATTATTTTATTTTGTAATAATACACTTATCAATGGTTTTATCCTAGGTAAACCCATTTTAACTTTAACCACGGTAATTAATTTTCATTTTTTAATTATTTTTAATGACTAATAATTAAGTTTGTATTATTAAAAAATATTAATTATGAAAATCTGAAAAATAGATAAATTTTTTCCATATTCAATCCATTGATGTGGAATAATTTAATTTATAATTTAACCCGTAAGTTCCACGAAAATGTTGTTTTCCAAAGAAAAAGTTGTTAAGGTAGAAAATTTTTTTATATCAATATTTTAAAAAATTGATTCCAATGTCATAATTGGATTAGTAATAGTATTGATAACTTAATTTTAATTGTAAAACCATTTATAAAAAAGTTAACATTATAAATTCTTTTATAAATAACAAAATTCTTCATAAAATATGAATTTTACACTATTCAACAGAAAATTAATCTTTCTAAACAATAATAAAAAATTAAACATAAATTAGTTTTTTATTTTTTTTAAAAAATTAAGATTATTTTAGAAAAAATTTCTAAAACTAAAAAAAATTTAAAAAATTTGGGTGAATGATGAATAAACTATTTTTTAGAAAATATCATTATTGAGCATAAAAATTGATTTATTCTAATATGATTCTTAGAAAAAAAATTAATTGAATGATAAAACCTTCTAATTGATAGTTTAAATAGAATTTTTATTAAAATAATTAATCAATACTAATTAATTTAATTTTTATTAAAATACATTGGCCTAATAATAGTTGTATTTTAGAGAAAACAACATTTATTTTACTTAAAATTGACTATTATTTTCATTTCAAATCGATTGATAACTAGTGAATTTATTTTATACATGTATAAAACATATATTTTTATTAATATATTCGTTCGTATTTGTTGAGGAAAATTTATCATTTAGTCTATAATATTCATATTAAATAATAATATTTTAACAATATATCGTGGTTTGTTTAAATTTAGTATTTTGTGTAATGAAATATTTCAATGAAATTTAACTTTTTTGGAAAAAATATTTCATAAAATATCAGGGTGTGATATTTTAACACCTTTAAAATTAATTTATTCATACACATTCTATCACTTTGATACAGACTATTGAGGATAATTCTATCACATTATATCCCCGATTTCTCATGTAACTTCTGAAAATTGGTGGTTTCACAATAAGACTTTGACCAAGTTAGTGGTCTTTAGTCACAAAACGTTCTCTGATAAATCTAGAATATTCAATATTTTTTATTCATAAAAAATATCTTTCCCTAGTTGTATGATCTATGATTTATGTATATGGGAATGTTATTTTATTTACTTCCTTGGGAAGGATATATGGAACACATCATGAACATGAGATAGGTACGGTGGAAGTTCCAAGAAAAAAACTACAATCCCTAATTGATTAAGAATCTTGAAAGGGATAATATACCAAGTCATAATGGTTCCCTTTATTCGAAATCTCATAACCTTCTTCCATGGTGAAATTTATAAAAATAATTCTCACCAACATCAAATTGAAGATCAAACTGATGATTGTTTGCAAAAAATTTCTCTCGACTCCAATATTACTTTATGTGTTGTTTAATGGATTTAAAAATTTTTGCCATTTCCATATCCATATCAGGAACCAATTAGATTATTTATCTAACTTAATTATTGAACCTTGGGGTTCAATAATTCTTTCCTATTAAGACATCATGAAGATCCATCTAAATTAACTAGTGAATTATATTCTTTTAAGAAAACTCAACTAGATAAAGGTGTTGATTGAAACCACCTATGAAATACATTAAACAAGGTATAATAATATACTGTATGATTTGATTGGTTCTATTATAATTTCCATTTATATAAAGATGGCATGAAGTGTTAAAACTCAACTCTACCACAAGTGTCTATTGAAGACAGTTACTGAAAATCAAGGTAAACGTCAATTCCCAAACAGATATAATAGAATTTGGTACTCCCTTCAAACATACCAACACTTTAATTTTTATCCTAAAAATATAATCCATAGGGAAATTTTCTCTGATCAAAATGATGTTGTATAATTTTTAATTCCATCTACTACAACCCAAAAATAACTATTTCTTTTAGAAATTTTGAGGAGTCTGACAAAAAAATACTTGGTGATATTTTCCCATTTCAATTATGGTATAGGTAGTGGTTGTAACATCCCCTTATAACTTTTTCTCTCTTAATTAACATGATGTCATCACATGAATAAAGGTAATAAAGTATGAAATATATCTATACATGTCATCTAACAAAAAATAATCTTTTAGATCTCAATAAATATTTATACTTACAGGATGAATAAATAATGAAGAACTCTGATCCTCCTCTAACAGCTATTTTTTTAATATGTTAAGGACAAAAAAAAATACCTGGTTCCCAAAACTTATAATTTTCTAACAATAATGGTTAAAATCAAGAACAATTTTGATCTAAATTTGTAGTTTCACATCATACTTCGGTGTGTGTTGAAACATTAGTTGGAAAGACGGTTGAATAAATATTTAAGAAAGATAATATTTTCTCCATTCCTTAAATAGTTTATGATCCATCCTTTGAAAATCCTTAAATATTATATCTTTTATGATCCACATCATAGATAAAAATGAATGCTCCTTTCAACTCTAATTATCAACCACCTTGTTCCCTTTCCTAGGGTGGTAATGTATTGAGTAGTGATAATATTTAGTTAGTTAGAACCATCTTATCTGGTTGAGATTCATCTATTTTTATGTGAATATAAACATTAAAATTTTATGACTGGAATATTTGTCAAACATTTCACTATAATGATAATTCCTCTATATCATTAATGAAAAAATTACCATATCTAACTCAAAATCATGATTTGGGTAATTTTCATCATGAACCTCTAGTTTCTATGAGACATATGATATCACCATATCTTTCTACATTATAAAAATCCCAATATCTTCAGTTTAGCTCATTTATTTTTTTTACATTCATCTATCCAAAGGAAATTTTCTCCCTCCTATGTTAACTATGTAACACACTGGTTTTTTCATGAAATATTTTTCTTTAAATAGTTTAATATCTTCGGTAGCTTGTGTTTCACACAACACCAATCTTTAAAGAACCACAGTGTACTATTAAAAAATTATTTTTTGAATATAAGCAAAAGAACCCATTTTATGATTTCTCAGGTATGAATAAGAATGACCATATTATGAAATATATTAATTTATAGGAAAAAATAATAATTTTTATCAAACTAGTTTTATTATTTAAAAATATGTATTCTTACAAAATTATTTTATTGATTTATTTGTGAATATAAATATAATTCATTTTTACACTTTTTGAAAATTTATTTGTAAAAAGAAACATTATTTTTTAATGAATAATGTTAATATTATCTTAGGATAATATTTGGGAATTTTCAAAAAGGATTAAAATTTTACTGTATTGTGAAAAAATATTGACTTACATTGAATTCTAAATATTCTTTTAAAACATTTACAAAGTATGATTTTAAATTTTGATTATTTTTAAATTTTAATTATTACATTTTTATTATAATAAATCTTATTTTTTTCTTTTAAATAATTTTTTTACATGAATTTTTTAGAATAAATTATTATTCTTAAAAGTAATTTTTTTCAAAAATATATTTCTTCGTTTTATTTTTCCAGTTTAGTTTTAAATTAAAGTAAAATAAAATTCATTTTTATTTTAGAAAAATAGATTACATATTTTGAATCTAGTTGTATAAATTTCATAACAAGTCACATAATATTATTTGGTACATATGAATAGTTATAGTGGTAAAATTATCATCTCAGTAATGGGTAAATTAGGTTAATAGAGATTAATAATAATTGGTAAGGTCACAAGTTTTCATAAAAAATATTATTAGATAAATTAAAATCGATTATTAACAATGTATGTTAAAAATTGAGTTATTTAATAGAAACATTTCCATTAAAATTACATAGACATTAATAAAATCAAAGAAAGGGACAAAATTCCACACCCTTATTTTTAATAAGTATAATATTTTTATTATAGGGTTAAATATATGTTATACTCAACTTTAAATATTTTTTATAAATATAGAAGTCTTATTATTATCATGGTAATTGATTTAAAATTATCAAAATGAAATATTTACCATAAATTGGTATATAATGACGACCCAATAATAATTTAATAAAATAAAAATAAAATAAGTGATAATAATAATGTTAAAAGTAATATAATTTTGGATATTTTATTTGATTTATGAATTCTATGGATGACCGTAACATGTCTGGGATATTATAAAAATAATGTTTTTAATTTACTTCTTGTATTTATGTTTTTAAGTGTCAATGTAGCTAATAGTATCAAAAATTACAATAATGATATTTTATGAGACTAATATTTTATTAAATTATTTAAAAATAATAATAATATTTATAAAATACAATAGGATCATGATACGGCCTAAAATTTCATAAATGGGGTATTCATTATTAAATACAAAGCATATAAATAAAAATTAAAACCTTTTAACATTGAAAATAATGTTACCACAGTTAGAATTAAAATAGTTTAACTAAGATTTAATCAAAATGATAAGTTTTAAAATAAACCCAAATCGTTTATAGATTATAATATATGAATATATTAAAACATTATATTATAATAGAATCAAATCCATGTCCATTTAGTGTTATTTGGATAGAAAATTCATTTATTATAATTTAATTTTTTGAGAAATTTTAAAAACACCCCTCTCCTCTTTTATAAATACAACCCCTCACAACCCTTTATACTCACACATTCTATGCCTTGAATATTTACAAATATTTTAGAAACAATATCCCCCCCGAATCACCCCATGTTCATTCCTTTTGTTCTCATTAAAATTCAAATTCCATGTTATGATAGGGATCCTTTAGGGAGGTGTTATTCAAGAGGCAACATTCTTTATCCACCTCACATAATTTCATTTTACATATACCTTATCCACACATAACTCACACATAAAATCATAATAAATATGTTAAAATATATATAATGGGATGTTATATTACTAATGGAATATTTTATATCCCGCCCATTATTCTTATCTTCTCTTATTTAATGAAAAGAAACTATTTTCTAGATTATGGAGATTACACATCAATGTGGATAATTAGTTTTTCTATTTCTCGTTTACCCTCATCGATTGTCGTAAAACTATTATTATGATTGAATAATATTTTAATAACTATATTATAACTTATTAAATGTTTTTTAACTAATTAATATATTTTATATCAAATAAAACAAAACTAGTTCACTATGGATGGAAAACCCGTCATAATAAAATTAATATTTATCATTATTGTTTTTTTAATAAAATCAAGGTAATGTTAGAAAATAAAATGGTATATAGGAATATTTAAAATTATGTAGGTTTATAAAAAAAATTATTTCTATTATGTATTATTATTCCATTTTTATAAGTAATTCCATAATTAGACACAAGTGAAACAACCATCAAACCACGATATGAACACTCCCAGAATGTTAAAATTCAAAATTATAACTCATTTAAATGGTGACAATAAAAGTTAATAAAATATACTAAATAAAAAATTGTAAAATGGGTTTTAAATTAAATAATTAATGAATCTAATTCTATTTTCTATGACATTAAGTTAAAGTTTGGAACACAATCAGACATAAGGTATGGGATCTCTATGAACCTCTATATTTCTTTTGGGTTACTCTTTCTCTCACATTGACTTAAATTATTCCTTATTTATTTTTATATAATTATATTATTTTCTATTTATATGTACCAAATAGCATTATGTAATTAAATGTATCTTTCTTTTATGGTGTAGTCGCATGTTTTATAAGGTTCCCTTATCAATTTCTCTCAATATAAAAACCCGATTAAATAAAACATCTCTTTTTATTGCCCATTTTCAAGTACAATACATATATTATTTGAAGCCTCTGATATTTTTATAAAATGAATATGTTTTTCATTAAAAACAATATTAATTCATTTCATATTTTATCCAAATAATTATGCCTTTATCCTCTTTAAATACTCTATATTATTTTTCCTAAAACAACCATTAACTTCTACATTTGTAATGTTACCTAACCAATATTTTTCATGTTTTGAATTTAGTTGGACATAATTATACATTATATATTCTTATTATTTCTATATGAATTTCAAATAATTATTTAAATTCCTTATTTTATATATACAATATGATATGCCGTTTGATTATGCCTTATGACCTGATTATGAAAACCAGTTACTTCCATGGGTAACTGTTATGTTTATTTCTTATTTTTGATTTTTTTTGTGTCACACATATCAATGAACATTTTATAATAGTTTTACTAAATATACCTCTAATTAATTAGGTAATGTTTAAGTCTTATTAGACGTTATGTATATGATTAATTATTAAACCTAATCCATTATGGGAATTTTTCACCATGTGATATTTTTTTGGAAGTTATCTTTGACACATGTTTATGTCATTTTATATGTTTCTACTGGTTTCTCAAATATCCCTGACCATATGTTTCCATATTATAAATTTTATGCTTCCATATGTTTATTCATGAGCCATTATTTTTATGTTATCATGTTGTGTCTTCAAAATCAAGTTATATTTTTATTCAAATACTATGATTTTTAGATCATCCCTTTTGTCTAGGTATTTCACCCGGTTATCATATCCAATTATAGGAGATAAAATGAATTTAAGAGCTCAATAATATTATTATTAAAAAAATTATTTTATTATATACTTAGTCATTCATATATACTAGAATTTGTGATCCTTTGCTTGTGTTTTGTGGATAATTACACATAATATCATGTAATAAAATATGGAAAACGTTTGGGTCATTATAGTTGGTATCATAGCATGATATAGTTATTTATAGCGACTAAAACTAGAAAAAAATTAATAAGAAACCAAGGGATAATTATATTATTGTGAATAACATTGATTGAATCATAAGGAATCATTAGCTAGATATAAATTTTTTTATAATTTTATAATTATATGTTTAATTTTTCCTTTTTATACCCTAATTAGATAAGTCTTTTGGGATAATTATTTTATTTTTATTTTATATTTAGAGGATTAAAATAGGATAACCCATGCTGAAAACTAATTTGATGGAAAATTTTATGATTTAACTAACAATATTCCAAACCCGATGGGAACATAAGCTCAAAAAGTAATGATAATTTTCCTTCAACTAGCTCAATTTATGAATAATAAATTGAATCATGCATAACTCCCTCCTTCTCTTTATAAAGATCATATTGTGGTAAAATACTTTATTCAAAGAGGGCCTGTTATCTGAAGATGATATTATGAATCTATCACTATTGAATAATGGATTAACTCTATTTAGAAGATATCTGATATCTTCCAATACTCAAAATGAGAGAATATTGCGCTAGATTTCTATCGTTTTGATGGAAAAGATAATCTCTGGTGGAAACTGATAAAAACGTATTAGGACAATATTGATTTCATGGAATGGGAAACATTCAAGATGACATTTATTAATAAATATTTTCAGTGAAAAAATCATCTTACAATGCATATGGATTTCTTTAGTATAATTAAAATGTAATCTGGTTTTATCAGAAAATATGGGGAAAAACTCACAAGTATTTCATGTTATAATTCTATCTTTATCACCATTTATAAAATTATGTTGGACGGATTCATTATTGTTTGGAAACTGAATCTACAAAAATACGTAAAAATTCAGGACTTCGATAGTTATTAAGTGATAGTTATTTTTTTCTTAAAGTTGTGACGGAGATTGGTGATTATAAGTGGTCTCATAGGAGTAGTTAAATGAAATTTAAAATTTAATTCTCTTCAAGAGGGGAAGAAAAAAATATCATGTTTCAAAGAAAACCCAAAATCCTAATTTTCTAATGTCTAGGAAGAATCATCTTAGAAACTACCTATAGGTAACCAGAAGTTGATTTATGTGTTGAAAAGAGGGGATATATGATAATAAATACTAAAGTGAAATTAATATACCCACTAATTAGTAAGTGGAAAAAAGTCATCGATGAACATTATTCATATTGTCAAAATTCATTTACATCAACGAACACGGGAAATATATGATCTAATTCCCTAAGACAAAGGTTATTAGAGATAATCAATGAAAATAACCTCCAAAGGTAGAATGATAGGGAATATTCTATCCCTACCATTAATGTTAAGAACTATAATGGTTTTTTGATAGGTACACTAGTTATTCATTGTAGAATTGTGAACATAATTTTTGATTCAATATCAAAAAATTGATTAATATCTTAAAATTTAGTAAAACTATTCAAATATCACCTCAAAATATGGATGTTGAAATATCAATGAGAATAGTTAATGGGGAAATAATTGTATTTAAATCATATAATTCCTCCCTAGTCAATTTGTTTTGATTCATCCTCACAAAAATCATGGCTTACATCTTTTGGTAGAGTTTAATAATTTATTGGGAATAGATCCGATATCGTTATAAAAAAACAAAAAAACTATCAGGAGAGAGATATCACTCTTCACTTCAGAAGGAATCCTTCAATCCGGTACAAGTAAAATTAGGGGGATGGATCTCTATTAGAATAATCAACACAAGTGTGATATTATTATCTTATAAGAACTAATATCCAACTCATTTGATTGAGACAAATGAGAGAATAATGCTTAAATACATTCCCATTGTGAAGAACTATAATGATATTTTCTATGAATAATTGTTCACTCTTCTTCATGACTATGAGTTTTTTCTCAATTTCACTTATACCTTGATCTCTAACCATATCAAAGGCATGATAAAGAACATACACCATTGAGTTTGAATAACTGAAGAAGTAGTTACAAAAAAAATATGGAAAAGGTTTTATATTCTTGAGTGCATCACCATGAGGTGATATAGTCCATTTATTAAAGAATAAGGATGTATTAGTTAGTCTATTCCTTGATTAACATGATCTATAACAAATCAGGATAAATTAAAAATCTTTACTTCCATATATAGATTACTTGTTTGTTCAATTTTGTGGGTCGAAGTATTTTTCTAAGGTTGACCTTTGGTCTGAATATCACCAATTAAAAGTGAAGAAGGAATATATTTCCAAGACTACATTTTAAATGATCTATAGACACTATTATATCATAGGAATTATCTTTAAACTCAATAATTCATCATCATTATTAATGGACATAATGAATAGACTCTTTTGATGTTACCACAAATAATTTTTATTTTATTTTTTATATATGATATTATGATATACTCTTAGATAATGTATGAGAATGATGAGAATTTTAATATTGGAATAAATACTTTGGAAAGGGAAAAAATATATGAAAATAAGAGTAAATGTTAGTTATGGATCGGGGAAGTATCATTCTTGGGACATGTTATCATCGAAAAGGGGATATCTATAGACCCTTCTAAGAAAAAGGTAATTTAGTACTTAACCCAATAAGAATCTGCAAAAGAGATTTGTATTTTCCCTGGTCTCACAACATATTATAGATGATTTGAGAATAACTTCACATTATTTGTTAACCCACAATCCAATATGACTCATAAGGTAGTTGAAGATACAAAGTGATGTTTTTTTTTGGTAACCTGTATTTTTATTTTTTAAAAACTATCCTTTTGTGAAAGTATGTATTTTTTTATTAGTATTATACTCATTTCATGTGTATGATTTTCTATAGTAAATTAAAAATATTATGAATTTTGGAAACAAAACACAAAGCGGAAGAAAATTATAAAAAAAATTACAAATAAAGGTTATTAAAGTGTCCTTAACTAGATTAAAAAGTCATTAAAATATAACTGATAAAAGTTTTATAATGTTTCTGATCAAAAAAACCATCAGTCTCGTATCTATCATCCTGATGTTAAAGGTCAATTATAAATAATGTTTATTGGAATGATATGAGAAGCTGTAAAAGGAAGTTAGAGTGGTGATAGAGCTTTGAAAGTATGTTTCAAGGGAATCCTGAATTCAAAATTATTTACTTTCTAAGCATAATCTGAAAGATTCTTTTCTGATTTGCAATTATCAAATAGAAAATTTTTTCTTCAACAGTTTTTATTCATGATTTATGAATAAAAGGGGGAGAATATGTGATTCCAATTTTGTTGAGTTTTGTTTGAAATAAAGGAGGTTCTGAATGTAAGGTATTTCATAATACTTTCCTATATTAGTTAGATGATGCTTTGATAGCCATTGAGTTCTCATTAATCAGCATAAAGTCTAATAATTTTTAATTAATAATGGATGATAATTAATTTCTCTAAATAGTTTTTATTAGTTCTAGAAACCCAAACATATAATATAAGATCGAGAAGTACTAGGCATAAGATTTTCGGAACACTGTATAAGTAATGATGATCAAGTTTAAAGAGTATCTAAGTGAAGTTACCATCAGATTCTAAACATTGTAGAAACCAGATTTTTTAATATCAATCCATTTGAAATAGATGAGTTATGAAATTATGATGTTTATAAAGGATTTATTCTTACTCGAGAAATGAAAAAAATAGTCCGTTCAATTTTGATACTGATCCACCAAACATGGAATAGTCATCTATCCATCAGATGAGATTATCACATCGATAAATCTTTTAAAGAAGTGGTTCAAGAAATCTGACTGACCTAATAAATTACACAAAGGATTCTATCATAACAAGATGATAAAGTTACTTTATATTGAACTAATGAAGTTCCATTGTACTAAGCTAAGTATGATTCATCCTAATGAGTTAAGGAGGATCCATTAGACTAAATAAAGGATAAGAAGTCTGAGAAGGATAATTACTTATAAAAATCCCAAATATTAAAGAATATATTTGAATTTTTTAAGTGATCAAACCTGAAATTAAAATATGTGTAGATATTAGAGTTTTTGAACTTGATATAGTGGGGAAATTTTTCTAGTTTCCAAAATTTTCCATTCTAGGATTCCTATAAATAGAAATAAAATAAATTCATACTTTTAAACGTTTATCAGATATAGAAAAAAGAGAATAATAGAATCCAAGTAAAATTTCTCATTAAATACTAAGAACCCATTAGAAAGAATGACATTTGAATGTTTTGTTTACTGGACTCAGAAGATCGGATTGAGCATTTGAGTGAATTTTTATTAATGTAGATTTATAATTACTTAATCATACTATGTCTATCAGAATGAATTAATCGGACTAAGTCCATCGAACCCAGTCCTATCAGACTCCATGAATTATACCAAACCCCCTTGGATCGAGGATTCAAATAGGGCATTTGTGGAACAGTTTTGTACAATATCTTTATTCTCTTTTGAGATGAATTTTTTTAATAAACACTTTTAAACATATTGGAGCCAGTATAATCATTCCAAAACATGAGATAGAATGTTTCTAATGGTATTTGACACAAGTTGTTTTAAATTCATCAAAATAGTGAATTTTTATAGACTCATAGGTGGGGTATGAAAAGGATGTAGGTTCTCACACTAATTATGAATATATTAAATGTCGTGTGATTTTATTTAGTTCATAATTTTTCATGCATATATATTTAGTAAATATATATGCATGAAAAATTATGAACTAAATAAAATCACACGACATTTAATATATTCATAATTACTGTGAGAACCTACATCCTTTTCATACCCCACCTATGAGTCTATAATAATTCACTATTTTGATGAATTTAAAACAACTTGTGTCAAATACCATTAGAAACATTCTATCTCATGATTTGGAATGATTATACTGGCTCCAATATGTTTAAAAGTGTTTATTAAAAAAATTCATCTCAAAAGAGAATAAAGATATTGTACAAAACTGTTCCACAAATTCCCTATTTGAATCCTCGATCCAAGGGGGTTTGGTATAATTCATGGAGTCTGATAGGACTGGGTTCGATGGACTTAGTCCGATGAATTCATTCTGATATACATAGTATGATTAAGTAATTATAAATCTACATTAATAAAAATTCACTCAAATGCTCAATCCGATCTTCTGAGTCCAGTAAACAAAACATTCAAATGTCATTCTTTCTAATGGGTTCTTAGTATTTAATGAGAAATTTTACTTGGATTCTATTATTCTCTTTTTTCTATATCTGATAAACGTTCAAATGACCTCCTATTTATAGGCCTTGGGTTCCAACAGTCATATTGCCTCCAACGGTCATATTTCTCCGAAAAACATGGAGGGACTTGGACACCTGTCATCATAATGGTCATATTGAAATAGAAATCATGACATCGTTTTTATTAGTTTGTAACTAACTCAACGACATCGTATTGGTTAAAACAGGATATATATATCGATGATAAGCAATGGTACGATTCTTATGAAACAAGTGCATTTGACAAAGTACCAAAACAAGTAATGAACATCTGAATAGCAGAGTCTGTACGATATGATTGACAGAGTCAGTACGATACGATTGACAGAGTCAGTATGATACGATATGGTTACTACGATCAGCATGATCAGTATGATCAGCATGATAAGTACGATCACCAGGGTCAGTAGGATCAGCATGGTCAGTACGATCAGCATGATCACTACGGTCATCATTGTACGATACAATAAACATGATAGAAGTCAATTGTAATTTCCAAATTATGATAGAATACATTTGTGATTTCCAAAACATGATATAGAAGTCAAAAGTGGACTTTTGACTCAACAGAAACTAAAATAGGAAGGGTAACTTTGAAATTTACAAATTTATAAAAAAAAATTGTGACCGTAAATATTAATGTGAATCAAAAGAAACTTGTTTAGAATATAAGAAAGACGAGATTGGAACATCAAACTTCACTGTTTTCAAAACATAACCCAGAATCAGTTATAGAAGATATTCAACATGAAGAATGGGTGGATTTTATGAATGAATAATGGGATCAGACTGGTAAAAATAAAACAAGGAAAATTTTACCACATCCAAAATGATAAACTTTATTTTAAAATTTTATTTTATAAAAACATTTTGAATGAACATCGAGATATATAAAGAAAAAAATCGAGGCTTATTTGTAAAGGATATACATTGTTAAAAGGTTTGGATCTTGATGAAACCTTTGAACTATTTTCAAGGTTAGAAACAATTATAATGTTTCTATTAGTGGCTGCTCACTGAAATTAAAAAGTGTATCACATGGATGTGAAGTCATCCTTTTTAAATAGAGATATTGACAAATATTTTTACATTAATAAACATTTTGGGTTTTTAATTGAAAGACATTGGATTAAAATTTATAAATTTCAGAAATAATTTTATGGGTTGAAAGAATACCCATATTCCTGTTATTCAAAACGTGATAACTATGTGAAAATATTTAATTTTTCTAAATAAAAGTTTGACAGTAAATTTTCAGTGAAAGATGTTATCTCAAACAGAATAATTATTATTGTGTATGTGGATGATATAATTATTGATGATAATAAAGAAAATATTTTTAATGAATTTTATAAGGAAATGAAGAATAAAATTTAAATGTCAATGTTGGGAGAATTAATATTCTTCTTTGTTTTACATATTCCCAACAAGTAAAATTACATTTTCTCTCCTCAAGAAAATTATTATAGAGATCAATTAAAAAATTTTGTTTTAGAATGTACCAATGAATATTCTACTCTATTTTCAATTTGGTTGGAGATGGGTAATGATTAATTTGAAGAAACTGTGAATCAAAATGTTTTTCAAAAGAAGATAAATTTTGATATATCAAATCCTTAAGACCTAATATTGTTTAAGGTTTAACATTGTGTTCTTGGTATCAAAGTAATGAAAAATAATCTCATATGTTGTAAGTAAAGAGATTTATGATATATGATAAAGGAAAGAATTAAATGGGTTTTTATACTAGAGATATTGTGGAATAAAATTTCTTAGTTATACTGATGCTAATTTGGATGGAGATTGTAATGATATGGAATCAACTTTTAGTGGATCATTTTTCATGGGAAAATGTTTTTCATTTGGAATAGTATGAAAGAATTTAAATATATTTAAGAACAACAGAATACAAAAATATTGAAGCTACATGGGGGTATACAGAAATTGTGTGGATGAAAGTCTAGTTGGACTACATGAATGTGGATGTTTCTAAACCATTGAATATTTTTTTATGATAATCATATTTTAGTTGATATTTATAACATTCTTTTTCAACACTCAATATTGAATCAAATTGATATAATATTTTACTTTATAAAAGGGAAACATATCACTATAGATGTTCTTGTACAATATATCTCAAGAAATTGTCAAATTGTTGATATCTACACAAATGCTTTGTTAAAGGAGAGATTTGTGGAATTGAGGTTCTAACGTCATGTTAAGCCTCCTCCAATGACTTCCTAAAAATCATAAGTAAGTGCACCCACCTAGATTTGGATTATGTTAATAAAGAGGGAGAATATATAGAACTTCATCCGTCAATATAATGGGATGGGTTTTTTCGTAAATGAATCTAAAGATGTGGTTCTTATAAAATAGGGGAGAGAAAATGACGACTTTCTATAAAATATAAATTAAAAGGAGTTTATATTAACCTGGATGCAATATTTTTTTTTCATTGAGGGACAAAATTATAACAAAACATTACATTATCCAATGGTGATGTGGTAGGACACTATCATTTGATAAAGGATTGTTTTTAAAAAATTCATTTAACATGTATCATTATAATATATGATTGGATGAAAATTGGAGATTTAATAATGTTTTCAAAATGGTTTTCGAAGAATCCAAATCGAGAGATTGAATAATATTTATGTTCTATTCTTTGTAACATGTTATGTATTTTTTAGAACAAACTTTTCTGAATGTATGTCACTTATTTTTTTGGATCACACCTAGTTCATAGGTATGAGTTTCTATAATAATCTCAAAGGTTTCTTAATGTTTTAACCCAAAAACAAAGCGGTAGAAAAATATTGGATGTTTTATTCCAGATGCAGGTTATTATACTGAGATGTACCATTCGATGAAGTTGTTAGAAAGATAGGTGATGATTATTTTTTATTTTGATGATCAGACACACCCTTGGTCACAGATCTATCATCATTAATTTGAATATCTATCAGAGACGATGTTTTTTTAATGTTTTGAGAAACATTGAAGAAAATTAAGTGTGGTGTTGAATCATAGAAATTATGTTTCATGGGAATTTGGAATTAGAATGTTTATTAACTTCTAACCTTAAGTTAGATAGTTCTTTTCTTTTACGCACCTATTAAATATCATAAGTTTTCTGTAACACTTATTATGGATTACTTATGATGAAAAGGGGTATAATGGTGGATCCAATTGTACTGAGTTTTGGTTGGAAAAAATAAGTTGTTGAAATTAGAGGAACTTTTAATACTTTACTATGTTAATCAGTAGAAGGCTTTCTAGTCATCAAGTTCTCATTAATCATGAAAAAGATACATGATAAAAGCTTTTTAAGAATGAAAATTTTTTATTATCTCTGAATATTTTGTATCAGTTCATGAATCTCAGACACAAAATATCAGATTGAGAAGTACCAGACACAAAAAATTTAAAAGTATGTCTATGTAATGCTAATAAATTTTTATGAGTATCTGAGTGGAGTTTCCATTGTATTTAGAATATCAGATTAACTATATTTTTTTACATTGTTCCATTATATCGAGATAATTTTTAAAACTATGAAGATTATATAGGATTTACTCTTACATTTGAAAAGGAAAACGTGTGTGTTCATTTTTTATAATGATCCACTATACCACTAATAGAAACTGATCCATCAAATGAATGTTTCAAAATGATAAATATTATGATGTTGTGGTTTAAGAAATATGATCTATCTAAGAAATTGTATTAATGGTTATATCATAAGAAACTGAGGAAGTTCATTTGAAATGAGATAAAAAAGTTACATCATACAATGCTGTGGTATGTTTCATTATAATGAGATGAGGAAGTAACATTAGAATGAATAAATGTATGGATGTATGAGATGGATAATTATAGAGAATGATTAAGAGGTTTCTGGATATTTTTTGACTAATTTAGGTGGTCAAACATGAAATTAAATGATGCATAGATAATAAATTTTTTGAATTTTAGATAGTGGGTAAGGTTTCCAAGTTCCTTCCTTTTTCCATTCTGAGATGACTATAAATAGAAGAAAATTATAATCGTATTTTAAAATATTTTATATGAATAAAAAAGGCATAGTGCTAAGGAATTAATATCCATGTTGTATATTCGTAGTGAGGCCTCCTTATATGTTTACATGTATGAATGATTCTTTACTTGACTGATGAAGATCTGACTCAGAATTTCAAAAGAGTTTAGGGATTGTAAATTGAGATTGAGTTCATCATACTGATTTCATTGAACCGAATTCATCGGACTATGTCCATCAAACCCATACCCATAAGACTGAGAGAAATTTAACTAGCCACATTGTAATAAGGATCCAGATAGATCATTTGTGAAGTATTTTGAAAAAAAAATATTTATTCATTTTTTCCTCATTTTGTTGTAACAAATCATTGTAAACTGACTGGAGTCAAACAATCATTTTTATTAAAATATTTGAGGAATTTAATGTCTTTCTTCATAATTAGTATTCACTTATTCATAATAGATAATTTCCATTGACTCATGGGAGTTTCTTTGAAAGGATGTAGGTTCTCACACGGAGGCTGAACCATGAAAATATTAATGGATTTACTCACTTTAATACTTTTTCGTGGATGCGTATTTAATAAAAGATGATATGTTAATGAAATTTAATATGTTACAAGTTTCATGTTTCTAAATTATTTGAAATCTATAAAAGTATAAAATATATTAATCCCCCATTATAAATTTTTATTTGATCCTTTGGAACATTAGGAATAATGTTTTTCTATACCAGGGAATATGAAGACTCCATTAATGAGTTGAATAAGAGGCTTATTAGTGCACCATTACATACACTAACAAAAGTTTTTGAACACTTCATGGTATAAATTAATGCATAAAACAAGGTATTAGGCTACGTACTAATTAAAAATCATAAATTAATATCGTACACCTCACGGAATTTGAAATTTCTTGAGAAAAACTACACCACACATGATATAGATTTCGATATTGTGATATTTACATTGAAAATATGGTGGAATTTCCTTTTTTGGTAGAAGTGTAAGATATATACTAATAAAAACATTTAAAAATACATTTTTACACAAGAATAGATTAATATGTTTTACCGAATATGGTTTTATCTCAAAAAGGATTATGACTTCTAAATTCACTACCATCCCGATAAAGGAAATAATGTGGTAGATTATCTAAGTAAAAATGATTCTTCAACATTATCAATGATGAAAATTTGGAAACATCCTATCATAAACTAGACTGGATCTAATATCTCTCTTTTTCTAAGTATGTATCTTTATGTGTTTTTCTTTTGAACCTTGGGGCTGAGTTTTTTTAGATGAAGAGCCTTTGTTTGAGGAAATGATCTATAGATCAAAGGTGTTTGTTGGTTTTCATTAATGGATTCTGGGTATGAATATGTTAATTGTTTCATGGGTTCTTGGTAAGTTAATAATTCATTAAATGGGATTCAGGTTGTCAAAATGATAATGAGCTGAAAAATCAACTACTGAACATTACTTGTCATGTAGAGGGATTACAAGTATTGTAATTATTTTAGGTTTTAATAAAATAAATCCAAGGTGATGGTTTTTTCTAATAATACAATTAAAAAAAATTTATATAGCTTGTAATCATGTTACAATATGTGTAAATTCCCAACCTATTATTTTAATAATGTTTTGTGGCTAAAATCTGAAATTGTCCAGCTACAACACCTCTCCTATGAATCCTAGAGAATTTTCCATGAAATTTTGGTGGGTGAACCTCCCTTATGGATGTTCTCTTCATGTATTCGATCCCTAGTAAGTTGCTTTAGTAAGGTTTCTATTTTCTTTATTTGGTTCTCCAACAATTTCAGTGAAATCCTTTGTCTGATTGCTGTTTTGGTTTAGATCATGATCAGTTTGGTTCTGGGATCCCCATTGTAAATATATTGAAATTTTTTCTCATGGGAGTTGTCCATGGGAAGAATTTTTGGATCATCATTTAAAGGTAGTGGGTATAAATCTTAACCCTATTATTTGGAAATTTTTAGTTTTATGCAACATCATGATGAAACCAATGTAGTGGGTCCCTAAATTAATTGAATATAAATGATTTGGATAAAGTCTTAATGTATGTTCAGCTTGACTTTTGACCTAGGGTGTTTTTTTAAAATATAATCTCTAAATTTTGTATTAATGATTATTGATATAATTATTAACCAATTTATAATTGAATTGAAGACTGGCATATTAAAGCATAATGTTAATTCACATAATTTTCAATTGAGTAATATGATGTGATGTTGTGATATCCATGTTGTATTATTGGGATTGTGTTACAAGTAGATATGCTTATATAATGGGTTACACCCAAGCACATTCACACATGTACGTTGTAATGATGATAGTGAGCAAGATTGACCCAGTCCATGATGTAATACATATTGAGAGAAGGTGATGCACAGTCCCATATTTTAATGCTAATATGTATTTTACGTAGATGTATTGTTGTGACTATAGAATGGTTATATAGTGGTTGTTGGCATGGTTGTTAGAAATGATCAGAGATATTCTGGCATGGTGCCGAATTAGGTTTTTTTACCTAGGTTATATTGTTATAGTTGGCACGATCGCAAGAAATAGTTGATACATTCTAGCACTAGGTTAAATAAAATTAATGTATTTTTTTAATTGGTTAATTAATTAATAAACCTATTTATCACCATATTCGACACAATTCATATCATATTGGTTTTATTTAGACATCGTGGGTTTTACTTAAAGAGTTATACTCACACCAAATTTGATCCACCATTTGGAACTCGAGATGATTTCATGGATTCAGGTTTTGATAAGGGAAAATGACCTTGTTGATGATTGCATCATTTTTTTGGTTGGAATTTGGTGATCGGAAAAACTGGGGGCTTAAGACCTAGGACATTGAGTCTCTTATTGGAGTCATTTATTTTTTTTCATGTATTTCACTAGCATGTAATTTTGTTACATTTTTACATGTCATTATAATATTCGTTATAATTAATTTGATTATTTGGTTGAATTTTATTGTTGTCTTCCATAATATTTTTACTCTGATCATTTCTATAATATTATGAATTTATTCTTCTACTATAACACTTCATAATAGGTGAAATAGTCTACTAAAATACTATTCACACCCTCACTGCTATTCAATAGCTTATGGTGTATGTGGATGTGCGCTTGTGGTCCAATAACTAACCCTTTTTGTCTGCATGATAATGTTCAAGATTGGGGGACATTATAATGTGGTATCTGAGCATAAAGTTATATTTTATTTTTCTTTATCATTTTTATAATGTTATGAAGGATACCAGGATGTGTCGTGACATGGAAATGAGCTTGTTCAAGGAAATAGTTAACCCTTGTACAAGGGAAAATCTAATTACAAAGTGTTTGGATTTTTTTCAACTATGTACTTGTTACATTTGATATTATTTCACCTTTTTTTATTCACATTTTAATGAGATTATTGTTTTATGATGTTATTATTTCTTGATTTTTGTATTTGTGGCCCATTATGGTATAAACTAAGAATACATGTATCATAATAGGAACTTATGGAAATATTGAAATTCATTGTTCATGATATGAACATATCTATTTTTTAATGTGATATCTGCATTCCATTTATACTAAGATATGAGATATATATTTTACAAGATAAATGAAATTATTTTTCATTTTATGCAAAAATACTTTTAATCCATGTATAGAGAGACCAAGAGTTAGTTGATCTCAGTTGGAGTCACCTGTTAGGTTGTCCTTATAGCCCACCAATTCTTTTAGGTGTGTTTTTTTCTTGTAAAGATATTGCATCCTCAAAATCATGGACTTGATAATAAAGACAGTTTAAATCATCAAGATCATAACATATCTAAACAAGAACGTCCTATATCTCCTGATGAGAAGACATATTTTCATCTTTATGACATTTTCCAATGTTTCTTGTGATTCACGGAAAGTGGTAATTTCTGTACCATTCCTTCGATGTCTGAGATGAAAAGAGAGGATTATCATTAAAATATTCATGTGTTCACTGGTGAATGAGGACCTCATGAGACAAGCTATGGTATGAGTCAATCCATACAATCTTCAAGCATCCCAAGACACCCAGAGAGAGGAGGGTGGTTCTTGATCTGTATATGATTCATGGTACTACCAATTATTGGTGGGGTATTTTAGGGGAAGATATGTAGATGTAAGAGATATCTTGGATGGAATTCATGAAAAATCCCTTAATCCATTTATATCTAGATTCTTTGGGGGATGAGAAAGAATTATATTTCTTGTATCTTAAATAGGCTGGTTTTTTAGTACTAGAAAATGTTGGATGTTTAACCAAACTGAAGTTCTTTGTGACTTCATTGACAGTTGATGAGATCCCCAAAGTGAGAAGTTTACTAGATGGTCCTCATTATGAGATTAGGTTATATTTTAATATTTCCATTTATTAAGCATTTAATTCAGGAAAAATCAGGTTGTCATCAAATAAGGGAATCTAAGAGAGGCCCTATGTTGCGACTATACGGTTTTAGCAGGGAATTTTGGAAAATTTTATTTGAGTAGTAATAAGAACTTTTATAATAATTTTCTCAATTGTGGTAGTGGGAAGAATAGTGAGGGATGTAGAAAAATATCTCAAGATCATGTTCTGTTCTTGTTTAATTAGTGTGTCAAGTCTGCACACAAGCACCCATATTGTCCTTAACTTATAGTCTAGTGCTATATCTATAGAATAATAGGCAATATTATAAGTTTTATATGATATTTCCATATAAGAATCATGGAAGATGATCAAGATAAGTACTAGAATCGAGGAGGGGCTCACCAACCCCTCAGTAAGTTGGTAGTTGGAGTTCCACATTTCGTTCGGTTTGAGGTAGGGGATGTGGTAACCCAGTGAATGATAAAATGTACCAATAAAGGAAAATAGATTAGGGTAGTAAGAATGGATCCCATATCTTAGGTAAAACACAGTTTCATGTTATGAAGACTACTCTGGCTAATTTGGATTCAAGACCGTCCATTGTAAAAGGTGTGATTCTTTTATCGTCCACCATATCATCTATTTTGTATGATACAGTTGAATCATATTTTTCCTATATTCTCATTTTTAAAATATTTTTTGATTTGTTTTGTAAATATTATATGATGGTTCATTGACACACCGTTTGGATTGCAGTGTGAAAATATTAAAAGTTATAAAGTGTGTTCTCTTGATATTGTGGTTACAGTTTGTTTTGGGAACCATTCATACTGGAAATGATAAGTTTAACTTGATTCTTGGCATGTATTAGTTAGTTATATACAAAGTTCATATCAACTATTACATGGGAAGAGTTACCTTCCTATCTACAGATTTTATCAACTATACTCACAATGGTGAGTGGCATCTTCAGGTTGGAAATGTGGGACCAATTCAGTGCATATTTGATTTTCTCAGAGAGTAAATTTCCAATATTACTATTGATAATGGGTGAATGATATAAGATTATTTTCCTCTAGTGGTATACTATTTACAATATGTTTTCTCTAACAACTTCTACAACTTACTACGAGATTCATGGATCAAGTTCATGAAAATGTTGGTGTCTGAAGCAAAACAAGTTTTTATCCTGCCTTACCAAATTTCACCTGAAATGCTTTGGGAGTTTAAGGTTCCAGTGGATGATCCGGAATGCAAATTATTTATATGAGAAAGTACATATCCTTAGGTCTCTCCAGTTATCGTTTAAAAAAATGCTGATGGATCTTTGAGCTTGGTGTGAATTATTTGATGTTGAACCAGATGAATGTCAAGAATCTGTATCCCCTTTAATGAATTGGTGGTATTTTCAATAAAAAGAGATGTTTTAAATTAATATTGAAGATTTACATGAGATTATGAAATATTCAGTAAATCATGATATTATGGGACATACCTCAGACTACTTTAGGATCAGGTATAGCTTGTATTAATTCATAGTGGTGTTGTTTTGTTTGATTAATGGACATGAGGTATTGTTGGCCTTAATGAATATGATATTGTATCCTTTTCTAGATCGGTTTCTAGTGGTTTTTATTGATTATTTATTACTTTACTCGATGTCAAAAGGTGATCATTTCAAACATCTTGACATCATCCTCGTGTCATTGAGATATAATTGACATTACACCTAGCTAACCAAATTTATTTTCTAGATAAATAAAGTACACTTCTTGGGACATGTCATCTCAGATATAGGAGAGTTTGTGGACCGAGAGAAATATGTATACCTGATATCTTAGGAAAAACCTTTGATTGTTTTTCAATTATAAATATTTCTAGGTTTATCATATTATTACTAGATTTTTAGCAATGATTTCTTCTATTTGGAAGAACTATTGTATGGATGAACAAGAAAGGTTTTTTGTTTGTTTGTTCAGATGCTTGTGATAGATATTTTCAAAAGATGAAAGGAAGGATGACCTAAAAACCAATCCTCACTTTTCATGTGCTCGTTAAATCCGATATTGTGTAGTTTGACTCATCCAGAGTTAGACTCGAATAAATTCTAATGTAGGGGCATCAGGTGGAATTTTATGAATCCAAGTATTTGAGATCGAATGAGATGAATTACCCTACAATGATCTATAGTTAGAAGCATTGGTACATGCCTAAATATTTTGGAGACTGTATCTTTTGGTTGAGAGGTTTGTTGTATACACAGACCACAAGAGCCTCAAGTACATCTTTTCTCATTGAGACCTAAACCTTCTACAGCGGAGGTGGGTTAGGTTTTTGTAGTTTTTCAAAATTGAATTGGATTATGCATGTATAAATGGAAAAATAATTTCCTATTATTTGATTCTGAATTCCTAGAAAGGGGTAGTACGAGAGTATTGTGATGATTGGTTGATAATTTCCCTCTTTGCAGACATGCATCTGGATGTTCCTAAAAATCAGGGGTGAGTGGATTTGACTTCGATTTCTTTTATACCCATGTTTTTAAAGTGAATTAAGATTTATTATTTGTATAATTTGGTAGGATTAGTTCCTAGAGAAATATTATATGTTTGGGAGACGCCATCAAGATTGTCTCTCGGTTGTGCAAATTCAATTCTTTTTGGTGGATGAGTATGGGTTTTTATGGGCTTGTGCAAAGATCTCATTAAGAAATTTCAGGATTATAGATGGGTGATACATCATAGTTTAACAAATATATATCATGATCTTTGATGATATTACTAGTGGTGTGTAGTGATGAAGTATGTGGTGAGCTTCATGGGTTGATGCATCACTTATCAGCAAGTGAAATCTGAGAATCAAAGGCGAGCTGGGCTTTTGTAGTATTTATCAATCATGGAGTAGAAATGACATCATGTAACCATGAATTTTTTTATGGGGATTACCCTAGATGACCTTTAAAAATTATTTTCTATTGTATTTAGTAGATCAACTAAAAAATTTATCCCACTTCTTACCAATTAGGGAAACTCCTATTGTTAATGATATATGAAAGAAATATGTTAATGATGAGGTTTTATTGAATTGTGTTCTAAGGAGTATAATATCAATTAGAGATCCTCATTTAAAATCACATTTCTAACAGGGTCTGCAAAAATACCAAGTATCATAAGTTCTTTTAAGAATATCATGTCATCCACAGATTGATTGTCAATCATAGAGGACTATTCAGATTTTGGAAGATATGTTTCAAAATGGTATTTTGTATTCTTCAGTTTCATGTTAGAATCATATGGCACTTTTGGAGACTGAATATAATAATTGATTCCAAGAATTAGTCTGAATGGAACATTTTTAGGATCATTATGGTAGGCCATTTCGTGCAACGATTTGTTGGGTGAAGTCTATTGGGTTAGAACTTGTTGGGCCTAATCTCATGAAAAAGACATCTGAAAAGGTTCAGTTGGCCAAAAAGTGGTTGGTGACTATAAAAATAAATCATAAATCATATACTGAAAATCAGATATTACATATGGACGTTGAGGGATTTCATCATGTTTTCCTTTAGGTGTCATCTAATTTGAGGAAACTCTATATAATAAAACATGAAAAGCTATCACCCAGGTTTTTCAGGATATTTGAAATAATAGTAATGGTTGGTCTAGTGGCATACCATTTAGCCCTAAAATAGCTCTAAAATTCCATGAATAATGTGTTACATGTATCAGAGCTATGATGATATCATCCAGGCCCATCCCATGTGATGGGTGTTAAAGATACTGAGATTTATGTTGATGAATCCTTTGAGTAGAATTTGATAATGGTTATGGATTGTTGTGAGAAATACCTTCAGTTTTAGACTATATCATTGGTCTGAGTGAAGTGGTAGTGTGGGAAAGATCAAGAGGAGACTTGTGAGAGGGAATTTGGCATGCAAAAATAGTGGTCATACTTGTTTGATGGGACCATAATGTTATTAATAGAGAAGCATGAGGACGGGTTTTTATAATTTTAGAAGGTTGTAAGATCCCATATTTTCTTTGTATGTCTCTCTCTTAGTTTTTTTAATCATTAGTGGGGAAGTCTTGTTCAGAGATGGAGATCCTTTATTGGAAGAAATTATTTAATGTTTGGGAATGTATGTTTGTTTGAATTTAATGGATTCTGGGTATGAATAGGTTAATTTTTACATGGTTTCATTGTATGTTGAGAATCCTTAAAGGGGTTTAAAGTTGTTAAAAGAAAAAACGGTGTGAAAACTCAACTACACAAAATTTATATGGCCTTAAAAGGGATTAAATGTAATGTAATTGTTCAAGGGTTTTAATAAAATAAGTATGAGGTGATGGGTTTTTTCACAGAATATGATTATAAACATTTACACATCACGTAATCGCATTACAAAATGTGTAAATTCCTAACCTATTGATTTAAGAATGTTGTGTGGTTGAATTATTAAAAAGTATTGCTAAAAATCATATCATGTCGACCCTATGGAATTATCCAGTTGATTTTGAAGTGCCAAACTCCTTTCCAGATATTCTGTTTGTGTCTTCCATCCTGGGTAAGTTCCTTTTTCCAGGATTCTTCTTTCTTCCCTTTTGTTCTCCAACCATTATAGTGAAATACTTTGTCATATGTCATTATTGGTTTTGATCTGGATTAGTTTTCATCTAGGAACCCATTTTCAATTATACACACCTTCATTGTGGGTGTTTTCCATGGGAAGTGTTCTTGGATCATCAAATAAAGAAATGGGGTCTAAATATGAACCCTATGGTTTGTTAATTTTTTATGTTATACAATATGATGATAGAACCAATTTATTTTCCACCCAAATTAATCAAATATATAAAATTTTCTAATGAATTATAGTATGTTTTGTATGAAATATTTTTAAAGGGAATAATATATATAAATATAAAACATAAAAATGTCGAAAGGTGGGAGTTTTATTACAATCATTCTAGTAATGAGGGGTAAGCTCATCAGGAAGGTTCTCCATGTATGTACTATTGAAATTGACACCCTTGTTGGAAATACCATCTACCACCTTGTTCGATTCCTTATAGGTATGTGTGATGATGTGATTGAGTCCTGATAGGTAATGTATGAAAAAAATTCATTTTGCAGTGAGGGCCCATGCTATGTGAGATGTTCCATGTCTAAGAGCATTAATGATGGTAGATGAATCACTTTCAATAAAAACATGGTTACATCCCTGTTGCCTTATCAAATAAACTGCATTGATAAAGCTATATATCTATGATTCAAGGGAGGAGACATGATGACTGAACCATAGAAACATCCAATAATGTGTTCATTTTGATCTCTATATATGATATCTTAGCCTTCATTTTTTGGTTTTTCTTTTGAAGCATTGTCCATATTAATTTTTTTCAATCCACGAATAGGTGGTTTCCAGAAAACTTCTAATAATCCCCTCGTCGGGTGGTATCTTCCTTTGACCCAAATTTTCCTCAAAATGCAGAAAACCTTAAATGAGTTTTGGAATGTCCCTCTTTGCGTGATTCCATCTTTCTTGGTCATAGTGTTGATTTTTATTTGTGTTTCACGAAAACATAAAGTATTACTTTTGTGCTTAATTAAATTTCTTTCAAACCGAATAAGATTAATCGGTTCTACCACAGCAGTAGTAAAGAGATAAAGAATTTGTGGAGATGCGTATATAGTAGTACATCTTTGAAGCTATTATCTGTTAGAGTCTAAACATGTTCTTCAGAGATCAAAAAAGACAAAAATGTATTTCCAGAAAGTAGAAGTAGTAGCACATGTTAGAAAGAGGTGGTCTATGTCCTCTCTATATTGGTTACATATGGAACATTTAGAACAAAGTTTTATACCACACATTTTAATATTGCAATCCATGGAGAGCCTATTGTGAGAAATTATCAAAATTAGGGTGATACGTGAAGGTCTAATCCATCTTTCTTTGAAATTCATTAACTAGGGAAAATTATTATTATTGGTAGCGACATTATGAATATAGTAATGTATAGAGGTTATCATGACTTCTGATATAGGGTTATTAATTATTATAGAGTCCCTAAAATGTGCATTATTTCATATTAATATAATTTTTATTCAATTTTCAATTTAATTTCAAAGTGGAATATGAATGAATAATGGTAATTCATAGAATTAACCATTGAGATATATGATATGATATTATGATATCCATTTTTTATGATATGGATTGTTTTCCTTGTTGAGATTCTTATATTACATGTTATTCTCATGAACCAACACACATGAATGTTATAATGCCGATAGTGGGTGGGCTCGGCCCATTCTAGGCTGTAATGTATATAGAGAGAGAGCTATGCCTACTCCCATGCTGTTATTCTTATCCAGATTTTTCTTAGATTTATTTTAATGAATATACTACAGTTATATAATGGTAGTTGACATGGTTGCAAGAGGTTATCATAGATATTATGACTTGGTGCCAAAGTATGTTGTTTTAAATTGGCTATATGGTTTTCATTGGCATGGTCATAGGACAAGCTCAGAGATATTCTTGAATGGAGCAAAATTAGGTTGTATTTATTTTATTTTTTAATTAATTAATACACTATCTTATCACCTTATTTCATACACTTATTATCATATTGATTTTTTTAGACATGGTGGTGTTGATATACATATTTATACTCACACCTTATTTGGGCCGCCATTTAGCACCCAAGAGGGTTTTATTAATGTAGGTTTGGATAAGGGAAAAGGACATTACTAATGATTACTTGTTTGTTATTGGGATAGAGTTTGGAGATGAAACTAGCTTGGGGATCGAGGCCTAAGACTTTTTGTCCTTAATTTTAGTCTTCTAGTATTTTTCATTGATTTCTATATATAATGACATTTAGTTACATTATATCATATTATTACATTATTCCTTATTATTTATTGGATTATTCAGTTTTCATTTTTTTTTCTTTAACGATGTTTTACACTAATTATTCCTGTTATATTATGAATTTTTTCTATTTATATGGAACTTTACACGAGTGTGTAATGTTTTCCAACTATATTATTCATACACCTGCTACAAGTCCAAATCAACTGGTGTATAGGGAGTCATGATTGTGGTCTCATAAATAACCCTTTCTGGCCACGTGTAAGAGTGGCAGATTAGGGGACGTAGTAGCAGATACCCTGGTACCTTGGTACCCGAGCTAATCCTATAAGGGACAAAATGGAATTCACGATCCCCATGGTTTAGTAACTAGAACCTTCCATCATAAAATATTATAATAGTAATGATTTTTTCACATAAATAGTAGAATAAAAAGACAAAAATCATTATCAATAAACTCCAAATGTGGATAGTAACTAAAGTCAAAAAGCTATATCATGACCCAAAATGTACATCACCAAAGTAATATAAGAACAATATAAAAACCATAGTCTCAATAGGAACAAAACTCCACGCCCATGAATTAAGGAACAACCATCACCTCTAAGTGGGACTTTCCCCTTTCCTTGACCTGGAAGATGAAGGTCTACAAATTCCCTATGGAAAAGGTAGGGTGTGAACTAATATCCTAACAGGACTCACCAAGTGTTCCATAATAATATTCCACCATAAATAAATAAAATAATTATTTCAATTTAAAATAAAATACGCATGGAATCACAATTTCATATTTAAATAAAAAAATAATTTTCATTTCAAAAGATAAAACCATTTCAGACAATGGATTAAGTAATTATTTTATATAAAATAGTTTATATAAACCAATGGGAATTAGTAAAACAATTTATCAATCAATGGAATATATATCATGTAATCCCAGTAAGAAATGTAGTCATCTTCCCTGACATATGACTATTCCATGTTATGGGATCCTCACACATCATCATTGAAAAATGTGTAAACACATCCCTTTGAAACTAGCCAAAGATGACTCATCAATATCTCCTTAGGGATTAGTTCAACTGAACTAGGTTTTTTTCTAGTTATAATGAATCAGTTCATTTATAGGGCATTACCATCCTAGTGTGTTTGTAAAAACATTTCCCACTAACTATCCAAGCTTTCATGTACTCAATCAATCAATCAATAATGGTAAAATTATTTTAAAATAGTACAAAACTCAATTTCCCCATTTCTAGTTTAAACATGCTAATTTCAATTTAAAAAAATGTGGGTTTTTAATCAGATCCTTAATTTTTTAAGATAAAACCAACCTTAGGTTTTTATCACGTAAATTTTAGACATTTTTTTTGAATATTTAATTCCAAAAATAAATTTTACAATTATAATCAAATTTAAATTCACACCACAATTTCCAATTCCATTTGAATTGAGAATTTTCCCTATAAATTCCTTCCATTCCAATTTCAAATTCCAATTTTCACCAAATTGGTTTTTTATAATTTAATTAAAAGTAATATAAATCAATCAATAAAATATTGGTTTTAATAAATTTAATTATTAATGGAACCATATACCTTTAATCATAGTAAAAATAAACACAACACCCACAATAATATTTAACGATAAAAATGATTGTAATATTGATAAAGGAAAATAAACTAGATTTAATATTAAAAAGAATCAATTTAGATCCATCAACAATAATATGATCTAACAAACCATATGCTGAAAATAAGAAGAGGTAAAGTTATAATTAATGATATAATATCTATTACCGAAGAGGATCTAAATGAAGTTATCAAAACTTCAATATTACTAGGAAGAAGTTTTGAGGAGACAAAAAAGTTTCGTAAGATCTCCCAAGACCTAGGATTCCATAATAACCCAAGTTATGGTTGATATTTAGGTTATACGGGGGTTCAGGAAGCAGAAAAATAATTTAAAAAAAAATAAAAACCCATGCACACGATTAGATGGGTAGGGCCGTATGGTTTGTAAAATTGGGCACCATAACTATGCAACCCTCTGATGAAGTTCATGGTTCATACTAGGTGGGTGAACCATTTTTCAAACTATGATATGACTTTTAATACTCACAACATCTTTTTCTAAACTATTTTACCTTTTTGGGTGATGGTTTTGGAAAAATCTGTGCCACCCATGAACAACCTAGAAAATTTCAAAAATTAAAATATCATATCATAGGGACCCAAGAAAACCACAAACCAAAGAATAAATAGAATATAGGGTTGAGGAGTACCTTATAATAGTTATAGTATGTTATAAACACCCAATTATAGAAGCCTTCTATCCCCAGAAATAATATCAATAATTCTCCATGATTCGAAGATAAGGTCACTCATCTCTTATCAGTGAATCTCTCTCCCATGTTTCATAAATATCTTAATTGTGCTTCCATTGCACTTGAACCAAATGTATCATCCTTCCATGAAGTATTTTGGTTTCAGAATAAACTTTACTAACCAGATTCTCAGTCAAAGATAAATGTGGCTTAAGGTAAAGATAACACCAGCTTATAACATGAGATGGATTATAAAGATACTTTCATAGCTACGAAACATGGAACACATTATGTATCAACATCAATTTTTTTGGAAGTTATAAATTGTAATAAAATTTTTCTACCTGCTCAATAACATTAAAAAGGTCTCACAAAATATGGAGAAATCCTCCCATTACACCCAAGTCGACTATGACACAAATGATTTGAAACATTCAAGAACACCTAAACACGAACTGTTAATTCCAACATTTTATGATGAAAATCAATAAAAGATATATCATCTGGATCTATGCCATCAAAATCCTCTAATGAATCTGCTAAATCTTTTCTCATCTCTCAATCCGAGATCAGCCCAAAAAAGTAACTTCCACCAATCTCTAACCAACACAATAGATATTTACAAATTCGATTATACAATACCATAAAAAGATCCATTATGATCATGTACTGGTAATTATTTTTATAACACAACTTATCCATCCCTAACTGGTCATCCCAATAACCCCTAAAATAAAAAATGTAGGAGCGAAGCATATCCTCATGAATCTGTATAGATCACTCTTTCTAAAAATATGTCTATATACAGTATGTTGTACTCAATTGAACCTGAGATCCCAGTGTTTCTTAAAGGCCTATCCATAATAAATTAGTAAAATAGGGATTCTAATTAGAGACTATAGAAGATGGAACTTTGTAAAAAAAACACTCTCTATCACATAGATATTTTCCAACACCTCATCATTGGTTGTATCGAAAATGGGTAATAAGTGAACTTATTTAGTCATTCAATCGATCACAATCCATATCAAATAATTCTTTATTTTGGGAATGTATAAAGTAATAAAAAAATTATAGAGATATCTTCACAATTCTATGTCAAAAATGAAAGTAAATAATAATAACCCAAAGTTTTGTGGTGTATGTAATTGGAATGTTGGATAGTATAATAATGAGAGACAAAATCAACCAGGCATCATCTCATACCAAGCACCAAAATCAGTATCACATGTCATTGAACATCATTGTGGTTCCTAGGTTGACTACCCATTAGGAATTGTGGAAATACCCTAACATAAAACTTTTCACTAGAAAAACTACAACATACCATTTCTAGATATAAATGATACCCACTATAGAGAATTTTCATTTAGAAATGGTCTTTCCACTATAAAGAGTGTTCTTACTGCCACAAGTTTCATCATCATGATGATGTTCTTGAACATTCATCTTTGGAAGAGCGTAGGTAAACTGAAAACTATCCAAGACAATGTCGTTCCCTATTTCATGACTCCATTATGAAATTTTGAATAAATATCTATTACGTTCCACTCTTTTAATGATTCTTTTACTACTGTGGTCGGATGTATCTTGATTAGCATATCCACAATGAAATTACCTTTCCCTAGTGTATAGATGATGTTGAAATCAATGGATTGCATGTAATCCACCCAAGGACACTAGATGATATTAAAATATTTTTTTGAGAATATATAACTCAGGTTCTTATTGTTGGAATATATGGAAAACATTTATATGAAAAGGTAACTATGAAAGTTCTTAAGGGATTGAATCAATACTACGTGTTCAAGGTCATTGGTTGTTTATTATTCACAATTAACCAAAGATTAAGAGATCCATATTCATTGATATGTTTACCCAGAAGAAGAATGCAACACAAACCTTATCCTAATGGAGCATAGAAGACCACATGTCCTTGGTCTACTTCTAAAAGATTCAACACTGGTCCAAAAGTAAAAAAGGTTTCAAATCAACAAAATACCATTGACATTTACCATCCCAAGAAAACATAAATCTCTTCTAATATAGTTCTATCATAATAGAAGACAAATTAGGGAAATAATTTTTTAACTAGTGATAGTACTGAGAAGAACCCTAGAATATCCAAATAATTAACGCATTTCATTATTTCTCCCACATCATAACAACTTTCAACTTCTCATGATTGACTGAGATACCATTTTTGGACACCAAAATCCCAAGTACTCTACTTCATGAATCTAGAAATCACATTTTGATAGTGTGGCCTAGAGTTAGTGATTTCTCAAAAACTATAGAACTAGTATTAGATGATGCACATGATGCCATTTTGACTTAGAGTGAACCTAGATTTAATCTTCAAATACCACCATAAATGTTTTAAGGTAATAATGTAATATCTTTTTCAAAATGTCCATAAAGACAACAAGAGAATTGGTTTAAACAAATATCATGACAAGGAACTCATAATGGAAATACCTACTTCGAAAGGTGGTTTCTTGAATGATCAAATAAATTATTCTCATCTGGTGGTATGTAGATCTAGATCAATATATGATAACTAGTTAAACCATAGTAACTGAACAAATAGATCATAAGTTTGTGGTAGAAGATACTTAATCTTTATATTAACTTGGTTTATTTTCTATTAATCAACATATAAGAGAATTGTTACTTCAGTTTTCTTAGAAAATACAATTGGCATCACTCGGGGTGACACAATCATGATTATGAATACTTTCTTGAAAATATCATACAACTCAATCTTCATATATTTTATTTCAACTTGTTTTATGCAGTAATAAGGAATATATATCATCTGAGTACCATGTGAAAAATCAATAGAGAACTCTACCACTGTTTTTATGGGAAACCAATGAATTTTGAAGGAAAAAAATTGGGAAAATAAATGAAAATGAGAGGGAGATCATCTCTCAAGGATTCATTCTCCAGATCAAATGAAACACTAATATTATTTTCAAAAAACAGGGTTAGAAGGTTCATCTCTACTTGATCTCAGGTCCCATTCTCCTAGATAGATACAACACACCCCATCAGAGATCATAAAGGATACCATTCAAAGATAACAATCAATTATAGATTTATTATAAATGTGGGAATCTTCCTTAAAAATTAAATTAAGAGGTTTTATATCAAGAATAATAAAAATACCATTTATGTTTGATATCTAATAATGAGAAAACACATGTAGGACAATAAAGACCCAATACTCCCTTTATTATGAGGGGTTAGTAATATCCATCACATAAGATAACTTTTTTTTAGAAATATATATAAAATTCAAAATATGTTTCTAAATGAACAAATTATTTGAACTAGTATCAAATAAAATAGTCACTAAAGATGAATCTATAATGATGGTACCTATCACAGTCATTGGACCCATATCTGCTTCCTTTGGAGACTCTTATACTATGTGAAGAAGCTTTATTTTGGATTCCTATGGAAGGTAACCCATAGAAATTGAATAATTTTATTTAACCACAATATGTTTTGTGGATTCTTGAGTTTTTACCAGTCAGTAGGGAATCCAAGATGTTTCATAACTTCATAAAGTGTCATAAAAACACATAAAACACATAACTTGGGTTCCCCAATGAAAACCCATTTCAAATTCCTAGTCTTACCACACTTGTATAAAATCAAAGGGCCCTTACTAGAACTACAGGTGGTCCAAAAGAACACTATTATCAAGAACCAGCATGAGACTCATCATGTTTTCTATTAACTTTGTTGGAACTCATAGAACTATCATTGGGAGAAAAAGGGGCTCTCATCAAACCTGTCTTTCCATCACGATCAAGCTCAACCATCAATGATATATCTAGCACAATAGTATAAAAACTTACATATAATATGAAAACCTGAGAATGAATATTATATTGATGTACCAAAATGATCCTCTGAGTATTCATTTTTGTTATGACAATACTTTATCTTATGAATGTTTCCATTCTTTTATGTTATAAAAAACACAAAAACATTTTCCTTAAGGTTAATTTTCTTTCTCTAGGAAAATTTATTTGATTTACCTTAAATTAATTTTCTATGTTATGATTAATGTTCATTATGTAATATTAATCATATTTTTTAAGACCAATTCACCATAAGAATAATCAGATCCTTATCTAAAACCTTGGAATATTATAGATTCGTAGAATCCACATATCACTGTTTTTAGGCTCTGAATTTTCTGAAATTCATGCTCTGAATTCTCCATAATTCAGAATCCAAATTCATAAAAATTAAGACACTAAATTCTCTATAATTTATACTTTGAATTATCTTAAAATTTAGAATCCAAATTATCTCTAATATAGACACTAAATTATCTAAAATTTAAAAATTGAATTCTCTATAATTTAGAATTTAAATTATCTGAAATTTTGACTTCAAATTCTATGCAATTCAGACTCTGATTTTTATGAAATTCAGACTCTAAATTCTATGAAATTTATTCTCTAAATTCCTCAAAATTTAGAATCTGAATTCCTCAGAATATAGACTCCAAATTCATTTAAATTAGGCTCCATTTGTAATCATATTTAGACTCTATTTTCTAATATACAATGAGTCATATTTTTCATACTTGTTATATATATATTCAAATTCTTATAGATTTTGTTCCATCTTTTTTATATTCTAGTATAATTAAGTTACTTAAAATTAAGAATTACTTTCTTACCTAATCATGATTATGTTACAATGAAATGATATCATACAATCTATTTCTAAATAACCGTTGGTTTAGTGACATGTGTACGGGTCCCTCCAAAATTCATGGGAAAATATGATTGTTTGAGGAGGGAGCCGACCGTTGTAAAAATTGCATATAAATATGAGATCTTTTGAATGATATCAAAATTGATCTATGATGCTAGATGTGACATTCTGTGAAGTGATTTCTAAATAGATAATGAAAATATAATGCTTTGTGTGATTTTTGAAAAACTTGTTGAACAGTGATCAACTGGTTCAACTTTCATAGTGTGACTCCTATTGTTGCTAAGTACAGTTGTGGAATTCCAGGGACAAAAATATAGAGGTTACGACTACCTTAATGTATTAAGACTTTTAGAGATAGGATAAAATATTTTTTGACTACCTTAAATTTCAAGGGATTGTAGGGATAGCATGACATTACCTGATATTCTTATTGAGGGATTACCCTAGTGTGGATAAGATAGACTTTATTGAAAGTTTAATTAAATGGACCCTTATCAAAGGATGTTGGATAACCTTCTCTTTGGGTTAAAACATTTCCTACTTATTTAATTTCATTATTACAAGTTTAAATTCTATTTTTTTGTTAATGATTGAAATTATAACTTTAATATACATCCTTATAATTGTATACTCTATTAAATAAGATTTTATACTCTTTAAAGAAGAATCTTTCCCTAAGATAATATTTCTTAAATTGTCTTATGTTTTACTTGTTTAGGTTTATGTTTCTGATAAATATTCCTAGGACCTTCCATTTATCCCTATGTTTAAGAACCGAAGGGGGTTTATGAATTTACTTTATTTAACATTGTTAAAAATTGACTTCCTTAAAGTTAAAAACAAAATATTTTAATCTTACAACTCACCCCCTATTGTAATTGATCAAATACATATTCTATTTCAATCTCACAATTGATATCAAACGAGGTATCTAAATACATATAATTATATATAAGTTTTCTTACACATGTTATATAATTCAACTTTTCCTGCTCAAATTTTCTTGTTCAAATTTTCCTACTCATCATTTCATGTTTAACTTTTACATTCTGAAGTTTTTTTATTAATTTTTTTAATCATTTTCTATTAATACTTTTTGTGGAAAAGATATTCTTTTTTTATAGAATGGCAGGTATGAATGTCCATTCAATAGACAACCTTAATCCTACCAGACCACCCATTTTTTATTGTAATGATTATTAGTAATGGATAGATATGATGAATAATATTATTATAGACATTGTAGTGGATAACTTTGTCATTCTCACTAGAGATTACAAAATGCCAGGACAATAAGTGAGAACTTTCAAAAACAAAGAAAAACCAGAATATCAACTAAACTACAAGTTATGCAATACATTGTGGCATCTATGAACAGGAATATATATATTTCAATATATTTTTCTGAAGATAAAAACTGTATAAGGAAGAAACATGAAGATAAACATTTTGGAACTTCTAAAGTAATAGAAACCAGAAGAGATATGATTATAGAAGAATATCATGAATTTTTATTTTCTTATGGAGAACTAATTTGAAAAGTGCAACAAATATTTATGACTATAGACAATTGTATTCAATATATGGTAGATAAAGGTATGGATGTTGATGTTATTGTTAAAAAATAATCGATATTATTCCCAATGAGTGGGAATCCAAGAAGAAATCTATTGACGAAAATAGGAAAGTATCTAACATTACACTTGATGAGTTATTTAGAAATCTTCTTCAATATGAAATAAGAATGAAGATTCATGCTTATTTAAATAAGAAAAATAATGGTAATGGAAGTGTTGGTTCCACTAATATATCTAAATCCAATACACCTGAAAGGGTAAATAGATCTAAAGCTAAGAAATCATTTGTTATATAAAAATCAATAGAATGTGATTAGACTGGGAATGAACATGCCAATATTCCCCGATGGATGAACATGATTATGGGAATGATATATTTTTAGTATAGATATAAGAATAAATATAAAAAATAAAAGAGTTATTTTGAAGTAACATGTTATGAATACAAAATTTATGGACATATAAGTCTCGATTGACATATTCTAAAGAGAAAATACAGAAAAGAAAAATCATTCTGAAATGAAAAAAAGAAGTACTACGAATAAAAGCTAAGAAAGTTCTTAAGCCTAATGAAACCTAGAGTTCCAATAGTGGTGAAAAATCAAATGAATATATTTAATATGAATCAGGTAGACATAATAATAAGATTCTTATCGATAGATTACCTAATGAAAATAATTATCTTATGGAAAATCTACACAATACTGAATCCTAGAACAATATTTTATTAAATGCAATTTTTCCTAATAAATAATGTTATGAGTCTTCAGATGATGAATCTTCTTCATCATAAGATAATACTTTACATTCATTTTAAGAAGTTTATAGATTTTCTAAATTACATGAGAATGATAACTATAATGTAAAAAAGTAGTTAGAGAAATAAAATTCTTGAATTTCTATTTTAACAAATGAATTATGAGGTATTTCTAAATATCTTGATCAGAAAACTCTTGATTTGGGAAAAATTTCTAAAAACATTAAGGATGGTAATTTGGATAAGGATAAACATTCTATGTACCTTAAAGATTTCATTTCTATGAGAAATTATTTCAAGAATAACTAAAGTTGTATGACTAATGTCTATGAGGATATGAATTTATTTATTAGACTAAAATCATAAATATTTTCTTTAAATAAACATTTATCAAATGTCAATTCTAGATGAAAATAATTTGATAAAATGTATTCACTACTTAATCCTCATATGATTTGTTCAATATTTTGTTATACTAATTGAAAATTGGTTTTTAGTCATAACTATTTTGTTCCCCAAAGTGTTCTTTTTTGCACCAAGTGTCAATATGGTAGACATTAAGAGGACAATTATTCTTTAAATAAAACCCAATCCTTAATATTTCATAATGATTTTTTTTAAATGTGGATACCTAAGATTTTACATTTTTAAATTTCCAGATCCAAGAAAGTTTGGATTCCGAAAGCCTAAATATTTTTTTTTCAGAAAAATGAAAAAATTATTATTTTACAATTTATTGGAAGGTACGATCAACATTCTAGAATTTTTTTAAAAAAAATTACCCTCCATTTGATTTGAATATATTAAAAAATGTTATTAATTATAACTGTATAGTAATATTCTATATTAACATTCTCTTGAAACTTATCTACTGACATTAATTTACTCTTTTTCATAGGGGATTTATAGTTGTTTATTCTTTTAAAAATCAATTTAATAAAATTTTCTTAATATTTTATTTCAAAACCAATCTTTTCCTTTAATTAATAATTTTTTTTGGGAACCTAATAAGAATGAAATCAATTTTGAAAATTCATTTTATGTAATCAAACAGGTAAGCTTCCTTACATAAATCTTCCCAATTGAATTTATTACTTGTTGGTATTTAAATTTAATTTTAAGAAAACCTTATCGGATTCAATTTCATTAAATCTGACATTTTATTAAAACCTAAAAAGATTGGAATCCATGAATACTTCCTCATGATTAATATAAACAATTAGATCAAATCATTTTAGTCTCAACTATTAGATCTATCAGGGAATTTGAACCATCACTATGAATCATGTTTAAAGGGTCCCTGAGTTCTTGTCCCACATTGGTTTTCTCATATCATTGCACCATGGCTTGGCTTCTCTTTAGTTTTTTTATTCCATTTATTTGGTTCTCTTTCATTTCGAATGTCTCTGGAATCTTTTCCTCATACACCGATTTAGTCTCAATCTTGTAAGGAACCAAAGGAAAAGTAATTGCTTCATGAGTGGTTAGAAGGCTATAATTTCATTGAAAATTATAATTTGTTGATTATAATGATTATCAAGATGAACGAATGGGAAAGTGTTTTCGATGCTAAAAAAGAATCAAGATACGGACAAACTAGAACATTTAGTGAAATTCTACAATTCAGTATGTTTCTATGGGCAAGGTGGAAGAGAGATGTTTATGTTCAGAAGCTATGGAAAACCGCACTCTCTATCCTTCAACAAGGCTTCAAGAAATATAGATATCACCTATATAGGTGAAGCTATTTTATGATCACATGGGTGACCCGATAAAGAATGGTGTTTTGTGAGAATTAAAACCCATGAGTTCCTTAGACCGAAGAATGTAACAAAACCCAAGATTTATCATCTCTCAATAAACCACAGGTTTTTATCCTTATGGGTGAAAGGTTTACATATCCAAAGGAATGGTGGTAAGGATTATCTTAAGATATGGGATATATTTCTCTTAGATTTCATGGTATATCTATTAAAGATAAACATGGTGAATTATATCCTTTTTAAAGTATCCAACATCAAGAGTGCTTACATTAAGTATTTGATATTGATGTATCCAAAAATCATTTCAAAGATCCTTGTATAATACTTGGGATCATTCAATATACACTGTTACTCAAAGGCTAAGAATATGAAGATCATGTTGCTAAGTGATGATACATTATGAAGAATGAATATTGCATTAAATGTTGAATCCGGAGTGTTTTATGATCTTCCAAATAAGGATTATTAGGAGGAATCTTAGAAAGATAATGTTTTTTAAGATTTAAAGTAAATAAAGGCTAAAGAGCCGGAACCACATCCAACTAAACCCATTAGGGAACCTCAATCATCACCCCCTAATCCAAAGAAGCGGAAGAAGTTTTCTGACACTATTTTTTCTAAGTGGAGGGAGTAAAATAAGAACCGAAAAGAAGGTGGTACAATTTTTGGACATGATGCTATAGAGTCTAATTCCTTATGGATTGCTGGACCTAAAAATCATGAAAAACAGGAAAATGATAAAAATCATAAAGAAAAAGAATATGAGGATAAACTTGTTCAATCATTATTAATGTATGTTAAGAAATACTCATAAAAACTCAAGTATTGGAAGCCTTATTGAAGGAACCATTATTTTTTAAACCAATTCTTGAGAAGGAATAAATTAGAAAAGAATAAGAATAAAAATTGGAATATAGTGAAGATGTGATTTGAATGGTCAAAGAATATCATGAGAAGGAGAGTACCTCTGATAAACTATCAATAAGAAAATACCAAGCCTTATCCACCAAAATAGTTTTAGATAATTAAAAGAAATTTTTTAAATATTAATAATAAGTTAACAAAAGCAATTCAGTATAAGAGAGTGAAGAAAATGATGACATTGTTCATGAAGATGAAGAGGAAGTTAATTTTCCAGAAAAAATCGAGAGGTTGCAAGTTCTGTTGAAAAGGATATTACTAAAATGAAGCTAATTCTCCTTGATACACCTTGGAAAAATGATATAGCTTAATAATCCATGTCTATGTTTGTTAAAGAAGTTAAATATACTCCTCTGGGGACAGATGCAACAGTTTCAGAATTATCTTATTTAGGACATTATTTTTTGGTCTATTCATTGAATAATCTTGTTGTTTCAATTATGTTCCTTCAAAATAATGAATTGTGGTGTCAACTTATTCAGTAGTCAGTGCACATGAAGAAGACTTCTAAATTTCTTTTGATGGATATCTAATCATGAAATAAAATAATTTCAATTACTTTATTATCTATGATAAAGAACATAGTATTTATTGAAACAATATTACATCTTCATCAAAATTAGTAGTTGATGATATTAAAATATTTGGTGATTATATGGATTAATAAAAAGAGACTTTAAATAAGACATATGAGAATTTCAGGAACCCTTTTGAAAGGCTGAATCAAGAGAAAGCATCACATATTCAAGATGCTAGATATCTTGATAGAAAACTAAACTCTGCATTAATTTCCAAAAATAGAGAAACCAACAAGATAAATCTATTAGAAAAGAATTTTAAATCCCAAAAAGAATTTATCAAGTTATAAGAAGAATGAATTTAGTATCTTGAGAAGGATAATCAATAAAGGGAAGAGTTAATAAAAAATTATCAAGAATATCATAAAGAGATAAAGAATATGAAGGCTATATTTACGAATCTTGTTATAGGGAAGAAAAAGAATTATTTATTTTAATTCCAATATTTTATAGTTCCAATTTTTCTTTCCAATGTTAATTAAATATTTTCTATACCTTCTTTCACATGAATTCATTTTCCTAATCATTCAGGTACCATTTTTCTCCTCCATTATTTTTTGAAAATTACAAAGGGGGTTAAAATTTTAAACAAAATATCTTCTTATGGGATAGTTTACCCAAAAGAAGAAATTTATGAAGTAATGGGGAGCATAATCTTATATGAAAACATTCTTAAGAAATAGAAATTCTATATTAAGAAAATTTCTTGTGCTAGAGAATACAATCCTTTAGATGAAAAAACTTAAGGGGGAGTTATGTGTATTTAATAAGCCAAATACAAGGGAGAAACATTTTTATTTCAAGTTATTTAAACATAATATTATTTTTCAAAATGTGGTCTGTGATTTCCAAAAAAGTGATATAGTTAAGTAAATAAGCTATCATTTTACTTTTTTTCCATTCCTTTATGTTTTCAATATCACAGACACATTTACTTAAAAGATAATTTTCATTCCCTAAGGAAATTTATTTATTTTAACCTAAACTAAATTTTCTATGTTATGCTTAATGTATCCTACATATGATTAACCTTATTTTTTATAAGGTACATTTACCTTAAGAATAATCGATTATATATCTAAAACCTCAGAACCTTATTGATTCGTAGAATCTGAGACTCACTATTTTTAGACTCTGAATTCTTTGAAATTTATCCTCCACATTCCATGAAATGCAGACTCTGAATTTTCTAAAATTTAAACTCTGAATTATCTATAATTAAGAATCTGAATTATCTAATATTTAGACTCTAAATTCTCTATAATTAAGATTCCCAATTCTCTAGAATTTTGAATCAGAATTATCTATAATTAAAACATGGAATTCTATTCAATTTAGAATCTATATTCACTTTTATTCAGAATCCAAATTATCTTAAATTAAGACATGGATATATCTAAAATTTAAACTCCGAATTCTTTGAAATTCAGACCCCAAATTCATTGAAATTTAGACTTCAAATTACTTAAAATTAAAAACTATGAATTCATTAGAATTAGGACTTATAATTCCTCATTATTTTGTCTCTAAATTCCATAGAATTTGGAACCTGAATTCCTCATAATTTAGATTCCAAATTCTTATAAAATTAGACTCTATTTTTATACATATCTAGACTCTATTTTCCAATATACTTAGAGTTTGATTATTCATACGTTTTATATATATTTTTTATTTCATAAATATTTTTTTCTAAATTTATCGAATTCTATTTTGCATCAGTTACATAAAAGTAAGAATTATTTTCTTACCTACAAAAGATTATGTTAATTTGAAATGATGACGTACTATCGGTTTCTAACTAATTATTGGTTGAGTGACACATGTACAGGTCCCTCATAAATTCAAGGAAAAATATAACCCTTGGAAGAGGCAGCCAACTATTTGAATCCTTTCCTATAAATAGGAGCCCATTTTAATGAGCTCAACATCGATCTATGATCCTATAGATTGAAAACTTTGAAATGATTTATAGAGAGAGAGACACTCTCATGATTTTTTTGATTTGTGGACATCTTGTTCAAACTTGACCTACTTTTTCAATGTTCTTAGTGTGACTCCGATTTTTTTTAAGTACAATTGATGATTTTTAGGGATTAGAAGACAGAGGTGATGACTACCTCAAAGTTTGAGGACTTCTGGGGATAGGAAGACAGAGGTGTAGACTACCTTAATGTTTGAGGTATTTCAGGGATGGCAAGATAGACTCTGATATTATTATCATGGACTTACCCTAGTGTGGGTAAGAGATATTTTCATGAATGTATAAATGAGGGGATATTTATCCAAGGTTGTTGGAACCCATTCTCTTTGGGTTAAAATATTTCATAGTTGTTTACATTCTTTGTTATCAGTTTTAATTCCATTGTATTTTGTTATAGAAAGAAATTATTACTTTATAATACTTTCTTATACATTTATACTCTGTTAAATAAGATCTATATTCATTAAGGAAGAATATTTCCCTAAGAAAATCATTATTATGTTTTCTTAAGTTTAACATGATTATGTTTATGTTTCTTCTAATAGGACCTACTCCCATCAAGTTATCCCTCTATTTAAGAACCAAATAGGGTTTGTAAATTTACCGAGTTTAACATTGTTAAACAAATATTTCCTTATGGTTAAAAAAATTGTTTTTAATCAAAATTTCACCCCCTCTTATAATCGATTATCTATATATTCTATTTTGATCCACAATTTTCTTAATTGATACAATATTAGGTCAAAAATAAAAAATCTCAGTAATGTGATTTCCATAATCAATCACGATATTTTCATCATAATCCTGTTTTAAAAACTCTATATCCTTAAACAATACCATAAAATATAAATAGAGGTAGTTGGTGAAAAGAAGATTATATTACTTTCACTCCAAACCCTCATGATTCTTCATCATCACCATAATGTCCGGCCATATACTAATAGGTCAATACATCATAATGGTTTCACATTTCACGATTATTGAATCGTGAGTCTCCAAGAACACAAAAAATCTCCATCCTTCTCAACCAATCCTCAGACTCTCGAAGATTATTTGAGCCTCGGAACACTGCTAGATTCTAGAAAAGGAACTACTGAGAAATATTTTGACACTCATACCTTTGAGTTCCATAGCTAGATCCTGAATAGTAAGGGTTTCAAGTGTGTATCCTAGTGATTGGACAACATTAAATATATCCACAACTAGTTTTAAGACCATAAGAGGATTGTTTTCATTTTGCTTTATCAATATCTTCTTCCTAAATCATATTCAAACATATTCTCGGAATCATGATGTTATACATTATTTAAAAAACAAAGTATAAATTATAAGATTATTCATAGAAACACAAAAAAATGAGAAATGAAGGTATTTATTACCATATAATAATAAAATATGATTTGTATATAAAATAACCAAACAAAACGTAGATAAAATACTAGAAATAATCCCCAAGATGTCGTTCCAAATGAAATTTTGGTGACTTAAGTCTCATTATGATGAGATCTAGCCATGAACTCACTCAAAACTACCTCTGATGTCATGATAAGACTTCAAGAAAATATTGAAATCAAGAAAATATTCCCAATATTCACCTCAAATACCACATTGTCACAAAACAACATGGATAACATTGTACCTTGACTCCTGAGCTGATGCTGACATCGACAGAAGGGAATTTATGATCCTCATGAGTAGGTGACTAAAACATATAATTATAAAAGAAAGAAATGGGAATGTTTTTACAAATAAAAGTGGACGAAATAGAAAAAATTATTATTCTCAAAGAAAAATCCCAAATAGGACAATACTAAGAGTCAAATAGGTATATCAAATCCCAAAAAGTACATCTCAAAAGTATCTGAAGAAAAAGTAAACAATCCCTTATCCCTCTAGTCATAACTCTCTAATCCCAAGAATCAACTACTTCCAACACCTTCATGTGGTGCTTTCCCATTGTTTGTATATCATAGAATCTAGTCTAAAAAATCCACAATAAAAGGGTAGGGTGTAAGATAAAATCATTGTATGGTCTTTCAAAGTTCTCTATAATAATATTCCAAAATAAATAAATTAATCATGCTTTCAATTTTAAATAAAATAGACATGTTAGTTTAATTTATAATACAAATCAAAACGTTTTTTTTTCATTAAAAAATATAGAACCATTTAAAAAATATGTCTTAGTTAATCGTTTTATATAAAATAATTTATATAAATGACTAGGAATGATTAAAAAAGTTTCTCAATCAATGGAATATATATCATGTAATCAAAAAAAGTAACAAGTTCATATTCAACAAGGTGAAATAGATTCATGCGGAGAGATCCTCACACATCTCATATTCGTGATCCCGATAATATTTGTACGCATGTCCCTTAGACAGTAGCCAAAGAGGACTCAACCACATCCCCTATAAGAAAAGATCTGTTGAACTTGGTTCTTATTAGATTTGTAAAGAATAAATATATTGTTATGGTATTAGCATCCTATCCTATTTTCCAAAATATCCCCACTAAATACCTAATGTCACATATTATTAATCAATCAATCGATAATGTGAAATTTTTTTCAAAATATTTTAAAATACAATAATCACATTTACAATTTCAATATACTAATTTAAAACTTAAAAAACATAGGTTTTAATAAAATGATTTATTTTTTAAGATAAAACCATTCATATGTTCTTATTCATTAAATTTAAACCTTTTTTCTTAAAATTCAATTCTCCAAGTAAATTTAACAATTTCCATGAAATTCAAATTCACACCACAATTTCCAATTGCATTGGAATTGGGGGATTTTCAGAAAGTGTTGTCTCCATCCAATAAAAAATTTAAATTTTCACTGAATAATGTTTTCATAAAATAATTGATATCAATCTAAATCAATAAAAAAATTAGAGGGTTTATTAAATTTAAATCTCTATGGAAACACATAACTTTAATCTCGGTATCATGGAACGCAACACCCGCAATAGAATTCAAAAATTAAGAATGATGGAAATTAAGATAAAAAAATAAAATCTAGATTCAAGATTCAAAATTAACATTTTTAGATCAAAAAAAACTATGATCTAACAAAACCTATTTAGGAAATAAGAAGAGATAAACAGAGATTTAATGGGATATATCTCTTATCGGAGAAAGATCAAATCATGTTCACCAATTCTAGATCTTCTTATGAAAGGGTTTTGAAGAGTCAAAATTTATTATTTGGAGCCCTAAAGACCTATGAATTCATAATATTTAAATTAAAGGTTGATTCGGTGGTAATATAGAGGTTCAATAATCTTTAAAAAATTATAATAGTAAAAACCTGAGCATATTGTTAGTTGGGAATGGTCACATAGTATGTCAAACTACGTACCCTAAACATGTGACCCTCTAATAGAGTTTATGGTTTTTAATAGGTATAAAAACTATTTTTCAATCTGTGTGGTCTCCATGAAAACTCCCTATATATAGGTTTTCATGGTGTTTTCTAGGTGGGTGCACAGTTTGGGAAAACTGTACGCCAACCGTGAAAATCCAATAAAAATCCAAAATTTTCAACATTCATCTTATGATGTCTTGAGACAAATTACAACCAAAGAATAAATAAAATGAATGAGGAGTCCCTGAAAATAGTAATAGGATGTTAAAATCTAATATTATTAGAAAAAAGTGTTTAAATAGGAATAATTAGGTAAGGAACATCATAATTCCTTCTTAACCATCCCTTATGGAGAAGATGAAGTGTGCTCAAAGAAATGAAATGAAAATTTAGAAGAATGTGGAAGCTATCAGATATGGGAAATCCCTATAGATAAAAATTATTAAGGAAGGATTTTTACGATTTGTTTCTCGAGTTTCTGTACCATTAGATTCTGAGATAAAGAAGATGATTTTGAATGTGGTGTAAAGATAAACCTTCTCCATTCACCCAAGGATCACAAAGATAATTCATGATATTTGAGAGAACTGTTGTTGGAAAAAATGAAGAAGGATATAGTTGAATATACATCAATGTGTCTGGTATATTACAAATTGAAATCTTAAAAGAAATTTTCTAATGGGATGATACAACCATTACAAATACCTATATAGAAATGGGATAACATCACCATAGACATATTCACGGGTCTTTTAATGACATCATATGGAAATAATTATATATGGGTTGATTTATATTATCATACATCAATATATAACTTTATTTAAATTCAATACGACATATTAATTTATTATCTTGTATGGATATACATCAGATAACTAGTGAGGAATCATGGAGTACCATTATCAATTGTATTCGATCAAAACATGATATATACATCTGTTTTTTAGAAAAGTATCCAAAATAATATATTAACTAAACTAAAATTCACTAAATAATATATCTCACAAAAAGATGAAAATTATGAGTGGACCATTAAGACACTAGAATACATATTGAGATCATGATCAATGGACTTTAATAGATGATAAGATTAGCAACTGTAACTGGTTTATTTCGTTTACAATAATTGTTTTCACTCAAGAATATAAATGGCTCTATATATAGATATTTATGGGAAGAGATGTATAAAAAACTATATACTAGTATAAATTTGGTGAATATAAAATGGTGGGACCTAAAATGTTCAAGGAAATGAAAGAAAAAGTGTACACCATTCAACAACACATCAAGGATTCCCAAAGTCGATAAAATAGTTATGCAGATAATCGTCAACAAGACATAGAGTTTGAGGTTGGAGACAAGGTATTCCTTTAAATATATTAATGGAATAGAGTAATTATATTCACGTAGAAGGTAATGATAAGTCCCAATTAAATCGGCCCCTTTGAGATTCTTGATCACATTGGAGTTGTGGCATAGTGACTAAAAATTCCACTAATCATGTCTCAAATACAGTATGTATTCTACGTATCCCTTCGAAGGAAGTACATAACAGATGCCCCAAATATACTAAATTAAAAGGATTTGAAATTGTAAAATTATATATATTATGAGGAACATCTAGTGAAGATCTTGGATCATAGATATTATTTCTTAGACAACCAGACCACTAACCGCGTTGAAGTATTATGGAAGAACCACTAATATGAAGTGGTGGCATGAGAACCATTTGAAGAAATGAAGGATAAGCACCCTCACCATTTCCACCGAAGTATGTAAAAAGAAATTTTTAGGATGAAATTTAATAAGGGAGGATAATGTAACACCCTAATATTTTTACGAATGATTTCTATTTAAATAATTTATTTTATTGAGTAGCTTGTGTATCACAAAACACCGACTTTAAATGAACCGTAGTGTACTATTGAAATATTATTATTTTATTGAGGTTGTTTTAACCTAGCCATTGAGTTTATGGGTACGAATAGGAATAATCATATTATGAAATATATTAATGATTAGTAAATAAAAACCAAATTTTTAATAGTCATTTTATTCTTCAAAAATATGATTTCTTCAAAAAATTGATTTTTTTATTTCTATGAGAGAAAAAAAAATTAATTAATTTTGAAACTTTTATAAATTTTATTTTAAATAATAATATTTATTTCTGAATTAATCATGTAAAAATTATCAAATTATGAATATTTGGGATTTTTCTTAAAATATTAAAATTTTAATGAATAGTGGAAAATAGTTATTTATATTGAAAACTGTATATATTTTTAAAAAAAATTGAAAGTGATATTATATTTTAGATTATCTTTAAACTAATATTTACTCCTTTTAATTATAATGAATATATATTTTATCCTTTAAATTATTTATATACATGAATTTAATATGAAAATATTGTTTTTTTTAAAGGAAATGTTTTTAGAAACAAATTTCATGGAATTTCTTCAGTTTAATTCTTAATTAAATTCTTCAAAATATTTATTTTGATATTTTTTTAATTAATCCAATATTTTAAATCTGTATTTCAATATTATATAAATGTACACATTTAATTTTTTGCCAATATGAAAAGTAACCATTATAAATTTTATATCTCTTTAAAGGGTATATCAGGTTAATCTAGATTAAAAATAAGTAATAAGGTCATAATTTTTCATTAAAATTATTATTGGTCTAATTAAATTATAATATTTACACTTAAGGGTATGAATTTATTTATTTAATGGAAAATTTCTATGAAAAAAACTTAGTCATTATTAATGACAAAGAAAGTCACAAAATGTCACACTCTTACTTTTAATAAGTATAATATTTTTAATATACGTTTAGATGGAAGATATAATAGACTATTTTAATTAATCCTAAATATAAATAACTTATCTTTACCATGGTAATTTATTATAAAAAATTATGAATTAAATTTTTATCTTAACCTGTTATACAACACTGATGTAGTAGTAATTCAATTAGTTGAAAAATCAAATAAATGATAATATAAATAGTAAAAGTAAACTAATTGGAGATATTTAAGGTGATCCATGAATTATCTAGGATACCATTAAATGTTTAGTATATATTTAAATTTTATTTTTTTATTATAATTTTACCTCTTTTATTGTTGTTTTTATATTATTTTGTAGTGAATAGTATCAAAATTAATAATAATAATATTTTATGGGATTAATATTTTATTAAATAATTTTAAAATCATCTAAATATTTTTTAGAAGATTTAAATTTTTTGTTATGTGATCTAAATCTCCTTAAATTATCCATTTATGGTCATATTGATACCGTATAAGTAAAAATTAAAATATTTTAATATGGGAAAAGTTGTTTCTGTAGTTAAAATTACAATATATTAACTAATGGTTAATCAAATTGATATGTTTAAAATAAAACCAAAAAATTTATAATTTATATTAGTTGATTATATTAAAACATTATCAAATATTTTATTTTAATTCATATCAATTTGGTTGAATTTGTATAGAAATTTTATTTTTTATAATTTTATCTTTTGAGAAATTTCAAAAACACCCCTTTTTACCCTTATAAATTCCACCCCTCACAACCAATTCTCCTCACATCATCCACATCATGAATATTTAAAAATAATTTAAAAAAACTCTTATCCACTCCATTACCATGTTCATGTCCTTCTGGTCTTACCAAAAGTCTAATTATAAGTTCCTAATTAGATCCTTCAAGGAGGTGATATTCAAGGGGTAACATTAGTTAACAACCTCTCATTATACCTTCTCCACACCTAGTTAATCCATGAAAGACTAATAACTATAGTATCATGTATATACTCAGATTATATAATTATAGTTTGACATTTTATATCCATATATTTATTCTCATCTCCTCTTATTCACTAAAAGGAAACAATAGTCCCGATTATGGCGATTAACCATCTCCATATATAAAGAGTTTTTCGTTTTTCATTACCACCTATATGGATGGGAATAAAACTATGATTATGGTTAAATAAAATTATAATATGTATTCTATAACTTATTCCATGTTATGTATCTTATACATAGTCATCATATTAAATAGATATGAACTAGTTCCCAATGGACCAAAAACCCACAAAAAAAACTAAAAATTTATCATTACTTTTTTGTTAAATAAATCATCCTCATATAAGAAAATAAAGTGGTATATATTACTCCTTAAACATATGAATGTGAATTAATATCATTTCATTTCACTTTTATAATAGTATTAAAATTTTACAAGAACTTTTATAATTATACACAAGTGAATCGACCTTGAAACCATGAAACATACACCCCCAGAACAAAAAAATAAACCTTATAACTCATAAAAATGGATATAAATTTTATAATTAATAATGAAAATGTCTAAGAGTTTATTAATTAAATAATTAATGAATAAAATTTAATTATTATGTACATTAATATCAAGTCTCTAACTCATTCATACATAAGGTACAAAATCTATCCTGACCTCCATATTTCCATTGGGTTACAATCCAAATCATTTTTTTATTATCATAAAATAGCCACATAGAGGGAAATGTGGAAACTGCACATATTACGCCTTAAAATTTCAAAATTCAAACCAAACCCAAATTCTATATATATGTTCCACACATATTTATTTAGATCAATTAATATTTATTTTATATGTTACTTAATTTTTTATAAGGTTCTTTCTTAATTATTCTTGATAAGAAAACCCAATTATAGAGAACGTCTCTTTTTCTTACCAATTTTCAAGTACACTCCAAAAACTCTTTTAAGGATAATTTTTTTTTTAAAATAAAAAAAATTATTAGGAAAATTTTTTTTTTTCATTTCTGTTTTTATAAAAAAAATTTATTACTTTGTCCTCATTAAAAACTCGTTATTCTTTTCCCTAAAACTACACTTAAGTGGAACGTTTCTTATATTGCCTTACCATTATTTCTCTTGTTTTTGTTTTTGTTGGACATCATTATTCCTGATATATCATTTTTTGTTTACTTTATGAATGTACACTAATTATTTAAATACCTTCTTTTATTGATAACATTATGATACGCCCTTTAGGTATGCCTTATGATAGGATTAAGAAACAAATTTCCTTCTACGGGTAACTCTTATGTTTATTTATTATGTTTGATTCTTTATGAAGTAAATATATTCATGAACATGTTATTATGGGAGCACCTAAAAATCTCTCCAAATTCATTATATAATGTTTTAGTCTCATGATACATTATGTATGGGATTAAATAGTAAACCTAATCAATTATGGGGTTTTTTCCACCATGTGATATAGTCTTGGAAGTTGGCATTGAATCATGTTTATGTCATGTTATATGTCTCTTCCACTTTCCTATGTTTTCATGATCATATATGTTCTACATGTTATTCTTCTATAAAATTACTCATGAGCTGTGATTTTTTTGTTATCATATATTTTCTTCTAAATCATGTTCTAGGTTTATTCCCTTACAGGGATATTATGCTCATCCAATTTTTATATGTATTTATCTAGTTTATCCTATGAACTTGTATGAGCTCATAGGGAGTTAGAATATCATTATGAAGATTAATAAAAATTTTGATTCATTATATACCTAGTATTCTAAATACACTAATTTTCTATCCTCGGTTTGTTTTTTAGGGATAGTAATGCTTAAAATCATGTAACAATTTGTGAAAAGGTCTTGGGTAACTAAAAATAATTGGATATATTTTCCAAAAATCATTGATTATATTAAGTAAAAAAAAGATATATATGAATCTCAATCACTGTTATTGGTTATTTAAAATGTTTAATAGCCTCAATATATGATGGATCCATAGATATACCATCTCTAGATATTATATGACCCAATTATGAAAGCTTTTATATCCAAAAATCACACTGTAAATTTATCATACAGATTTTCCTTCCTCATGGTCTTATGTGTAACCTTAATGTGATATTCATTCCTTTCCTTTCTCTGTTAAGATCCAATAATATTATCTATAAATACTACCATAAACTGTTCAAGGTAATATTTAAATACTATATTACTTAAATCCATTATCTATATCTTATATGGATTTTTTCCTTGGGTATAACCTCTTTCTTGACCCTCAATTGATGATATCCATACTGAAGATCCATCATTGGAAAGTATTAATATCAATAAATTTGATCAAACAAGTTAACAATATCAGGTAGAGGATACATATTCATAATCATGATCTTGTTCAGTTCCCGATAATCAATATAGAGTCACATCAATCTATATCTCTTCTTAAAAAAATAAATTGTTCACCACAAGGTGACACAATTGGATGAATGAATATTTTTTCATGATTCTATTATATTTTCTTATTGAATTCATATAATTCAATTAGGTTAATAATACATTGAGTATTTGATATATGTGTATAACTAATTATAATTTCTGTTGATAATTATACTTCACGATTCAGTGGAAGACCAGAAAATCTTCAAAAAAGTCCTCAACAAACTCCAAAAAAATATGAATATCATCTATGTTGAGTTTCACTAAAACCATTTGAGATAAACATACTTTTTTAAGAAAAAATTATCATTCAATGGATGTGATTGACATTGGAGTTACATATTTATCATTGAACTAATAGATTATCATGGATTGGTTTCAAATATCATACATGACTTATCTTCCTCAATAATTTTTATTGGATTTTTATATATAAATCAAATCCATGCCTATAATAACATCAAACAAAACTCAAGGAATAATAAAAATATTTTCAAGAATCAAATTCCCAAAAAACATAAACCAGATAAGAATAATAGACTTATTATATGAGCATCATACCATTAGGGGTGTTCACTAATAATTAAACATCCAATCATTAATTATATAAAACAGAATTCATAAATAATTTTCATGATATAAAAAAATTTAAATAACTAATCTAAAATAATATATTTCAAATTTGGTGGATCCCTAACACCATCCCAACATCATTTTTTATCTTATACCCCTCAGTAAAAAAATTATCCACATGACTACAAGTAATCATTGGTTATGGTGATCAACCATTCATAGGATTTATAACTCATGAAAAATTATTTTAAATATATGAAACCTCAGTTTTAACCATTTTCATTCATGTTCATTACCAATTTGAATCATTCATGATGATTCAAAAATAAAATGGTAATTAACCTAAGCATGTCCCTATGTTGTGTCAAACATGGTTCATAGTAAAGTCACACTCACTATGCACCAAAATAATGGGTGAGTTATACTCGAACATGTATTTTGGGGTTACTACCCCAATAAGTGCCTCTTCCAAAACACTAATCCCATATAGTGTCTGAAAATTGATGCATTACTAGGAAAACCACACTCATTTATATACCATAACATATGAAATTATCATATACATAGGTTTATCTTAAGTTTTTTACTATAGTGTTCTCATCGCAGTTTCCAAAGGCTAAATCGACCTATCATATGATACCATCTATAGTGACTCATAAATTTAATAAAAATATAATACATCTTAATAGATGGATATTAATTTCATTTAAAAAAACATGCTAGAGGACTATAAGGGATTAGAGTCTTTAGAAAAATGAAAACTTAAAAAACAATTTTATAAGTGAATTACATCATATACCAATAATTTATTCATATTGTGAACCCTTCTTTGACATATTATACTTAATAAAACATTTCATAACCATGGGAGGAGAAACATAATAAATGGTAAGATCAAATTCTTAGTAAGGGTAAACAAGAGAGATATTAATAATCACATAAGCATAACATGATTATAAAGCTATGAGAATACGATCTTAGAAATTGATAACCATACCATGTATAGAAAATATTATAATTATTATACAAGGAATAAATCTTGGAAGTTAATAAGACATGAATATTAATGTAATCAAAAAACAAGATTCATGAGAGCCTAAAATTTGGACAAACATAGATCTATGGAAAACATATAAGTATAGAAAATAATTTCCTTAGTCATTAAGGTTCATTTAAAAGGATATTATAATTGATTGGGTTCACCCCCAAACCATCATAGAAGTAAAGAATCACTCACTATACAATCATATTAGGTTGTATTCACTGCCTAGACTTTCATAGAAGTCAATTTTCACTCTCAAGGATATTATAGTGGACAAGGTGCCATCGTAAATTGGGTTCACTTCCCATTATAATCCTATTCATCTCATGAGATATAAATCAATATCTAATTAATTGTAGATCTATATTTTTCCAAGACTAAATATTACATAATAAAAATAATAATGATGTTTTATAAAATATTATATATCATTAATCATATAAAATCCGTTGAAAAAGAAATTGTTTCCATAAAATTATCCACATGGCATAATCTATGTAAAATAAAATGTTGTCCTAAACATTTTATTAATTAATTGTTGAATAAACTATGGAAAATGTTTGAGTTTCAAAAAAATAATGTTATTATAATAATAAAAATTCCATTGAATGAATAGGTATGGTATTATTATATCATTTAGGTAGTAAAATGTTGTACCATTAATGGATCTCATCATAGATGAAAAATCCCTTTAAAAGATCACTTAGAATATTTCACAAGGAAAGAAAACATTTTTATATAAAATCACATGGATAGAATATAAATATTTCCCAGATATAAAGGAAAAGTATTCCTTTAAAATATATTTTAAAAAATGAAGATCTATATTTAATTAATATATACTTCACTATGGTGAAAAAAATCCATTCATTTCGTATATGTTAACATAAATATTCCTTTCACGTCATCTGAAAAAATTCAAAATTACCACATTCATAAAATAAATATAATATTAATTTTAAACCATTTTTCAAATATGAATAAATTTGTAAAAATTAATTTCAACAATAATAGTAGAGTATGAAGAACTATTAATTTTTTTTTCTAAAATATAGATATAAAATAAAAAGGGGTTTTGACCAAAAAGAGAAATGAAATGATTTTTCATTAAAAAATTCATTTGATCTATTATGTAACATAAATGAGGAAATAAATGGAAGACATGTATTATATAATAAATTTTTAGATGGTATGTGAGTATGATATAATATATAATACCAAATATAGGATCGAAATTATATAGATATTGTATGTAGTATCTAGTCATCAAACAATTACAAGGGGGGTGAATTGTATACTTTAAAAAAATTCCTTTGGATCTTTTAAATATGTTTATGTTAATCAAGGTTAATCAAATAATTCACAAAACCAATAATTCTACACACATTCTTGATTCAGGAAATATGATTCTGAGAAAGTGAATCCTGAAAGATGGTTCCAGAAAATGAAACTTAATGACTGTTTATAATGATAAATATTATACCTTAAAGCATATAGAATCTCACTAAATCAGAGAACAAGAATAAGGAAGTATAAGATAGTTATTTTTTCCTCAACAAATAAAATGCAGTGAAAAACATGAAACAAAACTAGTAACAACTTGTAAATCTTTTAACACAAAGAGGAGGGTATCAAACAACCTTGGATAAAGGTCCCATGATTTATAATTTCAACAAAGTCTGTCTTACCCACACCAGGGTAAGCCCTCGATACAAAGATCAGAGTCTATCTTGCTATCCCCACAAGCCCTCATCTTCATGGTAGTCAGCACATCTGTCTTCCTCAGCAAGGAAGCCCTCAACATCAAGGTAGTCGGCACCTCTGTCTTCCTATCCCCATAAGCCATCAATTGTTCATAGCAACAATCATATTGGCACAAAGAAAATCTAGTAAATAAGTAATGTACGCAATAAGAATGACAGTACCTCTCTAGAAATCACTTCAACAGTATGTAATCTCTAGATTCATAGAACAATATTGAGGTCTTTTAAATGATCTCCTATTTATAGGCACAGTGCCACCGATCAGCTCCCTATTCCAGTAGTCATATTTCTCCTTTAATTTCGAAGGGACCTGTACATGTGTCACTCAAACAACGGTTATTTATTAACTGAATGCATGACATATATTTATAACAAAAACACCTTTAAGAAAAAATATGGTTATATAATCAAAAACAAATATTTATAATTTAAGAAAATAAATGTTCAAAGTCTAACCATAAATAAATTTGGAGTCTATAATACAAGGATATTCGGATTCGGTTTTCTAAGGAATTCGGAACCTGAACTCTATAGAATTACAGAGTCTGAATTTCAATGAAATTTGGAGTCTGGATTCACAAGAATTCGGGACCTGATCTTACAAAGTTCGGAGTCAGAGTTCAGAAGATTTCGGATTCAGAACTCAGAAAAGTTCAGAGTCTGAATTAAGAGAACTCGGAGTCATAAATCAAAAGAGTTCAGAGTCTGAATTCAGAAAACTCGGATCCAGAAATCAAAAAAGTTCAGGGTCTAAATTTAGAGAACTCAGAGTCAAAACTCAGAAGTGTTCAGAGTCTGAATTCTGAGAACTCAAAGTCAAGAACTCAGAATTGTTCAGAGTCTGAATTCCGAGAACTCAGAGTCTGAATAAAGAAGAGTTCGGAGTCTGAATTCAGAGAACTCGGAGTCATAACTCAGAAGAGTTCAGATTCTGAATTCAAATAATTCGGAGTCAGCACTCAGAAGAGTTCAAAGTTTGAATTCAAAGAATTCGGAGTCAGAACTCAGAAGATTTCGGAGTCTGAATTCAGATAATTCGAAATCTGAAAATATAATACTTATTTGTCTAATTATTATATGATCCTGAGGTTTTTTATGTGAAACTGAATTTTACACTTATACAAGATGATGAACAATGAAAAACATGATAAGGATAAATTCCCATGGGGAAGGAAGATTTTTCTTTATCGAAGTAATACACAGGGTAAAATGAGATTTTCCATGAGATAAGGTGTTTGTGATTTTCAAGACAAGAAGGAATGGTAAAGTAATAAAGAGACCTTACTGACTCAACAATCTCCCACAAACAAGATGGAATAGAATATTCATAAGGAAAGCCTCATTGAATCAACAATATCTACCTTTTTAGAAGGCACAAACATCCATACGAAAAATAATAAAAGGTCTTAGACAATATTTTTCTATACTTTGAAAGTAAAACTTATATCCCTTTACACATGGATAATGATGAATACAAATAACTCCCCCTCAGGCTTTGGAACTCTAAGGATCATATTCTAGATTTCTAGAATTAGATTTTCCATTATCCTTGGTATGGAAATCATCTTAATGAAAACTCTCCTTGGATAAACTCCCCCTTACTTAGGGATATTTCCTCTATTCTTAGTATTCTTTTTTCCTTTCTCCCCCATCGTGATTTTGAAATAGAATTTGAGGGAATGAAAATGAAATTAAAGTACCTAAAATATTAGTACAAAAAATCCAAAAAAACAAGAAACCAAAATTTCATTAATATAAGAAGAACATTTACAAGAAAATATAAAAAAATATCAGATTGGGTCAATTTTATTTCCTTATACTTTCATATCAATTTATTCACAATGGTTTTCATCTTTTTCAGTTCCTTTTGGTCTTCCTATGTTTTTTAAGGAGTTGATCCTGATCATCGGCTTTCTCCTCTAATTCTATGATTATATCTTCATGAGACTTGAGAGAATTTTTCTGAGCCTTCATCAGTTCATCTTGCTTGACTAGCTTCTCTTCGATCTCAATCCGAAGATCCCTTTCCCTCTTCCAGCTTTGGGAAACAGAATACAACTTCCCATTTAGATCCTTGACTTCCTGAATCTGAGTATTCTTCTCAAGAGTTAGCTTTTCCTCAAACATATTTTTGAGATCCTTGATTTTACCATCTTTAGTATCAAGATTGTCCTTAACATCATCTTGAAACTTATCAACCTCTCTCAAATATTCAACTATATTCTCTAACCAGATGACCACTTTATTACAAGATTTTTTGGGGGAATCACAGTTTATGAGGAATTTCATGTAATCAGCCTCAATCTTTACACACTTCCCTATTACCATGGATACATAATCCTATTTTTGATTCAAGTTGTGTTGGATCACTTGACATCGGGATCCAATGCTTGGAAATATTGGAATGGTGTAAATAAGATTCTTCAATGATTTAATGACGAAATCATATCCTAGAGCTGAAGATTTTAAATCTGAGACTTTTCTTGGTGATGGTTCATCCTCTGGCTCGACAAGCTTCCTCTTAGAAGACCCACCAGCTTCTTTATTCCTTAAAAAAACTTTAGTTGTTATGTCAAAAACCACATGTTTGCCCTTATTGGTTCTTGGAACAACTTCCGCATCCAGATATTCATGCTCACTGTCAGACAGCTGAACAGGTATATCTTCATATATCCCCTTCTCAGCTCCATCATAAGAATATTCAGGATATATGAAATCATGGTTTGAACTTTCTTCCTCAGACAATTTATTAACTTCTTCTTCACCCTTCTCATTTTCACCATCTTCATCCTTCCTAAGAGTTATGAGATTTGAAGTCTTTTCTTAAATTTTTTGGTTTGATAGCTTCTCGGAAGGGGTTTCCTTTTCATGATAATCTTAAAAAAAATTTATTATATATTCAGTGCCACCAAATATTTTATCTTCTTCCACTTCTTTGAAAACTTCCTTTTCTTCAATAAAAATTTCTTGGACTTTTTCCAGATTGAAAAATTTCTTACTTGGAGACTCAGGTAAAGCCTCATCCAGGAAAGATTTCAGAATAGGGATATTCTTGGATGCTATTTCAGTGCCCTTAAAAATGGATTGGACAATTTCGACCTCAAGCATTTTCATCTTATAATAATTTTCGTTGGATTTCTTTTCAAGATCTTTAACATCCTTCTCTTTCAAATCATTGGCCTTTATAAGATCCAAGCCAAACTATGGCTCTCTTTCCTTCCTATTTTTCTTATCTTCCCTCCATTTGGCTACAACCTCATCCAGATAAGCTTTCTGCTTCAAGGGATTTGGGGATCCGGATTTAGCTTCCTTAGCTTTAGGGATTTTCTCTTCGTCCTCAACTTCCTTTGACATCCTCTTATTTCCTCCTTTGTTTATTGGTTCAGGAACATCTTGTTCCTTCAGAACAACTTTATCCTCCTCCTCTAGTAAGTCATTTAATTCTCATGACTCTATAGAAAAACCAACCTTCATCATCTTGAGAGTATCATCACTGATTAGTATGGAATTACAATTCCTCGGCATGGAACTACAAGTAATATTAAAAGACTCAAGGCACTAAACAATTAACTTAGAGAGGATGTCCAGGTACATGATAATCTAAGATTTCAAGTTCTCATTATTAATATTCTCTTTCGTAATGAGAATATACTTCATCAAGTTTATCTTCCTCAGATTCACCAGAAAATCTTGGATGAACATGTCACTCTTCTTCAAGATTTCCTTATCTTCTTTTCTTGGAATGATAAACCCTTGAACCCACAATTCAAGGATCCTATTATTTTTATAGAGGTGAGAAATCTTTGCAGTCTTGAGATCAGTAACTCCGAGACACTCCATAGATTTTACCTTGATAAAACATCCTTGAACATCAGGAAAGTTATGGGCACAAAATTCAGCTTCCCCGTCAAATGGAACTCCATCCAAAGTAGAAGGCTTTTTATATGATAGAGCATAGGTCATTCTATATCATTGGAAAGAAAAACTCTTTCTGACTTCTTCCTTAAAGAATCTAATGGACTCATAAAACTCGATAAGCAGATCTGGATAAACCATGTCTTGAGCCCCTAGATTCGATATGCAAACACTTTCCCATTCATTAATCTTGATGTTCTTGGAGATTATATAATCATATTTATTGAAGAAATTCAGATGAACCAATATTTCTCTATATACTTGACACTCCAGAATCGTCTTGATAGTAGACATATCTATTTTAGAGGATTCTAATGTAGACATTCAGACTTAGGAAAACTCTGAGAAGTTCGGAATGGGATTTTGTATGGGGGTAGAGTTCCAGCACACAGAGGCTTGAAATCGATGTGGGACAGCCCTTCGGGGGTACCGTATATAGGCTTTTGATGTGACGGTTCAACTTCAGATCTCAATCCAATGGATGAGAAGTCTTCTGATCAAATCTGACGGTTGAAATGATCGCCGCAAGGAAAATTTGGTAGGATCCAATCTTTTGAGGTTTTAAAAAAACATTCAGATTTAAGGAAACTAGAATCCAAAAAATTTAAAACACAAAACAAAATTGTAGCCGGTAAATGATGATTATAAATACTTAAGAATGAAATCATACCTTTCAGATTTCTAGGAATATTATTCATAATAGGTAATAATATTCTTGAAGAACATCACATTCCGAAAAAAACATGACTACAAAAAAAAACTCTATTACGATAAAAAAGGATTGAGTACGAAAATATTCATTATGAAAATCTTCAAAATTAAAATCTTCATTATGAAAATCTTCATTATGAAAATTTTCTTTAAAAAATTCTCATGTAAGAAAATCATCATTATGAAAATTTCAAGAAATTTTTTGAAAACTTCATTACGAAAAATTTCGAAAAGTTCATTATGAAAAATTTAGAAAACTAACAATCAAATGTACTTCCCTTATGAAAAGGAGTTTATTAGTGTAAGGATATTTATTCAACATGATGTTAACAAGGAAAATTACCTTACGGTTGTCATTTTTAACTTCTGTTTAATTCATTAAAATCTATCGGATGGTAAAGATTTTGTGAAAATATCAGCAATTTGATCTTTTGTTCTGATAAATTGAAGAATGATATATCATTTTAGTGTGTGATCCCTAAGAAAGTGATGCATAATATCTATGTTTTTGCACGACAGTGATGTACAGGGTTTTTACTAAGGGAAACATCACTTGTATTATCACACAAAAAATTTTTTTTGGTACAACTCATACCATAGTCTGTGAGTGTGTGTTGCATCCACAACACAAGAGCACAACAACTTACAACTGCTACATATTCAGCTTTAGCAGTGGAAAGTGCTACTGAGAGCTACTTCATGCATAACCAAAAAATTAATGAATCTCTTAAGAAATGACAAGTTCGAGATGTACTTGTTCTATCCGTTCTATATCTACCAAAGTCAGTATCTGAAATACTTTTCAAAACAAAGTCATTTCCAGAAGTATAAAAGAGTCTTAAATCCATGGTTCCCTTGAAGTAGCAAAAAATTATTTTCACTGCCTTTAAATGATATTCCTTAAGATTGAATTGATTTCATTTACATAATCATTCCAAAAACATTATGTCTGGATGACGAGCTATCAAGTAAAGTAAACTTTCTATCATACCTCTAAAATATGTTTGATCTACTGGTTTCCTGGATTCATCAAGATCAAGTGTGTTTGAGGTACCAATGGGAGTACTAATACTCTTAGTGTTTTCATATCCAAACATTTTAATAAGATATTTAATATAATTATATTGGGATATACAGATTTATTCTGGTTTATGAGGAATTTGAAAGCCAAGGAAAAATGTTAACTTACCCATCATACTCATTTCAAACTCATATTTCATTAGATACATAAAGGAATCAGTTAATTATTGTTGAGTTGAACCATAATAAATTTATAAACATAAATTTTAACAATCAAAACATTTTACTTATCTTTCTTTATAAAAAGGGTTGGATCTACATTTCCCTTAACATAATTATTTTGTAGCAAAAATCCTGTAAATCTATCATACCAGGCTCCAGGGGCTTGCTTAAGTCCATAAAAAACTTTGGTAAGTCTAAAAACATGATCAGGATATTGTGTATCTTCAATACCAGGTGGTTGTTCAAAAAAAAATTCTGCTTGAACATAACCATTAAGAAAAGGACATTTCATATCCATTTCAAAATGTTTGAAATTTAAGAATGTTGCAAAGGCATGTAAGATATGAATAGATTGTTGTCTAGCTACTGGAGAATAGGTTTCATCATAGTCTATTCCCTCTTGTTGATTAGAGACTTTAGAAACCAATATATCTTTATTTATTACTATGATTCCATTTTCATCACACTTATTTCCGAAAACCCATTTTACTCCAATAACAGAAGTTTCCTCAGGTCTTTCAACAAAGGTCCAGACATTATTCCATTCGAATTCATTTAGTTTATCTTGTATGTATTTAATCCAATCATCATTACATAAAGCCTCATTAGTGATTTTTGGTTCTAATTGGGAATGGAATGCTTGATGTTCTACTTCATTTATTAAGGACCTTCTAGTCCTTAGAGGTTGAGTTACATCACCAATGATACTATAACTAGGATGATTCTAAAGAAACACCTTATTTGGGTTTGGTAAAACACGTTCGTCAACATAGGGTAGGAAATCCTCTACGGTAAATGTTTGTGAATTATCTTCTTGGATATTTTCTTTATCATAAGGATCTTCTAACAGTGGTTGATAGTGAGTTTTTGAAAACAAATCTGAAGATGTAATTTGGGGTTGTTTAAAAACAAAAGTATTAGTTTCATCAAATTTAACATGCACTGTATCTTCAATTGTACAAGTGTTTTTATTGAAAACTATATAAGCATTAGACGTTGTGGAGTAGCCTAAGTTAATTCCTTCATCATATTTTGGTGAGAATTTGTGAAGGTTATATTTAATATTAAGAATGACTACATTGCATACAAACACCTAAAATTTGGAAAGTCTAGGTTTTCTACCATTCCATAACTCATAAAGAGTTTTATTAAGAAAAGTTCTAATCAAAACATGATTTATAGTATAACAAGTAGTACCTACAGCTTCAACCCAAAAATTTCTTGCAATAGAATATTCACTCAATATGGTTCTTGTTATCTCATGTATAATTGTATTTCTTCTTTCAATAACACCATTCGGTTGGGGAGTTCTTAGTGCTATGAAATTGTGAGTAATTCTTTTTCTACTACAAAAAGTTTCAAAATCAGAATTTCGAAATTCTCCACCATGAAAACAATGAATAGTTTTCAAGGGAAGGTTTTTTACATTTTTAACATGAGCTCTAAAACTTTGGAAATATGAGAAGGCTTCAGACTTCTTTGCTAGAAATTAGACCCACATAAATCAAGTGTAATTATCAAATAAAACAAATACATAATACTTTCCTCAAATGCTTCCAGATTGTGTAGGACCAAAAAGATCCATATGCACTAACTGTAAAGAATCAGTAGTTGAGACTTCACCGATTGATTTAAAACTTGACTTATATTTCTTCCTATATTGGCAAGGATCACTAAAATTTGAAGAATCAAATCTAAGATTCGGTAGATCCTTAAATTGACTTTTCATTGAGAGTTTTCAAAGGTTCTTAAGATTACAGTGTCTTAACCTTTTATGCCACAACCAAGAATGAACATAAATTGCACTAAGTAAAGGTAGATCATCGATTTTAAGGTCATCAATGTTTTGTGTGTATACGTTCTCTTGCCTATGGGCAGAAAGAATAAAATCTTCCTTGTAATTGTGTATTAAGCCCTTGTCATTCCTAAAATTCACAAGGTAACCTTCCTCACATAGATAGATTATGATAATGAGGTTGTTCTTAAGACCTTTAACAAATAAAAAAATTTTAAATCAATATTTTTCCATGAAGAATGATATTACCTATACCAATAATTTCTCCCTCTGCATTATCTCCGAATGTTACTTTTCCTCCTTTTGTCTTGATAATATTTTCAAAATATTTTTTGTTACTAGTCATATGCCGGGAACATCCACTATCCATGTACCACATATTTCTATTGGTACTTTCTCTATTTTCCTAAAAACAAAAGTGTTAGACTTTCAAAATCCACACTTTCTTAGATATAGAAATTTCAAAAAGAAAAATTTTAGGTACACACATTTTCGTAGAAAAATAGGCTTTATGAAATCCCAAATATTGTGTTTTGTTTAAGGAACAATTTTTTGAATAATTCCCACAACACTAACACTTATTATAGAATGGATCACTTTTAGGGACAAAATAATTGTTACTAAAAACCGGTTTAGAACTAGTATAACCAAATCCATAATTATTTCTTAGAGGTAGGATTTGAGAATAAATATTGTGAAAACTTTCCTTACCTAAGGTAATGTTTTACAAACACTTCTTGAAGGAAAAAATTTTGGATTTTAGTTTGATAACTAATTTCTTGTCTTCCAAAACATTTTATTTTAAACTATAGATAAACTCAAAAACATTTTTCTTAGAAATTATGTTTTCTAGATCCTTTGAAAGTTTATTCTTCTCAAAATTTACTTCCTCGAGATTTTATGAAATATTTTCAAAATAAACATTTTTCCTATCATGATATTTAGAAATATTTGATATTTCTTTAGTAAGAAAAGTATTCCTAGAATTTTACTTATCAATATTTTTCAAGAGTTTTGAATTTTTAATCCCAACGAGTTTATCAAACCTAGAATCTTCTACACATGTAGGTAAAGTATTATATTCATCAAAAGAAGACTCTTCATCCGAAGATTCATAATATTTATCATCACATTAATTTTCATTTAAAGAAACATTGGTAAGTGATTTAGCATTGTGTACCTTATCCATTAAACAATGATTTTTCAATAAGTAATATGGATATTAGACCATGATTCTTCAGTCCAGAAGATTCATAATCTGAAGATTCATCTAAAGAGTCACCACCACTGGCACTCTAGGTGTCATTAGCTTTTAAGACTTTATTAGCTTTAGATTTGTATGACTTCTTTCTGTTTCTCTCAGAATGCTTTTTCTTTCTTTATTTCCTCTTAAGCATAGTACAATTAGGTCTTATATGTCTAGCTCTCTTGCATTCATAACAAGTGACTTCTGAATCATTCCTAACATTCCTTTCCTTTCCTTTTTATTATGTCTGGATTGAATTTTCTTCGGTCCAACAATCATATTCATCCTTCAAGTAAGATTTGCAAAATCTTTTTCTAAAGATTCACTTCTACTAGATTTGGATTTAATAACAAACTTCTTAGATTTGGATCTGGTAACTCTGTCAGGATTTTTGGCTTTCGTGTGATTTCAAGTTGTAGTAAAATCAACACTTCCATTCCCATTTTTCTTCATTATGTTATCAGCATCTCTCTTCATTCTGGTTTCATATTGATGAAGAGTTCCATGAATTTCACCAAGATAAATCTGAGTGACATTCCTATTATCATCAATAGCATTTCTCATAGATTCTCAATCATTGGGCATGATTTCTAAGAACTTTTCAACAATAGCTTCATCATCTATTCCTTTCTCACCCATGGATTGTAATCTATTCACAATAGTCATGAATATTTGTCTCACCTTACATATGGGTTCTCTATAAGGAAAGAAAAAACCATGATATTCTTCTCTGAGCATGGCTCGTCTAGTTTCAATAACATTGGAAGTTCAAAAGTGAGTAACTTCAAGTTTCATCCAAATACAATTTTCTTCATCACAAGATGAAATTTGTCTATATATATTTCTAGTCATGGAACAAAGAAAATTATTGTGTACCTTATAATTCAGTTGATATTCATGATTTTCATGATTGGTAAAGGTAATAACTTCTTTATCATGGATTTTATATCCTCCAATAAGAATAAAAAAATTATCAACTCCAGTATTGATAATAAATTTCTTCAAACGATCTCTCCAATATTCGTAATCATTTCCTTCAAAAATAGGTGGACTTTTTGGATTTAGATTATCTATGGAATCGACATGGATTCCTGCCATATTAAAGAAAAGTCATTCTAAACAAAAAAAAACTTGTTAATAGAAAAATATTGTAAACAATGAAAATATTCCTCAGAAAGAAAAATATTGAACAAGAGTATCTCTATTCAAAAATAAATCCGAACATTATGAGTCCGAAAATATGATTTTGGTAAAAAAAAATAATTCTCTTCTGAATTAAACTTTGAGATTAATTCATACTGAACTAGACCTCTGATACCAATTGTTGAGATGGTATGTGAGTATGATATCCTCCATAATACCAAATGTAGGATCAAAATTATATAGATATTGTATGTAGTATGTATTGATGCTAAAAATACAAGAGGGGGGTGAAATGTATACATTAAAATATTCATTTTGATCTTTTAAAGATGATTATGATTAACAATGTTAAATAAGGTAATTCAAAAAACCCCTAATTCTACACACTTTCTTGATTCGATAAATATGATTCCGATAAAGTGAATCTAGAAAGATGGTTCTAGAAAATGAAACTTAATGAAAGTTTACAATGATAAAGATTCTACCTTCAGGCGTATAGAATCTCACTAAATCAGAGTACAAGAATAAGAAAGTTTAAGATAGTTATTCTTTCCTTAACAAATAAAATTCAGTGGAAATTTTGATACAAAACAAGTAATAGGTACAAAATATTTTAACCCAAAGAGAAGGGTATCCAACAACCTTGGATAAAGGTCCCTTGATTCATACTTCCTAGAATGGCTGTCTTACCCACACTAGGGTAAGCCCTCGATACATAGATCTAAGTCTATCTTACTATCCTTGCATTTCCTCAACTTCAGGGTAGTCGCCACCTCTTTCTTCCTCAGTAAGGAAGCCCTTAACTTTAAGGTAGTTGGCACCTCTGTCTTCCTATCCCCAGAATTCCTCGACTATTCACAGCAACAATTGGAGTGGCACAAAGAAAATATGAACAAGATGTTCAGTATGCACTAAGCCTGAGAGTCTTTCTCTAGAAATAACTTCAACAACATGTAATTTCTAGAGTCATGTAACAGTATTGATCTCTTTCAAATGAGCTCATATTTATAGGCATAGCGCCAACGGTCAGTTCCCTCATCCAACAGTCATATTTATCCTTGAATTTTGGAGGGACCTGTACACTTGTCACTCAAACAATAGTTACTTTGTAACTAAATGCATGACATCATATTACAGAAAAACGTGTTTAAGTAGAAATATGGTAACATAATCAAAAAAAAATATTCGGAATGTAAGAAAAAAAATGTTCGAAGTCTAACCAAAAATGAATTCAGATTCTATAATATAAGGATATTACGATTCTGTTTTCTAAGGAATTCGGAACCTGGACTCTATAGAACTCTAGAGTCTGAATTTCATGGAAATTTGGAGTCTGGATTCACTAGAATTCGGAAATTAATATTACAATGTTTGGAGTCATAGTTCATAAGATTTTGGTGTCAGAATTCAGAACAGTTCAGAGTCTAAATTCAGAGAACTCAGAGTCAGAACTCAGAAGAGTTTGGAGTCTGAATTGGGAGAACTCATAGTCAAAACTCAGAAGAGTTCGGAGTCTGAATTCAGAGAACTCAGAGTCAGAACTCAGAAGAGATCAGAGTTTGAATTCAGAGAACTCGGAGTCAGAACTCATAAGATTTCGGGGTCTGATTTCAGAGAACTCGTAGTTAGAACTCATAAGAGATCAGAGTCTGAATTCAGAGAACTCGGAGTCATAACATACAAGATTTTGGAGTTTGAATTCGAAGAATTCAGAGTCAATACACAGAAGAGTTCAGCGCCTGAATTCAGATAATTCTATGTCAAAACTCAAAAGAGTTCAAAGTATGAATTTAGAGAATTCAGAGTCTAAAAATAGAATGTGTCTTTATCTAGGTATTATGTGTTTTCGAGGTATATGATGTGTAATCGAATTTTACACTTAGAAAAGATGATGAAAAATGAAAAACATGATAAGGATACATTTTCTTGGTGAAGGAAGATTTTTCTTATAGAATTAAAACACGGGTTAAAATGATATTTTCAATGATATAAGGTGTTTGTGATTTTCAAAACAAGAAGGAATAGTAGAGACATAAGGATACCTTGTTGACTCAACAATCTCCCCCAAACATGAAGGAAAGGAAATGTTATAAGTAAAACCTTATTGACTCAATAATAATAACAAAATTAGTAGAAATTTATTGTATTTTTTGAGATATATATATCCTAATTCCATTAATGGAAAATTATTCATAAAAATTCCAATAAATAATTACATGGTAACATAAAACCCTTACAGCTTTGGTAACTGTTGAATAAAAAAGCATTTGAAAGAAATAAGATTATTAGGATATGTAAATAATTATAATTTTAATAACTGTAATATTGAATAAAATTTTTGGGAAGTATATAAACCATAAAAAATAAACACATGGTAAATGTAGCATGTGTCTCAAAAAAATAAGAAAGAGACTAAAATCCCTAACCTCAAGTCTCGAATTTCATTGTACAAATTATAAAATAAATTTTAATAAATATAATTTTAATATCAATTTATTCATTATTAGTAAAAATATATATCAAACAATATATGACATAACATTAACCTTTTATCACTCATTTATTAGAAATTCATTATTAAAGTCTCAATTTCATGTAATATCTGCTTTTATTTTTCATGTATGTTGTGGTTTGGTAGTTTGGATTTTTATAATTTTATCATGGTTACAGTATTTACATAATTTTAATCATGATATAGATATAATATATATTTTTTATTCTCATATTAATAGTTATACATAAATTTTATAGGTAAATAATCTAATTACATCATTCTTGGAGACGATATATCATATATATGCATAAATACCATTTCTATTTTTTAACGAATGGAATTAATGAAAGGTAAATAATATTTAAAATTTATAGAAAATGTATTATATCATATATATCATATATAATATTTAAATCTATCATTATTAACAATTTTTTAAATATAAAATGAAAAATAAATATCAATGCTTTGTGATGGAGGTAGTCCACACGTATGCATGAACGATGTTATCATTTCCAATAGATGGGAATGTATTAAAGAATATGTTTTATAATTGAAAGTGTATAATTATTTTATAAATAATATATATATATATATATATATTTAATCCATCATTACATCCACCTATGAGAGTTGATGATGGAAAATGAATTACAATAGTTCACAAGGTGGAAGTACGCCGTACAAACTATCAATGTTTCTTTACAATTTTTTAAAATAGAACATTGATATATGTTATATAAATAATGTAATAATATATAAGTACACTGAAGTTATTGGTGGTTCTATATCATAATAATTTAATAATATTTTAATTTTGTAGAAGGTTAATCAAAATTAAAATACATGGATAAGAACTATACCTCTTCTTCAGATAACGTCTTTATGATTATACCTAATGATTTAATTGGATGGATTTTTTATTATAATGAGGAATATAGGTCATGGGTAGTGATTTAATGAAGTATTTTGGTCTATTAATGTTTTAATTGAATCCCTCTTTATGTTTGGAGAGAAGAGGAGAAAAGTGTCCTTTTATAAGTGTAGAGGGGACCCACATAGAAATTTCCAAAAAGAATACGACATGATAAATTAATTCCCCAGAAAAATAATTCTAGATGGATATAGATTCAATTTTTTGATAGTATCAAGTTTAAAAATTTCAATAAAATATCATTTAGACAAGTTTAATTGTAAAATGCACCCTTATTTTTTGTTTAATGACTTTGTAAACCCGTATTAACCTTAGGCATCATAATTTATTTTTACTATTTTTATTATTTGTTATGAATAAAAATTAAGATAAAATTATTGAATAATATTAATTATGTATATTAAAAACATGGATTATATTTTTCTATATTCAATTTACATAAGTGGAAGATGTAAATTTAAAATTGAACCCATAAGTGAGATGAAAACATTTTTTTCTAAATAAAATATTTTTTAAATTAAAAAATTGTTCTTTATCAAAATATAACAATAAATTATTCCAATTACCTAAAAATGATTAATAAAAATATAATTTAATTAATTTTACATTTTAAACTATTTAAAATAAAATTTGACTTTGTAAATTATTTTAAATTAAAAGAGAATTCTAAATAAAAAATCACAATTTTCACTATACATAGAAACAATTTTCGTTCAAAAAAATTTCTTAAATTAACTCTATGATAATTCTTAAATGTTGAATATATATATTCTAATAATTTTTTCAAATAAATTTTTAAAATTTAAATAAAATAATTTTAGAATAAGTGTGTAAAATGTGTGGAAAATGTTTTTTAGAAAAATGATGTTGTCAGTATAAAACCATATTTATTCATTTCTCGTGGAAAAATAGATTAATGATAAAACCCTTTATTGAATATATAACATAAAAATTTAATTAAAATCATTCGCCAATGGAGAAAAGTTTAATTTATTAAAAAACACTTTCTACACATGAGAACAGTTTTTCAGAAAGACATTACATTCACTTTTTAATTTTTTTTTTTTTAATTTATAATCAATTAATAAAAAATGAATTTATTTAAAAAATGTGTAAAAAATATAATTTTATAACTATATTTATTATTACTTATATGGATCAATTTATTTGATATTATATATCTTTCAAATTAAATTAATATTTTAATAGTATATAAAAGTTCTTTTAAACTCGGGGTTGCAGTAATGCAAGCCATTGAAGAAATTGATTTTATTTAAAAAATATCATAAAAAATTATGGGTTACAAATGGAGTTTTTTGATATATGTATCTTGGGGTAATAAATATTAATGAGGAATATTGGTGTTAAACATGATCATAATCAGTGTCCGAAGAGGGGGCCTAAGACATCACACCTGTCAAGACTCTATTGAGGTATATGTTTGGTTTGATTCACATTTTGTTCATGAACCATTAAAATCTATTTGAATAGATAATAAACATGTATGACCTATTTTAAGAATATTTTTCCAAATATTGAAAATTATTTTTCAATAGGTTTATTTATTATAAGGAATCAACCCTTATTCGACCAACAATTACATTTTTAAACAAGAATTTATTTTCATACATTACCTAAGATCTTTTAAGGCTTATATTTTTAGATAACTTGGTCATAAATCATAAATAAAAAACCCATAAAATACAATTTGAAACATCCTTTTAGTCTCTATTTTCCAAAATACAATTCTTTTAAAATTAACTATGTTTAATTTTCATTAAAAATCATTATGACTTTCAACATGACATCTTATTTGTTTCTAATCACCATTAAATCATATAAAAACATCAGAAAACATGGGATGAGAATTAAAATGTCTATGAGAGTCATAAAAATATAATAAAAAAATCCATTAGTCTATTTTAAAACCATGAGATCATAAGAAAGATTATTACTTTAACATTGTAAACATTGATCTTAAATAACAGTTTATATACACATTAAATCATCTTTACTGCACAAGATTTTTTATAAAGAAATTTTTAGAAAAATTGAAAGAAAAATAACAATTTTGAGTATTTTTTATAGAGCACGATGAACCAAGAAAAAAAAAATTATTAAGAAAATATCTTTTTATAATTAATGGTCATAATTATTTCTTAAAAAGGATCATTATCTTATCTTTTGAAATTAAATGATTTCCATGAATACTCATTAGAAATTATTAAAAATTCGTATAGGTTCATTGTGAAATCATCTTCATAGAAACATTACAAGAACCCTTATCTTTTAATAACCATTATTTTAAACTAAAATAATTATTCTCTAGAGAAAACAATCATTATCCAATGATCAGGAGAGCTATATCGAGCAAACCCATCATCATGAGTTATATCGGGATCACTGATCATCATGAGATATATCAGTCTGTACCATCATATTAAACAATTCATATGAACTATAACATGAATGAAACACATAAAATCCTATATTTTAATCATCAACCTTTTAAAAATTTACTTTTGAGCTGATAGTAAAACCATTTTTCTGATATTGATATATCGCATTTAATTAAAATGAAATTTTCAAAAATAAAATTCTCATAATAAAGAGATGGAAAAAATTTCATTTTATAAGACATAGAAGCATATAAAGGATTCCATAAATTAAATAATGGAATTTTAATTGGGAAAATTTATTAACACCTTATTTGTTAAAATAGATCATTCATTTTCAATTTATAAATAAAGTCAAAACATTATATATAAAATAAATAAAAAGATTATCATTGGAAAAGTTTGAAAGAAAATAAAATATTTCATAAAAATTAATTTTAAATTACTTTTTTCCGTGCATTTTCATTAATTAAATAACTATTTGAGTATGTAAATTGAATAAAATATTTATAAATTAAATATTTATACCATTTAAAATGAGGTTTTTATGGTAAATAATGACTTACCATGAGTTCAAATCATCGTGTACATCCCATTACTTCCTTTAATGATATTGTTTTTATTTTTTATTAAGAACCATTTTTATTTTTATTATTCATTTTATTTTACACATTATTATTTATAATTAATCAATTATGATTAAATTGGTTGTTTTAACAATATTTGGCTAATATGTCCAAAATGACCTCGATAGGTTGACTATGTTCAAAGGTGTAATTATTCCATCATTTCTAGAATATTTATAATTAAATATTTATAATTTTTATGTATAAATTTTACTTTAAAAATCATTCATGAAATATTCTTATTAAAAAATCACTACATTGAAAATAGGTTTATGGTTGGTCACACATACACATGAGTAACGTTTCAATTTTTCAACATGAAAGATTTAAAGAAAGTATGTATTATTTTGAAATTCAAAATTTATTAATATTGTGTAAATGAAATTTTATTTATTTAAATACAATGAAATATATATTCAATTTGATGTACTGTTGAAAAAAGAATCACATTGCAATGTATAGGTGATAATTTACATGTACGCATGAATGAAATTATCCTTTTACAGTGAATGCGGGTGTAAGAATATAGAATATATATTGTCATTATTTAATTATTATTATTTCATGAATATCATATATATATTCATTAAATTCATTATTATAACAATCTGAGAGAGATTGTGATGGAAAATTAATTGCATAGGTTCATGAGGTGGTAGTACACCGTACACACGAATGATGGATTAATTTACCATTTGATTTTTGAAGTAGGTGGATATAAGTTCATCCATTAATATAAAAATCCATATATATTTATTATAGTTGTGTTGATATTACTGCATGGTCTATTATTTTTTTAAGGAGGTATAAGTTTTAATAAAACTAACATGGTCGGGTATTAGATATACTCTTTTTTGGGAAACCTCTTTTCATTACACCATAATCCCTTTAAGGTTGGTATAATGCAAAAATAAGACCTTTAAAATATGGGGATGGATTCATGGAAGGTATATTGGAAGGTATTCTCTAATATATAATGCTCAAATTCTGCAAGAATGATAAGAGAAAAACTTCCCTTTTAGAAGTGAGGGGAGGGAAATTCTCTAAATTTCCTAAATTATTTAATTAATATAAACTATTTTTCACATTAAAATGTCTCATAATTTATAAAATTATAATATAAGATTTGGATGAGTCAAAATTATCCCATAAAATAAATCAAGGATAATTTAAGATTATATTTTTACCGTTATCAATTTATTTTCACCCTCGCTAACCCTTTTAACCATTATAGTGAAATCCATTTGTTTACAATTTATAAGTCACAAAAGTTTCCATAAATTAAATAATATACCATAAATTGAATTGGGTTTATATTTGAAACCATATTCATTTATCATTTCCTAATATTGGATTTAATTTAATATTATTGAAATTAATAAAATATTGATCATTATATAATATCATTTTTCTAAATTTTAGAACAATAAATTAAATTTGACATTAATAATATCATCATTGTAATGTAATTAGAATATGAAAATTTTGAAAATATATAATATTGTATTTTTATCTAATTAAATTTTTAGTAAAATATAAACTACCCATACTATATTACTTTTAGAGTTTTTAATATCATTTATATGATTTTTACAATTTTTTCCCTCGCATTGTGTCGGCATTGAATATGAATTTAGGATAATTATATCATCACTAAAAATTAAAAATAAATTATTATAAAAATAATAATTTCATTGTGATAAAATTTAAATTTTACATTAATTCATTAATTGTTTTTATCATTATTTGACCTTGTAAAATTTATTTAAAATAAAATTAGTGACATTTTATATTTTTCTTTATATAAAACATTATTTCTATAAAAATCAATGATAAATGAAAAATTGTAGTAATATTTTAAATTTAGATCATTATGGATGAAATATACTCATCCAATTAATTAAAATAATGTGTTTGAAATAATATTTAGACTTGACACATTATATTAAACCATAATTAACCAATTTTAATTTTACCATGTTAATAAGAATTTACAGTGGTTACATTATTCCACCATTTGGAAAATTATGTCATTGTAATTTTAATTTCTCTTTAAATAAATTCGGGATATATTCCCATCAAGTAATTTTTTAATTCTCAAGTTGTTTAATTAATAACATGGTTTTCCATAAAACATTATCCTAGTGTATCACCAAATTCCATTTCACCTACAATGTGGTAAAAAATTAAAATAAGATGTTACTCATATGAAATATTTTCTTTAAATTGAACTAATTTATAGCTCAAAACATGAGATACATATTGAATAAAAATTATTAGTAATGAAATATTGAATACATGATAAACTAGAGATAAACTGGGATGCATAAACACGTGGTAAACAACTAATAATATTTCTCCAGGATTTCATATATTCAAATGAATCAAAAAAATATCTTCCCTTTTTTACAAAAATTCATAACACATTTATATAGAGATAATTTATGAAATAAACATCATCTTCATCAAAATTAAGATCATTACCCTGACTATTTACATTACTTTTCTTTCAAATTTGATCAATCTTTATATGCTGATGAATACTATTCACCTTGTGAACTATCTCATACACTAATTTCTATATAAAAAATTTATTTTTCCTACATTATTCCACACTGAGGTTCTCCTACACATCCTTCCATATAATTCCTCAAACTTTTCCATCTATATATCGAAAAAAAAGTATTATTATAAGAAAAATCAATGAATTGGAGATACTAAACAAAAATTCACTTTTAATATATTGAGAAAGCATGAAATATGTCTTCCAAGGTATAAATAATTTAGTTGGATTCCCATAATATTTTGAATAAAAAGATTTAATAAAATACAATTTAGTACCCAACTAAAGTTGAAGTCCTTTCAAGAAATTAAAAGTAATCCCTCGATCATGGTTAGATACAATGGTGAGTAAAACTCTATATTAAATAACTATCTCCATTGAAAACAATAGAGAAACCCAATTTAAGGAAATAATATCTGGAATATAATGAAATTTGTTCATTTAATTATTTAATCAACAATAACTCCAATAACATTATTATATTGAGTTGTATTTTCAAATAAAACCATGCAACCAACATATATATTACACTACTGCACTAAAAAAGGATGAAATAGCCTCTATAATAATCTTTATTCTAGTTTAACCTATTAAAAAGTAAATGATTTCATAGTAATGTTAACAATCACATTTTTCCTTCCATCCCACTAGTAATACTCTCAAATTTCACTATAAATAATAATGCATGTAAGATTAATGGAAAACAGGGAAATATGTGCTTCACTCAATAATTGTATATTCCATGGTGAATCACAAGGCACGCATAATATACATTCAAATATAATAACACATTATTCAACAACATTAAACTCATGAATCATATCGATATTAATTTATTTTACCTTTTACAAAAAAAATGATCCACCTTATGAGATAACATAATTCATTCTGACAGAGATGGTCGTACAGACACCAGAAATAGAATAATGGAAGTTTGTGCATGCACACTTTATTGTACAAAATTAATTAAATGATTTATCAAAGGGTAATGATTCAAAATAATCAATTCGATATATTGTTATATTTTTTAAAAAATAATATTTTTCTTCTGAAGATGGTAATCAATCATACAGTTATAATAAATAATTAGTGTCAATAATATTTATCACTGCATGTTCAACCATTTCTATTTGAATAGATATTAAAAACATTTATGACCACTATATAGTAAAACAATTACTCAATATAATTGATTCATATATAATTTTAAAGAAAAAACCAAATCATCTAACTTTAGATAATGTGTAAGATAATTTAACTCATGTGGTTTTAGTTGACATGAAGCATAAGTAATTACGTGATCATTATTCATTTGAAAACAATGAATCCACTTTAGTAAAGCATTGATGTATATGAAAAATTGATTATTTATATAGGTTATGGATAAAACTGTTGAATTAAACAATATTATTTTGTGTTACCTGAAATAATCATCATAATAGTTTGTATAGATGAATTCAACTCTTTTTTGAGTTAACTATGTCAATGGGATAGATAAAAGAGTATTTTAAAATTAAACCTCAATTTGTAACCAAATAATTTATGACAACTATAAATCTCTATGACATTTGTAATGACCCGATCATTAATGAATAAAATTTCTTTTTTTTAATGTGTTATGGATATAGAAAACACATGCACTTATTATTATTATTATTTGGTTTAATTGAATGTTAAGTATCATTACCATTAATAATATAGACTTTTAATAGTGATCACATAACTAATATAAATATATGGTTTTAAAAAATTCATTGAACATAGAAAAGGGAGATTATGGCCTTATCCAGTAGACTCCAGCCTACAAAGCTCATTTGATGGATCTCATAAAGGAGGTAGCATAACTGGGCTTCGCTCTTGACCAATCCCAAGCCAAAATTCAATACATTAAGATTGAACATAATCGCATATCGGGGATGTTCAAGTTAATATAAATTACCAGCCGAGTGATGTTATCTGACTGAAAATTGTTTTTTATTGTTATCTAAACACATTTGAAAATAGTGAAAAACCATACATGACATCACCACTTCACCAATTCCCCCCATACCAACATCTCCACTTCCCCACTTCCCCACTTAAAACAATACAAACCATCACAAAAAACACCATTCAAGCATAATGGATGGAAAATCCCTTAAAGCATTAAAACTGAGAAACCTTCATATCTAGAGCCGAAATCGTCAAGAGAAAGCCAAAGTACCATGAACCAGGGAACACAAACATAATAAAATCTAGACAAACCACAGAACTAGTCTCCTCGCACACCCATCGATGTGACTGTCAACACTAGCCCAAATCCATAATCCCAATGGCGGACTCCAGTCGGAGATCGCCCAAACTCTTCAGAAACGTGAGATGATCCTAAGGTCATCCACAAAGGGCGAAAAAATAAAACTAAATGAGGAAGACCAGAATATCTGGACACCACACCCTACTTCGCAGACACCACAGCTCAACCATGATCCATTCAACACTACACAGACCAAAATCAATTCAACCACTCCAAACCAACGTGAGCAGCGAATCCATAACTAGAAAATGTCGATCATTTAGCCAAAACACACCTTACACTTAGGTGTTATGTGGGTTTTATAAGAGGTTATGTAAGAAGGTATTAATTAAATATTTTGTAATCCCTTTTAATAAATAAAAGTCTAATTCCATCAATTCCTTTATAGGAATATTCATTCTTAAAAAAAGGAGGAATATGAAAAATTGAGTTTTAGGTTAAAAATTGCACTTTTTATAAATATATGAATTATTATGTTTTTATCAATAATAGTATAAAACGTTTCTTATAAATGATGATTATATCAATTCCTTATCTGTAAATGATTTGGTAATCAGTTAGATAAGTATTATATTTTTATACGATAAAACAGAAAGAGTATTTTTAAATAATTTTATAAATTAATTAGAGAATTTTTAAAATAATTAATGTTTAATATAATATTATAATCAAATTAATATTAATAATAATAAATGAGTATTTAATATTTATTATGTCAAATGTAAATTTTTTATTGTTTAAAAATAGTTTTTGTCAAAACCTGTCAAATTTTAAATAAATGGGATTTCTCAATTTAAAATTAAAATTTTCATATTTATAAAATAATTTATATTAAATTAATTTTATTTTTTGAATTAGGATATCCAAATTTTCCAATGGTTATTTCATCATAATTTTCTGATACAATCAATTTTTAGGGTAAAAATTAAATATTATATAAACATATATTGTGTTTCATGACAACATAATGACCCAAAAGTGATGTAATAAATACCATAAGAAGGATATTAGACCAAATATATATTTTAAATTTTAAATAATGTGATTTTATATTTCGTTGAATTTTTTCTTAATGCCTTAGTAAATCTTCGAAAATGTATATCATATTTTATGATTTTAAGTTCATTTCTTTAATAATGTGACTCATCTATACAAAAGGAAGGATAATATTTTATTATCTTCATCCCATATACATATAAAATTATGTTTTCCACTCATCTTTTCAAAAAACAATGCAAAAAACCATGTAAAGGTTTGTGGTTTTGATTATTCAATTATATAGATTCAAGAACCTATGTTTTTATGATATTAAAGAATTCCCCTCTCATTTCCTATATAAACCCACCAAATCTCCTAAATATATTCACTCAAAATATATGGAACACATCCCTGATTTTTTCTACCCTCTCTATAACTACCCCAAGGTACCCCAAAGTCTCAAGAAGACACTATTCAACTTCTTGAAGTCACACAATCAAGTAAGGGTTTACTTACTTTATCATTTTTATCCATGTTTCCTTATATTATTACACAAATTTATTTTAAATTTAAAATGATGGGGTATGTTTTCATACCTCAACAGTACATCCATTATTATGTTTTTATGATGATAGACCTATTTCACGCTCATTAATTTGTCCCATGTACACCCGTTACCATGCCGAAATTTTAAAAGTGTTATTTCATTCCATCTCCATCTTCAAGTTTCTTTATTATGTTACAAATTATATTAACAAATTCATCATGTTTTAACATGTATTTATATAATTACATTACATCCCATTTCATGTATAAATAATGAGACCCCTTTATCTCTCATCATCCCCTTTTATGAATCCTCATGTGATGTCGTTATGCTTCCAAAATTAAATCATTATTTTCCATGGAAAATCATCATATAGTGAATACCATGCCATTTTTCTATCAAGGGTATTAAACTTTATGAAAATATACTTATTGATTATATACTTTCAAATATGTATTCAAAATTCCATTATCGTGGAATAAATGATGATTTCTAATGAATCCATGTTATATGATCTATATGGCACACATAAGCATGATATGATAATGTTCTTGAAGGATGCAACTTGATAGAGCTCAAATGCATTGGGTAATATTTAGTATCATGATACATATTTTAAGGATAGGGGTTTACCTAATTAATTTATAGGAAATTTTTATATCATTTTTGGTTAGGGGTTTACCTGATTCCTTTATGTTACAGATGAAGGGTTATAAGTTGGTCCCATATTTTCATGTTTTGATGATCATGATATATCATGAATTTAGGTTCATGTTTCTGTCATTATCCATTGAAATGTTCATTGACCAACATGCATTTTAGTCTTCATGTTTTTCCTTATTTACTCCCTTTTTGCGATTTATATCTCACCATTTTCTTATGTATGTCCTTGGGTTATCCCATGCAATGATAAGTACAAAAAAATATTGTGGTCATGTAAAAGAAGTTCTCAATAGATATGTTGTATTGTATATCTTACGTTATCATGTAATGTTCATAATCCCAAAATACCCAGGACTTATTGATGTTCTGGAATGTATTAAATGCACGTTTATATAATAAATAATGTCTAAATATGAAAAAATTTCACTGTTGTTATAACATTTTTAGATTTTTTTCGTTCTTCAAAAACATTAGTTTTATCATGGTATAGAGTTTCCCTCTCTTTTAAAATAATATTTTTTAGAATATAAATATGTTGCAACCTGAATTCACATTAACAAAATATTATCATATTAAATATTTTATTTCAATATTTTTTATAAATAATTATTAGGTGAAAATAATTATCATAATGAATTATATAATATAAAAATATATAATTAATAAACACAACTACATATATATTTAAATTAAAATGGAAAACACTATTAATACGATCAATGAATGCAAAATGTGCATTAAACAACCCAAATAGCCTAACTAAAACCTCGTAAAAGTCATATCTAGTATTAAAACATATGTATGGATTATCATCCTCATTCAAATTCAACTTATGGTACCCTTACCTATGATCAATATTTGAAGAATACTTCACTCCGTGGAGCATATTAATAAAATAATTTACATGAATCAAGGGCTACTTATTCATAACAATTATGTTATTGAAAGCTCTATAATCAATGAAAAGTATCAATGATCCATCCTTATTTAGAACTAATAAAACCAAGTCACCCCATGGTTAAGTGATATGTAAAATAAATCCATTATCTAGAAATTTTATCAAATGATTTTTCAATTATAAAAGTCATTAATTTTACAATTTGATAAAAGGATTTTGAAATTGTTTTAAAATCAGGAACTAAATCTGTTTTGAACAAAAATTCACAATCATTTATAATACTTGGATTATAATTATTGAATAATTCAATATATTAATTCACTACTAAAAATACACTATTTTAAAGTCTCTTTCTACTGAACAACATGTTCATAATTACATTCATTTTTATATTATAACAGTTTCCCAAATTCTATATATTTTTTCGAAGGTATGAATTTATTATTTAATAATAATTGAATCAAATTGGGAAAAAATCATCTTAATCTCAACAATATACCATGGAATGATAAATAGAAATCCAATCCGTACCCAAAATAAAATTAAACTCTACAATTGGAGGTCCAACAAGGTTTCCATGTAATTAATTTCCATAAACAACAACATCAATATTCCTACAATTTCTTTTTTCTCCTCAATACATACACATTTATTTTTACCCAATGTTCTGGCTTCATTTCAAGAGGTGAAATCCCAAATTTAAAAAAAATTCATTAAAATGAAATAGTTTATTGACCCCCAAATCACACAATAAATTGGAATAATTGGAATGATCAAGTAATTTTAAAGAAAATAAATCATTATATGGTCCAATATCCACTAAAGTGGTAACAAAGGATTTATCCATAAATTTATATTTTTGATTTTTAGAGTTTCCACCATTCTTTCTTATATGTAGAAATATACAAAAATAATGACCAATCTTATTAAATCTAATGAATATTACATTCATCATTTTCATATTTATCTTATCATTTACCTTGTAGTTGGGATCCATATGTCCAAACATTCGACATATAAAACCCTTCATAGATTATATAATACATTCCCCAATATTGTTTTTACCTCACATCTCAGAATATAGAATTTTGATTTTCTTACCTTTATATTCCATTATTTTATGGTTCTCCATTACATTCCATCTATACCTTCTCAAATAAATATTTTTTTATTAATACATAATCACTTATAAAATCTATTTATATATTATAATGATTTTGAAAAAGATTCTCATAAGTTTTCAAATCACAGGAATCTAATTCCCTTATATATATTGTCTTCAATATTAAATAAAACTGATTACTTATTATATCAAAATACGAGACATAATTGGGTTCACACTTTCCAATTGGATGAAGTTTCTCCATACATGTCTATTAGAATCTTCCTACATTTTCCAAAATTCCAAAAAAAATCCATCTTAATTTGAATATCCTTAGAATAAGATTTCTCATGGAAAATATTATTATATTCCTCTCATTCCAATGAATAAATATCTTCTCTTTATTTGATATTATTAACTATTAGAAACCACTGGAAAATTTGACCTTCAAAATGATAAATAGTAAAAGTTAGGTTTTGGTGATCTTACCATACAATGATATAAAATATATTTTCTAGATTATTGACCCATCTTTTGCCTAAAAAGGTCTGATGAACCAAAAAATGATGAATGGTACTATTTCATGAAATTATATACTATATACATGTTTTACTAAAGTGAAAATTTTTGTTTCCTCATATGGATACCACTAATATTTATAGAATGTGTCAGCTAATCCATCACATCAACAAGATTTTCTTTTATAATTCCAACAATTACATGTTACTGATTTTGAATGAAATTGCCTCCTTCATGTCATCCAACATTAGTCTCTCTATTACCACTATGGAAAATATTTCTGAACAGACATTGTTTTGAGGATGTAACATGGTAATATTAAAATTTGTATCATGATAAACATTAATTTGAATCTATCAAGGGTATTTAATTTATTTATCATAACCAATAATATTATATGAAACATTACGGAGATACCATCTAAAAGGAGTCGACCATTATTATATCGACAATTTCATTTTTTAACAGTAATTTATTTTCATGAATTCCAAATGATATTTTCATGTTTAGAATATTAGATAATTAGGTGATAAGTGCTGCATAACAAACTAATACATTACATGTTGGTTAAATTCCCTCAATATCAATTTTCCCCATAATGCAAAAATTTTAAAATAAAATAGGATTTGTTTTTATAAAAATGTTTATGACGTTAAAAAAGACTTATTATTTATTCTTATTAATCCTTAAAACATATGAAAAACATTTGAAAATTAGGGATCAAAACAATAAAATTTGTAAGGGATATAAAAATAAGAATAAATAAACTCGTTCTTTGATTTTAAAAATATGAGATTATAAAATATAGTTTACCTTTAATATTTAAACATTTAACTAAAATAATCGGTTACATACACATGAAATAATCTTTAATACCCTTACATTTCATAAGAAACTTTATATGAAAATAAAAATTCAAAATCATAACTATGTTTATTTATAAAAAATCATGAAAACCCATATATTTTTTTAGAAAAAATTTTCTTAAGAAAAAAGTGATTAATTATTCCTTTAAAATAAATTAACTTTATATATTCTTTTGAAAGAAAATGATTCCCATAAAAAATAGAAAAACCATAAAATCTATCCAAGTTTCGTGGAGCATCATAATCATAGACCCATTACATGAACCATTATAATAACCCATATAATTTTAATAACTATTATTGTAGATGTCCAAAATTATTCTCTAGAGAACATAATAATTAATTTTTTCATTGGTGGGATATTTTGATTTAACTTTTCATCATGAGTTCAATCATGTTCAACCATCATCTAGAGTTATATTGGCCTCGCCCATTGTCATAAACAATTTCAAAGGACTGTAATGTGTATTAAACACATAGAATATTGTATTTCACATATCAAAATCCTAAAAATAAGCTTTTGAACCCATAAAATAAAATTTGGACGTTGATATATCTATTTCATTTATTACCAAATTTGCAAAAATAAAATTAAATGCTCAAAAGGAATGAGTGGTTTTCATTGTATTAAATATAGAAACTTATAAAGGAACCCAAATTTAAAATAATGCTTATAGTGGTGGAAAATTATTTTGACATCATATATATTAAAATATAACCCTTTATTTTCCATTTGTAAAAAAATTAAAAACAATCCTGTATAGAATAAGTAATATGATTTATTTTTTAATCCTTTTAAAGAAAGTGAAATATGATATTAAATAAAAAATTTATTTCATTTATGTTCATCAAAATAAATCCTTAAAATAATTTTTTGAATATAAACATTGAATACCATTATTTATAAAATAAGCTAAAAAAATTTAAAAAAATGTTTTCAAGGTAAATTTACCTTTAACATAAGATAGAATCATCATGTAAGTCACATTATCTCCTAGATCATAAAATTATGTTAATTATTTAATTTCATAAGAACCTATTTAATTTATAGTATATCTTTTATTCTATTAATTAGCATGTTATAATCATTAAATTAACTTCATAATGGTTGTTTTGACAATATTTTTATCATGTATAAAAAATGATATTGGTAGGAGAAATATGGTAAAAGAGGCCAATATTCCATTATCACCCTAATAATAACCATTACATAGTCATTATTTTTCTATCTCAAATCCACTTTTAAAACCATTCATAAAATATAGTTATTTAGAACTGTATCACCCTATTTTCATGTTCGTTTCCCTATTTTATGTCTATTATGTATGAAATGTATTTGGGTGATGTTTGGGGGTGATTGGAGGAATTCTGGAATGTTTTAGAGATTTTATGGAGGTGCAAAGTTTGATCATGGTAAGTACAAACCATGAAAATCCTAGAGAAAAATGTGAAAAGTAAGGAAATGGTATCTTGGTAGGAACATAGTTAGGCACATAGTTTATCCCAACCATATGGACACCGAGAATTAACTATGTATTTGGGGACAAAGGTGTTTTCACAGTTTGTGCATGGTTTGCCGAACTATGCACCCTAACCATGCCCAACTAAACGTTAGTTGAAATTTTTTTGTATATAACTCATATTTTATCCTTAATGGATATATCTATGTTTTAAAAAATATAAATTAATCTCTTACCAATTGTTATGGAGATTAATACCTCTGATCCAGTAGTGATTCGATGGAAAATATTTGTGCCTTGAAGCCTGAATTCCTTTGTAAGTCTCTATTCTTCATTGTTTTTCATTAGATTCTTATTCATCCATGTCTTCGAATGATAGATCCAATAATTTTGGATATATATAGGTAATTTTATTCTAATATTGATGATATATGGTTGTTTTGTTGTTAGGTAACAATATCTACGGTGGGTTTTTGAACATTCAACCCAGTTTTGTTGAAAAATTTATGTCGTTATTCCTTTTAACCATAGTTTTTGAGGAAGGTAGATTCACTCTTGACTGATCTTATTAGAACATGAATGATTGATTTTAAATTTTTTAAATTTCATTTAATTTATTTCAAAATTAATGTGTAATCATGGTAGAAACCCAATTTATTAATGATATGTGTAATTGTGGATATTGGGTGTTTTGCAATGTTCTTTGTTTCACTATTTTAAAGTAAATATGGATTGGTTTTTACTAATATAAATGGTTTAATAGAATATGTTTCAATAAAATGGTGGTTTATATTAAATGGATTGAAATGGTTGGTTTGACATTATTCAAGAATCCATTTTTTTGTGAATTCATGCCTTCAAAGTAAACCTGAATATGGGGAGTGTACCATTGAGGATTATGGGACATGACCCTATATATGTGGAATATTCTATTTAGTCAAAAAGAGATTGGCTACTTAGAGATGAATTGGTGGATGGATGAGAAAAAACTCATGAGTATTCAACTATCATGGAAGCATGCATGTTTGGTTGTGTGTATAAATCACAGAATGTGTATGCCAAAAAGGAATGTGAAGTGGTTTAAAGAATTGTTTGTTTTCTTTCCCTAGAAAGTAATTTAGTTGTAAAAATGTTTTTTTGATTTAATTGATTATTCTTGGGTATAAACTTATGAAATACCTTTAAATGGTTTTATATAATTTTTTATATAAATGTTTTAACTTGTTCTGTACAAGTGTCATGATTAGGAATTCATTTTTGAATAAATGTATATGTTTTAATACTCACCCAGAGCTTGGCCACATTAGGGAATTTGTAGATATTTTTTATTGAGACACATGTAAAAAAGGTATCTATTTTTTTAGTTATGAATCATGATAATTAATAAAGTTATTATGGAGTTGGAACTTTGATAATTTTATGGAGTGGTTGTGTATGTGTATTTGGAGACTTTTAGATTTGTAGTTTTTGTCTTTTTATTTGTATTTTGATATTATCTTCAGTTTCTTCTTGGAAATATGATATATTTTGGTTTTATTTTTCATTCTTTGGGTTGTAAAAAATTTTAATTATGCATCATTCAATATTTTTGGATTATGGGGATGTTGGTTGTGGTTGTTTTATTTTCAATGGGAAATAGTCCCCCAAATTTTATTAAGCCCATAGAATTTATTTCTAGACATTGGAATATTGGGGATGTTTCCAAAGGACTTTTTTAAATTCATCCTCTCCTCAAGAAAATGAGGAGGGGTTGGATGTTTAGAATTCTATCAGTCTTGGCATGTCTGAATAAATTTTCAAAAAATGGAATTGTTCAGTCTTGGTGTTTGAAATTCATTCATCAATAGGCCTTGGGTTGGATTGGTATAAAGTAGTAGGATAATCAGTACTATAAATTTAGAGCAAAAAATGTTTATCTATCTTATTTATTCTAAACATAATATTACCAAGGATATGGGTTCATAAGTGTTTTGGAGAAATTTATATGAGTTGTAATCTCATCATCGTGGGTTTAGCTAAAAACAAGAGCATGACATACATTGATTAAAATGAATACCCACTAGAAGTGTATATTTCATTTAGACTAATGAGATATGATTTGGTGAAACAAATGTTTATTTTCTAAAAAATTTGGAATTTTTTTCAAATGTGATATTTTAAAAAGGCATGGTAGTGGTATTTTGAAAATGGTTTGATTTTCAAAAGAGATGTGTAATTTTAAAAAATTGGGAAAGTTGAAAAGTGATAAATTGTGGGAAATCCATGTGTTTGATAGTTATGGTATGTTAAAATTGAAATTTTTAGGATTTGTGTTTCTAGAAAGTGAGATATATGGTGTTATTCTAGTTATAGAAAACGGAACTAGACTGACATTATAGGAACCAACTGGGAGAGGGTCCTAAAAATGTGGTTGTACCTTAGCCATAGGTGAACCAATAGCTGCTTTAATGTATTTTCCATGATTTTTAGGATGTGGATAGAGGGAAAAAAAGGGATGAAGCAAGGAAATTGGATCATTAAGTTCAGTTCTAGAAGCAGAATCCACTCATCTTTCATGGTGATTTGAAACCAAAGAAGGAATATGTGTGGCTGAATAGGATGAATCGAATATTCTATTTACTTGGAACACCTACTAAATTGAAATTAAAGCCGAAAATGTATATGATAAATGATATTGCATTCCAGTGGTGGGATTTAGCTGTTCATGACTAATTAAACCAATTTATTGCATGGGAGTATTTTGGTGAATCTTTCAACAAAAAATTATATCCTCATATGTTTGAGATTGAAAAAACGATATAATTTTTCATCTTGAAGAAGGAGAACCTATCAGTGATTGATTATGAGGCTAAATCTATGAATTCAGTCAAATTATCACTCAAATATGTTACTAGTGTGTACTTGAAGGCAAAAATTTTGAATTGGTGATGAAGAAATAAATTTAGTTGATGATTTTCATGCTTTGTATAATGGATTATATAGATACAACCAATATAGAGATGGTTAAAGAGGGGTACATATTAGGTATTATTGGTGTAGAAAGTATGTTTATGCCTATAGAAATTTTTGGGAACTCTAATGCTAGAAAAAAGGGCAAGAGGGACACCTGTTCCCAATTTGGGAGTTTGACTCCCTACAAAAAAGTTGATTGGTGAATCTTCTCCCAAGACCAAAGATCAATGATCAATGTTTCTGATGAAGATATTTTGATCACATTTAGTGAGATTATATAGAAACACCTATATCATGTCACAATTGCAACCACATGGGGAATCATCAGTGTTACTGTCATCGTGATCCAATGTCGGGTTATTGGGACATATCTCATGCTTTATGAACATCAAATGATTTAATAAGACGAGGGCATAATAATACTTTTCATTAGTAGAACCGTGTTAGCCATAGAGATTCTAGAAATAATGACACTCCTCAAGAAGCACAATCTCAATAGGGCAATAAAGAAAAAAGTGTAGTGAATATGTAGTTATATGGAGCTGAAAAAGTGATTGATGATGATCAATCTTGACTATCGATGGTGATAGGTATGATTATTTTTAAATATACCCTTATGAATTAATTTTATGATATAGGTGCATACCATTCATTTACCACTTCTTTTTCTATTGATCTACAGGGTTTTTATGTTGAGATAATGCCTTCTATTTTTAATATTCCAGATCCTCTTGGAAAAATTAATAATGAGCCCTTATTGTTTGAGCATGTTCTATAACTGCAGATGGAGTTTCGTTTAAATGGGATTTATATATATTTGAGATGGATGTATATGACAAAATCTATTGTATGGAATGGTTAAAAATGTTTAATCCTCACATATACTTTTATACCTAAGTGGTTAGTTTTATGCCTGATGATGGCGTCGATCATCTCGATGGAGGAGACCTAAATATAAAGGCAGGTGAAACAGGATTATTGGAACCAGTAGTGAGAAAAATCTCATAATATTTGGAAGCTTTTACTTTTACATTGGTGTATGATATCAATAATAGTAGTCCTCTGGTAGTTTTTGAAAAACTTTGTGATGTTTTCCCAATTATTAATTAGGTTTTTTACCCACAAGATAAGTGGAGTTTACAAATATTATTTTACATGGGATCATTCATATCTTACATCAATATTATCATAAAGAACCAACAGAGTTAGGGGAATTGAAATTATATTGGGAAGAACATGAAAGAAAAGGGTTCATTCAGCCTAGTATGTCTTCATGGGTTTCGCTAGTTATCTTTTTTTTTAAATAGGTGGATATAAGTATTTGTATTTCATGGATTATTGTAATATTAATGATGATATGATAAAGAATATGTATCCATTTTTATAAATTGGTGATACATACAATAAATTGAGGGGAGCTCAGTGCTTCTCAAAAATTGACATTCGGTCAGGATATCGCCAATTTCGTGTTCAGATAGATGATATTCCAAAGAAAGATTCCATAAGTAGATATATCCATTACAAGTAAGTGGTTATTCATTTATTTCATACAAATGCTCCAACAATATTTATGGAATTGAGGAATCAGGTATATCAAATGTATCTATATTTTTTTGGTGGTGTTTGTGGATGAAAAATTAGTGTATTCACGAACAAGAGAAGATCTTGAGAAATATTTGGCGATAGTATTTGTAATTATTTTGAATCATTGTCTATATGCCAAATTATCAAATTGTTGTTTTTGGATATAAAAGGTACCTTTCCTTGGCCATGTAATCTTTAAAATAGGCGTTTATATGCATATATAAAATATAGAAGTTGTTATCTCATGGAAACATCCAATGAATTTCTTTGAGATACACAATTTCATTAGATAGTATGTTTATTATCGATAAATTATATATGAATATTCAGGACTATATTCACTTATAAAAGATTTGATTAGAAAAATTGTTCTATTTCAATGGATTAATGACTGTTAGATTTATTTTCAATAGATAATGGTTCACATAAGATAATTATGAATCTTGATATTTATGGAATTAGGACAGGGGTATGTGGTGTATTGTGATTATTTGGGATCTGGTTTGGAGTGTGTTCTCATACAGGGATATAATGTTATTTCTTATATCTTAATGAAGTTACAACTGCTTGGGAAGACCTTCCCAACACATGATCCAGAGATATATGTTGTTTTCCATGCTTTGGAGACATGTAATCATTACCACATTGGTGAAAAATTTATTGTGTTTCACAATAATATGAGCTTGAAACACATTTTCTCAAAATGATATTTAAACCTGAGACAAATAATATGTGTGAATTATATCACAACTTTTGAATTTGACTTGATTTATGCACTGAGTAATGTAAATTTGATGGTAGATGCATCAAGTAGATAGTCATATGATCAGTTTTTTAAAAGAGCCTTCAGATCAGTGACAGTTGATGTCAGTCATAGGCGACATGTAGTTGTATTATGAAGACAAAGGAAAAGTATTATTTTTCTTTCCAATTTATTTGGTTTCCAATTTATTTGGTTCCCAGTTTATTTCAAACAGTTAAAGAGGAACAAATATTTGATTCAAAATTTCTTTCAATGAGGTAAAAACTCAATGACGGGGAGACCGTTGAGGGATTCAAGCTGGATGAAAGTTCAGTTTTATAGTTTTGATATCGGATGGACATACATATGGTTGTCAGAAACAATTTCTTCAATAGTACCATCATTCACGTTGAGATTCTCACCTTGAAATATTGAATATATAGAAGTAAATGAAATATTTTTTGGTGAGTCTAAATGAAAAAGAAGGTGGATTAGTTTCTTTTATGATAACCCACCTTTCAACAGGTTTTGGAAGAGCACCCATATCCAATGTGTGTGTTGCTATATTTATGATTTTTTGTTTCAAAATGGGAGATGATAGTTATGGATTTTTAATAGGTATCTAAAAAATGGTTTAGAAACATGATTCTATATGGGTGATAATGGACCATCTCAGAAAGTCGGCTCATTTCATCCTTATTCGTGAATATTTTATAGTGGAGGGATTGTCTAAAATCTATATCCAAGAAGTGGTAAAGCGGAATGGATTACCATTTTCAATAGTATCATATAGATATTTTATGTTTACATATCATTTTTGAAATCCTAATAGTAATCTCATAGGACTCAGTTAACTATGAGTATGATGCATTATCCTCAAGCGAATGGAAAATCTAAATGGATGATACAAACATTAGAATACATGCTTTGGGATTATGTGATGTATTTATTTGGTTCATTGGAGGAGTATGCACAATTAGTGTATTTCTTGTATAAAAACCCTTATCAAGACTTGATACATATGAATCCATTTAAAGCATTGGATGTCATTCCTTATTGTTTTCCACTTTCATGGGTGGAAACAGGTGATAATTCATTGGTTGGAATGACCTTGTCCAAGAGACACCAGTGAAGGTTAAATTAATTTGGAAAAGGATTAATTTGGCTTGGAGTCTTAATAAATCATATGTGAATAATCTTTGATGGTCATTACTGATTTATGTGAGTGATCATGTGTTCTTCATAATCCCTCCAATGCATGGGAATTATCATTTTTTATAGTAGGGAAATTTTATTTCCCTTGATACACAGTCCATTTTGAGATAATTTAATATGATGGTGAAGTGGAATATCAGTTGGAATTTTCACCATGGTTCAGTTTGGTGCATAAGGTGTTTCATGTATCTCAGTTGAAAACATGTCAGCCTGATGTTGACCATGTGATTCAATTGGTACCCATTGAGATAGAGTAAGATGCATCTTTGGTTCATGTACAAATATAGATTTTGGATAGATAAGACAATTTCATTCATGAAAAAAATCATCGGTTTAGTTCAGGTTTTTTGGAAACATGGTCATATTTTGGAAGATTCTCAGGAACGGTATAAGGTAATAGTCAATGAATGGCCCAAAATCATTCACATTAATGGTGACTAGATACCTTCAAGGGATAGAAAGGATGATGTATTAATGAATGCAGAATCATATGCTTCAATTATATACACCTTTATTTATTGATTTTAAGTACATAAAGTATTTGGCTGATATTTGGTAGGGATTTGAGAAATTTGGCATAAATATTTTAGATTTTTAGAGGGGAACAGTTTTCTCATGGTAAGTAAAAATCATGAAACTCCTACAAATAACTATTAAAAATGAGGTAGTGGGCTCTGGGTAGGTGCACAGTTAGGAGAAAACTATGTCCAAAATATGTGGCCACCTAGGAGTAACTTTGAATTTTGGGACAAAAGAGTTTGCACGGTTAACACATGTTTTTCCTAACCATTTTCTCTAACCATGCACGTCTAAACATTATATCATAAAATTGATAATCTAATTATATTTTTCTCATTAATGGATAATTTCCTCCATAATTTGTCCATAATATATATTCATCTATTTATAAAGGTTGTGGATTCCCTTTCCATTGATTCAAGAGTGATCTGTTAGAAAATTTTGGTTTGTTGAATCCCGGTTTCCTTCATAAGTCTCTACTCTTCATTGTTTTTCAATATATTCTTTTTCTTCTCACTATTATAATGATATATACAATCCATTGGAAATGGATATAGGTCTTTTATTCAAATATTTTTGATATATGGTTGTTTTGATGTTATTTAACAGTATCTGAGGCATGTATTTGGATTTTTTACTCGGTTTTGTGTAATAATTTGTTTCGTTCATCATTTTCACAATATTTTCCAAGGTAGGTGGCATAACTCTCGACTCCTATAATTATAATTTTATGCATTTTTGTAATGTTAATTTAATTTTTTGAAATTTATTGTGAAATTATTTTTAAAATCATTGTAAGAATTCAATTTTATGATGGTTTAGGTAATTATAGGAATTATTCTTTGTGTAGAGTTCTTTTTTTCAGGACATTAAAATGTTTTTTTAAATATGGATTGGTTTTGATTCATGGAAATGGATTGATTAAACTATTTTCATTAAAGGAATGATTTATTGAAATATGTTGAAGTGGTTGTTTGACATGGTTTTGGTATACACGGGTTGATGTCGGTTCATGTATTCAGTGTAACCCTGAATATGGGGTGTGTATCGTTGAGGTATAAGGGACATGACCCAAGATAAGGGCAATGTGCCATTGCAGAATATATATTTTTGAAATGTAGTGATGACATGATGTGTGGATGATAAACCGGTCATGATTAAACAACTATCACTGAAGCATGAATATGTGGGTGTGGGTGTGTGAATCAAAGAATGGGTATGCCAAAAAAATGTGAAATGGTTAAAATCATTGGTTTTTTTCATTCCTTGGTGTCTTTTTTGGTTTGAAATTTTTTGGGATCTAATTCCTTTGTATCTGATATAAACTAATGGAATTATTTTAAATGGTTTTATATAAGTTTTTTTATATAAATGTTATAACTTGTTCTATCATAGTGGTGTGAGTAGGGAAGTCATTTGTGGAAAACCTACGGAGTTTCATCAACCAACCCCTACGTGGGAAATTTGGTACATTTTCAAATAGTTTTTATTGATACACAGGTAAAGGAAAAGTATCTAAGTTTTTTTATTTATCCATTGTGATGCTTTGGCCATTGATTGTGTATTTGGAGCATGGAGAATTTGGGAACGGCTGGATAGGTTTTTTTGGATTCTTTCAGCTTTGTTGGCTTTGCCTTCCACTTTTTATTTTGAAATTGTTCTTGATTTACACTTGGGAATATAGTATAGTCTAGTTTGGTATGTTATACTTTCACTTGTACTATATTTTTATCATAAACCGTATAGTATTTTGGGTTTAGGCTTATGTTGGTTGTGGTTGTTTTATTATCAAAAGAAAAATTATCCCCCAACTATCATGAAGACATTGGAATTTTTTTCTAGCCTTTAAAATCATGGGGATTTCAACTAGGCCGTGTTTAAATTAAACCACTTATAAATTCTATGATTATGTTAGGGATTTTACAAGAATGAAATATATTGAAATCGTGGAGATGGTAAGACGTACCTAGACATAAAAATTGATCCCATTTTGTAAACAAACATGATTGAACGAATGTAAGTATTATTTTATCATTTCCTAATGATTATTATAACATAATTTAAATATTATTATTTTTAAATAAATATGAATATAATATTAATGTTATGTTGTGATGAAAAACAAATTACGTTGCTTTATGGAGGTGGTAATCCACACATATGCATTAACAACATTAACATTTTTTAATGAATTCATATGTATGAAAATAGATCATATCTTATCATTCTAGAATATTAATAAATAAATTAATATCTTATATACAAATTAAATCCATCATTATAACCTATTTTGATAGAAGGTGGTCGAAAATATTTTGATATTTTGAAGGTATTCTCATTGGAAAACTGCTTTTTCGTTACGTATGTGGGATTAAAGTTAAATTAAATTTGGTCAACCATGTGAACGGAACTAGGATAAGTGTATTGAATAATTTTAGTGATAATAATTTATTATATCTAAAATTTTAGTGTTAATTTTATCCTAATATGAATAGTTAAAGTTGAAAAAATTAATTTTTGTGGTTATGGTTAAAATGTATTTACTAGGGTATAAACCAAACATATAATGGGTTAAATGACCTCTATACCAATAAAATATCAAATTTTTAATATATTTTTACTTTAAATATAATATTATATCTGTTTTTCTATTTTATATAATTTTATGTTATGTGAAAAACATTGGAACACCTTTTTATTTTTTAAAATAATAATTTTTCCACTCATATCAGTTTGAAAATGCCACCAAATAACATCTCTTATCCACAATTACAAAACCATTCGGATCAAAAAAATACCTACCTAAATGTACTCTTTAATTCCATACCCACATCTCCAAGGTATTTTTGAGATCAAAAATAAAATCTTTGAAGGATTTATGTTAAACTTAAATAGGTTGTCTGAAGAATAGGTAATTTTTTTAACTATCCATTTTTTTGCATTAATTATTATTATAAATCCATTAAATTATTTCCTAATATTATAAAATAATACCATATTATTTTTTATATACATGTATTTTATTATGATAATGTAATAATCTATATCCTTCTCCAATTTCATCATATTGGATATGAAATCATTAATCACTTGAACCGTAGATTACCACACGGTGAACTGATGTTATTCGTTTAAAATCACAACCTATAATGTCTATATATAATTATGGATTTAATGTTTATATATTAATTTACGATATTTTTTGACCTATATAATTATAATACCAGACATAACTTATTACTTTTAAACCCATTGGGAAAATAATAACATGTTCCATGTGCACGATGGACTATCGCTTCGTAAATTGATGTGATTTGTATTTCATTTTTGTTTTACATAGATGGTAAAAATAAGAGATTAAAATAATATATATGGTATTTGTAACATAATAATTATTATTTAATTATTATATCACATGTAATTTATTTTTATCCATTATGGGGGGCTATGACATTGGCGTTCGTGTGTACAGCTGATTAGCCCCTCGCAAAGCGATGTCATTCATTTTTCACAAACTTATTTAATGGAATGTAATAAGTATTAATCCTATGGATATATGTGATATAAAAGATACATAAATTATTATTTTATGGTAATAAATTATTTACCCTTATTTCTATCAATCCATCATGGAAATGGAAACAACATTCACGCATATGTATGACCTACTTCTCCATGAATAATGTATTTAGTTTTCAATCTATAACATTGATGGATTACTATAAAGGAACATATACTGAATATATATGATATTTATTTCATGGTTCAAATTATGAAGATGGAGTAAGCGTGATTAATTTAAGAGGTCTAAAATTACCCAATATAAACATACATGTAAAATAAAGTAGTTATTACCCGAAACATGAATTCAACATGGGATTTTTAATAAATGAGTTATGAAAGTCATAATTAAGTCATATATCATAAGATAAATATGATAAAGGATATATAATGAATGTATAATAAACTTATATTTATTATTCATGAGGTTCTAAAATGTATGAATAAATTCGAGACATAAGGTATTTGACTTCCAGCTCACATTTATTTTTTGTGAGACACATTCCATATCACTATGTGTTTCACTTATGTGGTGTATACACAACCAACTATTTTAATTTATGATTTTTATACTAAATTTTATTTATTTTTACATATCCATTTGGGTAACTCTCTTTCATGGGTTTTATGGTTTAAAATTTATAAAAGTGGTAAGGATTTTTGGCCTCAATTTATCTTTATTGGGACATATGTTATGTTATGAACATATCTTATTTTATGAGTTGAATATAAAACCTATATGGTATGAAATATTAGGATATTATTTTTTCACATGATATTTTATATTTCATTTAATGTAATTCTTTCATGTGGATAATGATTCAAAGATACCTTATTGGTATGAATTTTATGTTAAAATAAAATTTTTTATTAATATTATTAATGACTTTGTATCCAATAATGAAATATAATGATATATCTCTCAATAAACTCATTATTTTTATTATAATATATTTATGTAATGATTATACATGTTTTACCTTAATTCCCCTCTATTTTATGTACTCAATATTCAAAAATAATTTGTTTAATGTTAGCTGACTCTATTACCCCCTTCAATCAAAAACCTATTTTTTCATACATATTAATGTTTTCAAACATATTTTTTATATTACTTTGGGTTTGATTAAATCCATTTTTTTCTTTTTCATAATTTTTATAAACTTATTTAAAATTAATCTTCATTTAATTTTCAGAACAATTCCTCTTTTTCTTTTACTTATAATATAAAAGGAAACATTATTTTAATGTGTATTAAATTTCTCATCATTATGAACACTCAATTATTTATAAATTACATTATATGTATCATCTTTATTTTCAAAGAAAATGACATCAATTTGTTTTTTTTTAAACTGATTTCTAATGAAAATTTATTTTCCTCATTAAATGTTTTAATTAATTTTTAAAGAATCCTTTATATGATTTCATGAAAATAATTAATGAAAAGTATTTTAAAAATGTTTTATTTTTTAAAAAAAATTTCTTAAAGTTTAAAAGGATATTTTCATCAAGAAATATTATATGGTTTTTAAACACTTTCGTTATATGTTTTCAATGTTATTTTTAATTAAAATTATTTGGAAAATGTTATATATTTTTAAAAGTGTCCTAAAATGATGAAAACATATTTTCCTAAATAAATGTCCCAAGTGATATTTAAAAAGTATTATCAATATAATATGACATCCTTTGTTGTCACTCATGATTTTCTAGGTATATGATCTAATTATACAATTCTTATTATTTCTCTAAATGGTTTATGTTTATTATTACAAGATATTTCTGAAACTATTTTCTCAAAAATGAGTTTTACCATAAAAAAAATAACGAATCCCGCTTATTTATTCCATTGGTCATGTATGATTAAATGTTAAAATGACTGTGAAACTAGTTTCTTTTTTGTTAGTTATACTGTTATGAAATGGATATAACCCCCATTTATTTTATTGTTTTCTGATATGATGAATGTTTTTTGATCATCTAGAACACATATGTATGATTTTAATTATGTGATGGGTGGGAAATATGTATACCTCCAATGTATTAGGAAAATATTGATATCTCATGATATAAACAAGACTTTAATAGGGGTGAATATAGTTTAGTAAAGGAATATTTCGATTATGATTTTATTTAGAGTGAAACATGACAACTAAAGTGGTTTTGGGAGTGAACTCATTCTACTAAGATAGTTTTTACAATAATCCTTTATTACTAAATAATTAATTTTCTATGCTTATTTGTATGCCATAACTCATTGTCTTATTCCAATATTATGATCTCATAGTTCATTTTATTATTATATTTTTATTTATATCTTATGAACTACCCTGATTTGTTTTATGACTCATGTTTATGATATACTATATATAGGGTATGTTTTTTGAATGTTATTATGATGTTGTCATACACTTATTCTAATTATAAGTTGATATCTCCTTTGTTCACCCATACTGGGAAACTGAGTTCACCATATAATATGATTCCTTTCACCATGTTATGATGAAAGTTATTTTGTATGATATTTCTAAGAAGTTGGATAGTTATAAAAAACATAGTGGGAGATGACATAGATCACTTATGTAATAGTTGGTTGCATTTCCATGTTTCTAAAGTCACTAGAACTAAATGATTATGGCATGAATCACTATTTTATATATTGAATGTTAATATATTATGATTTAATATTTATGTATGAGAAGCTTGGGACTTTATATTTTCTATAAAAGAAAGGTTTATTTAACCTTTAGAAATTAGGATATGAAAAAATTTGTGAGATCCCTAGGGATATTTATAAGGATATGTGTAGGGATATATGTAAAGATAAGTCTAAGGATAATTCAAATTATAAGAAAAATGTCCTAGAATTTTGGTAAAGTTTATAGTGAGTGGTTTTTAAGAGATTGCATCCCTGTATTAAAACTAAAAGTTGACATGTCCCTAGCACATAGGTTCTTGTGGGAAATGAATCTCAAAAGTGCGTATTTAGTAAGAATAAATCATCAAATTATCTACAATAATAGACCTTAATGAAATCATTGTTTGAAACTCCCAAGTATATGTTTTGTAAATGCATAAACTCTTTATAAACAATCATGAAGGGTTTTAATAATGAACATGATAGACCTTGGTTAATCTTATGGTGTCATATATTAAAAATAATATTTTTTTATTTAAAAATTCTATAACTAATTTTTACCGAATATGTGGTTTTCCGCAATTAATATTGTTTATCATGCTATAATTTTCTTCATTAGTAAATAAATGGAATCATAAAGAGATATATTAACATTGAATTAGATAAAAAAATGTGTTGATGAGAAAATAAATTGGGTGATTACTTGATTAAAGGAAATTATGATTATTTCAAATAAGTTAACATGATATAAGATAAACAAATTTCACCTTCACTAACATTTTGACTCACTAAAAAATATAAGGATATAGTTAATTGAGTTTTAATTTGTTGTAACACATGGATGTAAGAAGATTAAATTTCTTATATTTTGATAATATTGGAAGAAACAATCTAGGGAATGTCTCAAATGAATAAGAAGATATTTATGTGTCGAGAAGAATGAAAGTGGGTATGTAATTGGAAAGTAAAAAAAATGAAAAGTTCATTTAATGAAATTGATGGGAATAATGACATTCATATGAAATTATCATTGATTTCACTGAATTATAAATGGATTTGTTTTCACTATTTGAGCTCTATGTTGAGGGTTCTACTTCATTCAAGAAGTGGTTTATTTCTTTAGGTGTCATTCTCTGATCATTCCAATATTTCCTCCTTTATTTATGAGTTTTTCTTTCTAATAGGGTATTTCCCTTATTAAGATATAGAATTATTTTCTTTGGGATCCTTTTTTTACGTTGTTCATGCATCTATCTTGTTTTTCGATGGTGTTTCCTAGAACACACCATCTTCCATCGAGTGTTAGAGCTAGATCAGTGGTTTCTTCTTTTGTGTGTATCGCAATCATTGATTAGAGGACTATATCTTTTTAGTATGGTGTTTATTTTATAATTTATCCTCTTTTAAATTGTGTGTGGAACACTCCCATCCCAATGTTGCAGGGTGTTCCATGGTTTGGAATGTAGTGGTGTTGTGCATAAGAATCAGGGGGATTCATTCATATTTTTCTTTTCTTTTCCGTGATCTGGTTGGGATTCATCTGAATTTGTTGTTTCATTATAATTATTTTGTTTTATGATATTATATGTTGATTTCATTCATTTTGATTCTCCTCTAGATGGTGTTTTTGTGGTGATATCAGTGTTATTATCTTCAAATTGAAGCATCTTTATTCAATAATCTATTATTTTGGTGGTGGCGTTGATGGTTTTAGTTATTTAGACATTGTCAGTTTTTCCACATGACGATGGATATGGAAGATCCTAGACCTCGATGGTTGAGTGGTGATATATAAATAACCCTCCTCAGGCCTTAACTTCAGATGTCGTGTGGGGAGGTTATGATGACAATGAGTATTTAGGTATGCGTGATTGTGGTGGAAACTGGGTGATTTGGGTAATGTTTTTTCTACTCTGAGTACTAGATCCATGTTTTTCGATGATTATTAGTGGATCTAGTGATTTTTAGGGTGATTTTACAGTCTTTTTGTACTTACCCTCCCTTGAGGCCAGCTTGTGAACTCGATGGCATGTATGGAAGGGTTGAAGGTGGTGTTCCTAAGGTTGCAATTATATGCATGGATGACAACCTATTATTTTGGGCCATTTTTTAATTATGAATTTTTGATTTTGTGACGGTGAGATGGGATAATAGGTTTTATCATTTTTTTTTCTTCATGTATTTTTTCCTTTGGTTTTTCTTTTTCCGATCTTTGTTCCCCAAACATTAAAATTTGTTATATGAAAAATAAAAAAAATATATTTTTTGGATAAGGCATTATCAATTCTTGAATATTATAATTTTTGAATGTATATGAATTATAAAAATAGATTTCCTAGGTTAAGATCTCATGAAGAGAATAATTAGGGTGGTACTAGTAATGGTTATACTATGAATGATAAATAGACAACAAAATTAATATTAAAGTTATGAGATATTCTAAGAATATTACTTTTGATAAACATTAGAAGAATTATTATGTTGAGGCTGATGATTGTTAATACATGATTATTATTTCTTACTATAGGAAAGATGTCTTAAAAAATATGATGACATATCCAAAAAATGAAGTATAATGATAAAAGTTTATATTTATTGGAAATAAAGAATTATTAAGTATATAAGGGGTTTCTTTCAAATTTTTTCATTATTAATGTGTAAGAACATAATAAATGGTACCTATTACCTAGAAAGTGATTTAATGGAAAGATGATATTTTATGGAAAATAGATTATTAAGGGAACATAACCATTAATATGTTCTTAATTTTGAGAAAATTGTGTTTAATTAGGGTAAATAGATGAATGATAAGGATAAAGTGAATTAGATATTATGGGTAATCTTGGGAATTATAAATGATTTAATGAAAGTGTTTTATGTTATCACTATTGGAGTTTATAACATTTTTTTGATATGTTGGATAGATTTAATAATCAATGATTTTATGAGGAAAGTGTTAATTTTTTAAATAATTTCTGTTTCTATTAAGGTTCAAGGAAATTATTTCATTACCATCTACTAAGGAAATATATGATCGACATATTCACATATTTTGAATGTGACATTAATATATACTTCATGTTTATTGGTAGATTAATGATAATTTTTTTTAGAAATTTGTTCATCTTATTTAAAAATTATTTGGATTTCAATTTTGTTCAAACATACAAGAGACTTATGGTTAATATTCAAGATATTGATTATGATTAAATTAGTATGTTATTATATAATTTGTTCTAAGAGTTTTGTTTTTGATATTAACTAAATAAATAAGGAACTAATTATCATTATTTTATAGATCTTTTGATTCGACACTATTTCATGAATAAAAAAACCTATCTTCATTTATTAAAGTATGAGCTGATTTTGAAATTTATTGAAGCATATCCAAAGGATGTTATTGTTTTTATGAAATATAATGAAATGAATTAAGTATATCATATCATAAAAATTCTTCATCCTTAAGAAATGTATCCTGAAATAAAAATTTTAAAATTTTCCTTCATTTTGGACTAATTAATGGCCATTTCAACCATTAAATATTTATGGATTTGTAGTCATTAAATTTCTCCTGAACTTTTTCACTATCACTCTACATCAATATTTGAGAGTCATTTTCCATTTCTATGTATATGTTTTCAATTCCCATCAATTTTATCATACAATGAAACCTATTTAATAGTTATTTTAGATGACCTAATCATAGACTTTTTTGATTTTAATGCTTAATTTTTATTAACCCATGTTGTGATGTGGGACTCAAGAATAGGTATTTTCAAAAGTTAACTCCTTGATTATGTATCATAAGTTGAAATTTTTGGGATGTAATTTATATATATGCGGTAGAATGTAATAGCCAAAGATTTTATGAATTATTATTTTTTGAATAAAGTTAATTTCTTTGATATCATTCATTACACGCAACACGAAGTTGAACTTGTGTTACACACTATATAGAGTTTGAACAAAACATGACATACTATTAATATATTATTATTTAATATAATAGTTAGCAACTAGCTATTAGAAATACTGGTATTAATATGATTAACTAAATCATGAATGTAAATGGTTTAGCAATGTATATATAATTAATTCATGGATGAATAATTAATTATAAATGAAAATAAAAACCACTTGAAAACAAAGGAAATATTTTTCTGGAAAACTATTTTTTGGCACAAAATCACATTTCACTAAAGTAAATTTAAAAAATCAATTTTATTGATTTTTTTAATTAAATTGATACATTGTATTTTCAATTAAAATTTTAACATTTATCTTGGGTGTTTTTTAGATAAGTGATAAGAATAAATTCAATTTTACTCCTCAAAACTGTATTTTTCTAAAAGCTATTTTTTTCCCAAATAGTGTAATTATTAAAAAATTAATTTTTTTACAAATTTTAAAAATTTACATCGAAAAATAAAATTATTTTTTTAAATCATCATGTCAAAATTTTGTTATGTTTAATTTTTGATAATTTTTTTAACAAGTTAAATTTTTCGAATAATAGTGAAAATTACTGGGTTTTATTAATAATTTTCATTTATTTTAAATCATTTAAAGAAAATTCCAATTATTTTAATATGGATATAAAAGTCTAATTAGTTTAATAATATATTTTTTTAATAAAATTTAGGATATTACAATCAATTTCATATTTAATTTTGATAACGGAACATTTTGAACTATAAAATATTTTCCTTGTGGAAGACCACTTTACCGCCACGTCTAGGGGTTTAATTTAAAATTATAATTTTCAAAATATTTTCACTATATTTGTAAATATATTTTACATACTTTAAATATGAATAATTTAAATTGTTTAATAACTTAGATTAATTTTGATACCATTATGAATACTACAATCTATAAAAATTAAATACCACAGTTAAGGAAAAAATAGTTTTATCAGTTGTTAACCCAGCATGATAAGAGTTAAAATTTCTTATAAACTTGTACATTAACATTTATATACATATATTTATACCTTACAACATATATGAAAGATAATTTTCTATTATTCAACCTTTTGGAATGTAAAAAAAAATTGAATACGTTTTCCTTTTCAAAAATTAAAAGTGTACTACTCAACTCACTTATTAAAGGTGACCCCCTATCTTATCCTCTTCAAAGATAAAAAACCATTTTGTTAATAAAATAATTGTATTAATTTATTAATTAATTCCCTCCCAACATCTTAGAGTCATCGGTGAGATCATAAATCTAATCTTGGATGGTTTTAGTGTAAACCTAATGTGGTTGTCTGAAGAAGAGGTATGATTTTAAACTATACATTTTGGTTTTAATTCTTATTATAAAACATTAATGTATTTTAAAAATATTATAAAATAATATATATATATATATAATATACATTTTTATGTTATTAGGTTACCTAAACATCCTATATCCATCTCCTCTTCCATAAACAGTATACAAAATCATCAATCATGTGTATGGTGGACTACTGTCTCACGAATCGATGTTAATTATTTTCCATAACCAAATATCATATATGGATATAATTATGGATTTAATATTTATATATGACAAATATTATGTTTTTATAAATATTTAGAAATTATACCACGTATACCTTCTTACCTCCAAACTCGTTAGGAAAACAATATTGTTGCTGGGGTGTACGACAGACTACTGCCATGCGAATCGAGGTGATGTTTTTTTCATTTCTATTTTACTTTTATGTTAATAAAGATAGATTAAAAAAATATTATATTTATAACATAATTATACTTCTTTAATTATTCTATCAAATATACCTTCCAACTTTCCATTCTGTTGGGGATATGATAAGGTCATTTGTGTGTATGAAGGACTACATCCTCGCAAAGCCATGTGATTCTTTGTTCACTAACTCTTTCCCTTGAAGGTAATAAGAAAATATTTAATGAATATAAGCGATATATATGAAATATAAATCATAATTTAATATTTATATTTTCTTACCATTCTTTTATTCAATCACTCATGGAAATGGAAACAATGTTTATGCATATGTATGACATACCATTGATGTGAACAATGATTTTCATTTTCTATATATATATTTATGGATTACTATAATTAGATTGAATACTAATATATAAGATATTTAAGTCATGTATTGCAATATATATATTATTTAATACTGATAAAATTAATCAAAATGAATTACGAAATCAAAACGTACACGAAAAACAAAGCAGTTATAACCGGAAAAATGACTTTATCATGGATTTGTTAATAAACAGGAAATGAAAAGTCATAAGTAAATCATATATTGTATGATAAATATGAATATTATTTTTTAATATATTCATAATAAATTTATATTTTTTATACAGGTGGTTCCCATATGTACCAAGGTAGTCAATACTTATGGTAGCATATTTCTGTTTCACTTTTATTTTGTGTGAGACACATATCATATCACCACATATTTAATATTTGTGGTATTTAAACTGATCAAAAAAAATTTATGATGATTACCAAAATATTTATTGCGATTTATGTATCCATTATATAATATCACTTTCTTAGGGTTCATGGTTAAAAATATATAAAATCGGTAATGGATTTTGTTTTCCAATTTTCTTACCTAGGAAATATTTTATGTTATGGACCTATATTCTTTTATGAGGTATATATATTATCATGAAATGTCCACAGGTCTAATTCTGTGACTACCCCAAACATGCCTCCAATAGTCCATGGTATGGAGACTAGCGCTGAGTAGGCATATCCCATAAGACGGAGGCATTTACTCTAGTACATATACTCATAGACTCGTCTCTAAGAAAAATATGAAACTAAAAACACTAAGTAAATATGGATGAAAACACTAAAAAAACCACTCATATTAAGGTACAAAACTGAAATAAAAAATGGGGAAAAATACAATCCAAACTGAAATGGAAAAGTACAAGCTCATAGTTCTTATCTAAAGAGAACCCTACCAGAAGGGTTGGTACAATAATCTATATGAACATCACTGAATTGTACCTCATCCATTGGGTCACCCTGGATCAACACCTATCTCCGGCCCACCAAGGACATCATCAAAGCTGTGGGTCATCTATACAAGACCTGACATATGCGGGTGATTTCCGTGTAGGGGTGAGTGAAACAATACTCATTAGGGACCCCAAACCAAAAATTTAACACCACTAAATAAATACATGAAGTACACCATAAAGGAAACAACCAATGTCGTCCACAAAGAAAACACACAATGTATTCCAAAAAAGGAGATCACTAAGATATATAACACAATAGAATCACTAAGATACATACCACATAAGAATCACTAAGAAATATCACACAAGGAATCTCTAAGAAATAAACCACAAAGGAATCACTGAGAAATACCCCAAGTAGACTACCAAATAGGTACACGATGTGTAGCCACTAGGAAGTATAATCAAAAGAGTCACTATAGTCAAATCCCCCCAGGTATATGTCAAAGGTACTTAAAAAGTATTTTCATGATAATCCACAATATTATTAAGTAGTAACACATGGAGTGGCAGTTACACATGGAGTGTCGGTGACACACAGAGTACTGGTTACACTTGAAGTATCATAAAAGACAAGAGGACCCTCACCATGGTGGGATAGGGGAGTACCGACTCAGTCTTGGTAAGACACACAATTTAGGTAAGACACGTAGTCTAGGTAATCAAATATCTTGTAGGTCGTAGTTATCTTCATGATTCAATCAATAGAGTATCTCAAAAGGACTGCTTCATCACTAGGGTCCCAATACAATAAACGACTCGTCAAACAGACACAAGGTTTGAGAGTAATTGGTGTTTATGTAAAAATGGTTCATTTGGGTCCGAAACTGGTCCAACTGGGTTAGACCCACCTGAACCGACCTGAGTCCCACCTAAACGACCCCTCAGGTTGACCCGACCTTCCATGACTGGGCCTGAATCGTTGCCAGCCCGCCCCAGCTGGGACCGGCTCGCTACTAGCCCAGCCCGCTACTAGTATGGTCCACTAGCTCTAGCTATGTCCACTGAAGAAGACCGGTTTGTAGGAACGGGATGCGGTGGATACTACGTTTAATCCCTATCAATGTGGGGTATCTATAAAATTTGATGTAGTGGTTCTCCATGTGAACACCCTATAGTGATTTTTTTAGGGTCTCATTGTTGTGGTCCAACTAGACCATGGCCCCCTACCACGTCCTACGAGGCCCACCACTAGCCTCTTGTTAGTGGCTCCTGTCTTCCCCCTTAGAGAAATTTCTACAGGGATCTCCGCCAGTGGTGGATCTCCTTCTACAGGTCGTCATCGTCACTGTGGTTGACTTTTTTCTGAACCATGATCACCCTTGTGATCTATGGGTCACCATCTCCACTTCTATGAGATCCAAATTATATCACCGTCGATCTGGGGGTCTAGACACGTTCCTGGCCTCCTAGAAAGGATCTGAAGCAACCACCATGGTCTATTGGTGAAAAATGATAATCGAGAGAGAGTTCCATGAACATCCAAGGAAGGAACATCATCCTTGTTCGTTCAGCCTTAAGTTCATCCTATTAGAAAAATAAAATGGTAACTAAAATATAATTATAACCCCTAAGGTATAACCCCCTTTAATTCCAAATCAATAGTACTTATCACGCTTAAATTATCGATACACGGATCAACCTATTTTTGGGATGACCAGCATTCATCGTTTAATGAATGAATGAGAAGAATTATCACACAGAATTAAACCCCCTACATGGGATAAGATCATTCCCTACTGTGGATTTATTTTCATTGACTATAAGATGAAGAAAGATCCGAATCCATTGTTAATTGGTATTGGATCTGAGATTCTATCTCTAAATTATCATTTCCAGTGAGAGACCTCCCTATGGTTCCACAGAAATTCTCTAGCATTATGAATTCTAACATTGGACCTTGCCCCTGATTAATGGAGGAATCACAGTAAAGCGTAAATGCGTTTCAACATTATTATTTTTTCTTTGAAAAAACATCACCATGATTTTCCATTTATGAAAGGGGAATAGGTTGATCCATCAGTGCATCACCACACAACAAAATTTTAAAATGAACCCAAATAAACATCATTATATTTATTTTATTATCCTTTAAAAATGTCCAAAAAATTTACATTCCCAGTCGACCAATGCCAGTCAATGTTAGTCCCCACCTAAGGAAATAACATCCTCACGAGCTCAATAGTGGTCTTTGTTTATTAATCCGAATTTATGTTCATGACGTATAAGGATTTAAAAAATAAAATAATCTTATTTAATTAATTTATTTATGGTTATATACTTTTTGGGTTTTCACATAGTAGCCCCGTACTGACTAAACTAATGTCGCTCCTAGGGTAAAACCACATCTCTGAACACAACAACACCCTAAAAATTTCTAATTTGGGAACCCATTTAGAGTTATTTTACTTTTTCAAGAAACCCACTCACCCTCCCTATTAAAAAACATTACATTTTTTATTGAACCATTTTGGACTCACTGGGCCTCAGAATCACACGTCATATAAGCATTTGGTCTCATAATTATCCAAATTAATTTCTAAAAATAAGACCATCAAAATCAGAGTCCTTACATTCTACCAACCATTAATCTTTACATCCTCAAAATCAAAACCAAGGGATACCCAAAATGATGAGGGTTTGAGCACGAATATGAGCCCCCTTCTCCCATGAGTTCATATAGATATTCTCATACTACCACTAGGGAAAGAACAAAGTGAGTCATCTACCCATAGAGTGTCCTCTCCTATCAATCCATGACCTCTATAACTGGGATGAAAATAGATAATCATAATCAGAACTATCATTTAAGGGGTTTCATGTAGTAATGATATCTCTTGTACGTAGAGGCATCTCAAGCTCTCCACTAAACTCTGCTCTTGAAATTCTAAGAAGTGGCCTCTTTCATGAGTCTGTCAAAGATCACCCAGATGGAATTGTGTCCCCTAGACGTATGTGATAAAACATTCCTAAAGTCTATTAATATTACATCCCTCTTCCACTCAAGAACCTCATGGGGGAAATGGGAATCCCCTTCCAAGCACATGGGCTCAACATGGGGATTTGATAAACCATAAAATTGATTCAAACAAGCACTCAAATTTTATGTAAATAGGTAAGCCCATATTCAACATATTTGTTCATCCCCGATGTCTCCCATGACATCCATATACATATCTAGATGCATCTCACCACTCAAGGCATCCATTCCTATGATTATGAGTCCTTTGAAAATAATTAAGTGCTCCCCACCATTCAAATATCCATCCGGGGAATTCCTTGTAGACAACTGAACAAATAGAGTCTCACCATTGGTATCAACAAGTTATACCTCCCTGACTCAGTATAAGAGTGGATGGGTAACAACTACCAACTAGAGGTAATATGAATAATCTCGATCCACAAAGTATATCTTAAGTGAGGCCAACTGATCAGAGGCCCAATTCAGTAACTCTGAACTCGATCTCTAGAAGAGATAATCTGCCACCATGTTCCCCTTCCCATGAGTATATACTATCTCAAATTCATAGTCATGGAGGAACTCTAGCCAACTTGGTTGTCTCAGGTTCAGATCCCAATGATAAATGATATACCGAAGACTTTTTTGGTCTGAGTAGATGATTAATCAATCACACATAATGTAGTGTCACAATATATTCAATGTGAAGACAACCAATCCAAAAAATATATCATGGGTCAAGTAGTTCTTCTCATGTGGTCTCATCTTTCGTGAACTGTAAGAAATCACTAGTTTCCCCTGCATTAGGACACAACCAATCCCAGTTTCTTATGCATCGTAGAACACTACATTCTCAACATCTTTATCTGGAAATATCCGGATGGGAGAACTCGTCAAAATCTACCTCAGCTACTAAAATCTCTATGGCAACATCTTCTTCCACATTAAGGGTTTACAATTTTGTGTCAATGTTTTCATGGATACTTATACTTCGGAAAAGTTTGGTATGAAACTCCAATAGTACCATTCAAATCCAATGAAACTTTGAACCACAGTAATGTTCTTGACTGGCTCCTAAGAAATCAATGCTTCTATCTTCGTTGGATCTACTACAACTCCAGCCTCTGAGATGACTTGTCCCAGAATATGGAACTCTCTTATCCAGAACTGAAACTTTGATATCTTCTCATAAATTTGTTTCTGTCATAGTAAATATAAGACTATCCTCATGTGTATTGTGTGCTCCTCCTCGAACATCAAGTACACCAGGATGTCATCTATAAATACCAATACAAATCGGTCATGATAAGTCTGGAAGATCATATTTATGAGTCCCATAAACATTTCTAGGGAGTTCATCATTCCAAACTGCATCACTATGTACTCATATTGACTATATCGACATCTAAAATCTATCATCGGGATTTCCTCAGCCCATACACAAAGCTGATTATAGCCAGATCTGAGGTCTATCTATGAGAACCACCCCACTGTCCTCATATGATCAAATAGATCAACTATACTTGTTATAACAGACTTTTTCTTCACAGTCACCAAGTTCAAGAACCATAATTTCACACTTAAACTCAATCTCATGTGTTCCTTCTAGGTAAACAATACTAGTGCTACCCATGGTGAAACACAAGATATCACTAAGCCCTTTCTCTGCATGTCCTCAAGTTGTACCCTCAATTCATGAAGCACTATGGATACATCTGATATGTCATCATGTAAATTGATTTCATCCCAATGAAAATGTCAGTGAAGAAGTATACTTCTATATGTGGAGGTAGTTCCCGAAACATTTTCTAGAAAGATATCCTTGTACTCATCCACCACTGCCGAAAACTCAATACTTGTCGCATCCACTATATTGAGGTTCATTCTAGCCAACTAATGTTTGAATAGCTACATCCTTCTATGTTTGGGTCTATCATACACTACTCTACTTTCCTTTTTTTATATAAAATAAAACCTAGTCCCATATCTACAGACACACCACACTTTGTGCTTGAAACAGTTGATATGAGAATGAACTATAGAGAACCAGTCCATACCCATAATGATGATGTAAGGCCTCGATACTACAACCAAGAGATACCAACTTAAACTCTCTCCCAATATTTAATGAAACATTGTTGTCACTAGTGTGTGATAGCCGAACCTTCTCGCGTAGGAGTATCTATGTTTAGGGACTGAATCAACGGTTCTAGTGGAATATCTATGTCTCAAACAACAGTTATGGTGAGAAAAGAGTTCATCGCCCCCAATTTATATCAAAAAATCCACTATGTTGGAAAAGACAAAAATTTTACATCTAATCATCCAAGCAGTCTCAGGTTCATAAGCCTCAATCTCTTATATCTTTCCTCACCCATGTCCATGAGCTCCCTAAGCTCTAGGTGGACCACCTAAGGGGTTTGGTGGTCGTTCCTTGAACTTTCATTCACCTCATGCAGCTCATCCCAATCCACTACAACATCCACTACCTATAGGAATTCCATATTCCCACCTCCACTGCTACCTTAGTGGTCCCTCAGCCATCTCTTGTCTTCTCATACGACATGTCAAACAATATTTTTCCAACTTCCACTGACAACTGCATGTGTAGTACAGTCTGATCATTAGGTTACTCTCCCTACCCTAGGAGCCTCGCACTGCTGACCCTATGTCATAAGATCATTCCCTGGACTGTCTGGTCCTCTTGGACCCCTGCATCAGTTGTCAACTACCCACTGTTGAATATTCTACTACCTGTCACCCATTTGTAGCTCCCACTGCTGGTACCTACTTCGTAAGAAGGATCTCTTCTAGTAGAGCTCACTCGAGAACCCTATCTTGTGTATGGATGTAAAGGGAAATCATCACCATCCGGATCTCCAAGATTAGTCCCTGTTAGAAGTTATGGGCCTTGAATAATTGATCATGCACCATATTTATAGATTGGTAAGAAAAATATTTGAATCTTGTCGTGTACTCTACTACTGACTGGATACCCTTTAGTAGGTGTAGTATCTCTTTTAAACACATAGAGCATAACTTAATTCGAAAGAAAACCTCCTTGAGAAGGTACTCAAAGTCTGACCATGATAGCATCGACTTCTCCAGCATCTGAGTCATCAAGATCCATCATCTCCATGCAGAGCCCTGAAGAAGTCTCATGGCTAGAACTGCCATCTGGTTAGGAGAAATCCTCACTAAGTGGATGATTCATGTCACCACCTCTAACCAGTCCTCAGCTACATGAGGATCAATCTCACTTTGGAACCTGGGAGGTCTATGCCTCTAGAATTAATGTAATTCACTAATCTAGTGTGCATCCTTTACAAATAACACTGGTAGGAACTACTATTCACTAGGTTGTCGTGTTGTTGGTACACCATCCATAGGTTCTATCTTTGGAAACGGTCCCTACGCAGATGCCTCATCACTCAGTGGGATATCCTTGTGGTCATGCCATGAAATCCTGAATGGATGTCTACATGGAGGCATCCTCAAACAAAATCATGATGAACCACTATCAATAGAGTATACATAGTGAGATGACTTTGACCCAAAAAGGACTAGATAACACACACATTTGCTGTATAATGCATGATCCATTAATTTCCCATGAAATGACTATTTTCATGTACTAATTCAGAAAATAGAATTCAAGGTCCTAGTGTATGGATATGTTTGAAACCACACCAACACTGGGTTCCTTGGCATAAAAGATGAACTCGAAACACATAACATTAATTCCCCAAAACCAAATTAAAACAGACCACCATCTTATACTACACTATCACGAACCATCCCCCGGGGCAGGTGTTGTGACTACCCCAATCCCACCATCCATATGCCAGGGGCTGGCGAATATTACCAAGTAGGCATGTCCCATAAGTGGGGGGCATTTTTACAAGTACATGTTTTCATGCAATCGTATCCAAGAAAAATATAAATTTGAAAACACTAAGTAAAGATGTATGAAAACCACCAAGTTTAATACCCCAAGATTTCATAGTGTGTTATTTCTTTAAAATAATTCAATAACTTGCACTACACGCAACACCAAGTTAAAGCACACAATTACTTACCAAACTAGCCGTTATGAATAGTAATACCTACTTTTTGAAATTTTATATATTCTATCTCCCAAAATGGACTTCATTTTTGGATTCGGAATATCAAAATTAGCCTAGGGTGAAATTTTGGTAATTTTCAGATAACTTTAATATTTTGATGAATAGTGAAAATTAATAAATTTTAATTAAAATTTTTTTAATCAAATTAATTAATAGTGATAAATTATGAATTTGAGTGGTTTTAAAGTATAATTAGAATATATTTTTACCATTTTATCCAATGGTGTTCATTAGAATCAATTTCACTTTGAAATTGGACCCAAACAATTGTCAATCTTTTGATATATATTGTTTCTTAAAAACACGCTATTTGTTGTGATAGCGGGAATTAATTATAAAATTAATTAATGCAACTTATATGTTTGGAATTTTGTAAAATAGAAATCATTTTTGAATCGGAATATCAATTATATCTTAGGGTGAATTTTTGGCATTGTTCTAAAAAAACTTCAATTTTTGATGAATAGTGAAACTACTATGTGGTAGTTAAAAAAACTGAATTTTTCATAAAACTGAATTTTACCACTTCTTTGAATGGAATTTCGAAAATCCAAGAGACACGGTTAATATCAAGAAGTGAAATGTGGTTCAATGAGAAGAAAATAATTTTTGGTGAATACTAACTTTTTACTTTTATTTACCACGGTTAAAAGTAAATAGGGTAATTAAGGGTAAAAATGATATTAATATTACCCTAAACATGTCCTAATTATATTGGACAAGTTTATATCGACCAAAAAAACCTTAGGAATAAAATATTATCATTTAGTTCCACTTGGATTAGATTAGGACATTTATTATTATTTAATTCAAAGAAGAGTTAAAAGAGTTAAAATCAAAGTTTATTTACTAAAACATTGTTAATATAGGGTTATACATAAGTTAAATTCTATTGTAAATATTCATTAGGAAGATAAAAAGATTTCCAACATAATGATATTTTATTTATAATATTTAGACATTAAATAATTTAATTTATTTATGACACAATGATGATGAAGTAATTATCATAATAGTGAAAAATTAAAATAATTGATATTATAAATACAAAAATAAATATAATTTGAAACATTTTATTAATTAAAATAATATTATAAGTTAATATGACATGTTAGGAATGATTTAATTAAATGTTTTCTAAGTAATCATTCTGTAATGAGTTTCACAAAAATCAACTATTTAATAGTGTCAAAATTGACATAAATGAGTTTTTAAAACAAATATTATATTATTAATTGATATTAAATTCCAAGAAATCTAAGGTTCGGCCAAGAGACTTATATAATGATAGGTGTATCATTAATGGACCACTTTGGGGCCTATTGGATGTATATAACAAGTTTATTAACCATATAATATAAAAATACAAAGAGACATTGTAAAAGTGAAACTAATTAACTTAGAGTTAATACTTAAAGATAAGGTTAATAGAGTAACCCAAACCTGTCTAAATTCTATTGTTTGAGTGTTTTTCGACCTATCCCCACCTTAACCTTTAAATAATTAACTTTGGAGTCATTATAAACCGAATATGAATTTATTATAAATTAATATTTCTAGGTTTTCCAAAGGTTCCCCTCACCCCTCTTATAAAAGGGAACTCCTCCTTATCATTTCTACACACCTTAAAGGCCTTTGGGATCGGACAAACTCTTCTCAAATACTCTCCCAACTTCCCTCGCTACAACCTAGAGTCCTTAGTTTGATCAGAAAGCCAAACTAAGGATCCCTTTTGATCAAATCAAAAGGAAGAACCCGAAGAAGTGGTAATGATATCCCCACCCTTTTTCAAGTTCCTTTCTTCTTCCAGTTCTTCTTCTTCTGTTGTTACCATTCAAAATAATAACTCCAGTATCATATATATACTGTTATTTAATTATAAATATGGTACAACCATATTCACTATTCTATCCATCCTTTGAATAACATGTCACCATACGAGCGTACGTACGGCTTACCGTCTCCACGTCGTGGTGTAATTGTTATTCAATAAATTATTATTTGGATGGGTATAATAATGATGTGTAACTCATGTAATTAATAAATATAACATGATAAGGATTCTGTATATATTATATACCATCCAATTATATATTATTTTAATATCAAAATAATGATATTGTCGCTCATGCGTACGTACGGACTACCGTCTCCACGAACGCGATGAGATTCATTCTCCATCGTATCCATTCAAGTATAATTATCATTTGATGATTTAAAAATGATTTTTAAGGACTTGATATCATTATTTATATGAATAATATACAACATATTCATTACAAACATGGCTTACGTAACAAAACATATAAAATAAAATGAGTATGTAAACACCCGAAACGACGATAATTCTAAGATATTATTAACAAAGAAATGTTAAAAGATCATATATGATATCATATTTATGTATATGATTATTGAATAATTTAATAAAAATTATTTCACCATTATACATGAGGTTAACCTAACCTCAAACAAGGAAAAGTGAAAGTTAAGGGTTTATTTCGCAATCTCTTCATTATCCGAGGTTGTTTATACGTAATAATCTACTTGGATCTCTTTATCATCCACATCCATGTTTCTTAAAATTGAATTTCAAAACATTTTTACTATTTACTAGAATATGGGTTAAAGTCATTTATACCCTTGTTTGACTTTTTATAAGAGGTTTATAAAGGAATCATTCCATTGTTTTCCAAACAAGGTGTTTTTTAACCTTTTTGACAAAATTAAGGTAAGAATGTTTTTTAACGTATACGGTGGGTGCGGCTATTTACCACCATTATAAAATTGTCAAAGATTCCCTTACAAGATTACAAGGACATTTTCAACGTAAATGTTTTATTTTATAATTATGTGACTTTTAAATGATTTCAAAATGAATATTTTAAGAATTTTGGAAAGGTACTCTTTATCAAAATCAGACTTTTAAATGTTTTAAAGATTTATCTTTCTAAATATTTTTAATTAATGTCCATGTCTTAAAAATGGTTTTTAAGTATTTATTTATATGGACATGAATGTTTTTAAAATGTTAATTCCTTTCAAAAGTTTCAAAGTGGTATGGGACACTTTGATTCAAAAATATCTTTTTAATTACTTCCTTTATAAATGTATGACTTTTAAATGATTTAAAAAAAAGGAGATTTTTCTCTCAAATAGTTTTTATTTCATCTATGTCAACATACTTTGATGAATTTTATGATTATATGAAGTTTATTTATTATGATACAAAACTTCCATAATGTATTGAAGGTTTTGTGATATGTTTGACTGTGGATGTGTTATTTTTATACCATTCATGGTTTATGGAGAAAGTATTGACATTTCGTATGCTAGTTTTAATACGAATGTTTATGTTATGTTTAAACCTTTTCATATGGGAATGCATTGGACTTAGTAAGTGACGGGTGGAGGCCACTATAGCTCCTCGATGCATCGGTATGTCTCATGAGACAAACTAGTGTTTTGGCACAAGGCCTTGGAAAAATCTTATTTGTAGTCTTGTCACGAGGCCTTGGCTAAGTGGTTATGATAGTCTCGCATTATGCATTCCATAATTATGAAAGTGGTTATTGATATTGCATGTGATTATTCGATTAGTAGAATATCCATGTGAATAAGTAAATGGCATTATTTCATTTTACTTTTTCCATACTATGTTGAAGTTCAAGTTTAAAAGGCTTTTGTTTTAGTTATACATTGCCTTAAATGTTTATGCTTATTTTGGAAAGTTTCCGCTATATTGTTATCCTTACGGGGCATTTGAGCTCACCCCTTTACTATGTTTTATTTTTCCCAGTATGTGAAGAAGTAAGTTATGAATGACCTACAAGGATATTATGAGGGGATAATAGTGTGGACTATGTAGACATTATGTTGTTGTTGTAGTTTTTAACTTTATGATGTAATGTAAAACATATGAATATATCTAGTGCTTCCAAGGCTGCTAAACCAATCGGTCTTTCGAGATTTGATCTTTCTTGTGATCGTGCCAATGTTATGTAATAATGAACGGATTCTAGGTAACTGGGGTCAGGGCATTACACCAAGAATCCCACTTAGGTTTACGGTATAAAACTGAAAGAAAAAGGGACCCAAATTAAATCCCAAATTAAATGGAACTGTACAAGCTCTATGTTCTCATATACATAAAACCCTACCTAAAGGGTAGGTATAACAAGCTATATAAACGTCGATAAAGCATACCATGTTCGTCTGGTATACTTGAAGCACCACCTATCTCCGGACCACCAAGGACTCCATCAATGATTTTGGTCATCTTCACAATACCCAACACTTGTGGGAGAAGCCCATATAGGTGTGAGTAAAACAAAACATACTAGAGACTCCAAACTATAAATGAAAAACCACTATGGAAATACAGGAAGTACACTTTAAAGTAAACACATGAAATACACCACAACGGAAACACACGAAGTATAACATAAAGAAGTACAATAATAAATATAAAAAAATGAATCACTAAGAATTATAACACAAAATAATCACTAAGAAATATACCACACATGAATCACTATTAAATACACCACAAAGAAATCAGTAAGAAATGCACCTAGTAGACTATCAAATAGGTACACAATGTGTAGCATTTAAGAAGTATAATGAAGAGAGACACTAGTGTCATCTCACGCCATTTATAGGTCTAAGGTATGTAAAGAATATTTTCATGAGAATATACAGTACCCTTAAGTAGTAGCACACAACATTTTAGTGACACACAGAGTGTCATCCCAAAGTATAGGACCTGTAGCCCAGTGGGACAGGGGGTGCCGAATCAGACTTGGTAAGACAAACAGTCTAAGTAAGACATACAGTCCAGGTAAGACACACATTCTAGGTAAGACACACAATCTAGGTAATCATACAACTTCTAGGTTGCATCTAGCTATAGGATTCCATCCGTCATACGCTCATTATGGGATAACCTACACATCGAGCCAGTAGGTCATGCTCCAACATCCAAGGAATCTCACTAAGATTATATCGAAATGAGAGCCTCATTGGGAGGGTCCCCACATCACAAACGACTCATCAAATGGACATACAATTTCAGAGTTATGGGAGTTTATGTATTAATGGGTCGGTGGGGTTTGGGTCTAGTCGGACACACCCAACCCTTACTGAGTCCCACTAGACCCAACCCTCTGAGTATGAATTCACCATATGAGTTTACCCAACTCCATCATGGTCCGCTGAAGTGTTCCAAATCGTCCAATTGAGATGCGGTGTCTTCTGTGTCTTATCTCCATCAATGTGGGGAGGCCACCATGTTTGATATGGTTGTTTGCCTCATGACCACCCAGCGCCCCCCCGGGCTCCTGGTGCGTTCCCCTTCCATGTATGTAGAGGTCTATCTCTGGCCTCCTATCAGCGCTCATGTTCGCTACCCCGAGCAGGTTGTTGCGGGGATCTCTGCCACTGGCCATCGAGCCGACAGCCAATGCATCCTGTTAGCCACACCGCCACGCACCACCATTAGTTCCACCACGAACCACTAATGGTGGAGTCCCTCCTTCTGCAGGCCACCACTTTGGCTGTGGTGGTCCATTCTACGAACAATGAGCTTCGTTGGGATCTATGGGTCATCGTATCTATTACCATGTGGTCCAAATTATCTCTCCAATGATCTGGGGATCTAGCCACATTCAAAACCTCCCAAAAAGTATCTGACGTGACCACATGGGGTCTGTCATTGAAATATGTAAGAGAGATAGAGAGCACCATAAACCCCCAAGGAACAAACTTCAAAATTATTTATTTTTCATTTGTTCACCACATTAGAAAAATAAAAGGGGAACTAAAAGATATATTATTTCTGACTCTTTCTTCCAGGCACGTGTGTCCGTATCATTCAAGGATGAGAGGCATGGTTTCATTTCCCAACATTCCCGATTTCCAAAGGTGGACAGCATTCGTCACTTATTCATTGATTCTTACTCCTTGATCAAAATGTGATGATGTGATGTCGGTTCTTCCTTCCATGGATTGCAACTCAGAACTCATCACCTACTCCAGGTATCTTTTATTGATTTAAGACGTTGTTCATGAAACTCTTCCTAGTGACTTATCTTCATGGACGCTAGTTAATTACACTTCTTCTATCGGGACATTTTAAAGGGTTTGGTTAGGGCAGTAACCTTTCGTTAGGGGAGGAATCATGTTGGACATCACCAATGTGTCTTGACACTGGAACACTTATGTGTCTGGGTTTCTTCCCCATATTATAGGGTATCTCGAGGGCACAGAAGCACAAGGCATCCCACATGGAACCTGGAGATGCATATGCCAGAGGCATTTATCTAGGGTTTTCCACATCTTCCCATGTTTAAAATAGGGTATACCGTAGGTTTAACGTTCTACGGAGACATATCAGACTGATAAAAACACTGATCAAAGTGGATCAGATGGGTGCAACCTCTAGAGGGAACACTGATGTTGGGGGGTGGGATGTCATGACCTCACATGGATGTGGTGGCTAGGGTAAGAATCAAAATGGATGATAGAGTGTTTCAATGATGTGGGTGGTGGATTGGATGGATACTTTGTGAATGTGAAGGTAGTGTTAGTCTTGAGCCTCGAAGAGAATTCCTACGTATCCCCGTGGTAGAGAATCAAATTCCACGTAGTTTGGCGTGGTTGTAGGTACACCTAAGGAGGTTTCCCGTGTGAATGGAAACATGTATTGGACCCTGATGAAATTTATCCCCTTAGTTTGTGAACATCCTCTCGAAACATATAGGCTTGAATGGAAGATCTGACAATGGACATGAATTGGGGGACTACACATCGGATGAAAACCCGATGAAGTGTTTGGGGCTCATGCATGGTTATCATTCCAAGTTGGACAGACGCCACTAGGACGGACCAAAGATGAGGATCCCAAAAAATTGGATTATGAAAAATTTCCGCTGAGTAGTGGACACAATGGCTTACTGCTGGGTGGGGTCACAACAGCTTACTGCTGAATGGTGTCTCAATGGAATACCGCTGGATGTGGTTGATCTTAATAGAAGATTCTGATGTGCCCTTCCAAGGAGATAGAGAACAAACCCACATTGTTCATATGAGATGGGGGTCGTTGGACCAACGTGAAGGAGAACTTGGGGTCCAAATGGATTATGAGCTTTAACCTCATGGAGGCTTCCTAGGTACCATTCCTTGGCATGGATGAAAGTCCACATTGTTTTTGGGGGAGTTTGGTGAAGCGACGTGAAGGGTGTTGGAACCAATGGTGATGGTCTTCAAACTCAAGGAGGCTTCCTACATACCTATCCTTGTTGAGGATCAAATAACACATAGTTCAGGTGGGGGAAACAGTTTACCGCTGACTGGGGGAAACAAAGTCTTACCTATGATTGAGGGAAACAATGGCTTACCACTGCTTGGGGGAGATAACGGCTTACAACTAAATGATGTTCACAGTTTAACATCATGTAGAACGGGGGTCATCTGACATGAAGAAGGTCCTAGGACCTAGATAGATGGTGGAATTGAACCTCATGGAGGCTTCCTACATACCTTTCCTTGGCATGGATTAAAACCACATAGTTCAAGTATGGTTGTGGGACGTACACTCTATCCTCCACGGGGTGTTGGTGAACCGACGTGAAGATTTTCAGAATGACCAGGTGTTGCAATTGAACCTCAGGGAGGCTTCCTATGTACCTCGCCTTGGTGAGGATTGAAGACCACTTATTCTATATGGGGCATTGGTGCACCGATGTGAAAGTGGTCGAGGAAAATGGTTGTTGGGATTGAACGTCACGGAGGCTTCCTACGTACCTCGCCTTGGAGAGGATCAAAGTCCACATAGTTTGGGATGGGGAATTGGTGCACCGACATGAATTTGGTCAGGAATAATGGTCGATGGACTTGAACCTTAGCGAGGCTTCCTACGTACCTCAACTTGGTGAGGATCAATGTCCACATTGTTTGGGATGATGGTGTGGGGGGATTACACCCTTGGCATCCCATGAGAATGGATGTCACGGTCAATGCTTACTCTAAGCCCATGTGTGTCATGCTCGGCCTGAGAAACACGAGGCAGTAGAGACCTGACGATCATGTCGCAAAAGGTGCATCCATGGGAAGTGGAATAGGTCTTATACATGGTTAGCATCCCAATGAAGAAACATGGGCTTATGCATGATAACCCACCCATGTTATGGAGACTAGGACTTACTCCAAGGTGGAGGCATGATGGTGACAAATCCTAGAAGGAGAGTGAATTAGCACAGATGAGAGGTGGAGCACTATTTTCCACCACACCCTTTTCCAGCCTTTGGCACCAGAAACTAAATGAGTATTTGGGGTACTACCTCTTGCAAGAATGGATAGGGGATTACACCAAGATGGTTTCCCTTCCGCATGGAATGGTGTCGCCGTTGCAAAGAGGATATCATTCTATTTGAGGAATAATTCACTCCCATTGAGATGAGAAGACGTGCAGAATGTCCAAGGTGGTGGACCCCACATAGGATGTGTGGGGTGAGGTCACAGTTTAACATCAAGTACTGAGGTGGATGGTTATTAGCAGTTTAACATCCTGCAGATCAGAAGAGGTGGGCTCGCTCCCCAACCCTAGGACTTACATAACTCATACCCACCCACCCTTTTGGGAATTAAGAAATTGGTAATGCCATGGTTGGGGGGTGTCGAGAGGTGATACAATTGGGGGTCCTCATTATCATGGCTATGCAAAGAAGTAATATCTTTTAGAATGCCTAAGAAAAGAAGCATGAGGTGAAGCAACACAATGGGAAGTATCATCCAAGGGACATTGAAATTTCTCTATGAAAACTTGAATGGCTGCATGGGAAAAGGAGTATCGGGGAAGAGGTGTTTATGTGTAGAATCCTCGTGAAGCTCGAGTGCTCCATGGAGTGGAAGGGATTCGTAAAGGGATGTTTTTCACGATGTGAAGTCTCCTATCCTAGGTATATGGCATGGGTTCGTATAGGAGGAGCCTCACAATGTGAAGAGGCATTCGCAAAGCAATGCCTAATGAAGAAGGGGTGCCTCGTGAAGCATGGTGTGGTGAAGGAATGTGCATCACGAAGCATAGTGACCCTACCTTAGCATGTGGTTCGTGTGTGTTCGATGGGTGTTTCATGAAACATAAATGAATTACGAGGACCTGAGTCCCTGTGGGGATCTCTTTCCTTCGTGATGGACCATGGGATTCATGAATGGAATCCCTCTCAGAAGAGGGGATCAATTAATGTAAGGGGATCCATTTCACGATGGAAAATACCTCACGTAGTTCATAGTTCACAGAGTAAAGAGTGCTTCATGATTAGGGAGTTAGGAAGTTTAAAGGTCGTATGGTCCATCTTATGGGATTGAGGGGAGCCCTTTATTTATGGGCAATAGGTGCCACGAAGTAGGGATCGCTCGGCCTAATGATGAATTTTGCTCTATAGTGGATTGCAAACGTCAAATGCAATCATGGAGAATTACCGCCTCCTTGCCCCACGGTTTGTCGTGAACATAAAATGTGCTCGCGGAGGGTTAAAACCTCCTTGCTCTGCATCGGTTCATGAACATCAAAACATCTCCTGGAGAGTTACCTCCTCCTTGATCTGCGGCAGGTCATGAACATCAAAACAACTCACGAAGCGTTATCGCCTCCTTGCTCTACTTCAGGAACGGGACCATAGGGCTACGCAAAAGGGCTCTGCAGGGTAGACTGGGAGGCGTCCCACATGTTCTTCGACTTTCACAGTTTTTGGCCTCAACAAATCCCCCCCCCCCCCTCAGACGTGGAGCCAAGGAGAAATCAATGGTGAAGTTTTGAGGGTCAATTGCCAAAATCCCTCGGTCGTTCGCGATGTTGTCTCATGAAGGAAGCTCACAAAACGGGGAAGTATCAGGCTAGCCGAGCGCGCTGCAGATCTCGCCGCATGGGTTGGACTTGTCGCGAAGCTCAAAAGATCATAACCTCTAAATAAAGGAGTTAGACTCTCTTTTATCTTTTCTCTCCTTTGATATTTTTACATTTCGCACTATCGATTTGTGAAGCTCCGTGTACTCCATGATTTCTCTCTGTGAATCAAGTCTTCTGCTCCACGGCGCACAACGAGTTTTTGACTCCACGACAGTTCTTTGCGATCATGTACTTGAAGGTTGGGCTAGGTTCCATGCACATTATTTGCGAACGACCTCCACGAAATTTCTCCACAAAAGGGATTCGCAAACCGAACACGAGAAACACCCAAACATCACATAGAATGGCTCATCATGAAGCTTCCAGGGGGGTCCTTACAGATGCTACCAGAATGGAGGAGATGGAAAATAGTTTGGGCTTATGGGATTTAGTTAAGATCCACTCTAACCATGGATCATTGTTGGAGCTGCTATCAGAGATCTAGAAGAACTACATGTTATCCAATAGGTGTCCTTTATATGGATTTGGGCTGAGGGATGACGTATTCATACCAGAAGGAAGTTGGGACAAGCCACCTTACTGGTTTACGAGCACGCCATGCCAACACTGGTGGTTCAGGGCGGCTGACAGTCATGCCCGGGAGGACTCACACCCTTAATCACTGACTTCCTACACAATCACCTAAATAATGTGAATGGGGAGGAATTGTAGCCGGATACGTCTCCTCCTATGTACCAGACAATCTTGAAGGCAGCCTTAAGGAACCCAGGAAATGGATGGTCTGAGGAGTCGGACCTACGCCAGGGTGGTAACTTCACAGATGATTGGGCTTGGGCCTACTGGGTAGGTTCCTCATGTGAAGATTTTGGGGTCTATCTGACGACAATGGGACTATATGAGTCTTCTTGGGAAACCCAATTTCACATATATCAACCGTAGAAGATGATTTCGGAGCTGCTAAGTAGGTGTTCATCAAGGACCAACATCTTCCACCTACACCACAGGAAGGTTTGTATCAGTTTTTGGGACGCGCACAAGATCTTGAGGGTCCCAATATTTGGGGAGATGTATGATTAATTCCTCCCTGTCATGGGTGCATGGGAGGATACAGAGCAGATGCTTCTTTTTGTGATGGTGTTAATGGAGCAGGTGTAGTGAGAGAACAAAGAAGCAATGAGGGGTGTCCACTTTAGATGGTGGTTCAAATAGTTTATGAACATCCTAGAAGATGGTAAGTTTCCAGTGAGGCCTCGGACTTGCCCGAAGGGGGATCAACAGGGAAAAGAGCACTCATATTGGTGGCTCCTAGAAAATAGTCAGTGGAAGACCGGGGGATTTAGCGTTAGCATTGAGAATCAGCTGATAGTCAGGCTGGCAGCATTCATTGCGGCTCTTATCTATGTTTGGATCCTGCTGCTGAGGGATAAAAACATGGGAGTGTGACCATGAACATTCATCATGGCTTCAATGTTGGCAACAGGTGGGCGAGTCAACCTCGGGATCCCAATGCTCACCAAGTTTTAAAAGATGTTGTGGCACATCAGTAAGGGAAAGATTCCACATAGGATATGCGCGCCATTCCACCTCCTGTATTGGTGGATAATGGTGTATGTTAGGGGGGTTTATGAGTACCCAAACCCCATCTTGCCTCCTGGGTCAGACTTTTACCCCTCTATTCTGAACGTTGCGGGATGCTTTCCGGCCCATCTGACCACAATGTTGGTGGTGAACCACATGTGGAAGGTGAAGGAATTCATCTTTCTTCCGCTTCTGTTGACAATGGGTACTTTTACTAATGATGGTCATGTAATGGAAGAGCACCGGTCTTATCTTCGGGCCTTTTCACGAGGAGTCCTGGTAGAAATGGTGGACTGTGAGCCCCTCTACGAGCCGTACACCCTATACCAATTACCTCGGTAATTTTGGTGCATGCAACGACTGACCCCGAGAGTCTATCTAGGCGTGTTCCATGAGGAACACCTTTTTTTGATGAGTCATATGTGGATCATGTTTACACAAGAAGAAAAGAAAATGCGGAATGAGATGCATCCGTATATGGCTCCCTTTGGGTTGGTAAAAGAGTATGCTCAACGGTGGGAGGCGGCCTACTCGGGGTAGATGCTAAAGCAACCAACCTTTTTGGTCAGTGATGGTGAGCCTTCCCAACCTCAGAGATGGGGCTGGAAGGCGGCAACGGAATCTCGTGGTGGCGGGGTTGCTGTGGCGGAAAGTCTGGCACCAATTGAAGGGGAGTTAATGGCAGCAGATCTTATAGTGGTAGTGGACCTGGTGGTCCCAGAAAAATAGGGTTATCCAGACGGGAGGTCACCTCGATGATTCCATCGCATATCCATCTAGGATCTGATGAACCGGTTGCATAATATAGACATGCTAGAAAACAATGTCTTCCTAGAGGCCTAAGACATTTAGGAACTCAACTGGAAATTCCTCGGCCCGTCTAAGATGTGGCAACACTTGAACCATTTTGGGATGGTTTTCCAGGGATAGGTCCTATCAGAGCCGACTTTGCGGTGTCCAACTAAGAGGTGGAGAAATACCTGGTAGAGCTGGAGGACATTTTGCATCTCTGGGGAGCCCCGTGGCCAATGAAATATCTTTTCAAGGTGTTGCTGGATCATACGGTCCAACCATATTTTTCAGTCACTGAACAGAGAGAGTGCTTCCCTCTACCGCATGAATCAGACGAGTCCTCTTGCGGTGGATGAGGCTAGTAGATTGATCCTGTTGGAGGAGGGAAAAGCCAGTGATCAGGACTCAGACCTTGAATAATTTGAAGAGGCCCTTGAGGTAAGATCCCAAGCCCCTTCCTCAAGGTCTTCTCTCAAGTCATTCTGGACTCCTTGCAAATACTTGAAATGTGCTGGAGAGTCTCATACACAGAACTCGTTCTCATCCCTCAGTGGATGCAGACGTGGGTCCTTTGGGATACACACATGTTGCCGCATCAATTTCTACATCCAGCAAGGCCACAAAACCCAAAGTGACCCCTCCAAAGCATTCCGATCTTCCAATAATAAATGGAGGACCATGCCTCAGGGTCCCGATGACATCGTCCCATGAATGAGACTAAGAATTAGATCACTGTAAGTTCCCTCTTACCAAATTTATGATTGTCACCCACTTACCAGGTCAACAAATGTCCAAACCCACTTTGGTGTGCACAATTATTCAATTGGCGTTGGCCTCCCTGACGATGTTGGTTGGGACATCTGGTGGTGTCCATCCTAGAGGAATGTCGGTGATCATGGAGGCGGATATCAAGACTAACCGAAATACGGTTCTCTAGATATCTAGAGGTATCGTTAGCAGGGATGTGCCTAATATTATTATGGTGGTATCCAATGATGAGGATCTATTAGATTTATTAGGTCCCAACACGACTGATCAAATCCCAGAAGCGGACCCTGCTGACGAGTTTGTGAGGGCGTTCCCCACATATGAGCCTTCCAATCATGCTAACTGGTAAGAAATGGCCTCTGATAAAGAGGAAAAAACAGTCTTTCAATGATCATGGAAGTTGATTACCCTCTTCGTTAATAATACCCCTAAAACTATGTCTAGATAATATGGACATACTTCACTCGCAACTACAAAAATTGTGTGTTGGGGGAGTGGATGCCCGACGTCCCCACATCGATGTCTGACCTCTTATGGTGGAGAATATTTGGGAGTACGACCATGGCCTTGTTGTGGGAAGGTTTTAGAGGAAATAAGTGAACATGAAGAGGCTCTAGGAGGCTGAAAATGAGGTCCAGTGGTAGCAGAGTTGGGTGGACGATCACTCATCCTTCCACAACACACAATCGAAGCCAGTATTACGATTGAACGCCCAAATGTCAGAGGCTGAAGATGGAATTAAGAGGGCCTCTGAGGAGATTATCAATATCTGAACCAACTTATAGTTGGCTTGGACTGCGGTCAATGAGTTTCACCCCATTGCTTCCAAGAGGGAGCGGGAACTGAACAGGTAGCAGCAAATCCTGGATTCCACAAGCCAGAGGATGGTGGAGCTGCAACTTTCTTTTGACAGTGTCAATCCCTCCATGGGAGGGATCAGCCCTCAGTTAATATAGTGATTAAAGACACTCAAATTTACTTTTGTGCGTTGATTATTTCGATGCCATATCATGCATTATACCTTTTATTATTACTGGTTTTACATGAATCTATTATATTTGCAAAACACCCAGTGAACAATCCCTAAGCTCACATGGGTCGATCCAAATGTGAGAAAAAAGTGATGATCGTTGTGTTATTACTCTTGAACATAAGAGTGCTAGACATGATTTGGGTATCTAGGGTCTGAACAACAAATCTTGGTTCCCGTGAAGAGAAGGGAGAGACCTGACTAAAGAATGAAGCTCTCAGAACAGTCGAATTACCGTTTTTCCAGTGTGGTCTTGTGCACGAATGGGGTGACACTGTGGGCACAAAAATAAACCTGAATAGGGGGAATGGAAGGTGTGAATCAAAAAAATCAATATTCGGAACACTGTAGAGATTTCATGACAATTAATAATGACTATTGACCGTGTTCGAAACATAGTATCCCTATTGCGTTAGCCTGAAATGGTGATAAAAAATGAGCACCGACCGCTGACCATATTCAAAACACAGGGCCTGACTCAAAATGTTATGGATTAGTCTTCCAAAACATTAGCCCAGGATAGTAAGCAAGTCATAGGCCAAGAATCTATACTTTTAGGGGGTTCCTTTATACATGAAAGAGGATGAGGATCTGAATAAACGGCACGCAAAGCATGGAGAGTGGAGTGATGGGTTGTTCGACTGGAGTCCAACACTCTTGAAATTACACCACCGTGGTGGAAACACATTAGGTAGAGATACATCATTCTGATCATGGATCAAACATTCAACTAAACAGAACCTCTCTGATGAGGAAACTGTTGCCTCCCAACATTATTGTGGGGCACCCTTAACTTGTTCAGTGTAGAACCACAGTTTAGTGTCATTCATTCAGGACATATGAACTTGTGCAGTTTAACGTCATTCGGTAGGATGTGAAGTGAAAGGGAAGATCCCAGAAAGGGATTTTGTGGTGTGGTAGCTATAAACTCTGAGGTGAATGAGGACATATGAAGTACTCACCACACTATGTATCCCCATAGGATGTTTTTTTGCCCAAGGAACCAAAAGTGAAAATTAGGCTGGGCTCGAAGAAAAGTGGTCTGGAATTCCAATGTACCCCATGAATATGGGAATAAAGCCATATTTAGTTCTTACAAAGTTGTTTAGAATCTTGCGGGATAAGGAAAGGTATTTATGTCATGTTAGCGATAGTACAAATTCTACCAAAAATACTAATCCCATGCGAGTAATGCTTGATGTAGGAAACAAGCAGTATTTATGGGACTTTCCTGGAACAGGGAGGCACAAGTTACAAAAAATGGGACATTAGGTGAATGACATTCCACTGATGCTAACCCACCTATTGAATGCACCTAGATGCATGAAGAAGTAAAGCCGAGTATTCCAGAATTCCACTTGAACATACGGAAGTGGAAATGTGTGAATCCTTATGCTCGAGATCTGGACCACAATGATGGTGGTCTGACAATAGGGGATATCTATTGACCATTTTCGAAACATAGTATCGATATCGCATTATCCTATAAATGGGACAGACAAATGAGGGTTGACCGCTGACCATGTTCGAAACACGGGACCTATCACAAATGTCATATGAGATCTTTAGGGACGTTAGCCTGAAACAGTTTGTGAGCCGAGGCGGCATGAGACCAGGATGTGAAGGGGGTACCTACAGATGTGGAAGAGTATGAGGATCCAAATAACGGGCTCATGAATCTTTGACATGTAACAAGGGTAATGTCCCATTTAAAATTCCACACTTCGGGCTCTTTGTCCAAACCCATCTGAGTAAGAAAATGTGACATATTTTATAGATGGAGTCGAGTCCCTTCCTAAGGGCGTGGGTCCTAGGGTCACACTATTTCAACTAAAGGTCCTAGGGTGGACCATTAAGGGGGCTTGATTTAACATACTATGCACAGGGTGGTGAAATATCCAAACACGAAGCGCAGTTCCCCTGTGAAGATCTTAGTTTTGGGTCACAGAACTCGGACCAAGCTGTGAAAAGATGGGGGAATAACATGGTGCGGCTATTGAAAAACCCGATGTGAATGAGAAACTAAGAGGTAATCGTCACACCACATATTCCCAAAGGAGTTTGGGGCAACGGGCTGAAAAATAAAGGACATGATTTGAAGATTCCTAGGGCTAGACCCAGAGACAAAAATGACTGGGCATTCTTATGTATCCCATGAGGATGGGAAACAAGCCATACGTTGTTCTAGAGGATTTCATGCAGTTTAACATCTTTTGGGAAGGATGTGGAGTGGTCTTAGTTTATTCTCATAAGGCTTGGAACACATATGGTAGGAAATGAAAGAAACACTATGATGTAATTACCAGACCCCATATGAATGATGACCTGGTCCGGATCACCGTGTGCATCTTGGGGGAGGTCTCGGGTCGAGGGGACAAAAACGAAAGGTAGGATGAGCCCAAGAAAAGGTAAACGGACGTTCCTACTTACCTCATGAGGATTGGGATCAAGCCGCATGTAGTTATGAGAGGATGGCATGGTAAGATAGTGGTGTTGGGGATAATAAGATTTTATAGGACTGGCCCCTGCACCAAAAGATGTCCTATTTGATATTTCTTGTTTTTTAATTAAGATAAATGGTTTTTCTTAAGTGTACGACCTTGGATGGAAGATCTAGGTATCGCCATAATAGTCATTCCATAGGCAGACATGAACAAATGTTATGGTTGGTAAATGATACCAAACATGACAACCCCTCAGGCGAGGACATCACAATGCTGTGTCGTTTTTTTCATGTGGTCGGGATGATAATGTAAGTGTTCGGGGTCATGTGATGGGACCAACCATTCATTTTTATTTTCGTGCAGGATAGGCGCAACAGTTTAATGTCATGTAGGACTGAGTATCATAGTTTAAAGTCAAATGGCTCAGATGTAAACATGAGAGATGAGGTTCCATAGGGGATGCGCACGGCGTGATAAAGCATACCTGACATGAATGAGTACAAGGTCCACAGCATATCATGCGCAATTCCATGGAGGACACCTCTGGCTGAGCGGCTGGGAAAGATTATAGGAAAAGGGACAGAAGAAACAATCTCCCAATTAAGCTAGACCCGAAGACTAGAGTCAGGGTGTTCTTGCGTATCCCATGGGAATGGGAGTCAAGCGGTACATAGTTATAAAAGAGATCATAATTTATCATCTTAGAGCTAGGACCATAGAAGAGAGAAATCCTTCTAAGTTAGTATAGACCTCTACCCCATCCCTAAGCCCACATGAGTCAAAATCGGTGTGGGAAAAAGGCCGGAAGAGGTTTTTTTCAATACTTGGAACGCACGCCAATGGGAAATAGGTGTGAAACCCCAAATTATGCCTTTAATATGGATTTTTTCCTCTTAACATAAAACTTTTCACTGAGGGATTGTGCCAGAAGTGTAAAAAATCTATTTGGACATGATAGGGTGGAAAATAATGTAAATCATGTAACCAACATTAAAGGCTTGAAGGGGCTGGTGTGACAACGGAGGATAACTATTGACCATGTTCTAAACACAGAATCCATATTGTGTGGCCTGAAATGGGAGAAAAAAATGAGAATTGACCTCTAACTGTATTCCTAACGTGGGACTTGTATCGATTTGTTGTCTGAAACCATCGATGGAATAGGCTTGTAATGGTAGTAGATCCCTTAGTCCTAGCATCCATGCCATTTGGGGGTCCTTTCGGGAGTGAAATACTATGTAATCCCAAATAGAGGGGAACACAATGCTTGAAAAATGGGTGAGAGTAGGTCCATGTAAAATTTGGAACTCCAGACACTAAACCAAAATACTCTTGGGCATATTGGTGAATCACCGAAGAGGGTCAAGGGGCACAACTTGAGAGTGGCCAATTTGAAGAGATGAGTATAGAGAAATGGATAGTAAAATCTCAAGAGAAAAAGGCACATGACGTAGTTGTTACAAACATAATGTGACTGAGGAAATAATTCCATAGCATATACCCCTCTCCTGTGGAAAGTGAAGGGAAGGGGGCCAAAGTGAAAGGGAGATTTCTAAGATATGGGGCTAGGCCGACAGACAAAATATCTAGGAATTCCTACGTATCCCATGAGAATGGGAATAAAGCCACGCATAGTTCTGGTAGCGGGTAAGGGATAGTTTACCATCATGCATTAAGAATGAAAATGGTTAAGATACCCCAAACAAGGGTGTGTACGGTGCAGTAAGTAACTCAACGTAAATGAGGACATAATCCCACACCACACCGTACAATATTGAGTGAAGACTTAGGTTGGAGGCCTGGAAAGGCCAAGGGACCGGAGGCTGGACCTTAGACAGAAAGTCTTGGCTAGTTTGCAGTTTAACGTCTTGCTGTTAGGACGAAGGTAGGGTAACATATCATGTCCATATATGTGTACAGTAGGGTGAGAAACTCGACATGAATGAGGACATAATTCTACACCACATTGTACAACCCTATGTGTTAACTTGGGCCAGTGCCCTGAAAAGGACGAGGGGCCTGAGGCTGGGTCATGGATGAAAGTCTCATCCAGTTTTCAATTTAACATCTTGTAGTGAGGATTAAGGTGATCTTAGTTTAGGGTCATAGTGCTCGGACCATATATGCTTAGTTAGATGTCATATGAGTGGGACAGAGAGGGAAAATCGTCGAGCTTATGGAAGACCACAAAGAGGAAACAATGATAGTGGACAACTGTTGATTGCGTTCGCAACACAGTATCTACCCTTGTGTGACCAGAATACAGGGCGAGTAGTTCAGTATCGACCATTGACCATATTCGCAACACATAACATGTTTCAATTTTTTTTTGAAACCCTCAAGAACGCTGACCCGTAGCGGTAGGCGAGCTCTTATGCCGAGAATCCATACTATTCGGGGGTCCTTTTGGATGTAGAGGGTGAGGGAAACACAAATTATGGGTCATTCCCATCATGGAAGGGAATGTTCTTGTGGAAGATACGATAAATGAAGGAAGGAATATTTCAAGGGGATATGTGTGTCATGTCGAAATAGCCCGAAGAAAATTAGGACATAATCCCATGCCACACCATATACTCCTCTCCCTTTAGGAATTCTTGCCAAGGGGCCAAGATGAGGCTGGACCCAAAGAATAAATGTCTGGGCTGTCCTATGTATCTCATAAGGATGGGAATCAAGCCATAGATAGTTCTATTAGAGACAAATATTGGGGTATGATTCCCCAACGAGGGGGGAGTACGACACATCCAGATACCTAACGTAAATGAGGATATAATCCCATACCACACCATACCAACCCATGTGATAACTTGGGATAGAGGCCCGAGAAGGCTAGGGGACCTAAGATTGGGCGTTATGACCAACTGTTGTCATATGACTTCTTATGCGGGTGCTGCCTCCCCATAGCTCCTAAGACCACGTGGACAATGCTCGGTGTGGGAACCAAAGAGTAGGACTTGGATCTCCCCATTATATAAGGGATAAATAGCTAGTATCACCTAAGGGATACTGCAGCTTGAAGGTGTGACGGGGTTGGATGAACCACGACAGTCACTATTTGGGACTTATGGGGGTGGCGATAATGAAAAAGGATATTTGTTGAAAATATACGAAACACAATTTCCATATCGTGTGACCTGGAATGGGAACAACAAATGAGGATCGACCACTGACTATATTCACAATGTGGGACTTGAATCAATTTTTTGTTCGAAATCCTCAAGGATGTTGGCCCCAGATAGTAGGAGGGCCCGTGGGATGAGTATCCATGCCATTAGGGGGGTCCTTTCGGACATGAATGATGATGGAGTCCCAAGTAAAGAGTGTGAGTGAATCATGAGTGTGCCTATACATTTCAACATCAAGAAGGATAGTGAAATAGGTGGAAGTGTCTAGGGAATATCACACATAGTTGGACCATAATGAGCTCAATGTGGATTAGGGAAAAATCCTGCACCACACCATATGCTTTGAACTGAGGGAAGACTCCAGAGTTTGGGCTGTGCCAACAGACAAAATGTTTGGGCAATCCTATGTATCCCATGAGGATTGTAATCAAGCCGTACATAGTTCTTGAAGTCCATGCAGTTTAGAATCATTCGGTGAGGACGCGGGAGAATAGAAGAATGGGGAGGAAGCACATAGTGAGGTCATCACAATCCTGACATGAGCTGGTTTCGAAGAAGCCTTCACTTCACCTTGTAAGGATCTTCCAAGAGGGATTCCCCTAGGGGGGACATTCAAAGAATAATTTTTGGGGGATGGGCTCAAGAAGAAATGTTTGAGCATTTTTACATGTCACATGCGGATGGGAATCAAGCCACACTTAGTTCTAATGGTTCAGTTTAACGTCATGCAGGATTCCATGAAATTTAACATCATGCAGGACATTTTTCAGTTTAATGTCATGTTGGACCATCTAGTTTAGAGTCACGTCAGACCTGGCAGTTTAGGGTCATGCAGGACCTGCTGGCTTAGGAAAGGTATTTATTGAGAAACATGGCATTATTGGAAGGCATTATACTCTCACAATCCATGAACACTAGTGAGTACGCACCATTAGGGTAGAACTTATGAACAACGAAAGTTCCATCCCATTTGGGCTCCAACTTGGGTTGTTTTCTTCCAGGTATCCTTAGTGCACTGAGGGCAAACACCATATCACCTTGCAGGAAAGAACGGAGGTGTACCATCTTGTTTAAGGCTCTGTCCATCTTGTTTTGGTATCTTTCCAGGTCATGCAGGGCCCAAATACTATTCTCATCAATTGCTTCCAATTCATCCAGACAAATTTCAGCTACCTTATCTGGAACCTTCTGGTCATAGACTGCTATGCGTAACAAAGGAAACTGAACATCGATATATAAAATGGCTTATGTTCCATATACCAGGGAATATGGGGTCACATGTGTAAAATTATGAGTTGTCTTCCAAAAAGCCCAGAGGGCATTGGAGAGCTTATCCGGACACATATTATTTTTATGACAAAACATTTTCTAAAAAATGTTAGAGAGGGTCTTATTGCACTCCTCGGTATTCCCATTTTCATTCGCATGATAGCGGGAGTTATGGTTAGAGTGAATTTTGTACTTCGTGTAGAACTTCTTCAACTCAACTCCACAAAATTTGGTGTCGTTTCCAGTGAGGATGGCATGAGGGATTCCAGATCGGTAGATTATATTGGAGCTCATGAAGTCAACGATAGAATGAGTCCTTGACCTCCTTGAGTGGAACTACCTCTTCCCACTTGGAAAAGAAATTTGTAGCGGTCAGTATGAACTGACATTGGCAATTTGTCGCCATCAGATATGGTCCCACGACATCCATTCCCCAGACTCGGAAGGGTCAAAAATAATTGCTAATGTGGAGAGTCTCTGGTGGCCGATACAGGAAGTTAGAATGAAAATCTCATGCATTACATATATTGGAAAACTAGATGCAATCATGGATCATGGAGATCCAAAAGTACACTAGTCACTGGATCTGGTGAGATAGCTCCGGCTCGGTATGATGAGCACTATATGAACCTGTGTGATCCCCTTGCATGACCTGAGAAATCTGGACTCCTTGGATGAACAGAAAAGAACACCATCAAAATCACTCTTGTAGAGGATCCATTAAATATTGGGACCTATCTTCAGTGTAAACCGCAACATGTGGCATCGGATTCGCTCGCGCTTAGCCCGATCGGCCAAGAGGTAACCATTTTGGAGATACTCGACAAAGGGGGATCTCCAATCGGGAGTCACTTCAACCAATATTTTTGATGGACCTGGGGGTCTTGACGTGGAGACTCTGTCAATAATATGGCTCACCTGTAGGACATCATCATCACCTGGGGTGATGAGAGAAATGACCCTCTGACGTGCCACGTGGATAATCAGATCATTATGCTCGAGTTATGCAAGTGATGCAGCCAGGATGGCTAGGGCGTCAGCTAAACCATTATGCGATCGAGGGACATGAGTATCTTCTGGCCGAGATGGGAACTACGCCATTATCTAGAGAGTGCACCACAACAACAATATGAGATCCGGCTTTCGGATGACGTAGTAACCATTCATCTGCTTGATGACTTGTTTGGAATCCCCTTTCACATGAAAGTGGGGCACATAAATTGCGAGGGATAGCTTGAGGCCAGTGATAAGAGCCTAATACACTACAATAATGTTGGTGCAGACTTCTAAAAAGCAGAATGAGTATAGAGGAATTCCTTGTGTCGGGGATATAAAGATGATACCCAAGCCTACCCTGTTGAGCCTGGGGTCATTGTCCCTCCTACCGGTGGGACTCTGGGAAGCACAATCGAAATGCATATTCCAACAAGGGATTTCATGATCTACTGAGTGGATTACATCATCAAGAAAATCATGGTCCATAGACTGGTCTTTCGGGGTTGGATGAGCAGCGAGGAAATCTGCAAATTTTTTCCCTTTGATAGCCTCATGAGGAATGAACCTGATGTCAAACTACTAGAAGATCACCGCCAACCGTGCCAGTCAGCCTCTCAGTATGGGATGGCACAAGATGTACCTCAGCGGGTCTACTCGGGACACCAGATATACCTCGTGGTGCTACAGGTAATGTCACAACTTCTGTATCGCGAATACGAGCGCAAGGTATCTTTTCTCAATGGGGGAGTATTAGGTCTTAGTATCGAGGAGCATGTAGCTATGTTATTAGAGGTTATTCTCTATCCCCGCATTGTTCTTCTCAGCATGTAGGGCACCGAGCGATCATTCTAGGGTGGTCACATAAAGGACCAGCGACTTTTAAGAGACAGGTGGCAGTAAGACCGGGGGATGAAGAAGATATTGCTTGATTTCCTCGAATGTGATCTCAAACTCTTCATCCTATTCATAGGAGGTTCCTTTATTCATGAGCCGAGAAAAGGTATTACACTTGCCAACAAAATTCACAATGAATCGGTGTATGTAGGCAAGGTGGCCTAGAAAACCTCGAAGCTCCTAAATGTTTCTTGAGGGACAGATCTGGTTGATGGCCTTGATCTTCTCAAGGTCAATCTCGATACCCCGGTATCTGACAAAAAAGCTGAGGAACTTCCCATAGGTTACCCCGAAGGCACATTTCAATGCGTTCATCTTCAAGTGGAGGGAATGGAGGAAGCTGAACACTTTCTCAAGGTCCTTGAGATGGTCTAGGCACTAGAGAGATTTTACCAACAGATCATCTACATAGCATTCCACCAATGTCCTGAGGATTGGCTTGAATATGCAATTCATAGCCCGCTAATATGTGGCACCAACATTGTTTATTCCAAACGGCAAGACCTGGTAACAAAACGTACCTTGTGGTTCCCTGAAGGCTGTGGAATACTCCTCCTTGGGGGCCATTCAAATATGGTTATACCCGGAGTACCCATCCTTGAAAGAGAGGTCTTGGAATCTAGTTGTAGTGTCAATCAGAAACTCCTTCACAGGAAGGGGGAACTCATCCTTCGGACAGTGACAGTTGGGATCTCGAAAGTCAATGCTAACCCTTTTATGCCCATTCATCTTCTTAACTAGCACAATGTTGGCTAGCCATTTGGGGTACTGGGCCTCTTTAACGAAATTGGCTCTGAGGAGCTTATCAACTTCTTCTTCCACCATGGCACTGTGAGAAGGGTGTATCTTCATGGGAGGCTGGTTGGACCCGTCATGATTTGTAGGGAGACTGAGGTGGTGGATATATTCCAGAGGATCCTGTCCTTGCATCTCATCGTAGATCCAGGAGAATTCATCATGATGTTGTTTCAAGAAGTCTACACATCGCTTCTTCTCCTCGAGGGACATGGTGGTACTGATAAACATGGGTCTCGGGTCTACCTCGCTACCGAGGTTCACTTGTACCATTTCATCAACCATGGAAGAATCACGCTCTTCAGGGGTAGTGGAGCGTTTTCTAAATCCGTTTCTTTTCTTGTGGAAGAGGGATCCCCAGTGGGAGGAGCTTCTTCTCGGTCAGCAAATTTCGACGGGAGGCTGGTACAATCCTAAGCAGTAGTGGTCACTGCATCGGGTGATTCCGGTACTGCTGAAACCATAAAAATGAAGGTTGTCGACCTGATCCCATCTATTATTCGACCTAGGGGGCCATGCATGATGATATCAAATAAATAGTGGTGTGTTGGCCTGATCCAGTTTATTCCATCCCAGAGAAATAGGAAAGTATGACATACTGTCATTGCCATGGTGTGGACATCCTGATACCTTATGGGAGTAGGGGGATCAGGGATCACCGAGGCTTGATTCGTATAAGAATGTGATGTGATCTCTCGACTTCGCCTTGACCTGAGAATATGATTCCCCCCTGTACTAGAGAAAATAAAACATTTCCCCATATCTTGGGTCATGTCCTCTTATCGATGGATCGGGAAGATGTAGGCATCATCCAGACATACCTTGGGGTTGGTTGAAATTGTGTCATGCTCGACCTCGTTGTCCTGAATCAGCTTGTCCTTTCACTTGTAATAGTCAGAATCTTGGTAGCAGGCATCACAAGTGTAAATAAGAGACATGTCACCTTGGAGCATGCCCAATCGACCATTGAGAGAGTACTTGAGGCAATGGTGATACGATGAGGGAATTGTCATGTGCAGGTGGAGTCATGGTCTGCTCGTCAATGCATTATACGTGGTGTCTAGGGAGACAATCAAAAACTCAGTGCTGGAAACTAGGCCTCCGAACTGGGTCATCAAAAAAATCATGATGATCAGGGTCTACTCTGTCCTATCATAACATTGTATTTACAGGTCATAGGGAGTTATGTCATCCTCTGAAAACCCCAGTTTCTCCAATGTCTGTGTTGGGATAAGGATGATCACGGATCCGGTTTCGACAAGGAAGCGGAGAACATCCATGTTGTTGAACTGGACGGTGATATATAATGGGATAATGTGCCCCATTATATTAGAACATTAATATTCTCCATAGAAAGAAATTATGGCCTGGAATTCATCATTCTCTATTTCTTCTGCATGGAAGGCCTCTTCAGCTACTACCTTGGTCTCAAACTACTGGGGGCTTCTTAAAGCATCAACGTGGTACTAAAGCATATCTATATATAGAAAAAGGACCTTTAGGATGGAAATCCTTGCTGGTATGCTCGCAACGTGATTAATAACATCATACTTCCATTCCAGTTATGATATTCTTCTAGAGGGAGGTCTCTCTATGACCGGCGGCATGGTGGCCGCTGCCGGCTGGGTAGGTAGCTGACTGGTGTTGGGACATCTCAATTCCCACAAGTCGAAGCCTTTAATGTGGCTATCGGATGAGGGTTAGGAGACTTATATTGGCCTATAGTAGGGTGCATCAGGTTGTGGCATGGTCAAGGTGGCTATACCTGATCTAGTAGCACTAACGGTGGTGGAGGTGGGACTGATGACACTAGATGAGGAGGCTACGCGTTCTGAGCTCTGTATTGAGTCTGTGGTATGGTCTCAACGGCATGCATAGCCTAGTTGGAAGTGCCAACCGATGTTCCTTGATGACTTGTATGGTCACAGATCCACTGATGTTGACATCATCTGGGGACATTGGAGAGATCCTCCTGGCACTCCCCATCGTCAGGAGTCATGTAAGGGTTTACCAATTCCACAGTATTAACCGAATAATACCCTTGAATTTCACTCAAATATTCATCCATTACTGGGTATATTCTGAGAATAATCCCCATCATCGGGGGGCATGAAGTCACTAATAGTACGGGATGACGATGGCATTGGTGGGGCACATTTCTTTACCTCACGTCGCTGATGTTTTCTCTTCGGGGAAGAGGCTGGTTGATATGATGATGCAGAAGTGGTGGCCACAGCTTCCGAAAGCTCTGGCCAATTTAGGTATCCACATATGATACCATGGGAACATGCGACCATTTTGCAGGCCATCCAGTCATCTTAATTTTGGGACCCGTGGTTATAATCCTACTGCTACTCGCCCTCGCTGATGTTGTTGATGTCTGGACTTCGACGATGCATGCCACTTGTACAAGGGCCAGGTCCAACCTATAAATGTTATTATCAACCTAGTCTGAAAGCCAATATTTGATCACATAGAACTTATTGAGAGTGTGCCTTAATATTTGGTGATAGAGCATGTAGTTGGGGTCATCAGTGAGGTTCACTTATTCTAGCCTTCTGCACTCAGGAAAATACACATTCCCTTGCTTCAAGGAACTTCGAAAAAAGCTAGGTACCTGATTCTCATTGAATTAGTAAGTCTAATTTCCTTTATCAGGAAAGGGGAGCTTTGGATCATGTCCCTAATGAGGGTTTGGAGGATCATATCGAGGAGTCGAGGCCTGATTTTTCTCTATAGGTGGTGGCTACGCGTTGCGTGAGGTCACCTACCTATTCTGAGGCGAACGCTGGTAGGCTGAAGGATGCGCCTGTGGTGGCGGGCCTCTACAAGGTTGTGGAGGCTGCTCCACTGGTAATAATTCCATCTTTCTTGGGGCCTCTATTTGGGCCTCTATGGTGGGCTCGGCTCTGGTAGCACTCCTTGTGGAAATTACAGTGGAAAACAGACATTCCTGGAACACTTGTTGCAGGGATTCTTCTAGGCGCTGGTCCATATCAGAGAAGTCTCGTAATCCTCCATGGTAGTTATGGATGATCAAAGAGGGAACCAGTTCCATCATAACATTTCCCACAAAAATGATCAGTAAATTATCTTGAGTCAGTGGAATGTCAAGGGAGGATGTAAGAGCTTTCCACTGGGCGATAAAGTCCACGGAATGCTCATCAGGCCTCTGTTTTCACTTAAAATGGTCTGTGATGCTAGTTTCATTCATGGTGGAGCTAAACGGGTTGAGGAATTACCTATGGAGGTCCTCCAATCTGGTCACTAATCTGATGGGGAGGTGGTTGTATGAGACATATGCAGGACCCTCCAATGTCTCCACAAAACATCGAAGCATGGCAGCCTCCTGCTGCGCTGGAGTCCCAAACATGGACCCACACCATTAGGTGAAGTGGGCCAAGCACTGTGGAAGGTACCCTGTCCCATTGAAGTGGGAAACGTTGGGAATCCTGAAACCTAGAGGTGTCAACATATCATCTACCCATACTAGATATGACTTTCCATTAGGTGAGAGTGCCACTTGTCAGTCTTCCAGTGCCTCAAGGTGGGAAATGAGTGGTTCCATTGGATAATCTTGGTGGGGGTCCCTATCTTGATGGGTGTCCCTAAACACAGGTGTGTTGTTAGGTTCATCAACATGGTATGGTGGAACAATGGCTCGTGGAGTGGCTAGGGGAGCAACCTGCGGGTTAGCTGGTGGAACCTGAACTGGGTTCCATGGATTTTTGCGCTGTTCTGGAGGGTTTGGAAAGACATAGCGTGTCGTTCTTGCCCTAACCCTTGACTCAGATAAGTGAGGGGAGGCATGAATCCAATGGACCTCACATTCCGGGAGTACTAGGATGATGCGCCCTGTTCCTACCCTAACCCTTGACTTGGATAAGCGAGGAGAGGGTTCATACACTGAGTCATATTCCACTTCAGAGTCTTAGAAGCCGACTGGTTTGATCTATGTCCGAAACTTCCCCAAATCCTTCTTATTGCGGCGATGAACCACCTTCCTGCCCCTGTATTTCTCATCTGGATAGGGCATATTTTTGACATGAGGAGGTCTTTCGGATATACTGGTGTTGGGGTAGAGAGGGATTTCGCCTGAGTAGGTTGGGGTGTGCAGAGAACCAGGAAAAATATCGAAGGGGACATGGGAAGGTCCTCTTCGGGCAGTGCTGGAGAGAGTAGGACCTCCTATAGAGTTGGTAGGATCCTGGGGAGGACCTCCATGTTTACATCCCCAAGAGACATTAGTGAAACAAAGGTCCTCATGCTGGTCGAACTAAACACGGTTAGGACCTCCATTCTATGGGTTGATGAAGTGAGGTTGTCCTTCACTTTTATGGTCTTTGGGGCGTGGAGGACCTTCAATAGAAGTTTTGATGACATGGGGAGGGCCCCCACATTAAACAGTGACTGGAAACACAATATTTCCGTACCTACGGTTTGTGGTGGGAGGAAAGATTCCATATCCGATGTAGTTGGCACGTGAGAGACTTTTTTGCTGAGTGTCACTGTCACGGAGAGGACCCTCATTTTTACTGAAGGTGGCATGGGGAAGACCTCCATGTTGAGCTTGGAAGTGGGGATGATCTGTGTTCTCCATTGTAGTGGTATGGTGAGGACCTCCGCACTCGGTGTCTTTGCCACAGGTTAGTCTGTGGTGGCCACTGCCTATGACGGTGACCAAGAGAGTCGACCCAGCCTGCCCATGGGGCGGTTGGGGCCTCGAACAAGTTTGGGAAAATAAAGGTCATTTTTCAGCATACACGGTGAGTGGTTGGTATGAGTCAGCAGTGGATCGGGACCTAGTAGCCACTAACGTTGACACTCCATGGTGGGAAACCTCTTCGACTTCCTCCCGATGCAAACATCGGGATAGACGAACTAGATTTGGTTGTTCAGGTGCATGGATTATCTGCTCCTCGTCTAGTAAGACAGGGTGGATGCATTGACCCGGTCTTTTGGGAGCCCACGATGGGAGCCCTGAAAATGGGACTCTAACCGGGCTGACCTGAACATCCCCTAACTCATTGGTCTTGGGAATGGAGTCATCGAAGAATTCCCAGGAAAGGCTCCCTAAATAGTTATATGTTGGGGTGGAGATCAGTGGATCCTTGTGCGGCCCTCTGGGGAAGTGTTGACGATGAGGCCGAGATACCTCTAAATCCATATAGTCCATATCCCAAGTCAGGATAATTCACTTCTCGTACCAGCGTATGAGGTCATTAATCACCCTTCGTTGGATGACCTCGGATGGGATGATGTGGCGTGGGCACCCCATGGTCATGGGTGTAGAGTTTGTTTCGTAAGAGGCGGAACCATGCGAGACTTCCATTTTTTCACTACACCTATCCCAACATTGGTGGGAAAGTGGTGACTGAGTTCTGGGAGTAGCATCTTGGTTTTTGAAAGTAGGTAGATTAACTCATCTGTGCTGAATGAAAAAGGAAATCAATGACCATTTTCCCAGTGTCATCCCATCGTCCCTGGCTGGTAAAATGGATTCACGCTAACAACGTCACAGACTGGGACATTCAACTATCAAATGACCCACCTTCTGGTGAGTTTCAAGCCAAGCCCTCTATTTTCATGGCGGGACCTGGCACCGGATATTTGGATATGATAACATGATTAATCCACTGATGTCTCAAACATTACTAAATTCCATATTGAGGTGAATTCCTTCACATCGGTTTCACCATTTATGTTTTCGATGCTTTCTTCGGGGTGCACGTGTCCATCTTGTTCAAGGACGAAAGGCGATGTTTCGTTGCCCCTCATTTTTGCTTTCCAAAGGCAGGTGACATCCATTGAATTTATAGGGACTTTTTCTCCTTGATCAAAATAGGATGATGGGATGTCTGTTCATCCTTATGTGGATTTCTCCTTGGAACTCATCACCTAGTTCGGGTCTCCCTTATAGGTCTAAGAAGTTGTTCATGAAACTCATCTTGGTGCCATATATTCATGGACACCAGTTAATTACACCACTTCTTTCAGGACATTTTAAAGTGTCCAGTTAGGGAAGAAACCTTTGATCAGGGGAGTAGTCATGTTGGACATCACTGGCATGTCTTGACACTGGAACACTGGCATGTTTGGGTTTCTTTCCCCTTATTATAGGGCTTCTTGAGGGCACAGAATCCCAAGGAATACCACGTCGTACGAGGGGAATCATATGCCATAGGTATGTATCTGATGTTTTCCTCAGGTTTACATTTTTAACATAGGTTATGCCATAGGTTTAACATCCATTGGAGACAGATCGAACTGATCCAAACACTAATCAAAGTGTACCAGATGTGTACAACCTCTGGAAGAAACACTAATGTTGGGGATGGGTTATCGTGGCCTCACCATGATGTGGCGTCCTGGTAAAGAATCAAAATTAATGATGAAGTGTTTGAATAAAGTGGACGGTGGATGTGATGGAACAGTCGTGAAGGTGGCGATAGTGTTGGTCTTGATCCTCGAAGAGACATCCAACATATCTATGAGGTAGGGAATAAAAATCCATGTAGTTTTGTATGGTTGGAGGGACACCTATGGAGGTGGCCTGTGAGAATGGACACGTGTATTGGACACGAAGGAAATGGAACATTTGAGTTGGGGCCCGACCTTGCCAAAACACATAGGCTCTAAGGGAAGACCAGACAATGGACATGAATTGGGGCTGTACATATAGGACAACAACTCGATGATGTGTATGGGGCTCATGCATGGTTTGCAGCCCAAGTTGGTTTGACGCCACTAGGATGGACCAAAGATGAGGGTCCCAGCAAATGAGATTATGACGGCTTTCTACTGAGTAAGGGATTCAAAGGCTTACTACTGGGTGGGGTTACATAAACTTACCGTTGAATGGGGTGACAACAGCTTACCGCTGGATGGGGTTGATCATCCTGGAAGATTCCTACATAACATGCCTAGGAAATAGAGATCAAACTCAAATATTTCGTATGGGATGGGGGTCAGTGGACAGACACAAAGGAGGACCTGCGGTCCAAATGGGTGATGGGATTGATCCTCGTGGAGGCTTCCTACATACCATACCTTGGAAATGATCAAATTCCACATATTTTATGGAGGAGTTTGTTGAACTAACATGAAGGGGTGTCAAAACCAATGGTGATGAGATTGAACCTCAGCCAGGTTTCCTACGTACCTCGCCTTGGCGTGGATCAAAGACCACGTAGTTCTGGTGGATGCAACGTCTTACCACTGACTGGGGGAAATAACGGCTTACCGATGATTGGGGGAAACAATGACATACCGATGATTGGGGGAGATAATGGCTTACCACTAATTGAGGTTCACAGTTTAACATCATGCAGGATGGGGGTGAACCGACGTGAAGAAGTACATGGGGCCCAGATATATGGTGGGATTGAACATCGTGGAGGCTTCCTATATACCTTTCCTTGGAAAGGGTCAATGACCACATAGTTTAGGTAGGGTTGGGGGAATTACACTTGAGGCTGCCCGGGGTGTTGGTGAACTGTCGTGAAGATGTTCAGAACGACCAGGTGCTGGGCTTGAAACTCAGGGGGAATTCCTATGTATCGCACCTTGGCAAGGATCAAAGACCACATAATTCATATGGGTCATTGGTTCACCGATGTGAAAGGTGTTGGGACCAATGGTTGTTGGGCTTGAACCTTAGTGAGGGTTCCTACACACCTCACCTTGGTGAGGGTCAAAGTCCATATAGTTCGATATGGGGCATTGGTGCACTGAAAAGAAAGTGGTTGGGACCAATGTTTATTGGTCTTGAACCTTAGGGGGGTTTCTACATACCTCTCCATGGGAAGGATCAAAGTCCACATAGTTCAAGATGATGGTGTGGGGATTAAACTCTTGGTGGCCTATGAGAATTGATTTCACGGTCGATGCTTACTCTAAGCCCACGTGAGTCATGCTAGGTGTGAGAAGCAAGAGGCAGTAGAGACATAACGATTACGTCGCGAAAGGTGCATCCATGGGAAGTGGAATGGGACGTACGCCTGGTTAGTGGCACAAAGAAGAAATGGGGGCATACTCATGATTATCCACCCAAGTGATGGAGATTGGGACTTACTCCAGGGTGGAGGCCCGATGGTGACGAAGCCTAGTGAGAGAGGGACATGGCATGGATTAGTGGAGGAAAAACATTTCCCACCACTCCCTTTGTCGGCCTTTGGCACCAAAAAAGAAAGGAGGAGTAGGGGTACTGCCTCTTGCTAGAAAGGTTAGGGGATTACACCAAGATGGTTTCCCTTTCTCGTGGACAGGCATCGTCATTGCTAAGAGGATCTCATTCCATTTGAAGAAGATTTGACTCCCATTGAGATGAGCGGATGTGCAGATTTTCCAAGGTGGGGGACCCTGTATAGGATACGTGGTGTGAGGTCACAGTTTAACCTCATGTGCTGAGGAAGATGGTTCTCGAAGTTTAAAGTCCTGCAGCTTAGACGAGGTGGGTTCATTTCCTACCCCTATCACTTACATAACTGATACCCGCCTACCCTTGGGGGAAGGGAGGAATCGGTGATGCCATGGTTGGGGGTGTTGATAGGTTATCCCATTGGGGGTCCATGTTAGTGTTGCTATGAAAATAAGAAATAGATGTTAGCATGCCTATGTGAAGAAGCATGAGATGAAGCAACAAAATAGGAAGTATCGTCCAATGGACTTTGGAACTGCTCCATGCATACCTAAAGGGATGCAACCGAAAAGGAGTTGTAGGGTAGAGGTGTTCATATATAGAAACCTCGGGAAGCTCTGGTTCTCCATGAAGTTGAAGGGCTTCGTAAAGGGATGTGCTTTGTGAAGTGAAGTCTCCTAGCCTAGGTATATGGCATATGTTCATTTAGGAGGAGCTTCATGAAGTGGTCAGGAATTCGCATAGCAATGCCTCATGAAGAAAAGGGTGCCTCGTGAGGCATGGTGTTGTGAAGTAATGTAATTTGCGAAGAACAGTGACCCCGCATTAGCCTGTAAGTCGTGTGTGTTCAAGGGATGTTTTTCGAAGCATAAATGCTTCCCGATGACCCGAGTCCCCGTGGGGATATCCTTCCTCCACGATGGTCCATGGGTTTCACGAAGGGAATACCTCTCAAAAGAGGGATTAAATTAATGCAAGGGGGAGCTATTTCACGATGCAGAAAAAGCTTGCGTAGCTCATGGATTGTAGCGCAAAGACTGCTTCGAGATTCAGGAGCTTGGAAGTTGAAAGTTTGGATGGTCCATCATCTAGGATCGAGGGAGCCCTATATTTACAAGCAATAGCCACCGAAAAGTAGGTCTCACTCAGCGTGAAGATGAATTTTTGTCCACGCAGGTCACGAACGTCAAATGCGGTCACAGAGCATTACCGACTCCTTGCTCTACGGCAGGTCGTGAATGTCAAATGTGATCACGGAGGGTTACCACCTCCTTTCTCCATGGTGAGTCACAAATGTCAAAACAATTCGCAGAGTGTTACCACCTCCATGCTCTGAAGAGTGTCGCAAACAAAAAAATGTCTCACGAAGCGTTACCACCTCCTTACTCTGTGCCGGGCACGAGGCCATGGGGCACTGCAAAAGGGCTCCACAGAGTAGACTTGGAGGCGACCCTTTTTTCTTTATCATCCCAATTTTTTGGTGTAAACAAACTTATAACCACTAAGGTATAACCCCCTTAATTCTGTTGTAATAGAACCCATCATGAATGAATGATCAATCAATATATCAACATATTTTTGGGTTTATCCACTTTTATTGTTGAAATAATATATGCGAATAATGATCACATATAATTAAACACCTTACCTGGGATTGGAATGTTCGCTTCCTTGGATTCGTTATTATTGATGATCCAATGAAGAACGATCTTGATCTGTTGTTCTTTAGTGTTTGATCTGAGCTTCCATATCTAAACTATTATTTTTGACAAGAGAGATCCCCATGGATCTAGAGAAATTATCTACTATTATGAATTCTAACAATAGACCCTACCCTTGATTAATGGAGGAAACACTTTAACATATCAACACATTCCAACATTACAATTTCCCTTAAAAATTGTGTCTCAATGTTGTTTCATTTATGAAAGGAGAATGGTTTGCTTCATCACTGTATCACAACATCGCAGTTTTGTGAAAGATTAAAATTAAATAAAATAATTTTTTTATGTTTATTTTATTCTCCTTAAATAATGTCCAAAAATTGACTTTTGTAGTTGACCCGCATTGGAAAATGTTAGGCCTTGCCTAATGAAAGGACACCCTCATGCGCTCAACAGTGGTCTCACATTTTTAATTCAATTTACTGTTCGTGACTTATAAGGATTTGAAACATAAAATAAAATAATTTTATTATTTTATTTATGGTCACGTCCATTATGGGTTTCCCACAACAACCTAGCACTGACTAAAATTAGGTCATGCCTAGGGTAGACCCAATTCTATGAATGCAATGGTGCACTTAGATTTCTGATTCAAGAACCTTTTTAAGAGTTATTCAAATTTTTCTACAGAACTGCTCATGTGATCTATTTAAAAACTTAACATTTTTTGTCTAACCATTCTGGGAACCCCAAGCCTTGGAATCACACACTATAGTAGTGCTTGGTTTAGGAATTTTTTCGATTAATTTCTAAAAATAAAACTAGAAAAATTTGAGTCATTACATATACAGACCCTTTTACATGTTATATCAAGAAAACACTTATTATTGTGATATTATAAGATTTGTTTATTGTAATTATTTCATGGGGATTAAGATTTATGGTTACCAAAGTAGTAAGTGTTTAAATTTAGAATCTCATCATTTATTAGGTTTTTTATGATTATGCTCCCAATGAGGAAATATTGTGATATATTATTAATAAAATTCATAAAATTATTCTAATCTAGGTATTTCATGAGAATACATGTTTTCCCTTCATTTTAAAATCTTTATGTACTGATGATTCAAAAAAATGTCTTTAATATAAACTGAAAATATTTCTATATTTGGTCAAAAATACATCGTTCTTTCATATATATGTTTTATAAAATGGTATGAAAAATGTATTAAGGTTACATAGATAATCATTAAATTCATTTTAATCCTTTTTTCCTTTTTTGATAAATGTTTTAAAATGACTCTTCCTTTTTTTTTAAATAATATCTATTTCTATTTTACCAAAAATGTAAAATGACCCTTTGTTTTAACATGCACGAAATTTTATATTTCCATGACTACCTCATGTTTTAAAGGGTCCTTTGTAATATTTAGGATTACTTTCAAATAAAAGTATATATAAAGTTTTTATGAGTTTTTAGTTATAAAATTTAATTTCCAAATAATGGTTATTTTCCTCAATAATTTTTTTAAATTATTTTGAAAGATTAATTTATATGTTTTCACGGTTATTTTAAATGATTTATTTTGAAAATTTGTTTTGTATTGAAATGAATTTTTCAAAAAAAAATTATATTTTCCCTAAGAAATTTTTTAAATTAGTTTTATGACTTCTTTTATATGTTTATAAGGTTATTTTCAAAGAATGGTATTTTGAAACTTTTAAATCATAAAAAGTGTTCCTCAAAGTGGGAAGTATGTTTTCCTCAAGAAATAACCCATATTATATTTCGAAATAATTTTCTCTCATTGATTCTAAACTTTGATGTTAATCACGATTTACTGTGGATAGGATCCAATGATACTGTTATTATTAATTATTTGAATGGTTTATGTTTATGATGAAAAGATATTTACGAAACCCATTTATATTCATTTGGTTATATCATGATAAAATTCTTATGAAGCTTGATTTTGTCTCTATGGGATGTGGTGTGAAGATATGATGAAATTATTTTGAATCATTTTTCTTTTCCACTGGTTATGCTATGATGAAATGTTTATGAAACCCATTTCTTTTCATGGGTTCTTATATGATTAATTTTTTATGATATTATGGAACACATATGTCTGATTATCATTATGTGATAGGTTGAACCTATATCTCCCTCAATTTTTCAGGTAAATTTTGATATCTCAAGAAATAAATACGATTGGAATGGTGAGTGAACCCTATTTGGTAATGGATTTTTTCCACTACGATAATATTGGGAGTGAATCATTAATACTACAATGATTGGGTAGTGATATCATTACACTATGATAGTTTTGGAGATGAGACATAACTTGTCATGAAATTATTTTTTATTCTTATTTCTATTCCAAAATATCATGTATTATGCGAAAATTATGCTCTTGTGGTTTATGTTATTTGATTTTATTATGATTCATGTCTTATGAACTGAAAATATTTACACCATGACTTATGTTTATAATCTAAGATATTTAGTTTATATTTTTCATATGATATTCTCAGTTTCTCATACGCTTGTTCTTGTGATATGTTGATATCACCATTGTTTACCATTACTAAGCATATGTGTCACAACCCTCCCCATAGGGGTCCATGTTGGGACTCCCCAAGCCCACCTCAATTGGACCATGGTTGTTGACTAGTGTCAAGTAGGCATATTACTAACATGGGAGGCATTGTAACACCCTGATATTTTATGAAAGATATCCTTTTAATTTCATTAATGTCTTGTGTTGTATGCTACACCAATATTACCTTGCGCTATACGCAACACCGTATTAGCTTGCAGTATACGCAACACTATTCTTGGATTGTGTTACACACAATTTTGATAATAGTTATTCTATGCAACAATGAGTATATATATATATATATATTCAATGTATCAATGAAATATGGTTGATTTATGATGTACGAAACAACGCAGGATTCTTGCACAGCACGCAACCCTGACTTGGCTTGCATTGCACGCAATCACGACCTTCCTCGATAGCGTGTGTTTTACGTAATACCAGGTTTTACTAAACAACGATATATTATTATAATATTATTATGAACTAGCTGTTATGAATAGTATTAAATAAATTTTGAATCTTATAACATTATAATTTGTCTTACACATTTTCTAAAACATGGTATACGAACAAAATAAATTTTTTGGGTAAAATAAGTATTTTTCAAAAAATGCAGTTTTGCCGCCTTTTGATGGCGCACCCACTTTAAATCTAGTTTTTGAAATTTTTATAATTTCAATTTGATAAAATAAAATTCTTCTTTGAAATCATGAAATAAAAATTTACTTTGGATAAATTTTTCATATTATTCTGGTAACTTTCATATTTTGATGAATAGTAAAAACACGCTATATTTTAATTAAAAACAACTTTTTTCATCACAATAATTTATATGAATAAATTATAATATTGAATGGTTTTAAAATATAAATATAATATAATTTTACCATTTATTCTACCTTGAATTCGTAGGATAAATCAATTCAATCTTTTGCAATGTTTTAAAAAAACCCGTTTTCTTTCGACAACGGGATAAATTTTAATTTAATTTCTGCAACTTTTTTGTATTGAATTTGTAAAAATGGATTCCATATTTGGAATCAGTGGATCCAAATTATGTTAATAAGCTACTTTTTATTTTTGGGAATTATGAATAGTAACTACGATAAATTTTATTTACCATAGTTAAAGGTAAATCAGGTAATTAAGGGTAAATATAATATTATAAAATTATCCTAACACATGTCACAATCATATTGGATGACTAAAAGTCGACACATATCACCTAAGGGTAGGATTAGATTCATTTGATGGACTTTTTTCCATGAAAATAATTTAATTATTTTTAAAACCAAAGAATGTGACAACATGTCACTTTCTTAAATCTTATAAGTATAATAATTATAATTTAGTGATAAACTTCATGAAACTTAGAACATGAATAATATCCAGAAAGCTAATACAATTATCTACATCATAAAAAAAATTATAATTTTTAGGGATTAAATAATTATCATTTATTATGACACAAATATGATGCAGTAATTGTCTTATTAATGAAATATTGACATAATTGTTGTTATAAATGCCCAAATAAATGTAATTTGAGACTTTTTATTGCATACCTTAATTTTTAAGGTTAATATGACATATTATTGTTGATATAAGTAACTTGTTTCGAACTTATCATTCTGTTATGAATTTCATAAAAATCATGTACCAAATTGTGTCAAAATTGACATAAATTAGTTTTTAAAACATATTTTATATTATTAATTGTTATTTAATTCCTAAAAATCTAAGGTTCGGCCAAATTACTTAGATAATGATATATATATTAATAATAAACAACTTGGGGTTCGTTTGTCTTGTTATGGTAAGTTTATTAACCATATAGTGTAAGAAAACAAAAAGACACGGTAAAAGATAAATTATTTAACATAGTGTTAAATCTAATTGATTAGGTTAAAATAATAACCTAAACTTGTCTAAATCCTATTGGATGAGATTATTTCGACCCATCCCCACTTTATATTCGAAATAAGACCCTTTGGAACCATTATAAACTAAATTTGACCTTAATATAAAATAATATTTTGATATTTTCCTAAGGTGCCCCTCTCCTCCCTTATAAAAGGGCACCTCCTCCCTCTCCTCCTCACACCAATTTGAGCATTCAATCTCGTCCAACCCCTGAAAATTCTCTTCTCCACTTCCCTAGTATCATCCTAGAGGCCCTGGGCTTCTTCAAAGACCATCCTTAGTTCTTTAAGTGGAGTTTAAGTGAAGGCGCGTCAAAAGGAGGTAATATCCATTACCGATCTTTTTCAATTTCTTTCTTCTTCAAATTCTTCTTCTTTAGTTGTTTCATGATAAAGTAATAACATAAGTATTTATTATATACTGATATGTTATTATAAATATGAAACAACTCTAATTAACCTTCTATCCATCCGACAGAAAAAGGAAATCACCGCGTGTGCGTACGTACGGAATATCGTCTCCACGCCCTGGTGTAATCTATTATCCTCCACCACCATAATTGGATTGGTATAATGGTGTAATGAGTAACTATATATGATTATTATAAAGTGATATTGATATTGAAATATTATACATACACTTCAACATAATTCCATGACCATGGGAACGATATCATCGCTGGTGCGTACGTACGGACTACCGTCTCCACGACGCGATGAGATTCATTATCCTTGTTAACCATTCCAGAATGATTATAAAGTATATATAATGAATAATAATGAAATATATGACATGGTAAATCTAATGGATTTATGTATATATATATGTCATCTACTTACTTCCATTCAAGACAAAAAGGAAAGGAAAACAGCGTTCATGCGTATGTACGGACTACCGTCTCCATAAACGGTGTGTTTACTTTCATTTATCTATCTATTATATATATATATATATATACTAAATATATATGATATATAAATCATATTTTATATTCTGGAAGTAATTAAATCATGATATAAGTAATAATAATGTCAAGAACAACAAGTCCAAACACCTACGATAAATGAAACGATTTTACCCAAAACGCTTCTTTAACATGGAATTTACAAAAGAACGGGTAATATAAAGTCATAAGTGAACCATATATGATATCATAACAATGAATATGATTTTTAAATAAGTTAATGACATTATGTAAATCATTATATAGGAGGTTCGGATACGTACAAAGCATATCGGACATAAGGTAAGGGAAATATCACAATCTCATTTTTATCCGAGATTGTTTATACTTTGGTATTTACTGGGGTGTATTTTATCATCCACATCCATGTTTCCTCAATATGTAATATTTATATCCTTATACAATAGTTTATATCCAATTTTACCCTTCGGTGAGTTTTTAGTAAAAGATATGAAAGGAATCTTTTGTCATTTTTTATACAAGGTACTTTTTGACTTTTCTGACAAAAGTACGAGAAGAATGTTTTATTTAACTTATACGGAATGAATGGATTTTTAAAACATTATTTCCAAGAATATTAATTTATAATTTTTCAAGTTTATTTTTAATAAAATTCTTTTAGTTTAAAATTGTATGACATGTTAATAAAGGAAAAATGTTTTTGAAGTAGAAAGGATATTTTCCTTAAGAATGGAGTTCAAGTGTTTTATCAAAATTATTTTCCATCTAAGATAATAAAGGGTTCTGTTTCTATCCCTATTATTAAATGTATTTGATTATGTTGTGATGGAAATATTTTTATGAATTCTTTTATCTTATATGAATTTTTTTATGATGTCACGATGTTTAAGAATCCCATTTTTATTACATGGGTTATGCTATGATGTATGGTTTATGATTTTGTGGCACACATAAGAATGGTATCATTATGAGATGGGTGGGACCTATATCTCCCTCTAATGCATTGGGTAAAGATTTTATATCTCATGAGATAGACATGGCTGGAATGGTAGGATATACTGGTTCAGTGAAACAGGACTGAAACGAGGGTGACTCAGTTTAGAAATGGACTTTGTCCACTAAGATAGTCTTGGAAATGAGTCTTGACTAAAAAGATATGATTCTCTATGATTATGTGTGTATGCCACAAAGTTTCATGTTTTACGTTATAATTATTTGGATTGCATTTCACTACTATGATTTATCCCATGTTATGAAATTATGCTCTCTTTTGCAGGTTAAGATTTCCAAAATGTTATGTTCTTATGAATATGATGTGATTGATATTTCTTTTGTTTACCCTTACTAAGCATTTGAGCTCACCCTTTTATGTTTTCTTTTCCCCAGGATATAAAGAAAGGTATTAGGTAAAAAAAGGAAGATCTTTATGGGAGATGTTGAAGATATTTCACCACGATTAGATGATTATATTCCGAGTTTCCAAAGACACTAAACTATTACGGTCCTTATGTGTGTGTTTTTGTTATGTACTAAGTATTCCACAGAAGTAATGTGATGTCCATGTACGTCAGGCTTCAGGTCTCTACAGTTGGTATCAGGGGAAAGGTTTAGTCAACCATTGGAAACTAGGATGTGAAAATGTTAGTGAGATCCCTAGAGATATTTCTAAGGTATGTCTAGGGATGTCTTTCAGGTTAAGTATACGTATAGGTTATAGTCCTAGAATTGTGCTAAGGATCTTATAATTTAACCTACGATGTTAGATATTGATGGTACTCCCCCTTTACTATGTTGTTTAATCTAGCATTATTTTGCCTCTCACAAAATTATTTTTTTGTTTTAGTTAATGGAGGGAACCAGAAGGAATTCAGTTAACATTGAATCCAATGGAAAAATTAGTGACTATAAGCAACAAAATTGTGTAATCCCTAGAGAGAAAGATACTGTGATTATGCCAAATCAGTCATCGCGATATATGATTAACAAGGTGAAATTTAGTGGTATTCCTAATTCATAAAATAAGAGGAAGATAGACTATTATGCATGTTCGCGTGTTGAGGAGCATAAAGAAAGGAAGATTGAGATTTCTAAAGTAGGGAAGAAGAACCTTGAGGAATACCTCAAATGGAGGGACTGATGTTATCTATGTGGAGAAAAGGGTCATAGAGTGACAAACTATTATGGAGTTTAATGTATTATTTGTGGAGAACATGGGAATTACCCAACTCAATGCCCTGACCTAAAAAGTTACTTCTAAATCAAGGAAGGACTTATTCCAGGACAATCATTGAAGAGGATGGATTGAAGTGTTTTTGTATTGGTATTCAAGAATAATGTTGTTGAGGTACTTTTATTGTGTATTGGAATATTTTTGTATTAGTCTATTGTGGTTTTCAATAATTTTAAGGTATCAGTAACCTTGAAAAGTGATTCAAATATTTTGGAAAGCAGATGATATGCGCATAATGATGGGATAAGGAGAAAATTAAATGTTTGACAGTATTCATGTGCTCATGATTGATATGAGGACTAAGTGATATCATGGTTTGAGTATATAGAATTTTGAGGATTTTGGTATGTGTAAAGTGTTAACTTTTAACTACATTCATGTTTTCACTAAGGTTCAATGGGTATTCAAGAGAATACATGATTAAGTCCTTTGAATGTTTGGAATGTGACCAGTAAGACATATCTTATGATATATAGGGATCAACAATGGTATTAAAACTCTGGTAATCATTTTCACTATATTATGAGAATGGACTACAGTATTATGGATAAGCCTAATGATTGGAATGGATTATGTTGGACATAAGTTAGTATTGTTTAAGGATAGATGTTTTTTTCGATATTATTGATGGGATGTTATAGTAATATAGTTTTAGAAAAAGGACAACCTGCAGGACGGGCGACATCCCATCGCGTCGGACAAGGTCGTAGGAATTGAACCCACAACCGAAGTGCGACTGGCCTTTATCGCCTACAACTGGCCTACAGGAAGTCCCTGGTTAGTAGAAACTAGTTTTATTTTATTAAGCGGTATGATATATGAAGTATAAGTTCATTTTAGGAACCATATATGATTAATCTCAATATAGATGGACTTATGTATTTTTTGATAACTTTTCTAACCTTTTGTTTGAGACAGATGGAATGACCCATCATTCTATCACATGATCTGCTAACACATCAAGAATGTCAAATTCAACTTCATTTCTTTATGAGATAAAGTAGAAATTGTCTAAAGAACGACAAACGGTGAGACTATACCAAAATCACGAAAGTATTTTTTCTAATTACAATTTCATCAAATTTAGGGAAATGATCCTGAAAACCAAAAATGTTGTCCTAGTGCTCTTATATCTGATGAATCAGATAGTACCTTATATCATCACAAATTTATGGATTAGTTATTACTGGCTTTTCCATAGCCATGTTCTCTACCACTCTCCATCAGAACATGATGGTTAGATTTCTCTTCCATATCCATATTTTCACCTATGTGGAAACCCGGTGATTAGTTTATTTGGGTAACCGTTACGTTTCACACTTTTTTTTAAAGATTTGTTTTGTTATTCCTTTTTACGATGTGGGTTTCTATTAAAGAAACTTTCGAATAGTAAACCATTTATAACCCCGATGAATTTCGAGGGCGAAATTCATTTTAAGGGGGGTAGAATGTAACACCCTGAGATTTTATGAAAAATATTCTTTTAATTTCATTAATGTCTTCTGTTGTATGATACACCAAGATTACCTTGCGCTATACGCAACACCGTATTAGCTTGTAGTATACGCAACACTATTCTTGGATCGTGTTACACACAATTTTGATAACAGATATTCTATGCAACAATGAGTATATATATATATATATTCAATGTATAAATGAAATATGGTTGGATTATTATATATGAAACAACGAAGGATTCTTGCACAGCATGCAACCCTGACTTGGCTTGCATTACACGCAATCGCGACCTTTCTCGATAGCGTGTGTTGTACGCAATACCAGGTTTTACTAAACAACGATATATTATTATAATATTATTATGAACTAGCCGTTATGAATATTATTAACTAAATTTTGAATCTTATAACATTATTATTTGTCTTACACATTTTCTAAAACATGGTATAAGAAAAAAATAATTTTTTCGGGTAAAATAAGTATATTTAAAAAAATGCAGTTTTTCCACCTTTTGATGGCACACTCACATTAAATCTAGTTTTTGACATGTTTATAAGTTCAATTTGACAAAATAAAATTTTTCTTTGGAATCATGAAATAAAAATTTACTTTGGATAAATTTTTCATATTATCCTGGTAACTTTCATATTTTGATGAATAGTAAAAACACGCTATATTTTAATTAAAAACAACTTTATTCATCGCAATAATTTATATTGTTAAATTATAATATTTAATGGTTTTAAATTATAAATAGAATATATTTTTTACCATTGATTCTACCTCGAATTCATAGGATAAATCAATTCAATCTTTTGCAATGTTTTAAAGAAAAACCCGTTTTCTTTCGACAACGGGATTAATTTTAATTTAATTTCTGAAACTTTTGTGTATTGAATTTGGAAAAGTGGATTCCATATTTGGAATCAATGGATCCAAATTATGTTAATAAGTTACTTTTTATTTTTGGGAATTATGAATAGTAACTACGGTAAATTTTATTTACCATTGTTAAAGGTAAATCGGGTAATTAAGGGTAAATATAATATTATAAAATTACCCTAACACATGTAAAAATCCTATTGGATGACTAAAAGTCGACCAATATCACCTAAGGGTCGGATTAGATTCATTTAATGGACTTTTTTCCATGAAAATAATTTAATTATTTTTAAAACCACAGAATTTGACAACATGTCACTTTCTTAAATCTTATATGTATAATAATTTTAATTTAGTGATAAACATAATGAAACTTTGAACCTGAATATTCTCCAGAAAGCTAATACAATTATCTACATCATATGAATTTTTTTAGAATTTTTAGGGATTAAATAATTATCATTTATTATGACACAAAGATGATGCAGTAATTGTCTTATCAATGAAATATTGACATAATTGATGTTATAAATGCCCAACTAAATGTAATTTCAGACTTTTTATAACTTACCTTAATTTTATAGGTTAATATGACATGTTATTTTTGATATAAGTAACATGTTTCGAACTTATCATTCTGTTATGAATTTCATAAAAACCAGGTACCAAATAGTGTCAAAATTGACATAAATTAGTTTTTAAAACAAATATTATATTATTAATTGTTATTTAATTCTTAAAAATCTAAGGTTCGGCCAAATTACTTAGATAAAGATAGATATATTAATAATAAACAACTTGGGGTTTTTTTGGCTTGTTATGGTAATTTTATTAACCATATAGTGTAAGAAAACAAAAATACACGGTAAAAGTTAAATTATATAACATAGAGTTAAATCTAATTGATAAGGTTAATTTAATAACCTAAACTTGTCTAAATCCTATTGGATGAAAGGATTTAGACCCATAACCACATTATCTTCTAAATAATATCCTTTGGAACCATTATAAACCGAATTTGACCTTAATATAAAATAATATTTTGAGATTTTCCTAGGGTACCCCTCTCCTCCTTTATTAAAAGGCACCTCCTCCCTCTCCTCCTCACACCAATTTGAGAATTCAAGCTCATACAACCCCTAAAAAAATGTCTTCTACGCTTCCCTAGTATCATCCTAGAGGTCCTGGTCTTCTTCAAAGACCATCCTTAGTTCTTTAATTGGAGGTTAAGTGAAGGCGCGTCAAAAAGAGGTAATATCCATTACCGATCTTTTCCAATTTATTTCTTCTTCAACTTCTTCTTAATTAGTTGTTTCATGATAAAGTAATAACATCAGTATTTCTTATATACTGATATGTTATTATAAATATGAAACAACTCTAATTAACCTTCTATCCATCCTACGGAAAAAGGAAATCACCGCGCATGCGTACGTACGGAATACCGTCTCCACGCCGTGGTGTAATCTATTTTCCGCCACCACCTTAATTGGATGGGTATAATGGTGTAATGAGTAACTATATATGATTATTATAAAGTGATATTGATACTGAAATAGTATAAATACACTTCGTCACAATTCCACGACCATGGGAACGATATCATCGCTCCTGCGTACGTAAGGACTACCGTCTCCACGACGCGATGAGATTCATTATCCATGTTAACCATTCTAGAATGATTATAAAGTATATATAATTAATAATAATGAAATATATGACATGTTAAATCTAATGGATTTATGTGTATATATATTTCATCTACTTACTTCCATTCATGAAAATAAGGAAAGGAAAACATCGTTCATGCGTACGTACGGACTACTGTCTCCATGAACGGTGTGTTTCATTTCATTTATCTATCTATTATATATATATATATACTGAATATATATGATATATAAATCATATTTTATATTCTGGATGTAATTAAATCATGATATAAGTAATAATAATGTCAAGAACAACAAGTCCAAACACCTAGGATAAATGAAACGATTTTACCCAAAACGCTTCTTTAACATGGAATTTACAAAAGATCGGGTAATATAAAGTAATAAGTTAACCATATATGATATCATAACAATGAATATGATTCCGTAATAAGTTAATGACATTATTTAAATCATTATACAGGAGGTTCAGATACGTACAAAGCATATCGGACATAAGGTAAGGGAAATATAACAATCTCATTTTTATCCGACATTGTTTATACTTTGGTATTTACTGGGGTGTATTTTATCATCCACATCCATGTTTCCTCAATATGTAATATTTATATCCTTCTACAATAGTTTATATACAATTTTACCCTTCTGTGAGTTTTTAGTAAAAGATATGAAAGGAATCTTTTGTCATTTTTCATACGAGGTACTTTTTGACTTTTCCGATAAAAGTACGAGAAGAATGTTTTTTTAACTTATAAGGAATGAATGGATTTTTAAAACATTATTTCCAAGAATATTCTTTTACAAGTTTTCAAGTTTATTTTTAATCAACTTATTTTAGTTTAAAATTGTATGACATGTTAATAAAGGAAAAATGTTTTTGAAGTAGAAAGGATATTTTCCTCAAGAATGAAGTTCAAGTGTTTTATCAAAATTATTTTCCATCTAAGATAATAAAGGGTGCTATTTCTATCCCTATTATTACATGGATTTGATTATGTTGTGATGGAAATATTTTTATGAATTCTTTTATATTATATTAATTGTTTTATGATGTCACGATGTTTAAGAATCCCATTTTTATTACATGTGTTATGCTCTGATGTATGGTTTATGATTTTGTGGCACACATAAGAATGGTATCATTATGATATGGGTGGGACCTACATCTCCCTCCAATGCATTGGGTAAAGATTTTATATCTCATGAGATAGACATGACTGGAACGGTTGGATATACCGGTTCAGTGAAACAGGACTGAAACGAGGGTGACTCGGTTTAGAAATGGACATTGTCCACTAAGATAGTCTGGGAAATGAGTATTGACTAATAAGATATGATTCTCTATGATTATGTGTGTATGCCACAAAGTTTCATGTTTTATGTTATGATTATTGGGATTTCATTTCACTACTATGATTTATCCTATGTTATGAAATTATGCTCTCTTTTGCTGGTTAATATTTCTGAAATGTTATGTTCTTATGAATATGATGTGATTGATATTTCTTTTTTTTAACCTTACTGAGCATTTGAGCTCACCCTTTTATGTTTTCTTTTCCCCAGGATATTAAAAAAAAATTTAGGTAAAAAAAAGGAAGATCATTATGGGAGATGTTGAAGATCTTTCACCATGGTTAGAAGATTATATTCCGAGTTTCCAAAGACACTAAACTATTGCGGTCCTTGTGTGTGTGTTTTTGTTATGTACTAAGTATTCCGCAAAAGTAATGTAATGTCCATGTACGTCAGGCTTCGGGTCTCTACAGGCATTACCTATGTAACTATAGAAACACACACATATCCAATCCCACAAATCATAAAATTTAAAACAATATGTAATCCATGAAGGAAAACCACAATGGATAACACAACATGGGTGAAAAAGAAAAGTAATATACAAGAGGGTAACCCAAGTTAGAATACAAACCCACTGAAATGAAAGTGTTTGTAATACATGTACTGAAGCTCATTGTAGGAAACCCTACCTAATGTGTAGGTGAACAGAATCTAACTGATGCTATAGGATTACCTCTCACCTGTTTGATCTCACTCGGAACCACCTGGTCATGGGCGACCTAGGTCTCTGTCAAAACATCGGTCGTCTGTACAAGACACACACATGTGGACCAAATCCATATAGGGGTGAGTGAAACAGTAATCAGTAGGACACTCCAAAAACACAATGGGATGGCCAAAATGTAAAGTACATATGATGTATTTTCATCTCACACAGGTATAAATCTATTTAACTAAAAGAAATATTATCAGACGTAGTCCACAAAACACCGTGTATCGAGGAAAAACTTAGTCCCGATGAGCCATTCAGTCCAGATGAGACACTTAGTCATATTGAGACACTTAGTCATTTCTAGTTATGTAGCCTCAAGATCATGCATTATTAATGTCACATAGTCTTTAAGTCATATAGTCTTCAAGGAACATAGTCTCCATGTCATAGCCATCCACATTATTCCCCTCTTAGCGTGCTGGATTAAAGATAACCCACTCCTAAAGACAAAGTCATAACATAAATTCCAAAAAACCCACATAGATTATTTCAAAAGGACTTTCTTGTCACCATGCATCTAACGCCACAAAAAGCTCCTAAAACAGACATACAGTTGGGAAGTTACATGTTATTTAGTAAAAAGGGGTTAGTTGGGTCTGAGTATGGTCTGACCTGACCCAAATGGAATGGTACACCTGACCCATCAGGTCTGACCAGATACATCATGTCCGACTTGACTCACTGAGCCAGTTTGGCTTAAACCACTATCTCCACCCCTGGCCAGACCAATTTAGGCTCTTTCGGTCAACCTGGAAGTGGTGGATGTTGTGTCCCACCTCCCTGATGCGGTCGACTGATGAGCTTGCCACTCCTCCCGCACATTTTCCACGGGACTAAAAGCCAGTCGAATGATGAAGTGATCCACAGCATCTCCAGTCTGCACCGCCGCAGCCCACCATGGTTGTTGCTCCAGTCACCGCACACAGTCGTGCCATCATGGGTTCTTACTCGCAGACTCCTACGCCAGAACTCGTGGCATGCAGTCACGAGTTGTCCCACCGTCGAAGCCCTGTTGGACCACGATTCACCACCGCCGCTGGCTTCCATGTCGGCGGCCTTCCACCAAGCTCGACCATGTCGACATGCTGATGTTTCCTCCACTTTCGGCCTCCCAGCAGGTGGCCTCCCCTCACCAAGGTCCGCCATGAAAGACCGGAGCCGCCTCACATAACCATTGTCCCAGAACCCACTTTAGATCATTGTGCCTAATGAAGAATGAGGATAACAAGAATAGGGAAAAGGGACATGAACAAGAATACAAAAATTGGATGGATCTAGGCCATTTTCTTGTCGGCCTCAAACCATGTATATTAGAATTGAAGAATGAGAGGTAAAATTACATTATCTCTATGCGTGTATAATTCCTGAATCAAATCCCACAACAGAGCACCCATCCTGTAAGAACGATCGACCCACAGATCAATGTATTCATGGGGTAATCCATGTCCATCATTTTAATGAATGAATTGGGAGAAAATAACACATAAAATAAAATCCCTACCCATGATTATATCATTCATGATCATTGATTCATTGATGTGATGATCCGTTGAAGAATGATCTCAATCTGTGTCTTTGTCGTCGTTCACCGTTGAGAGGAAAAACTTCAGTCTTTACCCGAGAGCCCTCAGAGAATTCCAGAGTTGTGAATTTCAGTCATGGACCCATACCTATAGTTTATTAAATAGGAAACATTATTGTTCCACTGCATAATGCCAAATTATTATATTTAAATAGAATATTTTAATGATGTTAATGTCCAAAATTTAATTTTCACCCTCAGCCAGTGCTGGTCGATGTTTGGGCCCACCTAAAGTTGAGATTCTATTAATTACACAATGTTAAGATCTGGTTTTTGATCTGAGCAAATATTTATATGTTATTAATGTTTTAATTTAGTCCCCCTAAAGTTTTTAATAAAAAACTGATCTTTATTCAAAGATTTATTTTGGGCACACCGGGCCTTAGAATCACGAGTAGTTTAACTGTATGGTATTGAAATTTTATAAAATAATTTATAAAAATAATTTATTGAAAAATTCTAGTCATTAAATTCACCCCACCATAGAGATTTTCATCCTTGAAAGCGAAAACAAGGTCTAATAAACAAAAAGGTTAGGGTACTGGGCATGAATATGAGCCTTCTACTCCCATGTGTTCTCTTAGATATTCTCATGATTCTACTAAAAGTTCACTAGAGGAATTGACCTCCCACAAAGGATCCACTTCTATTGATCATCTATCTCCCCTGGGAACTCCGTAAACATCACCCCATAACCAATGTGCAGCTCGCCCTAGTCGATGACGTGCGATGGATCATGCATTTACCACCTCAGCTACAACACGTGAAAGACATAATGCACCTGATGCATCAATGGTGGTAGAGCTAGGTGGTACGCTACTTCACCAACTCTTCTCATAATCTAAAAGGGGACATTGAATCTTGAAGATTAATTGTCTCCCCATAAAAATCTCTATAATACTCATAGAAGTGAGACTCGAAGAAACCAATGGTATCCCACCATGAACTTCAAGGGCCTCTGCCGCGTTTCCGCATATGATTTCTGCACACTCTATATAGTCCTCCTGCACTCCTGGATGATTTTTAATTTCTCATTTGTGGACTATACCAAATTTATACCCATGACCGATAACTCCCCTCAGTCTGTCCAGTATATTGGTGACCTAGATGGTTTCCAGTACAAGGCCTCGAATGGTTCCATAACAATGGTTGAGTGGTATGTGTTGTTATATGCAAACTCCACCAGAGGCTGGTGATTGTCCGAAATGTAACCAAAATCTAGTATGAAAGCACGTTTCATGACCTCTAGAACATGTATGGTCCTCTTCATATGGTCATACTTCTTAGGATGAAATTCCATTCTCTAGAAAAACTGAGTCATGACCACCTCCTATAATCCACTTCACAGCCAAGATGTAAAGAGAGCACCATGATATAAATCAATCTTCAAAGACACCTTGTGAATCTAAACTATATCCTAAATGGAGATGTATTCTAATAACTCTATCGAACTATACTTCAAAATGCTTGGGAAGTGGGCCAACATGGTGAGTCATTCAAATTTCACCAAGATGGTACCGTGTCCCTAAGAATTATGAGGTAAACCTGTCACAATGTCCATCTATATTCCATCCCACTTCTACTATTTCACATCAAGTGGATGATCCATGACTACTAGAACCTGATATTCTACCTTCACATTCTAAAAAGTGAGGCACCAAGAAACGGACACTGCCAATGCCTTCTCCACCATGACCACTAGAACTAACGCTAGAGGTCAGTGTATATCATTTCTGAGCCTAGATATACCTCCAAATGGATGTTTGAAACTCCCTCAAAACAACTTCTCAGAACAGCACTACTATAATGGTGCACCCTCTAAAAATGAAGACATGCTCCCCACCTATTGAATATCCATCATGGGCTTTCCCTGTGGATAACTTAGCACACCGGGTCTCATAAATTACGTCCCCATGTTTTTCCTCCCTAACACACAGTTATAGTGGAGGAGTAAAAACCATTGAATAGAGGTAAGATACTCCATCACGATCCACGAAGGATATCTACATCGCTGCTAACTCTTATGACACCTCACTCATCAACTTCAAGCCAAATCTCCTACTGAGTACATCCGCCACCACATTCCCCTTCACAAGAGTGTATACAATCTCAAAGTTACAATCTTGGAGGAAATCTAAAACTACCTCTGTCTTGAGTTTAGGTTCTTCTGGGAGAAGATATACATGATATGTTTGTGGTCGGAGTATATGGTAAACCCCTCACCCATCAAGTTGTGCTACCACATTTTCAATTCAAATAACACTACTACTAGCTCGAGATCATGGGCCATATAGTTTTGATCATGAGTCCTCAACTATCATGAACCATATGCAATCAATGATTTCCCCTACATCAAGTCACAACCTTGTCCAATCATTGAAGCATCATATAACACTACATTCCCAACACCCACCTCTGATATTCTCAAGATGGAGGTTCTCATCAACTTCCACCTCAGCTTCTAAAAACATTGTTGGAACTTCCCCATCCACATGAAGGGTTGTCCATTCATGTAAAAGTTAATAAGGCTGATTCTACCCTAAAACAGTTCGACACGAAAATCTGATAGTATCCAACCAAACTCAAGAAAATGTAAACCTCATTCATTCTACTAGGTGGCTCCCTAGAAATCATGGCCTCTATCATCACTGGATCAACCGCAACTCTTGCCTTTAAATGAAATGTCCTAGAAAGTGGACCTCATAAATCCCGAACATTCACTTTGAGAGGTTCCCATAAAGATGGTGCTCTCAGATCGTATCATGGACCATCCTCATGTGTGTTTCAAGCTCACCCTCAGATGCAAAGTAAACCAGGATGTCATCAATGAATACCTAGATGAACCGTTCAAGGTGAGGATGGAAGATCCTATTCATTAGTCCCATGAATACTACTGTAAAGTTGGGAACACAAAACGACATCCCCATGTAATCATAGTAGCCATAATGACATCTGAATTATATCTTTGGTGTATCCTCATCCTTTACATGAATCATGTGATAGCCATACCAAAGGTATATCTTTGTGAACCACCTCGATCCATTCATCTGATTGAAGAGGTCATCAATTCTCAACAGCATGTAATTTTTCTTCACGATTCCATAATTGAGGCACCGATAGTCCTCAAACAACATCAATCTCCCATCCACCATCTAGGAAAAAATACAAAGGCTTCCCAAGGTGAAACACTAGGCCTCACAAAGCCCTTCCTCTGCATGTCCTCAAGCTGTAAACTCAACTCATGAAGCTCCATGAGAGACACCTGATATATCGGTGTGGATATCAGTGCCTTATCGAGGTATATTTCAATGAATAATTCAACTTCCCTATGATGAGAAAAACATGGAACATCTTTAGGGAATATTTCCTTGTACTCTTCCACACCTTTGGAAAATCGAGGACTGCTATCATCCACCACATTTAGGATAAGACAAGCTAACTAGTGAGTAATTGGCTGCACCCTCCTCTAAGAAACTCCATATTGTGCTGTATGTGTTTCCTTTTTGCTGGTAAAGAGAAAACTTTTTCCCATCTCCATGGACACAACACACTCTATGCCTAAAATAGTCAATCTGATTATAGCCTGTAGATAACAAGTCCACACCCTAAATAATATCCTTAGGACTAAATGCTACTAATATAATATCCCAGCTAAATCTCACTCCTTAAAGAGTAATCTTACACTAATGGAACTAGGATGTGATCATAAAATCCCGTATTTAAGAGCCCCCAAAAATATGGATCGAGATAACGACTCTATAGGAATCTCTAAGCACTAAACCAAGTCCACAAAAAAAAGAGAGTGAATGAAACCAGAGTCTATAAAATATAAATATATTGGAGGAGAATACATAGATCATAACTCTAATCATATTTGAAGCCTTAGGATCTTACGACTCTATCACCTAATGTTGGGCACATCCCTTCCCACCTGCTCTCTGAGCTCGTCGTGGACCACATGGGTGGTGGTGGTAGTACCTCAAACCTATGCCCACCACCCTCTACTATGCCCACTCCCCTACCATGTCTACAAACCTATGTACTACCTTATTAAAACCTCTAACTTATCCTAGGAAGTCTAATGACCATATGTTGATCATCAGTGTGGCTAGTCACGTAGTCATGAGCCAAGAGTTCCCAACCACGACACGTGTAGTAGAACTCATCCACCATTTAACTAACTCTACCATTGGAGCCTCTTAGTTTTGAACCTATGCCCTGAGGTCTTATTATGGGGTAATTGACCTAATTGGGTCCATGTGTCTGTTATTGGCTACCCACTTCCAATGATTTAGCTATCTGGTGACTACTAGTATCTCCCACCACTAGCACTTGCTCCACAAGAAAGCTCTCCATGAGAAAATCTCACTCCATTACCCCAGCATTAGTCAGTATGCAAAGGGATATAATTGGCTCTTTAATATCCCAGAGTATCCCATGCTTGAAAGTATGATCCCTGAAGAACTGGTCTCACACCATGTATGCGGTGTAGCGAGATAAGCATGTAATTCTCACCAAGTAATCTTTTGCCGTCAGGATGCCATACTGTAGGTGCAGGAGCACCTATATATGTGATGAGCATATCGTAGTTGGGAAGAAATCCTCCCTGAAGAGTCTCACAAATTCTTTCCAATAGAGGATAGTTTCATCAAGTTTCTGGATCACTAATCTCCACCGCATTCTCACTAATCCTAGATGAAGGCTCACAACTAGGATGACCATATGAATGGGAGATGTCCTCACAAGGTCGAAGACGCATGTGACCGCCTCCAACCAATCCTCAACAACCTAGGGGTAGTCTCACCCCTGAACCTTGGAGGTCCTTACCTCTGGGGCACGTGTAATTCATTGAGCCTGTGTGCATCCTCTACGAATAGTGCTAGTAGAATCTGGCGATCAATGGGTGGTGGAATAACAGGTACACCACCCGCTGAAGCTATCTCTAGTACTATTACCTATACTGGCGCCTCATTTATAGACATACCATCCTCATTTCAATGCAATAGAATCCTAGCTGGCTGTCAGTGGGGAGGCATCCTGAAACTGATCTAGATGAACCACGATCATTAGAATAAACATGTGGTGATAACTGAAGAAGGACATGAGAACGCACTCCAAAATTCTATATGATGCATGTACAATTTATTTCCCTATATCCAGGGTTTTCATATGCCAAGTCTGAAAGAAGTTGTCCATATTCCTGGTGTATGGATACGTCGGCCACCACACCAACACTAGAATCCCTATCCTAGAAGTCAAACTTGAAACACTCGACACTATAGACCTAAATCTATCTCACAGACTGTCAGTACCAAAGTGAAATCGAACCCCTCTGATTCCACTCGATCACGACACATCCCAGAGGGGTCCGTGTCATGACTCCTCAAGAACGCCTCTAATAAGACAAGGGGATGGTGACTATCATTGAGTAAGAATATCAATAAAACGGGATGCATTACCAATGTACTTATACACACATACACATATCAAATCTCACAAATGCTGAAATGTAATAATCTAATTAAACCATTCATCTAAACCATTAAGGATAACACAAACAAAGTGAAACAGGAAAGTAAAGTACAAGAGGGTAACCCGGTACAGAATATAAACCCACCAAAAATAAAGAGTTTGTAACACAAATATTGAAGCTCGTCCATAGAAAAACCCTACCTGAAGGGTAGGTGAAGGGAAGCTACCTGAAGACACAGGGGTATGCCTTGTCTGTTTGATCTCACAGGGAACCACCTGGTCCTAGACTAGCTAGGTCTCCTTCTAAAAGTCGGTCATCTGTACAAGACATGACATGTTCAAGAAATTCCCGTGAAGGGGTGAGTAAAATAATACATAGTAGGAAACCACAAAAACAATAAAGGGAAGATCATAAAGGAACTTATACATGAATTATTATCATCTCACAAATGTATAAATCTATGACGCTAAAAGATGGATTATCAAACGTAGTCCAAAAAACACATAGTTTCGATGAAACACTTAGACTTGATGTGACACTCTACCCTGAGGAGACACTTAGTCCCTCTTAGACACATAGTACCAGTGATTCACATATCCTCAAGTTCACATAGTCTTCAAATCACATTGTCTTCAAGTCACATAGTATTTGCGTCACATCCAGCCACATGATTCCTCTCTTAGTATGCTAAATTCGAGAGAAACTACTCCTCGTGCCTATTAGAATAATTCAACATAGAAAAAAACCACTCATCGTATCTTAATGGGACCTTATCATCACTCGGTTTTCCAATTCCACAAATAGATCATCAAATGGACATATGGTTTGGATGTTATGGGCATTTTAGTAAAAATGGGATGGTAGGGTCGGAGCCCAATCCGACCTGACCCACTGGATCAACCCCACCCCTACACATTCTACAGGCCCGACCTGCCTTGGTATACTGCCTTGGCCTACTAGATCTACTCCAACCCACTCAATGAGGGATGGTTCGGTCCACCTAAAAGCGACGGATGTCGCGTCCCGCCTTGCTAATGTGGTTTACTGACCAACCAGATAACGTGGTGCCCTACCGCATCGCCAGTCTGCATCGCTATGCACTACCCTGATCATAGCTCCAATCACGACCAACGACTGCACCATCATTGGCTCCTACACCCGACTGTCAATCCAGAGACATCCTACGCCCCCATCCATGACCCCCTTCTTCGGGTCATCCCATCACTACGATCCTACTAGACCACTATTTGATTCCACTACTAACCACCATGTCAGCAGCCGTCTTGTTGTCTCGGCTACGTTGTCGGACCGATGATGCCTCCATTACCATCCAACCAGCCAATGTCCACCTCTCTCTAGGCTATACCATGAAATTTCAGAGTCTCCTCACACTAGCACCATTCTGAATCACATCTGGATCGATGTGCCCAATGATGAATAAGGAGAGCACAAATAGGAAACAAGGTGATGCATAATAACTCACAATGTTGATGGATCTAGGCCTTGTTATTGTTATATTAGATCCATCTACGTTAAAATTTAAGAATGTATTGTAAAACAACCACAACTCTAAGTATATGTAATTCTCGAATCAAATATGAGAACAAAGAACCCATCTCATAGAAACAGTCCACCCACAGATCAACTTGTTTATAAGATGATCCAAGTTCATCATTTGAAATAATGAATTGGAATAAAATCACATGGAAAAAAACCCCCTACATGGGATTAGATCATCCATTGTCATATATTCATTTTCGTTGACGATCTGTTGAAAGACAATCTCAATCTGCATCTCCCCTGTCATTCTACATTGAGAGGAGAAACATTAGCCATATCCCAAGAGCTCTCGAGGAATTATAGGTTTGTGAATTGTAACACTGGAACCCTTCCTCTTGGTTTAATACGAAAGAAACAAAGTTGGAAAACTTTGCAGCGCAAATTAAAATATTTTAATTTAATATTTTAATGATGCTCACTTCCAAAATTTAACCATAACCTAGAACCCATGCTGGTAATGTTTAAGCCATGCCTTTGATAAATCCATTGTTTTTTATGTAATAATGCCATCAAATTTCAATTCTGGATATCCATTTTGATTTTATTAATGTTTGAAGTTATCCACCTATGTGTTTTTAACAAACAACTAATTTTTATTCAAATATTCAATCCGGGCACACAATACCTCTGAATATCTATCCCTCTCAGGGACTGGTTTTAGAATATTCTCAATTAACATATAAAAATAAATCAATGAAAAGAAAGTTATTATAATATGATAACACCCTTTATAATGTTTATATTCCACCGGTTACTGTGAAAGGTATTATGTATGATATATCTAAGAAGTGTTCTAGTTATGAATAACATATTAACACATGGTATTGACTACTGATGGTGTAACAAACCAACTTGAATACTCTCTCAAACTAGTACCAAAACCGACCCATCACGAACCTAAAGGGTGTTCCCGATCCCCATGGGATGGTGACTAGAACCTTGGAAACAAATACTCCCAAACTATAACAAAAAAATGGAATATATATAGAAAAGGAACAATAGGGGATAAGATAAATATATTCCATAAATGAAAGAAAAAAGTGGAAACCAAACACCTTAAGTGTAAAAACAATATACAAGTACAACAAAAAATACTACCAACCTAGAAAAAACTACTCTATATGATAGCGTGTGAAGAATCCCACCATCTCACCACTAGCTACTCAACTCACTTGACATAAAAACCCGCCTCCTCATTATGGTGCCCTACCTTTACCTACATCAAAAGTCATTACCAATTATACATTCCATTGAAGGGGTATAAAGGTTATGAGCTAACATGCTCAGTTGGGTCTTCCCTAGTGTTCCATAACAAGTCTCTATAAAAACATCTTGAGTATGATAATTTAAAAAAATTGTGGCATTATTAGCAGTAAAATGGATTTATTGAAAGCATCATAAATATTTTACATATTTCCAATAATTCCAAAAAAATTGAATGTACAAAAATTTGAATAATAATTTTCATAATCATTTATCAAGATTCAAAGAAAGACTATCATAGAAAAATTAGTACAAAGAGAATCACTGGAAAATCGCACCAATTAACTCAACTGGTCAAGATAGAAAACTACTCATACCACAAAAATTAATATTTTATGTCTAGTCCCTATAACACATGACCACAGAGTAGAATAACACCTCCTGAGTGACCCCCCCAAATGCCAAGAACAAGTTCCTAGAATGACGTGTATATGGAGAAAATAAAATCCACTAATCTAACATTCTAATGGAAATATGGATAATGAACCTAGGATAAACCTCCCACAATGTACCCAAGGCTTCCCATGTGAAACATTTCATAAATCATTTTAATTCTATAAAAATATCCATTTTTTCATTTAACAAAAACTAGGGGAGACCAAATTTTCTAAAAACGCCTTTTATACACACATAAAAATCATGAAAAATTTATTTATAAATGAATTAAAAAATATAAGAACAATGCATTCCATCCAACAGATACTAGTTATTGAACCACCATCCTCAAAACATAGGTTCGTACACACCCATCAAGGATCATCAAATAAGAAGATCAATATAATGAAAAATGAGGATGGTGAACTGATCTAAATATCTATGAAATGATTCAATTTATCAAAAGGGATGGGATATAAGAGGAAAAAACACATACCTTAAGAACTCATAGGGGCCACACCACAACCAACAAAGGAAATGACCTACAGAACAAGATCCCACAATAGATTTTGAAAGAAACAAAAGGATACATCACTATGGACCGATGGATATGATAACGCAGCGCAACGGTGCTACCCCAAGAAAATAAATGAAGAATCAGAAAGACTTAATCACCCAGAGAGATTAAAGCCATCCACAATGGTGATAAATCCCTAAATAGATCAATCTGGATCAAATAAAGACTCCCAAAATCTCTAGAGAATTCTTCTATGTTGAGAGACAAAGGAGATATATAATCATTAAAAAAATATCACTTTAGAATCACCCAAAAGGAAAATATTGCAACATTTACTTGGAATTTAATACCTTTAAATTTCATTTAATCATAATGACACAAATATTAAAAAATACCCATTACCTTTTTATTAATACCCAAAATTTTAGTGTTACATGACGTTCAATATTTACACTTTGTTTTCTCACTTCAACTTGTGTATCAGATTCAAGATATCTTTAATGTATAAATTATACATTTTTTACTCCCATTACGTGATGTGTATTTAGCATGAAGATTGTGAAAATAGAAGAATCTTACCTGAAACCCCAAAATACCTCTAGAATTCCTTGAACATAGGGAGACCCCAAAAATCTATCAACACATTTATACACAAAATCTATTAATTGGACTGACATACATCCCCTAATATTAATTCATTTCCTGAAAAAAAATTCTCCATCCCCTAATGTCCTGAGATGCACCCAATTAAGAAGGAAAACAAGTAATGGGAAGGTAATTACTTGAATGTGGGTGAAGTTGTATTACAATATCCACTCCATAAGAATTAAAAACCATGGAAAGTAATGTGGAAGAATGTTGTTTGATATAGAGGTTAGATCATTTCTCCCACATCAATGACTCATGCTCCCATGTCTGATGAGAATATAATTCATTCCTCCATAATAATTTGACCAATGTAATATAATTTCCATAAAATTCTTTAACATGACAGTCCACAATCTCTACTGGTTTATCAATAACAAAAATATCTAGCTCTAACTCAATATTTTTTCAACTAATAATGTGAGAGGGGATATGATGATAATTCATAAGCATTAAAATGTGGAAAACATCTGGAATACCTATAAAATTAAAATGATATTCCAACCAACAAACAACCTTCCCAATCCATCCAGTGACCTCAAATGACCCAATATATCTTGGATCGAACAATCCATGTTTTCTTAGAGTATGATTCCCCAACCAATGAGAACAATTCAAGGAATCGTGTCCACCTATGAAAAACTCAGAAGGGCTATGAAACCAATCCACATATTATTTATACTAACTCGACATTTTAAGCAGTCATTGAATTATAACCTAAATTTTTGTAGATGTATCCTAAATTAAACTTAGTCCCACCAAAGATTCTACTTCCACATATTCCCAATAAAGAGGTGACCTAAATGAGAGACCATAAATATACTCTAAAATACCCATTCTTTTTTATTAATGACAAACATTTTTTTAATAAAAATCAATCAGTTCGAGATGGCTATCCCACAACCCACCAAAATCTAGGACATTGGGATGAAGTATAACCTTCATGTTCTAAATAACATGCTCTGTTTGACTATCTCTCTATAGACGATAAGTTGTAATCAATCTGATCTGAGTCCCAATAATTTATAAGAGACTTTTGTATAATCTCATGGTAAACCTAAGAACTCTATCTGAACCAAAATCTTACAGTAACCCATGTAACAGTATAATTTCTCTCACATATATCTTACCCAAATCTTCAACTATTGATATTTCATTGATCATAATGAAATGATTTTCCTTTTTTCATCCAATCAATCACCAACTAGATAGAATTTAATACTTTTCTAGTCCATATCAATATAATAAAAAATTCCATGGATACCTAATCTCATTTCAAAATAGGCACTGGATGAGGCTCGAGAAAACTAGAAAATTTCCAATTCTATGCCTTTATCTATTGACAGGTGTAACAATGAGACACATTCTTAGTAATTTCACACCTCATATATAGCCACCAGAATAATCATATCTTGTCATAATACATATTTTTAGTTCCTTGATTAATGACACACAATTAACATCGAAAATCAGACAAAATTGAGTTCATTATTATTTCTAGTAAAATAAATCGATCCTCAAAATAGAGTTATCCTTCCGAATAGATATACTAACATGAAATGCTATCCCAGTAATATAGGGTCTCAATAATTCTTCTAAACTGAACATCCAAATAATTAAATATTATATAATCAATGATATATGAATATAATTGAACAGTAGTCAAAACCATTCATTAATCATTATCCTGGGAATCCATATGAAGAGGAGAAAAAATCCCCATAAACATTTTCTCTTCATTCGATTCTGCAATATCATTCAATTGTACATTCCAACTAAGAGAATATACATTGACATTCCCCATCCTCAGGTTATATAAGATATCAAAATAAAATGTTGGAAGGTATTCCACCCATCGTCATTGTATAAGATTCGTGTCTTTATGAGAAAACACATTACTTAGGCTCTTATGCTTAGAAAATAATTTGAACCTTCCCATTAAACGATAATGCTAAAAAAACTCAATTTCATTCACAACTATGAGAAGATCTAAATCCTGAGTGGGGTAATTATTTTCATGAAGTTTATGATGGCAAGAACCATAATCCCCCAGATGATACTTTTTAATGAGAACAAAACATAGAACTGTTCCAGAAGCTTTATAGAAAACCACATACCTTTTACTTGGATTAGGTAAGATCAAAGAAGGAGATGATTCCATAAGTAATTTCATCTTTTAAAAAGAGGACTTACCCTTTTCATACCATATGAATTTCACCCCTTTCCCAGTGAGATCAATCAAAGGTGATACCAACTTAGAGAAATTCATGATGAAACATCATTAGTAACCAGCAAGACCAAGGAATATCTGAATTTTAAGGAAATACTATTCTCTTTCCAATAAAATATAGACTATACCTTTTCAGGATCAACTAATAAGTTATGTTCATAAATAACATGACTGAAGAACTTCCCTTCATGAATCCAAAAAGTGAATATTGAAAGATTTGAATACAAATAGTGAATTATATGGATAACTATAACCAACCAAAAATGGTAATCGTGCTCACACTCAGATCTCACATAAACCAAAATGGAATATATTAAAACTACTACAATTTTTTTGGAATACTGATGAAATATATAATTTATCAAATCCATGAGAATTTTAGGAGCATAAGTTAAACCAAAATGCATAACAAGATATTTTTAATGTCTGTACATACTCTTGAAAGTTGGGTTTGATATATAACTATAAAGACCAAGCCGTAAAAAAATATTATTCTAGGGAGTTTTGTGAAGAATTTATTTTCATTCATTCCCAAAGATCATGTAGGATTAGTGTCTCAGATAATTAGAACAATTATGAAATAAACCACCAATATTAAAAAGTCAATAATTTTACATTCCTTCGCTTTTTTCATAAAAAAATACTATTAAAATGAAAAATGGGGGTTTTCAATGCAAATCATAAAATGCATTCATCATAGAATATTCATTCTCCTTGACAATCTTATGACCCATGAAAAATATTTAAAAACTTTGTATGGGAAAATAAATCTCATCAAGGGAAAAGAAAAGAATTTTTTTTTCATGTGATCCTAGGAGATATAAACATGAACATGGGGACTTTTATAAAGGCATGATGAATAGGAATGACATAACAATATGAACTTGGATTATAACATGAAAATGTTGATATAACATTTAATTTAGACATTCATAGTCATATCACCAGGACCATATACAAGGTGTCATATTACCAAGGTCTATCCCCAACATGTCATAAAAATTAGAATGGTTATTCACCATGGTATCATAAAAATTATCAATGTTATTCACCAAGGAATTATAAAAATTACCAAGGTTATTCACTAAGGTATCTTAAAACATGTCATCTCCATATATTAATTTCATTACCCAACGCATTGGACCACTATCAGGGGAACCCGTAATATGTATTTATTTTCACGTAATCCACATATATCATAATAAAACATTTCATAAATAACCCATATTTAATAAAATAAATTAGTTTCATATCAAAATAATGGAATTTTAAAAAGTTCTTAAAAAAAGATCATTATGTCATTTATAACCGAGGAAAAGTAAATGAGAGTTTTATGTATGACAGTTCCTGAATAAAATAAATCATTTTTATATCTTGATGAATAATTCTAAAAATTAAAAAGGTTTGGGTATTCACATAAATAAAATAAAATTATTTATTAAGAAAAACATAGATATATTATCATGAAATTTACGCAGCATAATGGCTATGCAACATGTTTTTCGAAAACATTAAAAAGAGATGGGGCATGGGTCACCCATTTATGAAGGACTCATAATACGGTATAGGGACTGAATAAAATAAAAATAATAACATGGTATGTAAATTAGTATGAAATTACACATAAAAGAGATCTTGAAGGAAAAGAGACGTGGAGAATTCCTGTACGAAATTTGGATTGCCTAACGACGTCACATAAAAATTCACAAAATGAGATGATTGGGAGAAAAAAGGGTCTATGATAATTTTTAAATAATATGTAAACTACGGGGGATATGGAATGAAAAATAAAAACATTAGAAAATATAAATTAGTAAGGAATAGTACAAAAGGAGTGTTTGAAAAGATAATAGTGCTAGATTCCCTTACATTGAAGAGTAACTTCTAAAACCTTAAGATCTAGACCATGGGGGATTGAGAAAACAATGGAAGGACTTCTTGGGAGGTGTAACTAGAATAAATTCATGGAGAATTATTTTGTAATAAATGGAAATGAAGTAATGAGTGGGTATTTAAAGAAAAATCGAGGGAATATTTTATTAATTTCAAAGGACACCTCGTTAGTGTTATTTTCAAAACCATAGTGTTTCCCATTGTATTTTCCAATGGTATAGGAAACCTAAGATAACTCATATTTTATTTTAAAATATAAGATTCTACCATAATCATACATCACTCATTATATCATTATGACATTTTTATGATGTCACTAAACTTACCGAAAACTAAAAACAATATTTTTAGTAATCATTAAAAAATCAACTGTTTTTTAAAAATCCAAAAACCTCACCCTAACTATTTTTCGGCATGTAAAATAATAAAGTGAACATCATTTTATAAAAATTAATTTCATTTTAATTTAAATTCAACAAATAAAATAAAAATACATAACTAATAATTTCAAAAACATTTATTTACGTGTAATATGATATAATTATTTCACATTACAACTTAAGATGACTAAAACATATTTATACTTCCTTTAGTGAGGTTACTTTTCCATTGGTTAAATTAACATTCATAAGGGTCAAATTAATATTCCAATGGATAATGTTACTATTAACATAAAATTATTTTGTTGTTATTGAACCACATTTTTTACCCTGATTATAACCATGTATGTCACTTTTTCAAAAAAATTCACTGTAAAAGTTATTTAATAATGAAATATTTTGTATTATTCATTAAAAAACACTAATCATTAAATAATATTCATAACAAAACACTATTCACCAAATATTATTCATCAAATACTAAAAATATATCTCCTTATAAAACATCAAAAAATTCAGCCAATGTTAATTTTGACACTATATAGAAATAGATTTTTGTTAAAATGATTAAAAAATATTCTTTTGAAAAAAACTTTATTAACTCAAATATAATATGTCATAATAATCCATAAAATTTTTATATTTCATCAACATTCTCAAATTATATTTATTTTAATATTTTTAATATCAATTATTTAAATCTTTCAAGAATAAGGTAATCACTACATCAGCATTGTGTCATAAATACATTTATTTATGTAATGTCTAAAAATTATAAATAAAATACCACAATGTAGTAAATATTTTAATAAGAATAATGACTATTTATATTCTAATAAATCACTTATATAAACAATAATTTAAAAAGTAATTTTTATTTAAAACATGAGTGTGATAGATTCTTTAAATTAGCTCTTATGGGAAGCTTTGTAATTTTAATTAAAGATAATTACATGAGAGGCATTAAAATATATTCCATGAAAAGATTTTTACATTTAATTAAATAATATTCTATGACATGCTTTAAAATATCTTCCATGTGAAGCTTAGTTCATTTAATTTAACAAGCTTCTATGATAAGCTTCATAATAGCTTCCATGGGAAGCTTTATACTTTTATATAAACAAGCTTTTATGAAAAAGATTTATACCGGCTACCATGGAAAGATTTATCCATTTAAGTAAATAAGTTTTTATAATAAGGGCTAAACTAGCTCATCCAATAAAATTATGGAATGTGTTGGGGTAATTTTATAATTTTATTTTTACCCTTATTTACCAGATTTACCCTTAACCCCAGTAATTAAAAATAATTAATAATGGTATTATTCATAATGTAAGAAAACAAAATATACCTATTTACACAATTTGGACCTTCTAATTCCAAATATGGATTCAAATTTTTCTAATTCAATAAATAAAATATTAATTTATTAATTTTAAATTGATTCTTATTGTTAATATGATAAAATAGTAATTTTAAAAAGTAATAACCATCAAAATATTAACGTGCATTTATATCCAATTTCAATGTGAAATTACATCGAATGAACAAAAATTAATTAAATTATAAAAATATATTATACTTATAACTTTAAACCATTCAATAATAAAATTTATCCATATAAATTATCTCAACGGAAAAAGCTGTTTTCAATTAAAATTTCAAGTATTTTTACTATTCATCAAAACATGATAGTTATTAGAAAAGAATCCAAAATTCATACAAAGTAAATATTTATGTCTCTATTATAAATAGTATGTTTATTTTTTTTCAAATAGAACATATAAATGTGATAAATGAAAAATTTAAAAAGGGTTCTCCATCAAAAGGAGGTAAAGTTTCATTTTTATAAAAATACAAATTTTATCTGAAAATTTGAATTATTTCTTACATCATACCTAAAAAAATATAAGATGAATTTAAAACATTAAATTGAATATATAAAATATAATTTTTATTAAATAAAAATTCATTAAGATTTATATGATTTTTATAAACACAATTATTCTCTTTTTAAAATTGGTTTTCATAAAAACAAATCCTATATATTCAATTGGTTTTTATTTCCATTTATAATAAATTTGGTAACCAATGAATCATTATTTAAACTTGTATAAATTATATTTTCATAATTCAGTTGATATTATTCATTCCTTTTATTCCAATGGTTATGTTATAATCTTAACATTTATATAATAATATTTAGTTTTTTGTCTACGCTCAATGTTGTGTATCTTGTATGTTATTTTATATAATGTTTCTTTCTTAAAACATGGGATGTTATAATCACACTCAAAAAATATAGACAAATGATAAGTGGACCAAATATCGATATTCTAGAAACAATTTCCCCATTTATCTTTTCAAACAAATCACCCACATAAGGAAGATGATAAATTATTATAACTAATAACTAGTTCAACTTCTGACAGTCCATGCATAATTAGTGTAAATCAAATACATTTTGGGTAAAGAGAAGTGGTGTTGACCAAGTAGAAACACTATGGTAAAGAAACTCCTTCGCCACTAGATCATCCAATATAATATTTATCTGTTTCAGCTTTACTGGTTCTATGAAATAAGAAGGTATCGATATCGGCTACGTCCATGACACTATATCAATTAGAAACTTTACCTACCTATTGGGTGGAAGACTATAGAAATAATCTTGGAAAACATCAAGAAGACCCTGAACAAAAAAATGAATATAAAAAAAAAAGGAAACATCATCAAACTCATCTAAATCAGAAGATTAAAAAACTCATGATCTTTATGTGGGAAGTTATTTCATGGTTAGACCTTGGATCCCACTCTCCAAAAAACACCAGTGAACTCCCATTGGTCACAACAAAAAAGACACGTCAATTATAACAAAAAGTCACATCTTGATGAGAAATAATCCAATGAACCCTGATGATGAATATAAAATAATATAAATAGAGAAAAATAAAATACCAAACTAACTCTGCCTAAATTATTGATACCAAAAATGTAGGACTATGAAACCCCTTCTCTTTCCTCTTACCAATATATGTTTCTATCTCTATAAAAAATTACATGGCTTCTATTGTAAGGTTATTTATACTATGAAAACAAGTTGATATAAATGAGTTATAAGTTCTAGTATACAATAATGAAACTGTTATTGAAGATGCAATAATGATGGTACAACTTAGTGTCACTAGACCCGCATCTATGTCCACTGGAATCTCATCTACTATGGGAAAGTGATTCACCCCTAAGGCCTATGTCTATAGTCCTATATTATTTGAAGTATCTGATAGTTCCATAGTAGAATTTGGATTTAAATATCTAGAACCATAATTCACAAGGATTTTACACATATTTTTAGGTGAAGGACATGAATACCATTTATATCTGACCTTTTTACACTAATAGTAAGTCAGAGGCACACCACTAGATGAAACTAGAGGTGTTGAAGAATCTTACAGCTAGGAACAACCTAGACCACTCTTGTGATGATCTTGTCACTTACAATTTTTCCTGGAACACCACCAATTATTCCACTAGGTGGAAGGGATGGTGTAGCATATCGAAATTTTTCTACCATATTCAGTTCTTCCATTATAGCCCAATCTTCTTCCATTTCAATGGTTAAAATATTCTTCCTAAATACCAACGATCAAATATCCAGTCCCAAAACCTGATGATACTTTTGATCCCTTACTTGTTCATTCTTTACAAATTATTTTGTAAAATTAACGATCTCATCAAACTAATTGGTGAATATCGGTACTTCTTGCTCTCTCTGATGCAATGATATGAACTCCAAATACATTTCCATCGTCACTGAATCTTGAAAAAAACTAATATAATAAGTGAGTATTAAAATACTTCCAATCCAAATCAACGTTATTATCAGCCTATACCATGAAATCCCACAACCCCCTACTGGGACCCTTCTATCAAAACACGACACACTTCACCTTGATAATCTCTAGTTTATTAAGGAGGTCAAAGATCTGATGGATCATGTCTAGCTAGTAGTCCATATCTTGAGGATCATTCATACCATTAAAGGATGTTGGAATCTCTTGCATGAAATGTCACGATAAAACTCTATATTATATAGATCCTAATAGTATCTCAATGACTTTTTTCGGAACATGTGGCATATTTTGATCATCATCATGAATTATTCGCACAGTTGCATCAATGAAGTTAGGATCCATTAGAGGATTTCCATGAGGATCATCAGCCATTCCCTTCCTGATGAACTCAAGGAATACATATCAAATACATAATACTACACACCAATATAGAATAATGATAAAAAATTAGAAAAATCTTAGTTCATACTAAAAAATCTATTAGAAAAGATTAAGATTAACATCAATAACTCAAAATAGGGGACACACATCCCAACACCCCATGGTAACTAGGGTCTCATTACAACATGATACGGTTGGGTTCTCATCTCAATATACCTCTTAATTATTAAAAATATTATCTCCAGTATACCAAATATTCCAAGAAAAATACTCTTGAGGACAACCCACCTTTGATAAAAATCTGCAAGAGAACCACCCCAAATGACCTCTCAAATTTTTATCCAACCCAACCTGTCACATACCTGATAAGCATTATTAATCCCCACTGGTTGACAGTTGGCACCTGGGCATAAAAAACATAGGGAATTTTTTTTACCAAATTGACGAAACAACATGGAACATATATATATATATAATATGAACAAATGTGGAAAAGATAAATATATTCCATAACAGAAATAAGATAGTTGAAACCAATAATATAAAGATTTGAAAAAAATATCCAAGCAATAGTCCAACCACATAGGAATAAAAAACAAGAAAAAACTACCCTATGTGATTGTGTGGGATGAATCCCACCATCTCACCACTAGCTACTCCACTCATCTGACAGAAAACATCTCAACCTAACTGTGGCGCCTTGCCTTTATCTATATCAAAAGAATTATCCAGGTCTAAGAACCACCAAAGGGGTAGGTAGAAAGTGTGATAATAGGATCATTATGGTCCCACCCAGGTCTTCCATATCAAGTCTCTATAAAAAAGAGAAATATTGCTCTTTTTAAATAAAAAATGGAATGATAAGTAGTAAAACAATTTTATCAAAGGAATAATAAATATTTCTTTCCAATAATTAAAAAAAAGGCATGAATAAAAATTTCATGAATAATTTCCATGATCATTTATCAAAATCCAAATCATAAATATCATATAAAAAATAGCATAATGTCAAGAACATGTAAATTACAAAAATTTACTCAACATGACAGGCCAGTAGACTACTCGTACAATAATAATGACTAGTGAACAACAGGCCCTGGGAACACATGCCTAAGGAGCAGAGGAACACAACAAGAGTGACCCCCCCCAATTTATAGAAAAAGTACCTATATGGGTAGGACTAGGGAGAAGTAAAAATACCCATGAGCTAACCTTGTAATGGTAATTTGGACAATGGACCTAAGCTAATTCTTCTACTTATGTACCAAGGTGTTTCCATCTACTTCATTTCATAAAAAATTTCAATGATTTTAAAAAACACATTTTTTTATATTAAAAACCTAGGAAAACCCTCCTTTTATCACAAACCATTCACACACATAGAAAAATTAAGAAAAATTTATTTATAAATCAATTTATCAAAATAGAAGTAATGAAGTTTATCAAATATAACCTAGATATATAACCACCTACCTCAAAACATGATTTCATACGTGCCCAAAAAAGATACAACGATAAGAAGATCACAAGAATGGAAATGGGGGCCAAATAACAAATCTAAACATATTATTATTTATTAAATTTAAAAACATTTTTAATGATGAATATGAAACAATGAATACCATAAGAATTCACACCCTCTATACCATAACCAACAAAGGAAGTGGCCCTTGGAACTAGATCACAAAAAATATTTAGATATAATTAAAAGGAAACATCAATATAAACTAATAGATCTGATAACACCATGAAACAATGAAATTAATATCAAGGAAATGAAGAAGAAGAAAGGCTTACTCACCCGAAGAGATGAAAACCAACCATATATATGATAAATTTAAAAAAATGGGTTATTTTTTATCAAATGGAGAGTCCCTAAATCAATGGGGAAGCCTTCTAGATCAAGAAAAAACTGTTATGTAGAATAATGAAATAATATATCACTTGATCAAAACCCTAATATCCCACACTACCACATTTACATGGAGTGTAATACCTTTACACGCCCTATAATTCTTTAGAATCAAATATGTTGAAAACCTCATCATGTTTTTATTAAAAACCAACCTTTTATTATCACACGACATGTAGTATTTAAAATGTATGTACTCACTTCACACTATGTACCAAATTCATGACATATGATCTATAGAACATATATTTCATTTAATCTCATTACATGGAATATATTTCTCCCAATGACTATGAAAACAACATCTTTTTAGATAAAAATTCAAAACACCTTAGGATTCCTTTAAACTTTTTGTGATCACTACAATGCTATGAACACATTTATAACTAGACTCAACTAATTCATATAACACACATCCCCAAAGTGTAAGTCACTTTCCAAAAAATAATTTCCATCCTTTGGATCCCCAAGATGCACCCAATTAAGGAGGGAAAAAATTAAAAGGAAGGAAATTACTATAAAGTGGGTAATGGGTTCTTACATATGGATTAATTTTTTATGTCTCCATGTTTAAAAATGATGTAGACCTAAAAAATTATAGTGTGGATCATTTTTTATGTATATAATATTCCTATATTATTATATATTATTTATGTGTGAGAAGTTTGAGTCTTCACAAAATTGGACTATGTTTTCATCTTTATCTCTTTCTTGTAAATCTCTCATTATCCCTTTTGAAATCAATAGTGAAATAATTTTTTTAAACAAATTAGTGGTTAATACTATCACTATAAAAGAAACAATGACCCATAAATGGACTACGTTTGGTATTTTTAACCACATCCCATTCACTTTACTAAATATAACATTTTTATGAATTTTAAATCATTCAATAAAATATTGTTTATTATAAAATATCATTCATGTTATTTTGTATAAGTATTTAGTTATATTTATCTAAAAATTCATAAGACTCTTTAACACAGCCAAACAATATATCTTTTTGATTTTTTAAAATAATTTACTGGAATATTCTACTTCTTACACAGGAATTTTGTTGGTGTTTCAAAAGAATTTAGGGTATCTATTTCATCCCAAAAAACTAAGAATAAATTAGCATGTTAAAAGTAATTTCAATATTCTAAAAATAAAATTTAATACTAATTCATAACTCATTATTATCCCTATATGAACATATAAAATTGTATATTTTTTCCTATATAAAAAATTATAAATATCTATAAAATATTAAATATAAAAAAGAACTTTTTCTCAATGTTCAAATGATTATGGATGAAATGGACTCATAGAACTAAATAGAGGAATGATTTTTAAGGAATTTTAAGCCTTATCATATTGGATTTAACTATAATTAACTCATTTTATCTTTACCATTGTAGCAATAGTTAACTTTAGTATATATTAATAATCATTAAAAATAAAAGAGAAAAATTTACCAAAATTTTAACTCATGATTCAAAAAATTGAATCTATTTTGTGTGATCTGTTTTATTTAATTTCCAGAATTTAATTTAAAATCAAACTCGAAAAACTTGAAAAAAATAATTTTTGAAAATATTCCATTTTAAGGAAAAAAATGTTTTTATACCATATTCAATTATAAAATACATTCCAAAGGCAATACTATTATTTTTTTATTAAAATTTTAAAATTTTAAACTAATTTATAATATAATTTTACTTTCAATATGATTGAAAATAAAATAATGTTTCCAAAAAAATCAAGATTTTTCACAATTCAATGAAAAATAAAAAATTTTAGTATATTCTAAACAAATCACAGTAATCAAATTTTTATATATCGAAATAAAACATTAAGTTCATTTTTTCCAATTAAAACAATATAACTTTGAAATCCATAATTAAATAAAATGATATAATACATGAAACCCAAGTATAGTTTGGAATAGAGCTATTTCCATTTGAATGAAAAATTCCCTAATATTATTATAAAGAATATAACTCCATGAAATTTAATTAATGAGTGTTTTTAATTTGTTAAAATAATTTATAAATTTTGAATAAGTTTTTTCACTTCCTAAAAATGAATTTATTAATTAAAATATTTCAAACTATTATTATCATTAATCATACTATGTTTTTTGGTTATAGTCAATGGATTGAACTTGAAGGAACCTTGTTAACAAAAAATATGATGTAAAATTGGAGGAGAATTCTACTAAGAAATAAAATGGAATTTGAGATGGAATAAAAAATATTTTAGTTATTAAAAACTATGTTTTCCAATATATTATTAATAACATCAATATAATTGAGTATCTAAATGACCTAACTATGAGAAAAATGGAGGATCATGAGACATGGAAGATTAAAGATTTAAATTTTTACATGTTTAGAATGTGGGAATAAGTAGTTGAGGAAATTCCTCAAGGGAATGATATTATGTTTTAATTATTTAAAATAAGGACCTTGAAAAAGTAATTATTGAGGAAAAATGATTCAACCAGTTACCAAAATAAATTTGAATAATGCCTTATATAAGTTAACATTGATGGTTGAGTGTTTTAAATATATAATTCATAGTAATTATGATAATTAATGCCTTTGGGGAAATCTCAATTAGATAATCAACCTAGTTTTATGAGTACATGTTTTACTATAAATGATAAAGAGACTATGAATGTCATGTGAAAGAAATTATCTATTTCAAGATTATTTCTTACGTTAGAAGTAGAAAACATGGTTCAATTTAGTTTGATCAATCTAAAAAATGAAACAAGTTCATTATTTTGGAATGGAATAATTATTGAATAAGATGATGATTTCGAGTAAATGGTTTAAGAATGATGTTCATTGATTGATGTGTTTATGTATTTATATTTTAGAATTATATTATTGAAGTGTTTTATCATTTATGTTTTGGTTATAATAATTACATAAAATTAAAGGATATTTTGACTGTAGTATTTATTAATTATTTTTACCCATATATTTAATGGTACGGATAAAATAGAAAACAGATTTACTAGTAAGGTTATATTTTGATAAAACACATGATTGATTAATTTATAAAACATAATAGTTTCTTAATTTTAATATGAAAATTTTTATAGTTGAAAAATAGATGATTTATATTGATAATATAAATTGTATATTATTGGTTTCCTTGAAATTAAATAGTGACTTGATGAAAATAAGATTTGTTTTTATCATTGATGAAGATTATATTTTTTATATAAAATATTATATAGTCTATGATTTTATATTTATAATAAGTTTACAGTTATGTTTTTAATAATTTTGGTTTCTATTAAGATTTTAAGGGTATTATTTCTATAATAATTGTTTAGGAAAATATATAATAATGGTATTCACATGACTCGGATGTGACATTACAAAATATTTCATATTATTTTGGGATTAATGTTAATTTGATATTATAGATTTTGTAACATTTTTTATAAATTCTGGAATTTTGAATTTTTATTAAGCATTCTTTTATTATTATTTTTTAATATAGCTAGTTTTTGTCAACATTATGTTGATCATTAGAAATCTTTGAGATTAATCATTCAAATGATACTTTTTTCATTTTAGTAACCCTAAAATGCAATAAAATATTTTTAGTTTTAACAACTGTATAGAGATAGTATGATTATATTTCCATCCTTTTATAGATCTCATGATCTATTAGATGTTCATTTTTGTTTTTAAAGAATGACAAATTCATCATTGAAATTCTGTGTAAAAAATATGTGGAATCAAGTTTAAACATATAACCAAAGGGTGAAATACTATTTTTATATTTTAAGAAATAAATTAATATATTTTCTAATAATCCATGAAATCTTTATTCCATAATTCTTGGAAATATGACCTTGAAAATTATAATGTTTTATTTCTATTGTTGTTTATGAGGAATGGATAGAAATATCCATACCAAAATGATTTATTGTATTGTGTTCATTAACATTCACATGAATATATTTTATATCACTCTCTATTATTATTATTATGTTACTTCTCTCATCCATGTCCATATTTCAACATCACACTAATATTTTCATGATCTAGTAACCTGGTTATGGTTTATTTCAAGCATCCTTTTATGTTTCACACTTCACCTTTTAAAGGATGTCATATTATCCCCCTATACGATGTCTGTTTTTAACAATGGTCTTATTAAATATTGATCCAATTACTACCGAGATATAATTCCATGGATGAAATATATTTAAGGGGGAAAAATATATCTCCACAAAAATTTAGTTCAATAGATTAGTATGTTCAATGTCTTACATAACATGTATCACGAAAAATCAATAGAACTACAATAATATATATATATATAATTTAAAATTTACCATTATATATGATCCATTAAATTAGTGGTATGAATAATAATAACTACTTTATATGAAAATATTTATAATGATAATATATAATGGAAATTTATTTGTGAATCCATAATAAGTAATCAATATTCACTATAGTCATTTTGTGAGGTGAAAATATTTTTTCATTAAAAATAGTTTTTTTGAGTTTTGGGAACACGATTCATTATGTATTTACACCAATTTCAGAAATTTTATTTGAGACAATTGATATAATTGTTGTAATCATCTTATCAATATTATATTAGGTTGAATTTTTTCAATTTTTCTATAAATAATTATTTTCTAGTGGATAGTCAAAAATAATGTTTTTTATTAAGCTATCATTTATATTCAATAAATAAACTAATTTAAAACAAAAATGAATTTATTTATTTAATATTAAATTAAAATACGTTTAATTATATTTAAAATAAGCTAACTAGTTATATAGTAATCAACATTAAACTTGATTTTTCTATAAGATTAATTTTGTGATTAAAACCACATTTTTCTAAAAATTATCTTTAATCACATGATATTTTTGTTAAAAAATTTAAAATTTTTCTATATTTATTTTTTATTTTAAAAAACTGTAGAGATTATATATTCAGTAAAATATTTTATCATCCATTTTATTGTTTTTACATCATAATAAATTGATATACATTCAGTTTTATGCTTAAAAGGTATCTTTCTAAAAATAGGGTTTAAATGGTTTTTTCATGTATATTTAAAATTAAATACTATATAATATAATAAAAATTAGGTAAAAATAATAATAATTTTATAATTTTATTAGTTCAACATAATTTTTGGTGATAATGAATATTAAACATATTAAAATTGTGTAACCTCGGTTGAGAAAAAAACATTTTTATTTGGGGGGTTAAATATGAGATAAGGGTTGGAATGAGAAATTAACATGTATAAATAATATTTTTCTAAGTAAATTCAACCATAAAATATCATACCATCAATTTATTATCTATTTGGATGAATTTTCACAAAAAATTGACCTTATATTATTGACAACTTCTATGTAAATGTTAACAAAAATCATTTAATTTTATTTATTCTGCAACATTATCTAACCTTATTTTATGAACCATGACATAATGAAACAAGTTTCACCCATATACATAGATTTTAGTATGATTATTCAAAAACTTTTTTTCACATCCTTTCTATCAAATGGAAAATGAATTAATCCGTTTTTCATACGTGTGGACTATCACCTTTATATATAGATATGATTCCTCTTTTATTTCCATAATTTTTGTTTTTTTTTGTTATAATTTATTTAATATTTATATATATGATAAATAATAATTTATTATTATTTTTATATTTTAATATGTTTTCCACATTGTTATATTTCCATCCTTTGGAAGATGATAACATCTCTCATTCATACATATGGATGACCACCTCCACGAAGTAATGTGATTCCTTTTTCATTTATAAAATACATTAAATGTAATTAGGATATATTTAAGAAATAAATATTATATTTATGAGATAATAATGACTCTTAAAACATTAATTATATTTTTATTTCATTGATTCTAAGCATTGAAAAGTGAACACATCACTCATGTGTACATACGCACTACAATCTATACAAAGGGAGGTAATTTATATTTATTCACCATATTATAAGAATGGTTAAAAATAGTATATAATTATTAAATATACAACTTATGTTATTATTAATCATCTATAGATTATGGATCTTTTATCATTGGGTAAGGACAAAAACTATTGAATAGAAACATACAAGGAAAATGCAACAGTTTACACGTGAATGTGGAAATTTTAATAAAGAAATTTTAATAATTGTGTGATAAAATGTTATAAGTAGAATATATATGGTATTTCAGGTATGAATATTTTTTTATTAATTATTTATAATATGTTTTAATTTGTTATAATGGAGGTTAGAGTGATTATTATGGAACATTATCATAAGGGAGGGGTTCTTCATTTCATTATTGTTTCATTGAAAAATATTTGACGTAATGAACCTTTTTAGGTATATAATGTTTATATAATACCACTATAATGACTTTTTATTTCCTTGTAATAAATTTTATTGTTTAGATTAATATTTTAAGAGATATGTACTGAGCCATGAATAGATTTTGGAGCCTAATAATGTTCGATTTTTATATATTTAAATTATTAAGTATATTATATCACACAAAAACATATTTTCAGAATAAATGGGTTTACCATTTTTTAAGGCCATGGATGATAAATATGATACCATGATTGTTTTTATACCATTTAGTTTTTCCTAGGAATGATAAAATATTCATTGGTGTTTGGTTTCTGGTTGATCCAGCTGTTGGCTGGTGTATTGAGTGGTCTAATTAATTAATTTAATTAATTCATTTAAATGACATAACAAAATTACAGGAGTATAAATAAACTTTTATATAAAATATTCTAGGTTAACTGGCTTAACCATGGATGATTTTATAGGATGAGGACCATTCTTCATTAGTGTTGGAAAACCTGATGGTGATGATCGACAAAAAGATCAAGGTGGATTGTGGTATGGGTGGAGAATACAATTGATAGTTATCTATATCACTAGAGGATGTTCTATTCATCAATAGTCAATCAATAATAATGTTTTATATAGTTATTTTTTGGAATACACCATTTTTTTTGGAATTATTAAACTTTATATTTTAACATTGTTAAATCTAATTGTGTAATTCACATGTGTCTTTCTCCATTCGTATTTCATAATTCAATAATTGATGTCTCAATGCGCACATGATTCACACCTAGGTTATTTTGATGATTCTTGGTCATTATCTAGGATCACATCATTCAATAATGATGTTATGTTGTTCATGTTATTTTCTCCCATTATTGTTTGTATTCTTCCCTGTAGGACCATGTGGTCTGTTTTTGACTTTTATATGATGTATTGAAGCATGATCATACACCCAGATACGTGGAAATGATGGTAACGATTAGATTATAGATATTTTGTAGATTAATCGTAAAATAGTCATGATATTTGGTTAGTGGATGTGGATTTTGAGATGATGATCGAAGGTGGACCCTCGAAGGACTCCCACATCGGTAATTGGATTTTCATTTCCGGCTATTGAAGGATGAGAACAGATGGTTGGTGGTAATTCCCTTCATTTTTAGGCATTAGAAAAAAATTATTTGTGGTTGAATAATAGGATGGTAAAACATGTGATGATTAAGGTTTATTTATTGTGAGAAAGACAAATATATGGCCTTTAGTTCATATGAACACACACTATATAGGACCCCAACATTAATGGCTAGGGTTTTGATGGAGATAAAGATCACACATCTTGTATTGACCATACACACAATGTGACCCTATGTTGGAAGGTTTACATGTACTACGAGAGTACACGAGAATAGACAAGGCCAGAAATATTATTCCATCGTTCCATTTTCAAACATAATATTTTCACTACATTATACAAAACAAAGGATATTTTAAATTTTATTTTCTTAGAAATAAGGTAAAAAATGAATGAAAAAATAAAAATGTATTCCAAAAAAAATGTAAGGATTTTTCATTGGTTTATAAGAATTATTTTCAAAAATTATCAAAACATAGGGACATACCTTAAAGGTAAACGTTAGTATAAGGGTCAATAAGGGAAATAAAGGGAAATAATTAACATGTGATCTTGAGTAATATCAATAAGAACATCAGTAATATAATAATGGAATAACAAAAGAAAAAAAATGGGAATATTATAATAAAAATAAATTCAATAATAACATGTAAATGTGTATCTAAAATTTAAATGACACCTTTTTAATCATATCACCATGGTTTTTCAACAATGTTACATTAATATGTTTGATTGTTATTCAACAATGTATTGTAAAACATGTAATCTCTATAGATTAAACGATTTACTCAATGAATTTTAGTGTTATAAAGTCACACCCTTAATATATATTAATTAATTTTAGGCACATTTTTCGTAATAAAACATTTCATAAATATCCCATGTAAGCTATAGGAAATGAGGTTCACATAAAAATCATTGAATTTTAAAAATTTCTTATAGAAAATATCTCCATATCATTTATAATACACATAAATGAAATTAAGATTTTATTTTTGTCAATTAAATAATTAAAAAATAATTTTTACATATTTTTGAATACCCTTATAAAATAAATAGGTTTGGGTATTCTCATAAACAATGTAAAATGGGAATTTCTTGGGGAGAAGAGAGAAATTTTGATAGGTAATATTAGCCGAATAATGGGTATAAAACATGGTTCTTGAAAAGGGTAAATAGATAGGGAAATTGGTATACCATTCATAAAATAATATTTATATAGTATGGGGATAAATTAAATTGGACAGATTATCCTTGTTTGGAAATTTAAAATATATACCGTGAAAATAGGAAACTTGATTCGAAAAGAGAGGTGAATATTGTCTTTACCTTGAAGAGTAGTTCGTAAAACCTGAGGATTAGGTCCTCGGGGATTGAGGGCACATTGAGAGGACTATCTGGTAGGTAAAACTATAATATATTCATGTAGTATGAATTTTTTGTGAATGGAAATGGATAAATAGGTTGGTATTTATAGAAAATGGGGTATTTGATTATTAATTTCTATATTTAGGCCTTGGAAACCTACGTATGGGTAAATGAAACACAATGGCCTTTCCCAAGAAATTGTCCCATAGTATTGGAAAAATGGGAAAAAAATTATTTTATTTTAATATAGAAGAGTCAAAATCACATTAAATTACTTATTTGGGCGAGGAAAATTATTGTTTTCCTAAAAAGATATTTTTTAATTTATACATTCAATTTTTTAATTCGGAAAGTAAATTATATTTTTGAAAATTTAATAAAATATATTAAAATAATTGATATCAATAAAATAAAATATTTTATTTCTTCTATAGTGGATATTTATATATTTCATAATTATAACATAATTACGATGTTATTAACATACCAAAAAACTAAAACTATTTCTTTAATATTCATAAGAAAATAATGTGTTTTAGAAAATTCTCATAAATTCACCCTAACCTATTTCTATGTGCTGATTTCAAAAATGATACTTATTTTATCATAATAAATATATAAAGAATATAATTTTTACTTTTATTTATAAAAATCATTGTTTATCAAAAATAATATTTTATCAAAAATGCATAGAAAAAATAGTGACACTTGAAAAAAAAACTTATTATCATTTATTTTTAAATAATTTTTTTTTCACACAATTTAATTAAAATAAAAATTATTCAGAATAACTTCATTTTTTATAATAATCATTTCTTTTCTGAAAAGTAAAATCTCTATCTAAAAAATCAATTTATCAAATTCCATTACAATTTTATTATACAGAACAGTTCTAAAAATAAAAATCATGGAATAAATTTTTTATCAAAACTAAGGAATTACATAGTAAGGTCGAGAAACATAACCCCTTATTACACACTAATATTCTATAACAATAAGGTGTGTAATGGTGGTAGTGTATTAGAATTCCTAGGCAAAAATCTACTGAGTAGTAATCTTCCCTAACTTGTACTTATCCAGTGGGAAACTTTTTCAAGCTTCACTTGTTGAAGCTCAGTTTGTGTTTGCTCAAGGGTGATCCCCAGTGACGAAACCTCCCTCCCAAGCTCTAAAAAAAGATTCAAACATCATGACTCTATTGGTTGAGTCTAAAAAATATTCTTCCTGTATCAATTATTTTTTATCAAATTTTACTCCTAAAAATTATTTATAAAATTAAAATTATTATCAAGAGTATAGCTAACAATAATCATATTATACAATGGTCATAATTGACCAATAGACATATAACGGTCAATACCAAATGGTAACATTTTCATTTATATTCTATCAATTATTAAATAGATATGTTTTTTATAAAACAATATAACATGCATTTTTAGGAAACAATTATCATTAAAAAAGGTCATGTCATTATATTCTTCCCCCTTAAGAAATTTCATCTTGGAAATTTCAACTCATTCCCTCAATTGTGAAAAATTTTGCGTATTTATGCATCATTTTCCCCTCTAGTTCGCACATCACTTATTTATATATATGGTTCTTCCATAACACTTTGATGAGGTTGGTAGTCATGTAGCATAGAACCCTGTCTGTACGGTCCAAGATCTCCACTAGATTCTACTTATAATAGAGGTCATGTTCCATTTTCACTATGTACAAATTAATTACATGTGAATGTTTAATTATGTAATTTCTCAATAGAGATACATGGAATACATCATGAACCTGATCTATATTTTTTCGAAGTTAAAGAATATATGGCTATTGCTTCTATCTGATCAAGGATTTCATATGGGCCAATGTACCTAGTAATAAGAATCTCCTTCTTCCAAAACCATGTGACTCCATTCCATGGTGATATTTGAAGGAACACTTTTCACCGACACCAAACTCCATGTCCCTTTGACGGATGTGATCAGAGGACTTTTGATGACTCTTAGCAGCCTTAATGTGTTTTTGGTTGGCATGAAATTTTTGTTACAATCTCTTACAAAAGATCTAACCCAAATATTTCTCTCTCAACATGTTCATCCCATAAAGTATGATATATACATCTCTTCCCATATATATCATTATGGGGTTCTATTTTAATACATTAATGGAAGTTACAATTGTATGAGAAGGTAACTAATCAGATAGGCTGTTCTCATCCACCTTTAAATTCCATTGAAAATGTTCTCATCATGTTCTCAAGTGTTTGGATAAGGCCTTCATATTGGATTTTAGTTTGGGGGTGATATGCCATATTGAAATTCAATTTGGCACTCATAAAATGTTAAATAAATCTCTAGAATTGTGATGAGAACCATGGATCATGATAAAAATTATAGAAAGTGGCACTCTAGTCTAACTCTCTACTTCCTCTACATAAATCATGGTATGTTTATCAAGATATAATTCATTCTGGATAAAGATAAAATGGTCAGTCTTGGTGAGATGGTCCAATATAACCCACAACATATTGTTTCATTTGGGTGATCTCAAGAGACCATTTATAATGTCCATAGTGATATTTTACCACTTCCATGATGGTATGGGTAGTGGTTATAATACCCTTTTAAAATGTTTTTAGTTTACAATATCTTTTTCTCCCACCAAGAACCATATACAGTGGTAGGAAATATCCATTGCAGCTTATCCCACAAATACTAATAAAGAAGATATATATACATTTTAGTGCTTCTAGGATGTATATAGAATTTAGAGCTATGGGATTAATCCATCAACTGCATCTTTATTTCTTGGTTAGATGGGACATACAACCGTGTACAAAATTTCAATACACCTTCTTGATCAATATTCATATCAAGAAACTTCCCATTCATCATATCTTCTATCTTCATCTATTATAAATGATATTCTCCTGTAATTATTATTGATAAATCCTTTTGGAAATGATTAATTGTATCCCTTTCCTTATGATTCCCATGTCCATATTTACTTTGTCATTGATAAAATGATCTCATTGAATCCTCATCAATTCAAGAACAATATGGTCTGTCCTACATACTGCATCAGCGACTATGTTTTTTATTTTAGGGGTGATAATTAATTGAAAAATCATATTCCAACCATATCCTCTATATCATGTTCAATTTATATTTTTGAAAATATAATTCAAACTTTTTTGGGTTGTGTATATATCAAATTTCTCCCCAAATAGATAAATCCTCTATATATTTATAGAAAAACAACCCCACCTAACTCCTTGTCCTATGTAGGGTAATTATGACCATGAGACTTCAAATGTCGATATGTATAAGAAATAACCTTTTCATTTTTCATGAGGACACGCCTGATCCCGGTCAGTAATTCATCACTAAAAATAACGAATCCTTCTCTAATAGAGGGTAGATTTAACACATTTTCAGTAAATAATAACTTATTAATCTCTTGCAAACTTTCTTCATACACATTTATCCAGATGAACTTGGCCCCTTTTCTAGTAAACATGGTTAGTGGATTAGAAATTCATGAAAAGTATTTCAAAAAACTTATATTATATTCTAATAAATCATGTAAACTAAGAATCACATTTACTGCATTATGTTGAGTCCACTCATACATAGCCCTTTTCTTGTGAGGGTCAACTAAAATTTCTTTAGTGGTAATAATGTGACCCAATAAGGTTACTTGTTGTATGAAAAAAAATCATATTTTCTAAAAATTATAAGTATCATATCCATCCTTATAATTTTAAATATATGTCTTATATTATATTCATTCTCATAAAAAAACTAAAATATATTAGAATATCATCAATAAAAAATACCAACAAATTCACAATGTTTTTCATTAATGACTCTACTCCTAAAATCCAAAAATATAGTAGAAGAATTATTCAAGACAAGGTGAATAAAAAAACCTCATAATGTGAATATATTTATTGGAATAGAGTATTTGAAATATCTTCTTTCATCACCCTCACTTGATGATAAACAGATTGGTGATAAATATTGGAGAAGAATTGATCCCCATGACGCTAGTAAAAAAATTATTAATCCTTGTAAGAGGGTAATTTTTCATCATGGTGATACCATTATGTTCTTTATAATCAATTAATAGTCACATTGATCCATACATCTTCTTCACAAAAAGAACATGTGCTCCCCATGGAGACACACTTGACCAGATAAACACCATATCTAAAAGATATTAGAGTTTATTATTTTATTCCTCCAGCTCCACGAATTCTATTCGATATGTGGTATTTGATATTGGCTTGGTACTATGAATGAGTTCAATGGATAAATCTACGTCTATTTCTGGGGGAGATCTAGGTATCTCATTAAGAAATATGGAAATGTATTCTATAATGACAGTGGTGCTTTTGATTCATATACATTCATTTATTTCTTCTTATTCACTTATCTGTTTCATAAAAATGGCTATGTGAGGTTCTTGTAGACAAATCTATGGCCAAGATATATCACATTTAGGAAGAACTGTAAGCATTTCCTTCAAGACTGCTGATATTTCATAACTTCTATTGTTGATCTTAGCATTATAATTTGAGATTTAGTCCGTCCCTAGTATTATGTTGAATTCCACCATGTGGATGAAAACTGGATTTTCTGTGGGATTATTCGTTTGAATGTGAATACTATTGTTTCTATACACTATTCATTATTAGATAATCCCTATAGGAGTCCTGATTGATAACTCTACTTCTATAAGTTTAGGTATTGATTCTTAATTTCTTGTAAACTTTAATAAAATAAAGGAATGTATTGAGCCAGAATCAAATAAAGTACTTTCTAGATTTGAGATAACAACGAGAGTACATACCACCACATCATTTAGAGATTAAAATTTATCCTTCATGATAACAAAATCATAACCATTCCCATTTGTCATATGATGATTTTAATAGTGATTACCCTCCACATTTATTTGATTTTGAATTTGATTGCAAAATTTCCCAAGATTTCCACACATGAAGCATTGGACTTTAGGGTAGGCCTCAACCATATTACATTTTTTCGGTAGATTTGAGAATATGAGGATTCAACTCACAATGCTAATTTTGGGAAATATGGCCCTCTATTTCACACATGTTACATTTCTATCTCTATAGAATGAATTCCCTAAATTATTCTTCCCCCAATTGTTGTATATGTGATGTTTCACATTTTTTCATCCTCTTATGTGATCAATGTCCCCCCCTATATTGTCTCCATTGATATCTTCTTTTAGTTCAATTTATGTGACCAATACATCTATCTAAACTCCAGTTCAACCTTCATTGTACATCACACTAACACATCATATCGTTCATAGTCTCAATTGTTGAGATTCTTTTGTATACGATGTCTTAATCCACTGAAGAGTCTATTAATATTTCTATTATGGTCCATGAAAATGATATAGGTGTAACAATAAATTCTTTTAATGTTAATCTCATAGCTTCCCATAGATTCATTTTCCTTATACTTTATCTCTATGAATTCCTTCTCCATTTTCATTCTCATCAAATCGGGGAAATATATATTGAAAATAGATCCCCTAAACTCTTCCCACTTCATTCTATAAATATCTATTATTGGATTCATGTTTATAACAAGTGTCTACCACTGATCAGCTTCTCCCTCTAAGTGGTACACAGGTTGGGTGACTTTTTATTTCTTCAAACTATGGAGTAAAGAAATGATCTTTTCAATAGAGATTATCCATTATAAAAAAATCAATGGGTTAGAAATTTCACTAAAATAAGGTGGTAATTGTCTCCTAAATTACTTAACAGAAAGTTTTTCTTTTTGAGGTGAATCTATTCTCTCATATTGATTCAAGTTATTTCTCATAGCTTATGTAATTTTATTTATCTGTCTCAATAATTTTTCCATTCTAACTTCTATCAGAGTTTCATCACCGTATGGTCCATTATGCTAACCATTTAGGCAGTTCTTCTAATTTACCACCTTTTTATAAAAATAATTAAACATTGTGAGAGATGTGTTTATTTTAATAATATTATAACTCTAAAATAATTTTATGTCTTAAAACATTATTCATAATTATGTTAATCATTAAAAAAATTCTGTTTTCAATAAAACCTTCATAATAGTTCCTAAAAAAGTTGTCATTAACCAAACATATCCCATTCATAGTGTCAAACATGGATTAAATCATGGCCCATTATCATGAGATATTTCCAATTCTATTATAAATCAAAGTGTTGGTTTCAGGTTTTAACCCAAGATTATTTTTTTCTAAAGCCGCACCCACAAGTTCGTATCCAGACAGAGATTTCGTTTCTCAGAATCTACTAACATAATACATTACCAAAATACCAATAAGTTTTGATATATTTTATCTTGTCCATAACATTTATCATAATGTTTTAAAATCCTAATTTCTGTAAATAAAAAAAGCATCCTTTTATTCTATCTATGTAATACTACATTTTTAATACTTAATATTTTCATTACATTGTATAAGACAGACCACTTTATAAATCTTACTTTCTTAGAAACAAGGTAATTAATACATGAATACATAAAACAACCTCCCAAAAACATGAAAAGATTTTTTAGTTCTTCATCATATGTAATCCTATGTACTTTTATGTTATATAATAACTTGGGTATGTATATCAATGGAAAGGGTGATTATAAGGCCCAGTAAGGGAAAGAAAGTGAAACCATTAACATGTAATCTTGAGAAATATAAATAAAAACGTAAGGAATATAATAATATAATGAAAAAAGGATAAAGGGGAATATAATAAAAAATCAATTAATATGGAAAAATGTGTCTGTAACATTTAAATGAGACATTATTAATCATATTAGAATGGTTTTCATTGATGTGTCATAAACATTTACCCAGGTTATTCAACAAGGTATTGTAAAACATTTTATCTATAGAGATTAAATTCCCTAACAAATGCATTATAGAAATATCAGGGTGAACCTTTCAAATGTCTTAATTAATGTGAGGCACAATGTTAATAAAAACATTTCATAAATAACATGTGAATGATAGAATAAATAGGTTTCATATAAAAATCTTGGTGTTTGGAAAAGTTCTTAAAGGCATGATCTTTATTTCATTTAAAAATAAAGAGAATGTGGGTTTTATGCATGTAAATTAAGGAATAAAATAAAAAACTTATATCTTGGTGAATACCCCTAGAAAATAATTAGTTTTGGGTATTCAAATGAAGAATGTAAAATGTAATTTCTTTTAGAGAATAGAGGAATTTTGAGAAGTAAAATCGGCAGCCTAACTGGTATAAAATGGTTTTATAAAATCGTAAAAATATATGGGACATTGGAATACCATTAATAAAATAATCATAAAACATTAAATGGATAAAATAAATTGTATATAAAAACTTATTTTGGAAATTTGAAACACATACCACATAAATAGGAAATTCAAATTTAAAAGAGAAGTAGACATTTACGTTACCCTAGACAGATGTTCCTAAAACGTTAGGATAAGGAGCACGAGGGATTGAGGACACCTTGCGAGGTAAAACTATTGTAACTTCATGTATTATTAATTAATAGTGAAATGAATTGTGGGAATGAGTGGGTATTTACCGCACAAGTGGGGGATTTATTTATTAATTTTTAAATTTAGGCATAGGAAACCTAGGTAGTCCTAAATGCACAACCATGGGCTTCACCATGGTATTTTCGCATAGTACTAGAAACTGGGGACACCATTTATGTTATTTTAATCCTGAATAGTAGATCATCATTTTGAATTACTTATTTGGTAATGAAAATTATTTTTTCACAATATAATAATTTAAAATTTAATGTTTCCATTTTAGAATTTTTAAAGTAACTTATATTTTAGGAAACTTATTAAAATATATTAAATTACTTGATATCAATAAAAAAAATTTATGTTTTTTATTATGGTTAATTAGTTATTACATCACTGATTAATTATTAAAATAATTATTATGTCATTAACTTACCAAAAAATGAAAACTGTATTTTTTAATATTCATGAAAAAATATAGTATTTTAGAAAATTCACATAAATTCACCCAAATATAATTTTGACATGCTAATTTAAAAAATTTTATTTATTTGATCATTATTATTATCTAAATATAATAATTAAAAAATTTCTAAATAAAAATATATATTTTCTAAAAATAAACGTGGATAAAAAATGAATAGTAAAATTTATGACACATAAAATTTTTTTATCATTTATTTTTATATAAGAGTGCTTTAATCATACTAATTATTAAAAAATATTTATAATGACTTAGTTTATTATAATTTTTTTTTGAGAAGTACAACACTATCTAAAAATTCAATTTATCAAATTCCATGTCAATTTTATTTTGAAAAACTATTCTTAAAATATAAATGATCAAATACTAATTTTATTTAAACAATGGAATTAAAAACTAAGGTACAGACACGTAAACCCTTATTATACCAACTTAATCCTTAACAGTTAGGTGTGTTATTCTGGTAGTTTCTGTGGGTGCCTTGGCTAACATCGACCAAGTTGTAATCTCCACTAACTTTAACTTCTCCTATAGGAAATTTTAATCAAGATTCACCTATTAAAGCTTGGAATGGGATTGGTTGAATGAGAATCTTATTGATTAAACATATCTTCCAAGCTCCAACAAATGGTTCTTACATATAATAGATCTACAAGTTGAGGCCATCAACTCTTCTTTATGTATCAATTATAAATTTTTTATTTTACTCATAAACACTAATTATAAAATTATGATTATTTTCAAGAGTATAGTTCCCTAAGGTCATATTTCCCATGGTCGGAACTAACAATTGATTATATAATAGAAAAAATCAAATGGTCACATTTCCATTTATATTTACATTATCATTGAAGAGATATGGTTTTTTTGTGTATAAAATAATATTACACAAGTTTCCAGAAAAAAAATATAATTCAAAAAGTTTGATTTGTTACAAATATCTAAACATCTAGAGTACTTGTGCATGACCATTTACTCAGACATGGTCTGTGTATATGGGAGAAACCAGTGTAAATAGGAATTAGTCAGGAAGACACACAAAGGTCCTCATTGGATTAGACACTCCATGAACCACCTATACACACCATGTAGTATGACAAGGAATCCCAAGGCGCATCTAGGTAAGGAAACTCTCTTGGGTCCAGGTATGGTCACACACTATGTGAACCCTTTAAAATATAATGTAGTTTTCAATGATATTTCATCCTTTAATATCTCTTTCATCTGGGCTTGGATTTGGGCCCACATATATCCCATCATGAGTATATTTCTACACATAATGCATTGGAGGCTTCGTTTCGGCATCAAATATATGATGTGAGGTGATTCTAGAGGGATGATTCATTTAGTAACACTTATCCAGTTGAAGTAATTGGTTGTGATAAATATATTTTCAACATGATCGATAATCCCTTGTCTCTCCCTAGGGCTCTGATCCACCATATCCATTATATTGATAGATACCAGACTCCCCCTCCTTAAAGAGGGTGTGGGTGCTATATCTATATATTATACTTATAATCATTGTGTTATGGTTTTAGGTGGGTCCTCTATTGGAGTACTTATCCCACTTCTATGTTATAGAAGGACGAGGTTCAGGACATCCATACTCTTGAGAGGTTATGCGAGATGCGTAGCGGGGTAAAATTTACCCCCTCAAACGTAACAAGCAGTGGTGAGGCGTGGTCACTCCACCCTATTTTTCATGAGGTTTAAAATGGTTCTTGGATACAATATAGGACTTTTGGAGTGGAAGTACGACTCCTCAATCATAGTTGTTATTGATGATAGAGATATTATTCCCTCTTCAATTAGTTTTCAAATAAGCATATCAAATACAGATCCCCTTTAACTTTTTTCTTTATGGGTTTATCTTACCCTTATTTATTTCCTCGTTTCCCTTCATGGTTTTCAAGGAATCATAACGGGTATGTATATACTCACCCATGCATGGGATATTACCTCATGGATATGTATTATGAAGATGAAATATATATCAATTGTAACCTTAGTGCATCATTACATGAGAGAGCGTTGTAGTTCCTTGGTGAATTAACCTTGTTCAGTGGTTGGACATTGAGATCATGAACCAGAAACTCTTTAGGTGGGAGAGTCATAGATTGGGTCTATCATTTGTGTTTTCTAATTTATGTAAATCCCACCAACCCTAATGGTCACTTTTTTCATCCAGCATCTTTCATAGGGTAGTGTGGAATTGGTGGGGTTTGGATACAAAAATAATATGATGAGGTGGAACTCTCTGTGTTATTGTTTGTGAACATATTTCACAAAATGTTTTATCCCTCAACCATACCCCTGTATAGGCACATAAAAATTCTTGAGTGGGATTGGGTGATAGAGAGCCTCTAGGGAAGAGATCATTGGAGGGACATTAGTTTGTAGTGGTTGTCTTGGAGATAAGAATTTTGAAATATCTAGTAAGATTCAATCATTATGTTATAAGAATATAATGCACACTCAACCCCAAACAAAGACATAAATAAATTTAGAACATATGAAAGGTGGTTATATTAGTCAACTTAATGTTTCACTAACTACGATGCAATGTAAAAGATCTATAGGTCACAATATTAGCCAATGCTTCACCAATGATAGAAAATGGAATTGTTCCCATGACTTTTCGACCCACAATGTGGGAGTGATACGGTTGATAAAATACACTTCTGATTAATGGACTTTAGATATAGTGCGAGGTATTTTATGTGCTCCCTTTTCCCTTTTTTATTTTTTTATTTTCCTTTAGTATAGTTTACTTATTTTATGTTTACCCATGCGTTGGTGTTTTGGTGTTGTTGTTTTGAGCATGCATGGTAAGGGGATGTGTCTCCCACAAATACATGTTCTCTTTATATGTGATTTAAAATTGTTCTGGAGAGTTAGTGCTACCCAATGTGGATAGTGTGGAGGTTTGGTTGAAGAGTTTTCCTGAATTACATATCTGAGGTCATTCAGTCTAGCGGAGTATGTGTCGGTAATTTCACATTTTCTACAAGCATTGTAGCATGATTCTTTGAGTAGATATATTTTTATAGGAATTTTATATAGGATATAGGATACCATATAATATATTTACATTATGTTCTTGTGGGTAGTATTTTGACTTATACAATTACATTAAACTCATTACTACATTGATATCATTTAAATCATATCATATGGCCCTTAGAGAGCCCTAGTAGATGAGGTTGTACTTGGAAAATAATTAAGGGAATTTTTTCAATCATAATCGATGTGTCTCCCTCAATAAATAGAGTGATTCTTGTCAAAAATGTGGATGATTAATTAAATTCTTTCATTTTTAATTGTCATATGAATTAGTTAACAGTTAAAAAAGAGTACCATTTTTTTGGATTGATAAAATTTTTCATGTAGCTAAAATTGTCATTCTGTTTTCTAAAGATCATAATTAATTATTATACCACTAATTGAGAGATCACAAGGACTATATTATGAAAGATAATACTTTATGTCACAATAGACACTATTATTACCTAGTAAATCCTTTTTTGAGTGACTAATTACTTTCATATGTCAAAAATGCCTATAAAATATATCTTATATCCATAATAAGGATGATTCATAGTTTTCTATATCAATGATATTATTGTTCAATCTATTTAGGAGGAGTAGAATGTAGAGCATTTTAGGATGGTCCTAAACCTATTCTGGGTGTGTAATGTTTATTGTAATATCTTGAAATGTTACGGTTTGGATCAATGAAGTAAAATTTTAGGGGCATGATATCTATGATAGTGGTTTAGATGTAGATCTAGTGAATTTCGATTTAGTTATTTCTTGTGGGACACCCAAGAGAATGAAACTGGCATGGAGTTTCCACTTTTTGGTAGGGTGCTACTGAAGTGGGACATTGAGTGTGTGGTATTTTTCAATGCCATTGTATCAAGGATTAGATGCATGTTAATAAAGAGGAATATAGCAATTTTTTATGGGTAGGGGTAGTTAAGACCCAATAAGTAGTTTTATGTTATACATGACTTAGATTCAGAAGCAATAGTCTTTACTATTAATATATAGATACAATATATTTTGGACGAGAGTTGTTTTTCTTACTTTGACCATCAGTTTATGAAGTACATCTTAACATGATGATATCTCAGCCTCAGATAGATATTTTGGTTAGAGTTTTGGAAGGATTGGGACATTGATATTGCCTATAATCCTTGGAACGTCCATGTGGTTATATATGACCTTACTTTGGAGTCCCATTCTTGTTGGTGGATAAAGAATCTGATTAGCTATATTTTTTGCAGCTGGCTCTAGTACAAGAGATGGGTGAAACATTTCTTCAGTAAATAGTGGTTGATCTAACAAATATTCAATGTGAGGGAGGCTAATCTGGAGGAAATTCGATGTGAGGTTATACATGACCACATTTCCTCAAGGAAATGCACTCTATAGATTTCCTAAAATGGGGGAGATTTTCATCCTTTTCTAGGGATAGTTAGTGGTTTTGATCACCTTGTTTGAGGAGGTGTTGAGAGATCTTCACAAACCCCCTTTTAATGTACATCCATGTGTAGAAAAGATGTATAAGGACCTTCAAAAATAATTATGGTGTGATATAAAAAAGAGAGATCATTATTGAGTCTATATATTATTGTCTCAAATGATTTAGGTGAAGGATGTGCACTATATTTCAGTATGTTTGACACGACCTCTTAAGAACCAGGAGTAGAAATGGGATAGAGTCATTCTATAATTTGTTGAAGGGATTCCACAAAAAGTGAGAGGCCATAATTTTATCCCGATGATATTTGAATGACTCAAAAAGTGAGGACACATCCTTTTAATTAGGGAGAATAGTTATGTTGAGAGTCTAGGGATGATGTACATGTTGGAGATAATCTACATTCATGGGTTATCCCTAATTATTTTCTCTTTCCGTGATTATTGGTTCACATCTCAAATGTAGAGGGTATTGTAGGATACATTTAGGCCGCAATTGAGGATGAGAAGAATGTCTCACCCACATATATAATAGTAAAATAAGCATACTATCTAGGTACTAGATAATATTCTTAGATATGATGTTTTGGACTCCATCCAGAGATGGGAGGATATTATTTCACAGGTAGAGTCTACTTATAATGACAACTATAACAGTGCTATCAGTATAGATCCTTTTGAGGCCATGAACAAGAGACCCTTCTGGTTACCCTTGAGTTGGACTAAGATTAGAGATCCATAAATTATATATGAACGGATGGATCAGGTGACAACAGATAAGGTTCCAGTGATATGTGTGTATATGAGGATATCCTAGATCTGAAAAAAAAAGATTACACTAATCAAAGTCATAACCCCTTGGAGTTTGAGTTGAGAGACCATGTCTTCCTGGGAGTCTCCCTATGATAAAGATTATATCAATTTGTATGAAAATAAATCTAACCTAGAGGTATAACATTCCATTCCAGATCATATAGGGGGTCTGAGAGTTTTCTTACCATTTGGACTTACCCCATAATGTGACAAAGTTCTTGATTTCTTCCATTTTATTCAATTGATGAGATAAATGCATAACCCTATTGATATCACTGACTGGGGTGAGATAGAAATTTAGAATAGATATACCATATTAGGTTACATAGATGTGATCGAGGATCTACAAGAGAGGGCCATTCATGGATGTACTATTCTATTGGTCCATGTGCTTCAGTAGAATGGGAGTTTTCCAAGGAGATCCTAGGAGCATGAGATCCAGACATGCAATCAGTACCCCCACATTTTTTTATCTTTTACTTTTCTATGAAAAAATACATAATGTACATGATAATGTAACAAATTTGGTTTTACCTTGTAAGACATTGGAATATTTTAAAGAATATTTTTAGAGCTTGGCTCTTTGTTAGTGTGATATTCTAGGTCATAGTAAGGCATTGTATTGATATATTTATTGTAATTAATATACTATATAATGTGTATAAATATTTTATGAATAAATTCTTCTCCCGCTGTTTGGAACACTGGATGATAAATATCAGACCATGGTTATTACTTGAATGGGGGCCTTACCCTATGTGTGACATAATATTGTTCAGTGATGGTTTTCTGGTGGAGGCAATTATTAGTAGGTGCATTTAGTGGATTAATTAATTAATTTAATTAACTCATTTGAATGTTCAAACCTATTTCCATATATATTTATTCCTTACCATGAAAAATATATAGAGTAATTTGTATAACTTTGAGAGGATTTGAGAGAAGAAGGATCATTGTTATTTGGGTTTGGAAAACCCGATTACTCTCATTGATGAATAGATTGTGGTGGACCTTCCTATGAATGAAGAACATAGTAGATATTTCTTTATATCACTAGTGGAAACATTATTCCCCAATGATTGATCCATAATTAATGTAGAGATTGTTATTTTAAAAATCATTCGTTTTTCATTAAATTGTTAAAGCATGGATTTTATAATATTTACATTGAATTATGTTATTCACATGTTCATTTATCAGTTTTTATTCATTAAAACAATAAATTTTTTCTTATTGTGCCCATGATTCGCACCTGGGTTATGTCAATGATTAATTTTAATTGGTTGTGATCACATTGAGAGATGACGATGTAAGGTTGTTTGTGTGTTTTTTCACTATTATTCATCTCATACTACATAGTTGGCTAATATTTTCATGGTTTGAATTTTTTAGGTTGAATTTGAGAAAAATAATACCCTTAGATTCGTTGTAGAAATGAAAAAAATAGAAGTACTGATGTTTTACAGATAAATCATGATTGATAAGTGGGATGTATTCAATGGTTATGGTTTTTGGGTCCCCAAACATTGGTGGACCTGTGAAATACTCCCACTAGGGTAATTATATTCCGATTTCCAGCCATTATATGCTGGTAATAAATATCCAAAGGTGTTTCCATTTAGTTTCATGTGGGAAAATAGCATGATATTTTGTGTAATTGGTAGATCGAAAAACTTCATGGAAACTAATATTTACTATATATGAAAATCTTGTTTACAAAAAGTCTTTTCTAGAATAACACATGATGTAAAGTACCCCAGCTATGGTAGCTAGGGTTTCTTGTGAAGATAATGATAAACACTATTTATGGACCTTACATGAAATATAAACATTTTCTAGAGGTTCATTGTGTACTCTATGAGTAAATGGGCATGGACATGACCAAAAACATAATAACGATCAGAGTATAGGGGAAGTACCATGTACTCAGACATGGATACTCTACATGGGAATGACTAGTGTACACAGGTACGGGTTGGGAGGATATGGAATTTCCCCCGGTGGATAAGGCATGATCTGTACAACCTTTACAAGCAATGTAGTATGACATGGATTCTCATGTTGTGTCTAGGGGAGGACAACTCTGGTGTGTAGGTGACATCACAAACCTTATGAACCCTTGTACATATTATGTTATTTTCTATGAGACTTCAACCTTGCATATATCTTTCTTCAAGGATGATATTTTCAACCAATGATTATCCCATATAGAGTAGTTTTCCATATAAAATACATCGGTGGAATTAGATTTAGTATTAGAGATATGATGTGAGGCAATGTTAGAAAGAATAATTTTTAGTGATGCTTAGCTGGTGGAAGTGGTCATGTTTTATTATTAGTGTGTTACTAGGGTTGTTATTACCCATTCTCTCACATGGTAATGGGTCCCCCATATCCTTTATATAGGTAATGGTGGTACTTCCCCACATTACGGTGGGCACAAGTCCTATATCTATGAAGTGTATCCTCACCATTGAGCTATAGCGGTGGGTATGACCTCTATTATAGTAGTGATCTGTCACATATGCTATTTAGTAGTGAGGTATAAGACATATCTATTCTTGAGAGACTACATATGATGCTTGGTCATAAGATTGGCATCCTTATATGTGACATGTTGTGGTGAGTAGTGGGTCTTCCACCCTATTTCTCATGAGATTTCATATGGTTCGTCCATACAATATGGAAATTGTATAACTATGGTAAGGGTACTCATTAATTTTTATAATGGATTATAGTGATAACCTTTACCTATTTCAATTGTCTTACTATGATCATATCTGATTTTGGGTTCCTTTACCCTCTTGATTTATGGGTTGAGTTTACTGTTTATTATTTATTCGTTTCCTTTTTTGGGTTTTAGACCATAATACTAGGTATGATTATAATAACCCCTTCATGGTATATTACTAAATATGATTTTTTATAAATATGAAAACATTTATTTGTGGTGACCTTGGTACACCAGGATATGTTGGTTCATATCGTTACTTGGGTGAAATGACTACGTTTTGTGGTCGAACATGATTATCAGGAGTCAGGATCAATTTTATTTTCTATTTTCTTTTTCTATTTTTTTCAGGTTGGTATATTATATATAGTTGGGAATATATTTTACACATTTATAATTATATTTATATAGTTTTACTTTGAGGTATTCCAAAGAGGTTGTTGAATGAATGGTTTTACACTAGATGTAGATGTCTTTTATAATTCCTCTAAACGTTCATGGAGATGGTTGTGTTTGTGTATTGAGGAATATTAGGCTCAGGCCTCAAGTTTCATTATATCCTACTCAGTGGTTGTCTCTATCCTATAGCCTATTAGATGTGGTCTTTGGGTTATCAAACTTGGATTGTCAAATGTTAGAATGGCCCTTGTGGGTTGATTTTTGGAAGCCACATTAAAATTTCCTATCATAGAACCTTCGTAATTCACGGTATTTAATATTAAAATTATTTAATCCAAGGTGATTTGATTAGAATGTTACCAAAGTGGGAAGTGTGAATCATCTTAAATTGTATTAGATGGTACATATATTATTTTACACACCTATATTATTTTTTAAAGTGTATCTACGATCCCTTTCATAATTTATATCATGAATAACCTTATGTTAATTGTATTTTATGTTTAATATTATTTTATTTTTTCATGGGACTTATGAATTAGAAGTTACCAAATCATTACTTATTTTATGAAACAATATATTTTTAAAAGTATTTTTTATGGTTAAATTAATTATAATGAAATTATATGATATATTCTAGACCTCAAACTTGTAATTTTAATTTTTCTATTTATTTATTTATTTATTGGCTTCGCTTTTTAGTTTTGGTTTTTGTAAGGTCTAATTCTAAATTATTGGTTTCTTTCTAGCTATTACACATCCAGATGTCACAATTAGGAGGAGTTGTGGGCTGCATGTTTGAGGGCCTAGGTGGGTCAGTGGTGTGGTACACATCATACACATGGTTTATTAAGTCGTGTAGATAGCGTGTGGTTGGGATTTTTAAGTAGATAGTGTTGAGTAACTTAGTTTGAGCATCGTTTTGTAAACTGTGAAAATTCCTAAGAGTAATTTTTCATGGGTACCTAGCCTATACAGAAGATATCAACTGGTTGGTGCACAGATTGGTAAACCATGAGAAAACTGTGCATATCACCCATAATTTTAAAATTGGGTTTATTATTATTATTTATTTACATTTTTTCCTTTCTTTTCCTTCCAATGTGTCATGTGAGCCCCCTCTTCTCCTCTATAGGCATTCACCCCTCCCTATATCAATATCCATCTCTTCCACTATTTCCATTGGTTTCTACAGAATTTTCGATCTAATATTCGAGGTCTGATATCATTTCACTTATTTCCTAAATCTTTGAGCATTTTTATTATCCTCACCACTTTTCCATGTTTAGAAAAACCAATGGTTGCAGGTTGGGGGATTTTTTATTTTTCTCTTCTTAATAAGGCTTGAGAAGGATCTCTCAGATCAGATTTGTTCATGTTTTTTTCATCTACCACCAATTGAAAAGCTTCTCAGACCGTTTTTGTCCTCCCACTATCAATTTTGGGTAGTTTTTCCTCCATTCATAATTATTGATCAATCTAATTAGGTATTTTGTAGTTTCTGAGTATTTTATAATTTTATTTTTCATTTTGATCCCCCATTTCTAAGGGGGGATTACACACATGTTTTGGGGTGAGGAATATATACATATATATTGTCTCTTTGTACATATTCCCTCATGAATATGGAAATATATGCAATGAAACTAGTTATATATATATATATATGTGTGTGTATAAATGCATGTTTATGAAAGTGTACAGATTTGATCCTAGTATTTGTTATCTTTAGTCATGCAACATGATTTTGACGTAGGTTCCCTATGCCTAACCCATTAATTTGAATTCCATAATTATTTAATTGTTTTAAAAATATAGTTTATATTTATATAGTGCATGTATTCTATGTGATCTGGTTGTGGTTGATATAATGGCTATTCATTTGTTTTAAAAAATTTATCTAATCTTCCAACATTGGTTTTTCTTATTGAAATATTATCTCAACATCTTTTTTTGAAAACATAATGTATTTTCAATGCTCAGTTGGTCCTAAATGATATTTCTTTAAAAGTGGTTTATTAAATGGTTTTGAGTGTGTAATGGATATTTCTGAATATTTTTTGTATGTTTATAGTATTTGTAAAAGTAGTGATGAATAAATATTGGTTAGTATTAGATTTTAAAAAGGTGTAATTTCATGTTTTGTTGAATTGGGAAAAGTTCTTGGGTATTAGTGTGAATTCGAGATTAAATGGTGTTTTTAAATTCTTAAATGGATTGATTCGATTTAATCATGGTTTCAATCCTTATTTTTTTTTTTTTTTGGCTTGGTTGTTTAATTTTGGTTTTCAATGTATTTAGAACTTAAGAGTGATGGGTGATTATGTTTCCTAAAATGAAGATATTCCATGTAATGTAATGAGGCCCATTTGGAACTTTGAGTATTATTTGTAGATGTGTAAAAACATTCTTAGTAATTCCCCTTGTTTTAGAAATATGATATGTATGTTAAATATGTGATTTAAATATGTTCATATATGATAGGAATGTGAATTTTTGTGTGACTTGAGAAATGGGATGCACTCATGGAGGGAGATTGGTGGTCAGATAATGGTAGGTTCTTTGAGTAAATGATAAGTTTGTGTTTGTTATTTTGAAAAAAATGCATCATCAATTGAAATAGAGCACATTAGAAACATGGGTACATAGGTGGGAAGACTAGGTCTAGTACTCTAGGTGGATTGGTGGGGCTTAGGCCCTATTCTCTCTTGAATTATTGACACTAAAAAAATAACTAAACATGTGGAATATGACCAGAGACTACTACACCACGGGATGTTTTCCCCTCTATTATCTCATGGAAAATAAGTCTATGGGTTAGTCATATGATCAGAGACCACTAGAACATAGGATGTGTTCCCCTATAGTGGATCGTGCATGAAGACAGTATGGGTTTTTTTGATGTTCTTATATCTGAGGTATGAGGATCCTAGGATTTTACTAAACCTAGATACTTAGGGTGTTACCATGTTTCATGTGACATGATTTCCAATTTAGATGTTTCATTCATAATTCCATCATTGTGAAAAAAAGTTTTTATTTATAATGTTTTTCATTCATTTTTAAATGTCATTACATGCTTGGAAAATATTTTGGAAATGTGGTGGAATAGAAATTGTTTTCTTGAAAGTGGAATCTTTTTATTTTATTGTTAAAAGAATTTAAAAACATTTTGTTATGTCTTATTTTCAAAGGGTATTTATAAGTTTTCAAAATGATGTCATAGGTAATATATTATTCTATCATGCCTACTAAATTTTTATACTCATGAATTTAGTTTCATTTTTCTAGTTTCTAGTGCTGACTATAACTTGTATTTGGTCTCCATGGTGCGACATTAGTTTAATGATTAGAGGTGACCCACTGGGTCACCTGGAGGCATGTGTAGTTTAATTTTTTCCCAATTTTGATGTTAGTTTTTATTGTTTAGTATATATTTATGTATTTTTTATTTTACTATTGGAAAAATCTTTATAAATTAATTTATTTTGATGCCTTATCCAAGATTCCAGCCTATGAGAATGGGGAAGGCCTCTAGTGCCTTGATTTTTTGATGGATTGGGTTTCCATTTTAGGGTCAACCTTGTTCGGTTCATGACAAAATGGTATCAGTACAAGAAATTATTATTTGGGAGGTCAAGTAGATCAGATATAATATTTTTAGTGATTGGGAGGTAGTTCATGGGACAATTACAATTCACCACCACTAGTTATAAAACATTATTTACTTGGTAATGTTGGAATTTTGATTTTGATTTTGCTTTTGAACTTTAGTTTTGGGGTGAACGGTGGGTGGAAGAGAATGCTTCGTCTTCCCATATGGCCTGAAAAACCATATACGAACACTGTGGATGGTACCAAGAGATTCTTAGTGGCATTTTGATGATTTTCTTATGTTCCTTCAACCAATGTAGTCCAACCCTAGACAACCACAAGCTATTCTGGTAAATTTATATTGTAGTTTCATGGATTCAAATTTTTTTTGGGTTGATATGTTGATTTGATTTTGACATGGTTTTCAATGAATTTTTAAAATGGAATTTGGTTCGAAATGGTTAAAGTGAGCTTTTAAATAGTCAAAAAGGGTTTTATTTAGAATGAAATTAGGTTTATTTTTTTTCAATATCCATGTGGTATTTTTGGATTGGTTTTGTTTAGTGTGAGTGAGTTTTTAATGAAGATGGTATTTGGAGTGGGAAAATGGCTTTTGAAATAAAAATGGTTTCTGAAAATTGTAACTTGATTGAAAAAAATGGGTTTATAGTATAATGTGATTTAGAATTTAGAATTTTTTTGGGAATGTCAAAGAAAATTTAATTGATAATATGATAAATGTTTGGATTTGATGATAAAATGGAATGTATAATCATCAGAATTCAGTATGTACATTCACATGTGTGCATGTGTGTGTAAATAAAGTGTACATTGAATGTATGTTTAGATAATGTAGGAGGAAGGGTAAATTAACACATATGTGACGTTTTATAGGATACCCTATGTGATTATTTAAAATCAATGATTTGACTTTGTTTTTCCAAACTGGTTCTTCAAGGGATACATATTTTCTATTAACAGGGGCTTCTCTTCCAATGGGATTTGTGGTTCAAAAGGAAAATGTTAGGTGGTAATTAAAACTAGTAAATTGAATGTAAAAATATTATTTTGGAAAATAAATATGATTTTTAATTTGTAAAAATGGAATTAAATATGAGAACTGGTGTATTTGGAAGATGGTGATATTCAAAAGAGTTTTCTTGGTTTGTTTTTAAGGTGGTTGTTGTTTTGTTTTGGTTGAGATATGATTTGTATTTTATTTTGTTTTGTGATGTTTTAGTTTATGATAATTTTATTTTAATTAAAATGATATTTGGTCATGTTTTAAGTCAACATTGATCTAGTTTGGTGCCCTGTGGTGTTGAATATTGTTTGCACAGAAAGACCCATATGTTTTTTTGAGGATTATCATATAATTTTCAGCCCTGCTTAGACTACCAGTGAAGTATTGGGATCGATTCAATTTTATTTGTTCCATGTTTCTATGGTGATTGATGTCCATTATAGGTGATGGAGTGGAATGAAGAAGTTGAAATCATTTTCATGTATTTGGGAACTACCAAAGTGGTTAGTGTTTGAGTTTTTTTATGGTTTCTTGAGGGTCTGGTATTTGGATCAAGGAAAGGTGGTTGTTCAATAGATTTTGTGAGTTGGGATGTCTTGGGTGATCTTCAATACCAATTTTATCTATTGTTTTATTCTAGAAAATATAAGGAGAGGAAAGTTCTAGAGCTCATGGATTTTTGAAAAGGCCAACCAACGGTGAACAGGAATGTTGACAATTTCAATGATTTGGTATATTTTCTCTTGTGATAGTGTTGATCAATTGGTTAGAAGATACTCCTTTAATGTGGGATCTATGTCCATAATAAAAGGACAGATTTCATTTTGTGATTGTGGAGGTTCCCCATTCTATGAGGAGTGTGAACCAATAGAACCTACTTTGGACAAGTCTACTTGTCAATTCTTTCTTTTCAATCATCAGACCAGTCCCTCATTTTCATATAGTGTGGTCAGTTTAGTCACTATAATCAATTTTTATGTAATATTTTAAAGTCTTTTTGATGGTATGTGGAAAATATTTACAAGTGGTATCATAAAAATAAGATGTCTCATCCATAGTATGTGAGCTTCTAATTGTGAGAATGTGGATGCTTCGAACATATGGGCTCCATCCAGAAGCCTTGGATTGAATCTTGCACATATTCAGGAATCTCAAACGGTGTGGGGAACTTTTTTTTAGTTTGTTTATCCAATGTCAATGTAAAAAATTTAATTTTTCATTATATCTTTCTTTTTTTAGTTTCCTTCGTTCTTTTGAGTTTCGCATTAGTAGTATGAAGGTGTGTGGGTCTTGGTTTCTTGTAATTACAACAATTTTTACTTTTTGAATGATAATATATGATTGGTTTTCTTTGTGGGTTTTACCATTTTTAGATGGGTTTTGGTTTTGGTTTGTATTAATATAGGGATGCATGAGTCTTGTAGAAATGATTAATTATTGTTTGGTTCCCAACTTGGTTTGATGTTTCTTTTGTCGGGCTGACTATCACGGTGTTGGTTATTCTATGTGGGGAGTTATCATATTGGTTCATGTTTTGTTTCCCCATTAGGTTTGTGTTGGATTGTCTAATTAGGTTGGTTTTTAAAGATGAGTGGACCCACCACATATCTTTTTGTGGTTTCTACTAAATTGGTCGGTGCTAACTGGTTTCTAATGGTAGGTAGCACTTTCTCATCAATTAGTTGTTGTCCCTTTTTCAGGTTTCTCTAGAGCCGAGCAAGTGTGAAATTTGGAGTTTAATGGTCCCACCATGTTTCATGGTTTTGATTGACCTTGGTTAGGTTTAAATCATGGTATTGATATATATTTGGGGGGGGGTGACATTCTTAGGGGCTGAAAGTGTTAATGGTGGGGAGAATTATATCACCACAACCTTAGAATTTTAATTGTTCTATTTATATGTTTATTTTTCATCCTATATTTTGATCTCTGATAGTTTATGGGTCAAATTTTATATTTTTGAATGATTTTATTTTGATGCATGGTTATCCAACATAGTTAATAGGAATTGTTCAATACTCGTGTGGGTGACCAAGTAGGCCAATGGTGTGGTGCATAGCTTGAATATGGTTTATTAAACCATGCGACAAGAGTGTAGTTTTTCTCTGTAAGATGAAAGTTCAAAGTGCCATGGTTTTATCAAAGATTTATCAACTGTAAATCTTCCTTTCATAAATTTTCTTAGGTTTATAGCCTAGTTAGTGGTTTGGAATCTGTTGTCTCACGGTGTGGTAAACTATGCACAAACCATGAAAATTTCCCATAATTTTAAAATTAATATTTGAATTGAATATTTTTTTTATTTTACATTTTTTCACTCCTATTTCTTATTTCATTTCCTCCCTTTTCATCGTACAAGCCCCCTCCTCTCCTCTATATCCACATACCCCTCCCTCAATTGAGCTCCCCTCTCTACCACTATCTTTCAATGAATTTTTCATGAATCTTAGTCAAATATTTGGGGTAGGATCTTTTATATCATCATTATTCCATGTTCGGGAATTTTTTCTTCTCCCCATCACTCTACCTTGTTCGGTCAAACCCTAGGGATATAGTGGGGGTATTTTTAATTATTCTCTTATTAATTGGGTGTGTAAAGGCTCTCTTAGGTCATATTTTTTTGTGTTATTCTATCTGTCACTGAATATGAAATTTCATGGACCATTTTGTTCTGATCTTCATCAATTTCATATATGTTTTCATCGATTCATCATTATTTATCAATTTTTAAATGGGGATTTTATAGTTTATGTGTTTTTGGAAATTTTTAATAGTTCATTTTGATCCACTGTTTGTATGGATGACTTACTCATATTTGCAGGGGTAAGCCATATATATATATATACCCTCTTTGTAAATATTTCCACATGGATAGGGGAATACGAATAATTCACCTAGGGATATATATATATATATATATATGTATGTATACATTATTTTTTATTTAAGTGTAAATATTGGATTCTAGTTTTCATCGTCTTTTATAGAAATCCTTGAGTTTGGGGTAGGTTACCAGTGCAAACCCCTTTAATTTAAATTCTATAATTTCATGATTTTCTTAAAATTGTGTTTTATATTTATGTAGTATGTTTATACTATGTGATCTATTTGTGGTTGTTAGAAATGGCTCTCTATTTTATTTAAATAATTTATTAAAGCTTCCAATGTGGGTTTTTTCATGTTAAAATATTCTCTCGACCTCATTTTCAAAATCATAATGTATTTATAATAATAATTTTTTCCTAAATGTTATTTCTCTTAAAGTGGGTTCTTAAATGTTTTCAAGTGAGTAATGGGTATTTCAAAATATTTTTCATATAGGGAAAATAGTTGTAAAAGTTGACTTGAATGAAAATGGGTCTATATGAGTTTTTTAAAAGGGGATATTTCATGTTTGGGTATGTTTTAAAATTTTCATGGGTTTTGGTGTTATCATAGGTTAAATAGTGATTTTTATTTCTTAAATGGGTTAATTGGGGTTTATAATGGTTTTTATTATTCTTTTAAATGACGGTTTCCTTGGTTGATTAATTTAGATTTTAATTATTTTTTAAACTTTAGATTATAGGGTGATTATGTTTTCTGAAATGAAAATATTCCTTATAAAGTAATGATATATGTTTGGAACTTTCAAAATAATTTTTGTAAGCGGTTGAACCCTCTTGTGGCATATCCCTTGTTTTAGATATTTTATGTGTATTTTAGATGTGTGATTTAAAGTATATACACAGTGGAAGTCTTTTTTAATGTTGTCTGACGTGAGAAGGGGGATACACTCAAGGAGGGAGATAAATGGTCTTAGGTTGGATTTATTGTTTAGTAATGAAAATTATATTTTCATGTTTGTTATATTTGTAAATATACAACACCAATTTCAATAGAAAACGTGGGAATCCTTTTTACATAGGTAGAAAGACTAGGTCAAGTATGCTAGGTGGATCAGTGGGGATGAAACCTAATTACCTATAGTAATATTTACACTACAATACTAACTAAAAATTTAACATATGATCGGTGACAACTAAACATTGGGATGTGTTCCTATCTAGTTTATCATTCATGAAAAATATATGGGATTTGGAATATGATCGAAGACCACTAGTCCTTGGGATCTGTTCTTCTCTAGTGGCTCGTGCACATGGATGTTGTGGGTTTTGGTTAGATGTTATTATTTCTAAGGTAATAGGGTTACATGATTATACTAACCCACGATAATAAGGGTTTATCAATGGTTCTTGTTATGTGATTTTAATTATAGTTTCTTCACTCTTGATTCCTCTTTTGTGAAAATCCTATTTTAATTTAAATTACTTTTTTTAATTTTGAAAAGTATCTGAATGATTGGAAATTATTATGGGAATATGGTGTAGAGGAAATGGTTTTCATAAAAGTGGAAACATGTTATTTGAATTTGAAAATAATAAATAAAAAATATTTTTATTATGTATTATTTTTATAATATAATGTCTTGGTTTTATTTTTAAAGGAAGGAATATGGGATAGTTTATTCGGAAAAACCTATTAGATTTTTTATACTTAAACCGACAGTTTCATTTTTTAGTTTTTAGAGATTCTCATAGATGGGATTCAGTCACAGTAGGGGAACACTGGTTTAGTGGTCTGAGGTGACCCACAGGGTTATGTGGAAGACTTTTTAGCTTTATTTATTTCCACTACTCATTTTATATTGATTATTTTTTATTTATTTATTTTTTATTTTTTATGCATAAAATTATTTCTATTTTTTTATGACTGGGAATATTTTCTATCCCAAGAGGATCTGGAATGCCTCTCGGGCCATGTTGTGGGATTACATGGTTTTCTAGTTTAGGTCCGAATCAGGTTGGTTCGTGACAATACGTCTCTCACAAATCATATTTATTTTCTAATCAATGGGTAATTTGTGGATATTAAAATCTTCATATAATTTTTCTAATTAATTTTTACCATTAATGAGGTATGAATTGTCCTTTGGTTTTTGGATTTGGGGTTTTCAGCCGAAACTAGACTGTTTAATTTTCACTGGGTTATTAGATTCCATGTAATGTTATTATATGTTGTGTAATGTTTTTCGAGTACATTCCATGAAATTAATGAACAGATTGAATGGATTACACACCATTTATTGTTTATAAATCCTTTAATTGTTTAAAATCATATTTTTATAAATGTAAATGTTTTTTTGGTGTATGCAGTCATCCATAATTACACAACATGAACAAAGATTAATAACATTTTATTTATCATGGAAGGTACATTTAGTTGTTCTATATGACTGATTTTTATTCTATTTAACATTTAACCCTCCCACTCATGACCCATATCCTTACATATGAGATTTTGGATCTCCCTAACCCCTTTTCTTGTCAAAAAAAATTGGTATAAACTTCATTCAATTTTCTCTAATTAAGTGGATATCATATCGTGTGTTTTCTTCCATTATATTTTTCTATCCTCCTATAAGATTGATAGATCATCATGTAATTAAATGATATAAACTCTATTTCATTAGATCTCAATTATATGTTGTTTTCCTATTTCTCTCATGCCAACATTCTTCTTTACATTTCCACGTTATGGGCATCATGCATTTTGATTCCATTAAAAAGGTGGGTGGTTCTATAATTATTTTCCATGCAATTGAAACCTTAAATTACTAAATTAAAATGAAATTATTTATTAAATTTATTTATAAACATGGATTTGATATTTGATTTGGAATGGGAATGATATTTTAGAATAACCCCAAATCCAAGGGAATTGAAATTTTGGGTTGGATTTGTGAAAATTTTTGGCTTGATCTTGTAAATATTTTGATGAGACAATCTGACGATTGATATTGATAAAATGACTAAAAATGAAATTTGGATTGAAATTACATGAAATGATGGAAACCTATGATTTCTTTTTGAAATGAGAAGTAATGATGAAAACTAAAATTTAGAAATTAAATTTTGAAATTTTTTGAAATGATTGATTACTAATTTAATTGATTTATTATTTGAAGAAAATTTTAACCTGGGTAGTTTGTTGTATATTAGATAAATACGCTAGGAACATGACACCTTTTTAATTGGTTGATGATAAAAATAGTTACTATGAAAGCTACATCCTCACTACCCGTGAGAGGTTCCCCTAATGGGATGTAGACTTCCATTGATGGGTTCCCTATTTGTGGTTTATTTTTACTTGCACACCTGACATAGAGGCACAATCATTATGAGATGTGTGAGGATCCTGTAACTTTATAAACTAACCTAATTGTGGGAGTTTTATATGGTTCCTTGAATTACTATGTGTTTCTTGATTTATTTATGGATACCATTGATCTTTAACAAACTATTTAATTATTTCCAACTAATTTATGTAAATGTTTCGGTATAACATGTTCATTTATGAATGTTTGAATGTTTTTTTGGTATATATATCATATTTTTGAAATGAAATCAAGTATTGGTTTTAAATATTAAAAATAAAATTCCATGACTTATCTTATTTTAACGGAATTTATAAATGATAAAATGTTGTGTTATTGATTTTGAAAGACTTGGTGAGACCCTAAAAGGTTTCATAGACCACAACCAACCATTTCCATTGAGCTCTTGTAGATTTTCTTATATCTTGTCTGATAAAATGTAAAGTGACACATTTAGGTGATGTATGTTATTGACCATTTGGACCATGGGGTGATGATAGAGGTGATTAGTGGATATGTTACCCACTTGTTGTATGGTAGTTTTGAGTTTTTTTCTCATTGAATACTGAGTACTTTTATGATGTACTTCTTTGGGTTTTATTTTAAAATTGTTTCTAGTAAATTCTCTCTTTGGAGTATCGAGAATCCTGAATTTAAATTTTATCTTGTACTGTTTTGTGGAAACATTTTACATCTTCTACTATGTAAAATTCCAGGTGCTAGTCACAAACTTGTAGGGACTTGGAATACCCTTGGGGGAATGTTAATGTCAGATCATGTATTAGGGAACCATGTTATTTGGGACGGTTCATTAAAAATATATATTAGAGGTGTTTATTAAGTATCCTTCCTTGATGTTATTATGTGGTTGGTATGTTTTAATGGGACATAGGAGGTAGTTTCATGCACGTTCTAGGATTATTTTCATCATAATGATCCTTGAGTCACCATTTGTTTTTTGGAAAATTGTTTTTGATAAAATTTTTGATTGGATTATAGTTTTTCCCTATTTTTTATTTATGTGTGATGAAACCCAAAATCATAAAATCTTATCTAATGGGATTTATATGACCATTTATCTTGTTTGGGTTTGTGTTATTTGTATAATTTTTGATATCTTGAATGTTTTTTGATGATTATGTGTCTCACAATGTCTCTGAGAAGTCATCTGAATAGTCTTTAAGAGGAAGCTAAAGTGAAACACAACGAGTAGATCCTCCATTAGAATAGAATCTTATTGAGATTACAGTTCATGTTATCCAAGATCTGGTAAAAGCACCTGCACCTCTTCTTATTTAGGATCCAGGTGTCGGGGATGAATCTAAGAACCGTGCTCAAGATATTCCTTCCCAAATTCCACCTACGTTCTAAGGCTCTAATGACCCTCAATAGGCTGAGGATTTCCAAATAAAGACAAATCTTATATTTTATTTCATATAAATTTCTTATTTGATTATGGTAAAATGATCCACCTTTAAACTAGAAGGGTATAGTAGGAGATGGTGGGATTTTATGGTAAATGAGAAGATACATAAGGGTTTGGAGTGGAAAGAAATTAGAGTAATTTCCAACAGTTGATTTTATCCAAAATATATGGCGTTTTCTATGGCCATTGGGTTTTTAACCTCTAGCGGGATGACAGAACCATGACACAGAATGAAAACTAGTTTTCCAAGCTTGAGCAGTTTTTATATAAGATTGTATATAATGAGAAGATTAATAATCGATGGACTAAGATGAATCTCTGACCTAATATCCATTTATAGGTCTTCATACTAAATATCATTCCCTAGGAAGGTGTTCTAGATAGGGCATTGATATCACTAGTATATCAGGGTTGATGGCAGTTCCTATTTCTCTCAATGGAAGTTCTATGAGTTCCTTTAAAGTAAAGATGATGCATGATGAGTCTCATGGTGGCTCTCAACAACAGGTGTCCTCTAGTCCTTCTAAAGTTCCTGGAAAAGATTTGTTGTCTTGATTATAATGTAGAAAGGTTGGAAATTTGATATGTGTTTGTACTGAGGCACTAAATATCTATATTTCTTGTCATTTATCAGGAAACCTAAAATAATTCAATAATTTCTTTTATTCTCCATGGAGATGAATAATATCATCAACACAAAAAATTACCATAGTGAAGTAAGATTCCTCGAGATCTAAGGGGTTCTATCCATAAGAATCTAGAACAAAGCTTCTTCACACAGTGGAATAGTCTCTATAGGAAGCAGGTATGGGTCTTGTGACTGTGATAGTTATCATCACTATAGATTCATCTTCAGTGTCTTCTTTATTTGATACTAGTAAATTTCACACATATTTATCAACTTATATTATGGAAATGATAAATATTCATATGAGTATTTTTTTCATATGTGATGGGTATTGCCACACCCCTCAGAACAAAGAGTGAGAAGGGTATCATGTGTCCGACATGTGTTTTCTCCTTATTAGATATTAAAATTGTATGGGATTTCTTAGTCTCCACATGAATCCTATTAATTTCATGTTCTAGGGGGATTTTTTCTTTCTTAATAAGGCCTGAATTTACATATATCTTCTAAGAGTCTTGTTTACTACAGTTGTTCGGGTGGGCCATGATTTTTGGGAGAATGGGACCCACATTTTAGTAGATATGGACCGTCTTATCCATAGTTGCGGAAGGATATATCAGTGTTTTATTTTGATCTGATGTAGGAATATTGTAGTGATGATATCTTGCTAGTCCCCATAGAGTATCTTGTCATGTTTCTATCTAATTTTTCATGTCCTCTACTAGTAACAAAGGTAGATTACTCTATTTATTTAATACCTTTTTCTCAACTAATATATATTCCTTCCTACCATATCGCACTATATGAATAGAATCATTTTTTACTTAGTTATATTATCTATTATAGAAGGTTTTATACACCTGAGTGTGTCAAATTAGGTGGTGTCTATTCTTTTTTACTAATAAATTTGATAGAAGTCTTCTCCAATGTATTGATTTCCAATAACTAAATAATGTAACAATGATGTGAAAACATTTTATCTATAGATTGATGATCTCTTTCACCACATAAAAGGGGGATATTTATTTATGGAAAGTGATCATTAATTTCGTTATCACCATTTGAGAATAAAAGAATTTTACCTTTATAAAACTTCCTTCAAGAACATGTATAGTCACTTTGAGTACCTTTTTTGCATTTGGTCTAAACAATTATCTTGTAGTATTTATGGATTTAATAAACAAAATATGAAATGATTACCTTGATATGTTCATAGTGGTATTTGTTGATGAAATCATAGTTTAATCTTCGTCCAAGGAGGATCATGTTCTTTATTTAAGATCATTTGCAGAAATGTTTAGAACTCACTAACACTATGAAAATATATTGAAATGTGATTTCTGGGTTAAGTAAGTGGAGTTCTTGGGACATGTGGTCTAAGAACATGATGTATCAATTGATCATGTGAATTGGAAAGAATTTATTAGATGGGAATAACTACATAATGTTTTCTATATTTGGATCTTCTTGGGATTAGTAGGGTATTATCATAGGTTCATTAATTATTTATGAAAGTTCTTTTATTTGATGATAGGTCTCACTAGGAAAGAGGTATAGTTAATTTTGGGAAAAAATTTGAGTTATTTTGTTGAGTTGAAATGTATTTTTAATTCTAAGCTATCATTGACTATTCTAGAGGATGGGTAGGGCTATGTGGTATTTTGTGATGCATGAGGTTTGAGTTTGGGTTGTGTTATTATACAAGGAGATAACATGGTAGCCTATGGTTCTTGATAGCTTAGTCCACAAGATAATAAAATCCTAAAACATGGTCTTCAATTCACATCCATGATACATATACTAAATATTAGGAATCAATATATTTTCAATGAAATGTATGCTACGTATTCTGACCACAAGTACATGAGTTATATCTTCTCTAAAAAGGATCTGAATATAAGCTAGAGGTGTTGGGTGGAGTACCTATAGTCTTTTTATTTCGACATTTCCTATACCTCAGCGAAGTATAATTTAATTTCCAATTCACATATTAGAAAAATGATGACCTTGGTCCAAAAAGAATCATCCGATGAGTGGAACGTGATGGAAATTTCTCCACAGTTTTATTTGAGAGTCCAAGAAGAAGAGGCCACATTTGTCTTGAAAAGTGTTTTATTGACCTCCTATATTCTCAAGTTGATTCTTCATGAGAAGTATCTTGGTGATAAATGTTTTGTGATTATGGACTACATTTATGGTGGGGAGACAATGGGAGAACGGTTTTTCTCTTTTGAAATTATCCAGAGTTTTTGGTACTAGTATGTCATGATGTTAATACTAAGAAAGGATATTATGTGGTATTTAGATAATTTCTCATGGGAAGTACACCTGGGTACCAAAATTATGTTTTCTAAAATGTAACTATGATTCCGGAGGCCATTTATGAGGTAGGGCATCAAAAAATTTCATTCATGTTTTTATACCTATTAGATGGTCAATGGTGAGCACTAGAGACCTTCAGGATTTCTTCAACCATTTATAGTGCCAACATGAAAGTATGATGAGATTTCAATGGATTTTTTGGTTTGGTTTCTATAAAAATCTATAAATTAGAATGAAATATGGGTTTTGACCGATCCCATAAAAAAAATAATCTCACTATATACACTTTTGTGATATAACTAAAATTATGGAGTTGGTAAATATCTATGTGAAACACATTATTAATTTTCATGGAGTTTTATCTTCTATATTCTCTGATATAGATCCCCTATTTACCTACCATTTGTGTTGAGGCCTCTATGAATTGGTGGGATCTCAAGTATTATTGAGTACTACATACCAATCATAGATGGATAACCAGATAGGGATATCTATAAAGATTCTTGGTGACATGATTTATGCATGTGTCCTCAATTTTTCTAGAGCTTGGGATGTCCATTGGGGACTAGTTCAGTATTCTTATAATAAATGTTACCAATCTGCAATTCGGATTTCTACTTTTTAGGCCTTGTAAGGCTATCCTTGCAAATCCCAATTGTGATAGTTGGAGATTGTTAAATGTAATTTGGTTTTACTATGATTGGTCCAAGAGATTATAGTAAAAATTTAGTTGGTTTATAGAGAATAATGATGACACAAAGATGTTATAAATTATATAATGACCATTGTAGGTGACATATAGAGTTATCTATTGGTGGCATAATGTTCTTGAGAGTTCACCTTGTTTGGGTCATTGATGGATTGGGACTAAAGGGAATCCTTTACATCATTTTTAGGAATATTTTTAGAGTTTTTAGTATATAGGTAAAGTGCATTACTACTTATAACTTCCACCAAAATAATCATAGATAAATAATTTATTCCATGTATCAAAAATTTAGATGTATCTTTCTAAACCACCTCATATCTTGATCTCGGAAAATATTAACGTCGAGCCTGATTTATCAGTGATTGAGAATCCAATATGGATTGGTGATTATATAACAATTGTACCTCATGGATGGAAGGTACATTTGGTCAATTTGATATGGAAGCATGATTCTGATTTTCATGAGATGTGGAGTAATTTGGAATTGACGATATATTAGTTTCCTCATCTATTTGATATGGAAAATGATGGACAAGATTTCTGGGGACTTAAAGATTTCATTGTAGCGAGGTTATAACATCCAGTTACCCTTCATAAGGTATTCCATTTCCTTGGTCATTTGGTTTTGGGGTTTTCAGCTAAAATTGGCATTCTTTATTTCAATAGGATGATTACACACAATGTAATGGTATTACACACCATGTACTGTTCACCACGAAGACGTTATGAAATTAATGCATTGTGTGAAATGATTACACACAATGTAATTTTTACACATCATCTAAAGGTTGAAATTTGTATTTTAATAAAAGAAATGTGCTTTTTAATGTATGTGGGATTTTTGAAATACACAATATAAACTAGTATTACACCCCCATTCAATTATCATGGAAGGAAATTTTAAGTGTGAGGCAAGATTAATTTTCATTCTATTTGACTAGTACACTCCCACTCATGATGCAGGGCCTTCCTTAAGTGATTTTGTCAACTCCAAGTCATTTTCCATGGAAGATTAATGCCACATAAACCTCATTCAATATCTTATAGGTGGGTAGATATCCTCTCATGTGATTTCTTCTATTTTTTCTTAATATACTCATTAGAGTTGATAGAACTTCATGTGATTGATATATCTAAAATAACTTTTGTTAGATCTTGATTCTTGGTTGTGTTTTGAAATCTCCAATCCCTTCATTTATAGTTGGAAATCTCTATTGTGTGTGTCAAGTATAGTGATTCCATTCAATAGGTGGGTGGTCCTATAATTATTTTCCCTGTGATTGAAACCTTTAATTTCATGATTAAACTGAAATGAAATTTTAAAATGATTTGAAAAAAAATGTATTTGATCATTGATTTGAAATGGGAATGAGATTTGAGAAAAATCTCAATTCCAATAGAATTGAAATTTTGGGATGGATTTATGAAAAATGATGAATTTATTGGGAAATATTTTTGGATAAATGATTTCCTGATTGATAATGATAAAATTAAGTAAATTGAAAATTAGTTTGAAATGAAATAAAATAACAAAAACCAATGATTTAGTTTTGAAATGAGAAGCATGTTAAAATATGAAATTGGGAAATTATATTTTTAATTTTTTGGAAATTATTGATTGAAAATTGTATTGGTTTATTATTTGAAGCACATGTTAGCCTGGTATTAAGTGGTAACAAGGACCAGCATGCTAGGACCATGAATCCCTATAAATAGATTGATGATGAAAACTACTATTAAAACATTATTGCATCACTTCCAATAATGGGTGACCTATTATGGTGTATACATCCCTTGATGGGTTCCCCTTTTAGGGTTTATTTGTGTGAACACCTGAATTAGAGTTGTGATCATTGAGAGATTTTTTAAGATCCTATTACCTAATAAACTAAAATTCCTCAAGGATTTATTACATGGTTTTGTGCTCTACTATGAGTTTATTATTCAATATGCATTACATTTTTCATTTTTAAATATTTAAATAAATAAAACTAACATATATAATTTTCAATATAAAATATGTTCATTTAATACTATTTGACAGTGATTTTGATATATATTCCATCATTTTAAAATGATATCTACTTTTGGTTTTAAATATTCAAATTGAAATTCCATGACATGTCTTATTTTATATGATAGAATAAATGGTAAATTTTTATGGTATTTATTATGGAACACTTGGTGAGACTCTAATTGTATTTATATCTCAAAACCTACATTTTCATTTGATATTTTTTTGTTTCTTATGATTGGTCTGAGAAAAGGAAAAGTGCCACTTATAGGTGGTAGATGTTGTTGGTCCTCTAAATTGTAAAGTGAGGAAATATGTGATAGGTGGAGTTTCTATACATTTTTTAAAGGAATGTGTTTGTTTTCATCTCATTTAATTCAAATAAATTTAATGATGTGCTTATTTGGGTTTTCGTTTACCTATTGTTTCGAGTACTTTCTCTATTTTGACTGTTGAGCATGTTGAACTGTATCTTTTATCTTATATTGTTTTGTGGAAAACTCATTATCTATTTAATTGTGTAATATTTGAGGTTATAGTCTCCTTCCCATGGGGTTTTGGAACACCGTTTATGCTATATCAGTACTAGATTGGTTATCAAGGTACAAGGGTACCTGGGATAGTTTATGATAATTTCCCTATATCCATATACCCAAAAGACAAATAATTTTTTTAAACCCCCATTATTTCTATATCCAAGAAGAAATCACTTTCTTCCATATCCTTATTTTATTTATATTTTCACCAAGAATGTTTTTAACATTCCCAAAAAATTTCTTAATGTATATTTTTCAAATTTTTTACTTTCTATAGATATGTTTAAAAATGAATCTTCTTATCATTTTTAAAATTCGGTACTTTTGACTTTTTACTGAAAATGTGACAGAAAATTATGTTTTAATACACACCGCATGAATGAAATTACCAAAATAATTACATTTTATTTTTTTGAAGGTTTCTTTACATGTTTTTATGGTTAAATTTAATGAAAAAAATTTACATAATATTTTTTAAATTTTTAAATTTAAAATAATTGATCTCAAAATATATGGTGTATTTCTATAAAGAAAATATTCCATTAATCCTTTAATGATATTTTTATCTATGAATACATCCATTGATTTTACTTATGACTCACTCGTGATATGATATACTGATACCATATTTATTATTCCTCTTGATGGTTTATGTTTATAATGATGAAATATTGATGAATCCCATTTTATTTTCCATGACTTCTGTTATAATGAGTTTGTAGTTATTTTCAAGATTTTTTGGAATACATATGAAGTTTCTATGATTTGTTAATAGCTGGGAAAATAATATCCCCAAATTCATATGGTAATGATTAATTTTTTATGACCTCAAATGGTATATGATGGTTTATCCCAACCCCAAAAATGGGTAAAATGGTGGTTAGCCTATGGCCCATAAGGTTGCATGCAAGGTGATCCCAAAACAATGTTGGTATATAAGAAGACAGTCCAATCCTAACATGTGATGAGTGTTCTAGTGTGTACTTGTGAATTATTATTTCTAATATTATGATTATTCCACTCTTTTATGAAATTCTCTTACACTATTGGTATGAACTTATTCCTCATGTTACTTGATTTTATATTATTCATTTTTTTTTGAACTAATTTTCTTTATTTCATGTCTTATTATTATGAACTATGATTTTTTGGATATAATTTAATAATTTTTAAACAAACTCTCACAAACCTATAATTATGATAAACTGGTATTTGATCAATGATTGATATATACAATTCTTATCCCTACTGATCGTCTGATCTCACCCTTTTTTATCATTACTTTTCCAAATGAAATGATGAAATGTTTTACGTATGATGTCTTTAATAAGTCTTTTAGCCTTAAATAACATAGTGGGAGATGATGTACATCTTTTATGTATTTATTTTTTATGTATCTATGTTCACCAAAGACACTAAACATTTATAGTTCTTGGATGCGCATATTAGTGATGTGTATTGAATATTTATGAAAAATAATGTATATTTTATTTATGTAATGTCTTGGTCATTATATCTATATGTGTGAGCTAGTAATAATCACTTGGATGACACAAATTTTCCCACTCTATTTTTAAAAAACATTCATAACATTTAACGAGTTCCAAAAATTAGATTATATACCCAATTTTGGCTAAAAGAAGTCATATTTTACCAATGTTTCTAGGGATCTCAGACGAATGTGGTCATTTATGCACTTTTGGGGAATCAAATCACTTTAGGACTCAATATCATGGCGTATATAGGTGTTTATCTTAGGAATAAATGCTATAATACCCATATCATTTTACTCTAATTTTTATCTCATTTTAATTGAAATAAACCCTAGATCAGGGATATCTTTCCAGAATCATTATTTTGGGGTATTGTTTATAGTATTTAATATGAATTCATCGATGGAAGGTGGTTAACACTTGAATGTGCGATATCATTGTATAATTATTTGGGTTATGAAATGTATGAGTAGGTCTAATCTCTCTCGCATTACACTTTTCATGAGATAATAGGATTGTATTTATAAAAATTAAGCTCATTGTTTTTAATGGTAATCATAGATTCCCATTACTATAGGAATCTCTCAATTTTTTCATTTGGAAAATAAGGGTTCTGTGTAATTTTTACAAGGTTTTTGATAAAATACCTTAATATTATATTTTTGCAATCAATTTTTAATGGGTAATCATGTCATGGGAATGGGTGGAATGTATTTATGTGGCATATTATATGGACTTAATGGTATATACTTTCACACTATATTAAATTGAAACAAAATGTATTATACAATCAAGTGATGAATTGTGTTTAGAGGGATTTGATTCCAAACTAGACATTAACTGTTCAACAGACTAATTGGATGGGTGATGAATTGTTTGGGTATCATGAATCTAAAATTAGAGGGATACTTTTTTATGTGTATGTATGTTCATTTATTGGTGTAAATTATATTGTGAGATACCTATAATATTATTCATATATATACTATTTTATTTATATTTTATATTATCTTCTTGATATATTATATATATATATATAATCACACCTTTATATAAATATTTGTTCATTTGAAAATTTTATTCAAAAAAATATTCGCTAGATCCTATATTTATAAAGTATATTATCTTGATGCCATTGTTATGGTTAATGATAAGTTGATCTTGGATTTGGTCAAGGAGTGTAGCTTAGGGTGTTTCTACATGAAAGAATTTGTGTTATTTTAGAAATTTTGGGCATTGAAGAGTTATGAGATATACTTATTATTACTACAACTCAAATTATTTTCATCATATATTTACTGTATTTTTGTTGAATTTTTATCATTCATTTTTTTAGTTTATACAATTATGGTTTTTCTATTGTAGGTATAAGGGAATATCATCCTGCAATTATATTATACACCCTTTGAATTTATTTCTCTCTTTTCGTGTTTGGGTGATGCACCAATGGTTAATGAAGTTATAATCATTACTTGTCTGTAATGTTAGTATAGGGATGTTACATAAGCGATATCTATGGGGGGTATTGATAATATTAATGAGAAGAATGTTTTTATATGGTGAGTTTCTATTTTTATTCTATTTTTGGAGTCTTATTATTGATTCTGGTAGGTGTTTCTCTCCACCATTGGTGTCCATACACATAGATATGGTTTAAGGGATATTTTTAAAGAAAATGGATAATCCATATAGAGAAATTCCCGGTGGTAAAAAATAGAGTTAATCGAAATACTTTTATGGAAACAATTATGTTTGGAAAATGTTCACATAACACTTTTTATTTTCCAATCATGGTGGGATTTTATCTAATTTGAGTGATTCATGTGCACCAAAATATATATGAGTATACAATGGTATCTATCCCCTATGATGAATTTTGATACATGTGGAAGGGTCAAAAGTAATTTACGGGTATCTCAAAAAATATCTATAATGAGGGATAGTCAAATGAGATGGGTGAGGTTTAAGAACCATGACTGTTAATTGATGTGTTTGGATGCTATTATTTAGTTATTCTATTTATTTTATCATGGATTTTAATTTTGTTTTCTTTGTTCCTCTTTTAGTTACCATTTTCTAATCACTTGTCATTTAATAGTGTTATTAATAGTTTGTATGTCTTGGATTTCCATTTTTTGATTCTTTATTCAATAATTATTTCTTATGATATTTTTGGGATGATATATTAATGGGAAGTGAGATTATTGATGGAAAGTATGGGAATCTGATGAATTATTTTTTTAGTTTCACTAGGACCTCATGTGGATATACCTAATGATAATAAAGTTATGGTAAGTTTATACCTCCTTGAGTTAGGAGGGTATTCAAATTCTTGGTTGTAGGCACCTAGGTCCAGTCTGATGATATGTAATATCACTATGAGTTGTAAGGGTTCATTTGTATTTTAGAAATGTGGGAATATTTTTATTATAGATGTTATTTTTTATGTTTCTAGGTGTGTGAGTTTCTCTAATACTATAATTTCAATCATTACCAATCTTTCCATGAACACCTCTATGTTCACAACAACACACGGTGGGTTGAGGTGAGTGGGGGAAATCTTATAAGGTCATTGAACATACTAATACATGTGTACAAAAACTCAGATATTATGTACATGGTTTGAAAATTATGTCTCATTTTAGTTATAGGTATTATTTATAGTAAGAGTATTTTTTATCTAGTATGTCATATAGTCTAATTAATAATTAGGAGTGTATTATGTGAGATGTGTAGGAGGCTATTGATATTTTATTTTTACAATATCTATAAATGTACAGTAGCAAGATACCTTTGAATTATATTATTTTTTATTTTTTATGTATTATTATATAACTAATCTATTATGGTTGACACATCCTATACACCATAATCATCATTTATATTCTCGACTAGCATATCCTTTTAGCACCCAATTTATTTATCTCTGGTTTTTTCTTCAATAATGTTGTTCTATATTATTTTCTTTATAATAATTCTTCAGGATATCAACAATTTATCTTGGAGGTAACAGTATCCCCATGAGTATTTCAACTCCTCACTAATAGTTTTTATGATGTGACACACATGAAGGCATGTTTGATGTATTCTAGTGCTCCCTTCTCAGGTGTCATTTTGGGGATCTTGGCCAGGGAATTAGATTATAAAAAAGGTTATAGATGTGTGAATAATTCTTGAAATGATATAGAGAACTTCATGTATTTTGAGATATATTCCAAGGGAGTGAAACAACATTAATTTCTTTTAAAATTATTAATAAGTAGATTAAATATGGAGTTATTCTATGATCGAAAACATGATCAATAGTGATGGTCTTAAAGGATTATATTATTAGTCAAGAATAAAGTTCATGAAATGAAATTCAAGAATCATAAACCATGTTCAATATATGTATGTGATCAAGGGGTAGATGTTGGATTTTTCATGATCATGATAAAACTTTGTTTGTTAAATTCTTAAAGACTCCATCTAAGAGAATAGTCATATAGTTATATGATGTTAATCCACTTTTCATGGTGTGATATAGATAATAATATTATTATGGATATAATATGTTCATTGATAAATAAAACTAGATAGATATCCTTACAACTTATAGAGTTGAAAATAAGAAGGTATTGAGTAATAGCCAGGTCTATATTTTTTTCTAAAATGTTATATTCTATATTGGAATTAGAAAATGGTCAAAAATAAATAGATAGATAAGATAAAAAATTACCTATTTTTATAGAATATATTATTGGTAAGATATGACACTATATGGAAAAAAGTAATGAGGTGAAGAAAGTGTAATCTAGTAGACTCCACTATATATTCATAAGCTTTATAGTTTGTGATTATGTGATTTTTCATGTAGAGGGGTCTCATTGTAAATATGGTTAACAAAAATGTGTTAGGATTGAATAGTTTATATGAAAAATGTAGCCAATAAATGATGAGTATAGTTATAAAATCTCAAGAAAAATATAAGGACCAAAGTTTGAATTTTCTTGAAAATATGATGAACTTAACTATCAAAGTAAAATAAATAAATATAAAAGGAATGTAGAGACCCGTATCTTGACGTACATTGACATTACATTACTTTTTGCGGAATACTTAGTACGTAACAAAAACACACACACAAGGACCGTAATAGTTTAGTGTCTTTGGAAACTCGGAACGTAAACTTCTAATTGTGGTGGAAGATCTTCAATATCTCCCATAAAGATCTTCCCTTTTTTTTTACCTAAAACCTTTCTTTATATCCTGGGGAAAAGAAAACATAAAAGGGTGAGCTCAAATGCTCAGTAAGGGTATACAAAAGAAAAAAATCATATCATATCTTTTTGAAAATCATAACCTGCAAAAGATATCATAAAATCTTAACATGAAACAAATCATAGAAGTGAAAATGAGATCAACATAATCATAACATGAAACTTGATACTTTGTGGCATGCACACATAATCATGGAAAATCATTTCTTGTTAGTCATGACTCATTGCCAATACTATATTAGTGGACAAAGTCCCTTTCTGAATCGAGTAACCCTCGTTTCAGTCCTGTTTCACTGAACCGGTATAACCTACCATTCCAGCCATGTCTATCTCATGAGATATAAAATCTTTACCCAATGCATTGGAGGGAGATATAGGTCCCACCCATCTTATAATGAATCCTTTCTTATGTGTGCCACATAATCATAAAACATACCTCATCGCATAACACATGTAACAAAAATGGGATTCTTGAAACATCATGACATCATAAATCAATTAATATAAGATAAAGGAATTCATAAACATAATTCCATCACAACATAGTCAAATCAATGTAAAAATATGGATAGAAACAGAACCCTTTATTATCTTAGATGGAAAATAATTTTGATAAAACACTTGAATTGAATTCTTGAGGAAAATATCCTTTCTTCTTCAAAATCAATTTCTTTTCACAAAACAGCATGCAATTTTAAAAGAAAGAGATTTTATTGAAAATAGTCATGAAATCTTTTAGAGGAAGCTTCATGAAAATAAGGCTTTATAAAACAGTAGAAATCCGTTCGTGCCGTATAAGTTAAAAAAAACATTCTTCGTACTTTTGTTGGAAAAGTCAAAAAAGTACCTCGTACGACAAAAGATTCATTTCATACATATTACTAAAAACTCACCGAAGGGTAAAAATGGTTTTAAACAATTGTAGGTGGATGGAAATAATATTACATTTTGATGAAACATGGATGTGGATGATAAAATACACCCCAGTAAATACTTACGAATAAACAATCTCGGATAAAAATGAGATTGTGATATTTCCCTTACCTTAGGTCCGACTTGCTTTGTAAGTGTCTGAACCTCCTGTATAATGATTTAAATCATGTTATTGACTTATTACAGAATCATATTCATTGTTATGATATCATATATGGTTCACTTATGACATTATATTACCCGTTCTTTTGTAAATTCCATGTTAAAGAAGCGTTTTGGGTAAAATCGTTTCATTTATCGTAGGTGTTTTGATTTGTTGTTCTTGACATTATTATTACTTATATCATGATTTACTTACTTCCAGAATATAAAATATGATTTATATATCATATATATTCAGTATATATATATATATATAAAAGATAGATAAATGAAATGAAAAACAGCGTTCATGGAGACGGTAGTCCGTACGTACGCATGAACGCTATTTTCCTTTCCTTATTGTCTTGAATGGAAGTAAGTAGATGACATACATATATATATATATATACATAAATCCAGTAGCTTTATAATGTCATATATTTCATTATTATTTCTTATATATACTTTATAATCATTCTTAAATGGTTAACATGGAGAATGAATCTCATCGCGTCGTGGAGACGGTATTCCGTACGTACGCACGAGCGATGATATCATTTCTATAAATATTGAATTGAATTGGAGTGGATTATACAATATATCAGAATCAATATGATGTTGTAATAACTATGTATAGTTATTCTTTACACCATTATACCCATCCATGTAAGGTGGTGGTGGAAAATAGATTACACCACGGCGTGGAGACGGTATTCCGTACGTACGCACGCGCGGTGATTTCTTTTTTCGTAGGATGGATAGATGGTGAAATAGGGTTGTTTCATACTTATAATAACATATCAGTATATGAGTGATACTGATGTTATTACTTCATAATGAAACAACCTAAGAAGAAGAAGTGGAAGAAGAAATAAAGATGAAAGAATTGGTAACGGTAATTACCTCTTCTTTGAAGCGCCTCTTTGAGACCTCCTCTTAGGGCACTAAAATTGGTCTTTGAGGAAGACCAGAACCTCTAGGATGTTTCTAGGGAAGTGGAGAAGAGATTTTGGCAGGGGTTGGCCGAGCTTGAGAGCTCAAATTGGTGTGAGGAGGAGGGGGAGGAGGTGTCCTTTTATAGGGGAGGAGAGGGGCACTTTAGGAATATCTCAAAATATTATTTTATATTAAAGTCAAAATCGGTTTATAATGGTTCCAAAGTGTCTTATTTCGAAGCTAAAGTGGGGATGGGTCGAAATCCTATCAACCAATAAGATTTAGACAAGTTTAGGGTATTATTTTAACCTTATCAATTAGATTTAACTCTAAGTTAAATAATTTAACTTTTACCGTGTCTTTTTGTTTTATTTCACTATATGGTTAATACACTTACTATAACATGCCAAACGAACCCCAAATTGTTTATTATTAATATATATATCCCTATCTAAGTCATGTGGCCGAACCTTAGATTTTTAGGAATAAAATAACAATTAATAATATAATATTTGATTTAAAAACTATTTTGTGTCAATTTTGAAACTATTTGATATATGATTTTTGTGAAAGTCATAACAGAATTATATGTTCGAACCAAGTTGATTAAATAAACAATAATATATCATAGTAACCTAGAAAATTAGTGGAATTGATAAAAATTCTCAAATTACATTTATTTGGGTGTTTATAACATCAATTATGTCAATATTTCATAAATAAGATAATTACTGAATCATCTTTGTGTCATACATTAATTAACTTATTTGATGTCTAAAAATTACAAATAAAATACCATTGTGTAGGAAATCTTTTTAGCTTTCTAATGAATATTTATAGTCGAATTTATCTTATGTATAACCCCATATTAAAAATGATTTACTTATTAAACTTTGATTTTAACTATTTTAACCCTTCTTTAAATAAATTAATAATAAATGTCCTAATCTAATCCAAGTGGGCCTAAATGGTCATATTTTATTCCTAAGTTTGTTTTTGGTCGAATTACACTTGTCCAATAGAATTAGGACATGTGTTAGGGTAATATTAATATCATATTTACCCTTAGTTACCCTATTTACTATTAACCGTGGTAAAAAAAGTAAAAAGTTACTATTCACCAAAAAATTATTTTCATCTCATTGAACCACATTTTAGTCCTTGATATTAACCGTGTCTCTCCGATTTTTGAAATTCCATTCACAGAAGCGGTAAAATTAAGTTTTATGCAAAATTCAGTTTTTAACCTACCACTTAGTAGTTTCACTATTCATCAAAAATTGATGTTTTTCAGAACAATGCCAAAATTTCATCCCAAGCTATATTTCATATTCCGAATTCAAAAATGAAGTCTATTTTACCAAATTCATAACATAAAAGTTGAATTAATTAATTTTATAATTAAATCCCGCTGTTAAAACAAATAGCGTGTTTTTAAGAAACAATATCTATCAAAAGATTGACACTTGTTTATGTCTAGTTTAAATGTGAAATTACATCCAATGACCAACATTGTATTAAATTGTAAAAATATATTCTAAATATACTTTAAAACTACTCAAATTAATAATTTATCACTATTAATTATTTCGATTAAAAAAGTTGTTTTTTAATTATAATTTAGTAATTTTCACTCTTCATCAGAATATGAAAGTTATCCGAAATGTACCAAAATTTCACCTTAGGCTAAATTCGATACTCCGAATCCAAAAATGAAGTTCATTTTGAAATATAAGATTTACAGAATTTTAAAAAGTGGTTATTACTATTCATAACGGCTAGTTTTAATAATATTTTAATAGCATATCGTTGTTTAGTGAAACTCGTTATTGCGTACTACACACGCTATCGAGGAAGGTCGCGATTGCGTGTATGCAAGGCAAGTCAAGGATGCGTGTTGTGGAAGCTCCTTTTGGTGTAGTGTACAATACAAGACATTAGTGAAATAAAAAGAATATTTTTCATAAAATCTCAGGCTGATACATTCTACCCCCCTTAAAATGAATTTCTCCCTCGAAATTCGTCGGGGTTATAAATGGTTTACTATTCGAAAGATTCTTTAATAGAATCCCACATCGTAAAAAGGAATACAAAAACTTGGCTTTAAAAACTAAAGTATGAAATGTAACGATTACCCAAATAAACTAATCGCTGGGTTTCCACATAGGTAAAAATATGGATATGGAAGAGAAATCTAACCATCATGTTCTGATGGAGAGTGGTAGAGAACATGGCTATGGAAAAGCCAGTAATCACAAATCCATAGATTTGTGATGATATACGGTACCATCTGATTCATCAGGTATAAGATCACTAGGACAACATTTTTGGTTTTCAAGATCATTTCCCTAAAGTTGAAAATTTGAATTAGAATAAATACTTACTTTATTTTGGTACAATATCACTATTGTCCGTGCCTTTAACAATTTCCACATCATCTCTTAAAGAAATGAAGTTGAATTTGTCATTCGCGATGTGTTAGCAGATCATGTGATAGAATGATGGGTCATTCCATCTGTCTCAAACAAAAGGTTAGAAAAGTTATCAAAAAATACATAAATCCATCTATAGTGAGATTAATCATATATGGTTCCTAAAATGGACTTATATTTCATATATCATACTGCTTAGTATAATAAAACTAGTTTCTACTAAACAGGGACTTCCTGTAGGCCAGTGGTAGGCGATAAAGGCCAGTCGCACTTCGGTTGTGGGTTCGATTCCCACAGCCTTGTCCGAAGCGATGGGCTGTCGCCCGTCCTGCAGGTTGTCCTTTTTATAAAACTATATTACTATAACATCCCATCAATAATATCGAAAAAAAACTTCTATCCTTAAACAATACTAACTTATGTCCAACATAATTCATTCCAATCATTAGGCTCATAATACTGCAGTCCATTCTCATAACATAGTGAAAACGATTACCAGAGATTTAATACCATCGTTGATCCCCATATATCATAAGATATATCTTGTTGGTCACATTCCAAACATTCAAAGGCCTTAATCTTGTACTCTCTTGAATACCCATTGAACCTTAGTGAAAACTTGAATGCAGTTAAAAGTTAACACTTTTCACATACCGAAATCCTCAAAATTCTATATACTCAAACCATGATATCACTTAGTCCTTATATCAATCATGAGCTCATGAATACTGTCAAACATTTCATTTTCCCCTTATCCCTTCATTATGCGCATATCATCTTCATTCCAAAAATATCTGAATAACCTTTCATGGATACTGGTAACATTAATCAGACAACAATGTTACAATCCTTACATGTCTCTTTATTCCATAGTACCATGAGATTACTTATACAACATTACACATGATAAACATGTAATCATTCCACTACATTCTTAAACCATTGACCGAGCTTCAACAATTCTTTCATCTCACATACCATTGGTAGTCTCTTCATCATCATCCACATAAATACTTCCCATATGACCATACTGATTCTCTTCATGAGTCTTTCCCTTAGGGCATTTGTTTGCATAATGCCCATACATTCCACATTTAAAACACTTAACCATTTTTTATGTTGTAGCAATACCATTATCCACATCGCTGGTATTAACTGAACCTTTTCCTTTGCACTTACTGGCTTTGTGTCCTTATTTTCCACACCCAAATCATCTTCCAGTTCCTTTGAAACATTCTCCTTGATGCCTCTTCCAACATGATTTACATAGGGGAAATTGAACTTTCTTTCCTCTATGATCATCATGAAACTCCATCTTTCTCTTATTAGTCGAGTCAGGAAACTTACCAAATTTTACTTTATTGATCATGTTGTGAGATTGCTGATTCGGCATAATAATGATGTTTGGACATCCAAATCCCATTTCATTTGGTTGCTCATGAAGAATATCATTCCATTGTCCATCATATCCTCCATTATTGTGAATCATCTTGTTTCCAGCCATTTTCTAAAACCCAAACAGAATAGTGTTATATGCAATCGTAATAAAGGGGGAGTAACTTAAATATGTATCATCTTTGGTTTAATCTAATATCGTTACCATTGTTCTAGAACTATATCCTATACGTATACTTATCCTTAGGGGCATCCCTAGACATACCTTAGAAATATCTCTAGGGATCTCACTAACGTTTTCGCATCCTAGTTTCCAAAGGTTGACTAAACCTTTCCTCTGATACCAACTGTAGAGACCCGTATCTTGACGTACATTGACATTACATTAATTTTTGCGGAATACTTAGTACATAACAAAAACACACACACAAGGACCGTAATAGTTTAGTGTCTTTGGAAACTCGGAACGTAAACTTCTAATTGTGGTGGAAGATCTTCAATATCTCCCATAAAGATCTTCCCTTTTTTTTACCTAAAACCTTTATTTATATCCTGGGGAAAAGAAAACATAAAAGGGTGAGCTGAAATGCTCAGTAAGGGTATACAAAAGAAAAAAATCATATCATATCTTTTTGAAAATCATAACCTGCAAAAGATATCATAATATCTTAACATGGAACAAATCATAGAAGTGAAAATGAGATCACCATAATCATAACATGAAACTTGAAACTTTTTGGCATGCACACATAATCATGGAAAATCATTTCTTGTTAGTCATGACTCATTGCCAAGACTATCTTAGTGGACAAAGTCCCTTTCTGAATCGAGTAACCCTCGTTTCAGTCCTGTTTCACTGAACCGGTATAACCTACCATTCTAGCCATGTCTATCTCATGAGATATAAAATCTTTACCCAATGCATTGGAGGGAGATATAGGTCCCACCCATCTTATAATGAATCCTTTCTTATGTGTGCCACATAATCATAAAACATACCTCATCGCATAACACATGTAACAAAAATGGGATTCTTGAAACATCATGACATCATAAATCAATTCATATAAGATAAAGGAATTCATAAACATAATTCCATCACAACATAGTCAAATCAATGTAAAAATATGGATAGAAACAGAACCCTTTATTATCTTAGATGGAAAATAATTTTGATAAAACACTTGAATTGAATTCTTGAGGAAAATATCCTTTCTTCTTCAAAATCAATTTCTTTTCACAAAACAGCATGCAATTTTAAAAGAAAGAGATTTTATTGAAAATAGTCATGAAATCTTTTAGAGGAAGCTTCATGAAAATAAGGCTTTATAAAACAGTAGAAATCCGTTCGTGCCGTATAAGTTAAAAAAAACATTCTTCGTACTTTTGTCGGAAAAGTCAAAAAAGTACCTCGTACGACAAAAGATTCCTTTCATACATATTACTAAAAACTCACCGAAGGGTAAAAATGGTTTTAAACAATTGTAGGTGGATGGAAATAATATTACATTTTGATGAAACATGGATGTGGATGATAAAATACACCCCAGTAAATACTTACGAATAAACAATCTCGGATAAAAATGAGATTGTGATATTTCCCTTACCTTAGGTCTGACTTGCTTTGTAAGTGTCTGAACCTCCTGTATAATGATTTAAATCATGTTATTGACTTATTACAGAATCATATTCATTGTTATGATATCATATATGGTTCACTTATGACATTATATTACCCGTTCTTTTGTAAATTCCATGTTAAAGAAGCGTTTTGGGTAAAATCGTTTCATTTATCGTAGGTGTTTTGATTTGTTGTTCTTGACATTATTATTACTTATATCATGATTTACTTACTTCCAGAATATAAAATATGATTTATATATCATATATATTCAGTATATATATATATATATAAAAGATAGATAAATGAAATGAAAAACATCGTTCATGGAGACGGTAGTCCGTACGTACGCATGAACGCTATTTTCCTTTCCTTATTGTCTTGAATGGAAGTAAGTAGATGACATACATATATATATATATACATAAATCCAGTAGATTTATAATGTCATATATTTCATTATTATTTCTTATATATACTTTATAATCATTCTTAAATGGTTAACATGGAGAATGAATCTCATCGCGTCGTGGAGACGGTATTCCGTACGTACGCACGAGCGATGATATCATTTCTATAAATATTGAATTGAATTGGAGTGGATTATACAATATATCAGAATCAATATGATGTTGTAATAACTATGTATAGTTATTCTTTACACCATTATACCCATCCATGTAAGGTGGTGGTGGAAAATAGATTACACCACGGCGTGGAGACGGTATTCCGTACGTACGCACGCACGGTGATTTCTTTTTCCGTAGGATGGATAGATGGTGAAATAGGGTTGTTTCATACTTATAATAACATATCAGTATATGAGTGATACTGATGTTATTACTTCATAATGAAACAACCTAAGAAGAATAAGTGGAAGAAGAAATAAAGATGAAAGAATTGGTAACAGTAATTACCTCTTCTTTGAAGCGCCTCTTTGAGACCTCCTCTTAGGGCACTAAAATTGGTCTTTGAGGAAGACCAGAACCTCTAGGATGTTGCTAGGGAAGTGGAGAAGAGATTTTGGCAGGGGTTGGCCGAGCTTGAGAGCTCAAATTGGTGTGAGGAGGAGGGGGAGGAGGTGTCCTTTTATAGGGGAGGAGAGGGGCACTTTAGGAATATCTCAAAATATTATTTTATATTAAAGTCAAAATCGGTTTATAATGGTTCCAAAGGGTCTTATTTCGAAGCTAAAGTGGGGATGGGTCGAAATCCTATCAACAAATAAGATTTAGACAAGTTTAGGGTATTATTTTATCCATATCAATTAGATTTAACTCTAAGTTAAATAATTTAACTTTTACCGTGTCTTTTTGTTTTCTTTCACTATATGGTTAATACACTTACTATAACATGCCAAACGAACCCCAAATTGTTTATTATTAATATATATATCCTTATCTAAGTCATTTGGCCGATCCTTAGATTTTTAGGAATAAAATAACAATTAATAATATAATATTTGATTTAAAAACTATTTTGTGTCAATTTTGAAACTATTTGATATATGATTTTTTTGAAAGTCATAACAGAATTATATGTTCGATCCAAGTTGATTAAATCAACACTAATAATTCATATTAACCTATAAAATTAGTGGAATTCATAAAACTTCTCAAATTACATTTATTTGGGTGTTTATAACATCAATTATGTCAATATTTCATAAATAAGATAATTACTGCATCATCTTTGTGTCATAAATTAATTAAATTATTTGATGTCTAAAAATTACAAATAAAATACCATTATGTAGGAAATCTTTTTAGATTTCTAATGAATATTTATAGTCGAATTTATCTTATGTATAACCCCATATTAAAAATGATTTACTTATTAAACTTTGATTTTAACTATTTTAACCCTTCTTTAAATAAATTAATAATAAATGTCCTAATCTAATCCAAGTGGGCCTAAATGGTCATATTTTATTCCTAAGTTTGTTTTTGGTCGAATTACACTTGTCCAATAGAATTAGGACATGTGTTAGGGTAATATTAATATCATATTTACCCTTAGTTACCCTATTTACTATTAACCGTGGTAAAAAAAGTACAAAGTTACTATTCACCAAAAAATTATTTTCATCTCATTGAACCACATTTTAGTCCTTGATATTAACCGTGTCTCTCGGATTTTCGAAATTCCATTCACAGAAGCGGTAAAATTAAGTTTTATGCAAAATTCAGTTTTTAACCTACCACTTAGTAGTTTCACTATTCATCAAAAATTGATGTTTTTCAGAACAATGCCAAAATTTCATCCCAAGCTATATTTCATATTCCGAATTCAAAAATAAAGTCTATTTTACCAAATTCATAACATAAAAGTTGAATTAATTAATTTTATAATTAAATTCCGCTGTTAAAACAAATAGCGTGTTTTTAAGAAACAATATCTATCAAAAGATTGACACTTGTTTATGTCTAGTTTAAATGTGAAATTACATCCAATGACCAACATTGTATTAAATTGTAAAAATATATTCTAAATATACTTTAAAACTACTCAAATTAATAATTTATCACTATTAATTATTTCGATTAAAAAATTTGTTTTTTAATTATAATTTAGTAATTTTTACTATTCATCAGAATATGAAAGTTATCTGAAATGTACCAAAATTTCACCTTAGGCTAAATTCGATACTCCGAATCCAAAAATGAAGTTCATTTTGAAATATAAGATTTACAGAATTTTAAAAAGTGGTTATTACTATTCATAACGGCTAGTTTTAATAATATTTTAATAGCATATCGTTGTTTAGTGAAACTCGTTATTGCGTACTACACACGCTATCGAGGAAGGTCGCGATTGCGTGTATGCAAGGCAAGTCAAGGATGCGTGTTGTGCAATCTCCTTTTGGTGTAGCGTACAATACAAGACATTAGTGAAATAAAAAGAATATTTTTCATAAAATCTCAGGCTGTTACAAGGAACCAATTAAATTACATATCAGAAATAATGTGGAATATAATGTTTATAGAGATTCAACCTTTAATGATTAATTACTGGTGGAGATATAATTGAGCACCATGAATTGGTAATATCTTCCCCTAAATAACCATAAATTGATAGGATTGTTTTTAATATTGATATATAAATAACTCTATTTTGGAGTGGACTATAATTAAAATTATCCACACACCCCTATGTAAGTGAGCTTAGGAGAATTGTGACCTCCCCAAACATGCACTAGGCAAGTTAGGTCAAGTATTACCATCATTGAGTGGTAGTGAGCTTTAGAAAACTCATAGATTAGACAATATTTGGAATAAATGTAAAACACTTGGTGTGATTAATTATGATATCAGTTTGTTTTTGTTTCTTAATGTTATTGATTAATCTTTAAAAAAATAGTAAATAAATAAAAAATGGTCGAACATTACCTATTTTACATTATTTGGCATGGTATTAATAAACTATTGTGGATGAAATTAGAAAATAGACTCATGAATAAATTTTATGATGTTGTACTCTAAGTCCCCACCTATATTATGTTGTATGCTAATAGTTTCTATATAGTAATTATTATTTATTTTTTTATATTAAATTTAAAATAATCTATTAAAATTACAATTAAAATATTTGTTAATGTTAATAGTGTTTTATATTCCCTATTTTATTATGATATTATGTGTGATTTCATTCATTGTGGATTATTATCTCCAATTTCCACCTAATAAACTCTAGAGTAATTACCTATTTTTATATCCTTATTTTATGTCCTTGGTTTTTAGTTATAGATTCACACTTATCACCCTCAGTGATAATGTTATTTTCTCCATCATTTCATTTTTAATATATGTTACATCAAATCAAGGTTAGATATTATTTTATAAAGATATATTATCACTCCACATAAATCAATCCTCGGTAATAATTCCAATAGATCCACATGTTTTAGATAATTTTCAATATATATATATTTATTAATATATTTTTCAAAGTACAATAACCACTATTTTTTATTACACACGATTAGTTTATATAAATTATATAAAATATTTGGACAGTTACTCAAAAGAGATATAAATGTGAAAAAATGTGAATCTTAATAATGAAAAGAATATATATATATATATACTATTTTATAAAAAGGTTCTTGGAAGTACATGGTTGAAAATTAAATTTTAATATATAACTGATGAATAAAATAAATAGAATTAAAATGGATATGATATGAATTTTTTTCCAAAATTATAAGTGATATAAATTAAGAGGGTAATATAGTGTATTATATTTCATTTTCCTTTTTAAATTTTTTTTCAAAATTTCAAGAGATTGAAATTAATCTAAATCTCTTCCTCAATATTTGATTTTTTCACATATTTAAGATTTTTTGAATAAATAAAATAAGTGAATCGTTATTGTGTGTGTATTTTTTATAATTTGAACATAGTGTGGTTAGATATTTTCATGTTGTGATTTGATGAATCAATTTCAATGATAATGTTGTTGTATAATATTAATATTTTAATGTAATAGTGATGTAATAGCTTTAAAATTGTTTAATAGAGTTATAGTTTTCCTTCTCAATGTCATAAATATTTTATGGTATTGTAGTCTACTTTTTATTATTTTATATGTGAGAACATTTTCATCATTTTTTCACATTCAAAATATTATATTCCAAATCTATATTAAATGCACATCATTACATGAAATCAAACCAGTCACCATGATCTTCTTTTCAAAATAATATTTCTCACCATGTATCTATTCATTTCTAATATATATATTTCTTATTTAAGAAAAAAAACACATATATTATGTGAAAATTTTATTCATTATATCTTTATTCAGTAGACCTTCATGTTTATTATATGTATACATTTATTCATAATTTTCTTAATGGTATTATGTATTCTATTTATTACAATGTTTTTACTAGTAAACATGATCAAAATTTTAACAATTAAAAGTTACTCATACACTTTATTTAACTCCAAACATAACAATTATATGATATAAGTTCTATATAGTTCCCTTATTTATACTTATAGTATTTTTCTATATATATTCTTGAAACAAGTATAAATCAGAATACCCTATATAAATAATTAATTTTTATATTTTTCATGGTCCATCAATAAAAATTTCCTATTTTATCATATATGATTTTTTTAATAAATATCACATAAATATTCATTTTTATATATTATTTTACCTACCATATTTGGGAGCTTTCTATATTCATCAAAAAAAATCACCATATAAAACATAATAAAATTAATAAGAAAACATTAATATTATATGATTACCATTAATTATTTTAATAATTTTTTATATTTATGTTAAATGACCTTGTCTACCATTTTTTTCAACAGAAAATTTCATGTATTATAAAATGTTCCTTATTTAGAATTTTTTTTATATTTAAAAATATAATTTTTATCATAGAGAATTATATTTTAGTTATATATATATATTTATTATATATATGTGTGTGTGAGGGCATGTGTGTGTGTCAAGGCACTTGAGACTGATACTCTTGAATCTCTTGCTAAAAACATGTTCTTTACATAATAGCTTAGATTCAAACTAAATAGATCCAAACATAACCATAAATAATTATAATATCAATAAAAAAATTTGATTGATTACAAAACGAATACCATTTATCTTTATTGTTTTCAAGGATTAGAATGAAAAAATTTGAAAAGCCAAATCTTTTCCCCCACATAAGAAATTTTCCTACTATAAAAATAATTCATTATTTTAAAATAATTCTTAAATATCCATCATAAAATGATAAAGAGTTTATACACATAGAGACCTATCATATATATTAATTCAATTTATAACATGGTGAAATAAATACCTAAGGATAGTGAGCTCAATCACACAGTAACATCGTATCCTATATTAGAATCTATCAAATAATATACAAAGCATGAATAATATGATAAAAATAAATTATAATAAAATAATTACACATAAATATTTACAAGAGTTTTAAATATATTTATAAAAAATACAGGATCAATAATAATACATTTATTCATGAATCAATGCATAATTTCAAATATCTTATTTTAACCATCATGGTATCATGCTAAAATATAATGCATAAATAGTTAAAACATATGCCCAATATATAGGCTAGTCTGTCTCATGTGAGATATAGAATAATTTAAGGGATATTTAATTTTTGGTCCTGTGCATCATAAAATAAATCCAATGCATTCAACATATGAAAGTAATGAATACAGAATACATAAAAAATGTTCGTTAGTAATCAATAAATGTCTTTATTATATTAAAAATTAAATATATTGACAATATTTACCTAATTAAAATTTTAATAATTTACATAGTTTGCACCGTTCAAACAAAAACTGGATTATTTTATCATTGTAATGTTATGTTAAAATTATAAATCATAATATATAGATAAAGTTAATGATATATAATATATCTGTGAGATTTATATAACATGGAAAATTTATATAAATATAATGTCAAAAAGAGACAAAGAGAGGTAGAGAATATATTTATATGAAAGAGAATGGATGGAAAGAACACTTACAATCAAAGTAAGCTACAAACTATATTGTAAAAAGGAATAAAAAATACCATAAATTAATCATAAATTAAGGGCGATTTATGATTCTCAATTAAAAATTAAAAAATATATTTTATAAATTGAGTTGAAAATAAAATTAAAATTATTAAAAAAATCTTAAATCTTTTGTCACCGTTTTAAAAAAATGGTAATAAGTCTCTTCCAAAATATATTTTTGATGAATGAGGATATTGAAAACCTGTAATTCTAAAAAACCTAAATAATGTATCTTTTAGAATAAAATCCTAATATTAACATATTTGTGGGTTTAATGATAATAATAAATTTTAATTGAAATAATAACTTTTACTTTTTCATAAATTATAATTTTAATTAATAAAATCTCAGAATAATAAGATTGTGAATTAAATTGATAAAATTTTAAAACATGGAAAGGAATCTAAAACAATTATGGTAATGAAATTTTAACAAATGATTCATTTGGATAATGTAAATAAAAATTTGTTTCTCTCATTTTTGAAGAGCATTGAAGCTAACTCATATAGAAAAAAATTAGATTTATACTTTCTAAACATCAATAAAAAATTAATTTTTAATAGATAGCGAAATGTTTAAATAATTTAATATTATATAATAACATTCTAAAAAAATATAACAATATTAACAAGAAGGAAAGTGATTCATGACTAGGAAGAATAGATATGCTCGGTTCCACCTACATGTATCATTTTGAATTCATTTCAAACCAAAGGAAAGTGAAATGGTACCTTGACATATAAAACATAAAAAATAACTATATAAGATTGAAATAGGTGTATTTATAGAGATAAATATCATAGGACTCGGAAAATAATACTTTATACATGTCCAATCCTCAATATTAATGGGAGAATAGAAATAAAGGTCTTAACAAGAGGGTAAAAATTAATGTAAGAATATATCAAAAGTTATAACATGTGAATGAAATATATAAAATTATAACATATGTTAAAGTAATATAAAAAAATAGTTTTTTATTTTTAACATTTTTATATAATTACGAATTCATTTATGGAATGAAATAACTCATTGAATTTCAAGTAACTTAAGAATCCCCTGATGGGTTTTGTAATGAATCAAAATTAGATTGATTGTAAAGATAAAATTAAAATTGAAATTATATAAAAATGATTATTTAAGAAAAAATACATCAATGGATATTAAATACATCAATTAAAATGGGAATATTTTCATTATTTTAAATGTGAATCAAGAAATTTAAATTGAGACATTAAACCCTTACATTGGATTCAAACCTGGTCGAAAATTCTATGACATCAATGTGTAATAAATTCTTATTTATTATTCATATTAATAAGAATATTATTCTTATTTTTTTCATTATATCGACACTTTTTTATTCTTTATTACTCATATGTTAATAGTTTTGTGTTAATATTAATATTCTGTTGTTAGTTATTCTATTACCCTTTAATGATTTGGTTGGGAAGTTCTAGTCCTTGAGTCATGTATATGAGTTAATTACCTACATTTTATTAAAGTAGTTATAATATAAGTTATGTTGTTTAAGTTCAACTTTTTGGTACTTTCAAGTACATTTTCCCAGTTGAAATACATAACAAATTTGTTATAAAAAACATTAACATCTAAAATGTTGTATATTTATAAGGAGTAAATTTTTTTTATTAACATTATCGAACCTGAAAACATATACTTATTAATATCATATCATACCAGTATTTATGATTCCATAACCATCAATGAAAATATTTTATAGCATCATTCATGTTGGTGGATACACTAAGGTAAAAAATAATATGCTATAATCAATGGATGACCAATATTTTAAAAAGTTTTTGTTATAATATCAATATTATAAATGTATATAAATATTACCAAGATATTATTATATAAATATATCATAATTTATAATTGCTTATTGAAGAATAAATATGAAAAATTAATATAAGAACTCTAAAATTATAGAGAAGAAAACATATCTCCACCGAAAAACAATTTAGATTATAAAGGGATTAAATAATTAACTATGGGGGGATTTTTATGGATGCATATATGGTTATAGGGCTGACTTATAATTTTAGGTGTTTCCTTTATGGGGTTGAAAAGGGGAACCTTTTAAAAGTGATTGGAGTAAAATTATATAACAATTATTTATTATAGTGATGTACAATGTAATTATCAAGTAATATGGATCCAAAATTATTAATAATTGATAAGGGATAAGTTTTAGGTATACATAGAACATAAAAAATAATTTCATGATAAGGTTTTGTGATTTTTTCCTTATCATTAACTTTATCCCCTACTAACCATATTTACTAATGTGAAAACAAATCTTCGTAACATAGTTTTTATGAAAAAAACTATTTGGAAATTATTACTTAATTTGAATATGATTATTCAATATATAAATACTATTTTTATTGATTTATTTTATATTTGTTATATAAATATATTTTCATAATGTATGCTTAATGCAATAAAAAAATTAGGAAAACAAATTTTAAACATAAAAAATAATTTACACCAAAACTGGGCATGGTATTGATTCCCATGAAATTTTTATTTTTATGAATAAAAAAGAATATTTATGAATGTTTCAAAGAAATCAAAAACTCTTTAAACCTTCTGAATACATAGTTAATAGAAAATTACCCAAAGTATTTTTTTTATCTGAATGAAATATATCATAGGTTCGAAAAATTTATGTATGGGTTTTTATATTCAAATCATTGTTTTAAAAGAATTAATTGACTCATTATATTAATAAATGGTTTATAAAGTGGTTTCATAAATTTTCATTCCATATTTATATCAAGATGTTTCCATTTATTCTATAATACTACTAAAAATTATATTTTCTTCAATTTATAAAAAAATATTCATCCCTAGAGAAATAAAAATATTCACCAACAGAAAAAAATCAGTTTATTGATTCAATAAATGATGAATATTTTATAATATTAAAATTCTAAATATTATATATTTAAATTCTTAATGAAATCATAAAATATAGTGAAAATCAATTTTTATTAAAAAAAATTCTTTTGAAACATTTTGATTTCCTAATCATATATAACAGAAAATTATAATTTAATTAGTAATAATCTATATTTTTTTAGTAAAATATTTTTTCATTAATTTACATCAAATAAGGATAGATTAATTTATAACAAATAATACAATACACTTTAAATACAATTATTTGAAAATTTTCTTTTTAACCTTAAATGATCTTAGTAACATCCAATTATAATTAATTATTTATTATCTAACCATTATATTTCATTATTTCATTAGTATTTAAACAAAACAAATCATTATTTATGGAATAATAAAAAAAATATATAATCAATTCGAATATAGGTTTTTACATAAAATCATTATAATTAATTATAGTGTTTTATTTTGTTGTGGTTTTTTTACATCTTGTAATTTTACTAATGTGGTTTGAAATTATGCTATCATGATGTATTGATATTTTTTTTAATTGTAATAAATTATATCCTAACTAATTTTGTGTCATTTTTTATACATATTATTGGAAATTGTAATTATTTAAATAAAAATACTAATTATCATATTGACATGTTTTATAAGTATAAGTATTATTATTAATATCCCATGACATATTTTCTATATCTAAATATTTCATATTTTATTTATTCTACAAATAAAAATATATTTTGTGTCACACCTTATCTAAAGAACTAGAATATAACAAAAAAATATTTTAAAATATAATTTCATATATTAGATGAATATATTGATAAACAAAAATATCATGTATTATAGTACATTTCCTCTGAAAACCCAATGTTTTTTTCATTTTAATATTTCTAAAATATTAATGATTTCTTTTTATGCCTTTTAAAATTATTTATCCCTCCCTAGATGTTATTTTATTTATAATTCAATGCATGGAATGACCGATGTGATCAATGGTTTTTTATTTTTCTCCACATGTTTTTTTATTTATTAAATTAATTCATCATTGTGTATTAATTTTTCTCTGTCTTAGGATGGTCTCAATATATACACACATATTCTATTGAATGTTTATTACACTTGGGTTGGAATAAAACAATACTCCCCATAAAGATGTCTTTATGCCTAAAAAATACATTTTAATAAAAAAATATAGTACAGATATAATTGTAAGGCTTATCATTTGTTGGATATTGATAAAAAATTAATTTATCTTAGTTTTCTTTTTTCATTCTTTGTATTATGTGATTTTTTATGAAGGGAAAAAATTACCCTAAATCAATTTTGAGGCAATGAAAAAATGCATTTGATTAATTACTATTACTTTATTAATAATCACTATATTTAATTGAGTTAATTTGTTAGTCTATATTAAATTCTAATGTTGTGTTTTACATTTTTCAATATATTAGAAAATATTTAAACGTGGAAATAATTTTTATAAATGATATTCTAGAATGAGTGATGATATTTTATTATTATAAATGATTTATGGAATTTATTTTAATATATAATTAATATAATTTAATTTATGAATTATAAATAATTTAATTTATATAAAAATCATATCTTGGGTGACTATGAACAATAAAATTGTCCACAATGATGAAAAACAATTTCAGTTATAAAGTTTAACTAAAATTATTGTAAATTGGTACATGGTACTACACAACTCGTAAAATTTACTGTTAAATATTTTATCAGACCATGTAACACATTTAAGGATAATATAAATTAAATGATTCTATTATATGTAAAAAAATAATTTTAAATTAACTATATAAAATAATTGAATTAACTATGTAGTTACAATAAAACTATACATAAGTTAGTTACATCTCAACTAAATGTATATGAAATATATCACAGCATGATATCACTCTGACATAGGGTTGAAAAAATTATCTATATTAATCTACTTTAATGTTCATTGAAATTTTATTATATATTTGAAATTATAATTAGAGAATTAAAACATGAGTAAATAATGATGTGATTTAGAAGAAAAGTTTACCATTTTATTTATTTCATTAAAAATCATAATAAAATGACCCATGAAAATTCATAGAATCTATGAATACTTCTAACCCTACCATAGAACCAGTGAATCATGGAATCCTCATGAACCCAAAATTTACCTATCCATCCATTGAAACATAACTACATCAAATATAATGCATTATGAAAACACTCATGGCCCCCCCAAAAACTAGTTTGAGGGGAACAAATTAAACGGATATACAAAAATACTGGAACAAAAAACCCCCAGAAAACAACATTTTATAAGGATGAAACACACACAAAAATGACAAAAATAAGATACAACTAAGAAAATAATGTAGAAAACATAGAATCCATGTAAAATGGTCATATTATTGGACATTGGTAATTTTTTTTCGAATATATATTCACATTAAACAAGGTATAATGGTAGACCCATTAAATAACATTCCATTGATAATATCAAGATATCTACAGAAATGACACAACAACCCAAATATATATAATAGAAAATGTCACTAATATCCTATGTAATGATATCCCACAACACTAAAAAAAGAACAATTTCCCATTTTACTATACCACATAATATCATAATGCAGCAAATAACCCATACAATGAGACTCCTCAAAAACAATGTAATTCCCTAACCCCAAAATACCATAGCTAGTGCATTAATTTATTAAATTTGCATGATTACAAGGAATAAAATCTCGAAGGACTGATTAGTTTAGAATTATTGGAAAGCTATATTACGTACATGATACCCATAATATTTTGGGAAATATAAAATAAAAACACAATACATAATAAAATTAAATAAAATAAATTCTTTTAATTTTTATTCATATTTTAATTCTCTATAACATGGGGAAAAGAAAAAATAATAAGGGTGAACTCAAATGCTATAAATTGGAATAAATAGTTAATCAGTAAAATAAATAATTTTCCCAATGTAAATAAAAAATAAATAATTCTATTACTATAACTAGATTAAAAAGATTCAATTTTTAAAGGTAATAAACTAAAATGGATGATATATAATAAAATAATTGAAAATTAATTGTATCGAGAGATATATCAATGCAAAATCTCAAATATGAATAATAAATGAAATAACTATGAAGTAAATTCCTAATTATTGGAAATCATGTCTATGGTACATGAGGAACTATACTATCAATATTCATCCATTGGACAGTTTAAAACAATAGGTAGAAACCTGATTAATTTTTCCAACAGAATCATCTTATGAGAACCTATTGATGCATCAAAGAGCTATATAATCCCAGGATCCACCTATTTTTTCATGTAAAAATAATTACCTATATCAAATACTCAATTAAAAAACCATATTCATTATTAAATATCTGTATTGAAGAAAATATATGTATTTATTAATAATTATTCAGTTACTCAAATAACTGTTAATGTCAATGCCATATGAAAATGGTATACAGTTTAGGAAATAGTAATATCCATTAAATAAGAATATAAATATTTAATAAAAATGTAATTTAGCATAAAAATTATCAAAAGTTATTGATTGATTCAATATAAAGTTGACAATAAAAAGTAGGTGTGATTTTAAATGTTATAATTAAACACATTCCTGAGGAAAATAATCTTCAATCATTGAAGATTGTATTATACCACTTTGAAACTTATAAATCATAATATCAATGATGTAATAATCATTAAATGACACAAATAATGTCATTAAATTAATTTAATTAATGATATAACATGAAAAAGTTCATTATATACACCATATAAAAGAAACTAGGTTCATAACAACAAATAAGTCTCTATGGAATTTAAATTGCGAAAAAATACCTTATATTAACCTTAATTTTTGTTTTGTGTCATCTTTATATGATTATATAGTGGCTTAAAATTAGATACTGACAAATAATAGTACCATAATTACATTTATAATATAATATATTGGCTTCATATAATATCTTATTACCCATTTGTTAATAATTTTACATTATTTTCACTATTCTGGGTGTTAACTGTCTAGTTTTCTCAAGTGTGTTTTGACTTGTTAGTTATTGTTACCATTACATAAGTCATGATTATATCATCTCTATAATGAATGAAATGAATTATTTGTCTTATATATTCAAAAAATATTTATATATTGTAGTCTATAATATTTTTTTATAAGAAATTAAGAGCACCATTTATTGAGAGGGTAGGTCATACATACGCATGAACGCTACTTCCATTTTATTATTATATTACAAGAAATAAAATTAAATGACAAATATGTTTATTGTAATTAAAATGTCATATATATGTTATATATGTTAGAAAATTTTATTCAAACCATCCTTTGTACATTCCATGTATAGCACGATCAAGTCACATCACTTTAAAGAGGCAATAGTCCACACTTCCACAAATGATGTTATCATATTTAAACAAAATGGAAATTATAATGGTATGTGTAATAAAAAAATTATATAAATATATGGGTATAATAAATATCATATATATAACATATATAATATATAATCATATTTTCCATCATAATGTCCTTCATAAGAGGTGGTAAATAAAAAATGAACAATCATCATTTTGTGAGAGAGTAGTTCTTCATACACATAAATAGTATTTTCATTTCCCATTAAAGGAAATTGTGTGTGTGATATGGTATAACAATTATGAAAAAACATACTGTTATATTTATTATATTTTTATTATTATATAATCATGTAATAAGAAGAGTTTATGGGGGTTTAGAATGGAAATAAAAGTAAGGATCTTAAGGAAAGATGTTACCTCTTAATCGGGTAACTCCTTTGGGATTGAACCAACTGGATTACATGGATATATTTACTCCCAAGTTAGGGATTATAGGATTATATTAGTTACTTTTAATCGATATTTGTGATGATTTGGGTTTATCCAAAGAGTATTTCGAAGTATGTGGGAGTGGGAATAGATGAGGACATTTATAGTAGAGGATGAGTGAAAATCTTGTATATATCAAATGATTATCATCAATGGGTGGCCTAAATTATCTAATGTGTCTCAAAAATATAAAATTAATGGATTAAATGGGAATCATATTCTATAAAAACCACTATCACATAAAAATATATGTATTTTATTAATTTGGTTCTTCAACATCTAAGATTCCTCAATTTTTACATTTTAGTTTTTATTAAAACATATTGTATTCTAACCTCAGTAATTAACCATTAAGAATAAAAAAATTATATTTATTATAAAATAAATATACACTGAATTATTAAAATTATATATAATTTAAAATATAAAAATAACATATTTTATGGAAATTACTTTTAAAACCAGTGCATATAAGATGCAAGAATACTTCATTAATTAGGATAGTTGTAAAAATGTTTTTACAATCTATGTGTCAATAAGTTAACTATGATATTTAAATTGGTCCACTAAAATAAAATATTTTATATTTAATAACACTTAAAAATCACTTCCTATAATATTAATGTTTTATTAAATTTTAATCATTTAATGAAATATCATTATTTGTAAAATAACATTAATGTTAATTTTGACATTATTTGTTTCATATTAATTTAAAATTTTAAAATAAATATTATAGTTAAAATATATTAATTTCTTAGTTCTGAAACATTATATATTTCTCTAAAAATATAATTATAGGAAAAAAATAAATCAATTTTTGTAATTTTTAATATATAGAGTATAATTGTTTTAGTTAATTATTATTCAAATAATCATTGCATTGGTGTTTCTGAAGCATTTTAAGTAAATAATTCATATATAAAAATTAATGATAAATTATTATTTTAAAATTAACCCACATTTATTTCAAAAGGATATGTATAATCAAAAGTATGTTTTTTTACATATCTCAAATTATTATAAATGTTAATGTTAAGGACGTTTCAATTCTTTTGAATTTTTACATACTAAACATATGACATAGGGAACTTTTGATAATTATTATCCAAATAAACCATATATTCAAACAAATAGGGGATATGATCAAACTATTTGTATCTAATGGAATTTGAAAAACTATCTATGGAATTTTTTCCATTAATATTAAGGTGTTGTCCCTTGTTAAAAAATATTTTTTTAATCATTGTAATTAATTTTAATCACGTTCACAAATAATTTTGGTAAAAAATAATGTTGATCTTATTAGACCAAAAATATTATAATTATTATAAAAAATTATGTATATTTTTTAATTTTTAAATATCTGGTGTGGGAAAATTAATATTAATCATAATTCTACAGATGTTGTTAGAAAAAAGGTTATTAAGTTAAAAACGTTCAGATGTTCATCATGTTTTTATTTTCAATTTCAATATAAAAATTATTATTGTATCCTAAATTATATTAATATATGTAAAATGGATCTATTGTGACCTTAATTACCAATATAAAATATAATTTATCATTAATTATTATTTAAATGAAAAAACAGGTATTAACTAAAATGAAGTATTTTCACTGTTCATCAAAAAGTAAAACTTCTTAGAAAAATAACAAAAATCCTACCTAATTTAATTTTGATATTATAGATTCAAAAATGATGTTTATTTTTAAAAAATAATTTTAAAAAGTGTCAAATTTTATTTTTAAAATTGGTGTTCCCTTAAAAGGTTGTAAAACTCGGTCTTCTGGGTAATTGAAGCTAATTCAGTTTTTCATGTAGCATAAGCTAAACATTAGTTTCAAAACGTGCTAAAATTTATATTTATTCTAAAAAATATTGTAAATTGTTGGTATGTTACATGATTCTCACCATATTTAAAATTTTTCCTGCCAGTTCAAAATTTATATAAGTAACTAAAGAATTAATATTTGAAAATAAACTATTGTAAAAAAAACCGCATCACAAATAGGGTGAATGACATATCTTTATAATAAGATATAAAAGAAAGTACAATAGTCATGTAACTTGGTTCATTAGTATGATAACATGGTTAGAAATGTAAATATAGATATGGAAGAAAAATATAACCATAAGGTTCTGATGGAGAGTTCTAGAGAACACGGTTATGAGAAAGTTAGAAATCACAAGCCTATAAACAAAAGGTGTGAATAAAGGTAATTGATATCATAAAAAATGATTATAATGAAAAAAAAATTGATTTAAAACCCTTTTCTTAGAGTTGATGAATTTATTCACTTTCAAAGAATATAAGAAAATATATGTTTTTATAAACATAATCTTTTCCTTTTGTTACACATTTAACTATTTTTACATAATATCTTAGCATAGGTTGCATAATATGGGGATGTAATACATTATCCTCTAAAATCACATGCAACGATCAATTATTTTACAAATGGTTAACTTTTCCAAAATATTATGATACAACCCTTTGTAAGGATGGTCACTAAATTCCTAAAATGAACTAATAAATTTCATTTAATCAATATGAAGCAGTTCTAAAATTTCATATTCCAAATATGTAAATAACTTCATCAGGAATCCTCTAAAAATATGATAATATCTAAAATCACCATAAAACCTTATAAGAAAAATGAATTAATCCTTATTCCTTATGTTAGACAGATGTCATTGGATATATTACATAAATAAAAAAAGTGTTTTAAACTTTATAAATAATATCATTGACCACTTGTCAAAAAGTTAATATTCAATTCTAAGATAGTCAGAACTTTCCCAAAGAAATTATGTCTTCACCATTATCTCAACCAGAAGAACATATTAAGGGTTTTATTTCCCTCAATAATTTGTTTTCCTAAAATTTTAACTATTTACAGGTAAACGTTTCTTAGTACCAATCAATTTATGATCTAAAATACTAAGTGAAAAAGTAATCCAATATAATCTTTATATATTTATTAAATCATATAATGAAAAGATCATAAATAAAATATGTTTACACTATATTTATTAGAAAAAAAATTAATTATATTAATCATTCCAATTTAGTTGTGTCAATAACATATGCTCTACCAACACCCCATATATTATTTTGGGGTATTTTCTGCTGATTCTTAGAGAATTCATTTACATAGTTCCACATATCTTTAAAGTTATTGAACTGAATATCATAGTTCAGAATCTTCCCCTTTCATTCATGATCCTAGTGACCTTTCTCTCAACACATATAACATACTCCCAATCCTTTAAATCATTTACCAGATTGATTCTTACTATAGTAACCACATATGGAAAAATCCTTCTTTACCATATTCACTTTTTATTTCATTTTTTATTCCTATTTATTATTCCCTTCCTTACTTTGGAATCCATCGAATGTGGAGAATTATTACTATATCTTGATAACACATAAAACTATTTCATCATACGATGTAATAGTTTGTGAAACGATTTCCATTAGAATAATTTTCTTAAGACCATAAAATAAATGATCAATACTACACTCTGTGTTTCATATATAATCAACCGAATAACTGAATAAACTTGTAAATTAAGATTAATAATATGAAATAATGTCATCTTCTTTATACTTTAAGTTAATGAAAAAAATCATCTCTGTTTTTTTTATCACGATGTAAGTATTTATATAAGAATAAATCATTAAAATTTCACTATTATATAAATTAAACATCTTCTTCCTCCATTATATTATGAATTAGAGACCACCACTAGTCAGCATCACCTTGGAGAAAATAGATATATAGTGTAACCTTTTACTTTTCACAACATTCCAAGGTTGTACATATCTTCTCTATGAACTTGATCCATTTCTCATCTACAATTTGATTATTAGTCCCACTAAACAATGGGGATTATTTTTATAAAGTTATTAAGAAAATGAGACTCTCACTTTAGAATATGTTGCTACATATAACCAACATTATGTGTCGTAACTTGATTAATATTCCATAATATATCCATAATGTGATCAATTCCAATACCTACTACATTGAATTTATTATTAATGAAACCTCATCATTGAACACGAGTGTTGAAACAATTTTTCATTATAGGTGAAATTTATAGAAAATGGAATATAATAGATTATATAATAAAATTATTAACCTTTCATAATTACAAATATAGCATAACACTTAACATAAATTGAGAAACTTATTAATAGACAATATAATAACAAAAAACATGATTTATTTGGGGATATCTATAAATTATTTATAATGGTTTGTAATGAAATGTGAATTATCCAAATCATAGAAACAACTAGTGTCAAACTAGGTGTATTTTAAAGACCATTTTCGTGTACCATGTTACACTGATTTAGTCACAATAGTCCTTCTCAAAGTTGTTACTTCTAGGTACATTTGTTTCAGAACCGCATCCACTTATAGTATCTAAAAAAGGATTTATTTATAGGAATACCCACAAAATCTCCATCTTACCAAACTTCTAGAATTATCTTCAATACTTATCCTCAATTTCTATCATATGTCAATTTTTATTAATATATGTTTTCTAAATCTAGTTTCCATTGTTTCTATAAAACATAATTAAATACCAACTGTAACTTTGTGACATCAGAAGCCAAGTGTCGGTGAATTATTTTTTTACATTGGCATGTTTACAAGCTATCAAATATCAGATGATCGATCTAATTAATAATCATGGAAGGCCATATTACAAACATGATACCCATAATACATTGGGAAATAGAAAATAAAAAATAATACATAATAAAATGAAATAAACAACAACCATGAATACATTTTCAATGATTTATTCTTCATAACCTAGGGAAAAGAAACACAATAAGGGCGAGCTCAAATGATCTATATGGATGATTAAAGTTGAATGAATAATGAATCAATGAAGAAAAATCAAAATTTCAAGGTAAATAATTGATATCAAATTCCATTAAATTAAATAGATATGGTATATTCAATATGGAAAGGTAAGAAACTGAAACACATTCTTTTTAATCAATGAACAAAAAATTAAATTAATCCATAAATATGTTGATGAAAAAACATAATTAATGAATAATAAATGAAATATATATAAAGGAAATGATTATTTTTTAGACATCATGTATAAGGAACATGAGGACCTATACTGTCAAGATCCCTCTTTTTGATAGTTTAAATCTACAGGTAGAAATTTTTTTAATTTGGTCAACATAATCATCTCATAAGAACATATCAATGCATCGAGGAGATATATAAAGTCCAAGATCAACCCATCAATGCATGCCCAAATAATTCTTCATATTTAGTAATCAATTATTATAAAATACCACATGCCTTATTAAATATCTGTATTGAATAAAAGATACATATTTATTCATAATGCCTCAATTAATCAAATAACTGTCAAATTGAACACCATATGAAAATTCTATACAATTTATGAAATAGTAATATCTATTACATGAGAATATAGATGTTTCAAAAAAATTTAATATATCATAAAAATGATCATTAGTGATTTATTGTTTCAAGATATATTTTACAATCAAAAGGATGTGAGATTTCAAAGGTTGTCATTAAATATATCCTTCAAAAAATTAATCTTTAAACATTCCAATGTGTCACATACTACATTAAAATATTTAAATCAAAATCTTTATGAAGTAATAATCCTGAAATGAAACATAGAATATTATTAAATTAAGGGAATTATATACATAACATGAATAAAGGGTATTATATACACCATATAAAATAAACTAGGTGCATAACAATGAATAAGTCTCAATGTAATATAAATTGAGACAAAATCCATTACCTGAACATTTTCATTCTGGTATTTATACTTCTCTATAGTCATTTAAAATATGTTAATAACTTATACCATACCCCTACACACATTTATAATATTATAAATTAACTTCATATAATATCTTATTACACATTTGATAATAATCTTTCATTATTTTCACTATTTTTGGTGTTTATTGTGTAGTTTTCTCAAGTTTGTTTTGACTTGTTACATGTTATTAATATATAATAGATCATGATTTAAATATCGATAAAATTTAAAACATGACATAATTACCATATATATTCAGTACATATGTATTTTCAATAGATATTAATATTTGGAAGTTAAAAAATAAGTTCATTGTTCAGGGAGATGGTTGGTCATTATTACTCATGAACGCTACTTTCATTTCTTTATTTTATTAAACGAAATAAAAGTGAATGATAAATATGTGTATTATAATTTAATTATCATATATATTTTAAATATTTGACATAATTTTATAAAAACTATCAATTATACATTCCATGTATAGTGTGAACGTGTCACATCGCTTTGCAGAGATTGCATTCCACACTTCCATTAACAATGTTAAGGTATTTACACTATATGGAAATTATAATTTTATGTGATATAAATAAATTAAAGAATAAAAATAAATAATAAATAACATATATATCATATATAAATATAATATTCATCATAATAACAACCATTCGACGCGGTATAGGAAAAATGATCAATTGTTATGTTGTGAGGCGGTAGTTCATCGTAAACATAAATTGTACATTGATTACCCATTATTTGGAAAGTGTGCATGATTTTAGGTATAAAATTATAATAAAAATATCATTTATTATTTAGGATATAGGGTTTTTTATATAATCGTGGAACAATAAACGTTTAGGGGGGTGGAGAATGGAAATTAAATTAAAGAGCTTAAGGAAAGATGTTACCTCTTAATCGGGTAGCCCCTTTTGGTTTGAAACAAAGGTTTTACATGGATGGATTTATGCCAAAAAAAAGTATTGTAGGATTAGGGAATGTATATTTAGGATATATTTTGGAAGATAGTTTTCTCACTAAAGTTTTTTTAGAGGTGTGAGGAAGTTGTAGGAGAAGAGTCTTTTTAATAGTGGAGGTGGAGTAGACCACTAGTAAATACCAAAATGTATTCATTAATGGGAGGTATAACAAACATAATGTGTCCCCAAAAATGTAAAAATAATGGATTGAAGTTTTATAATGGTTGATAAAAGCTTCCACCACCCAAAAATATCTGAATTTTAATAATTTTGTTCTTTTACTTCAACGGTTCCCCAATTTTATCATTTTGGTTTCAATAAATGCATCATGTTTTCTAACATAACTATTTAAAACATTAATAATAACATAAAGTGATATTTAGTTGATAATATAGATCCACTTAATTATTAATCTGATATCTAATTTACAACTAACAAATACCTTGTGTGGAGGAAATTAATATTCATACAAGCACACGTAACGTGCCAAAACTCAAATTTAATCTAGACCATTCTAAAAACGTTTTTACTATCTTGGGGCCAATAAGAGAATTATAAATTTAAATTGGTCCATTAATATACCATATATTATATTTATTGAAAAAATAACTTGGAATAATATATAATTTTTCTTAAAATATATTCATTTAATGAAATATCATTTATTATAAAATAAGTTTATGTTTATTTTGACATTATTTAAATAATTTTAATTTAGAAATATCGAAAAAATATTATAATTAAAATATGTTAATTTAAAATATGTCTAAAATTATATATTTATTAATAATAATCATTAAAGACAATAATTCAATAAATTTTATTCACTTTTAATATGAATTATATAATATATTTTAGTTGATTATTTATCAAATAATTGTTATGTTGGCATTTCTTAAGAACTATAAGTAACGAATTCACCTCTGAAAATTACCGATAAATTATTATGACAAAAATAAATGATTTTTATTTCAAAAGTTTATATATAACCTAAAATATGTTATTTTGTACATATCTCAATGTATTATAAATGTAAATGGTAAGGAAGGTTCCCTTTTTTCCTTTTTCCTTACTTAACTTATCGCACGTGGATATTTCATTAAATATTAACCCAATAAACCATAAAATTATATCCAAGAGGGTATATGGTGTAAATATTGGAATATAATGGATTTTTCACAAGTATTTAGGTCACTTTGGACCTTATGATTAAGGTTTATTCCTTTGATAAGATTAATTCTACCTTAATCATCGAAATTAATTTCAATCACTTTCACTAATCATTTTTTGAAAAAAAAATTAATATGATATTATGATACCAAAAATATTTCACTTATTACAATTGCGTATGTAAATTTTTACATATTCAAATCAGATAAGTTTGAAATTGAGTATAACTCTAATCCTCCGGATGTTGTGATATAACATGTTTTTAAGGTAAAAACATTTAAAATCTCAATAAGTTTTTATATCCAATGTTAACATAAAAAATATTTCTATTAGCTAAATTACATTAATATATTTATAATAGATAAATTTTTACTTTAATAACAAATTTCAAATATAATTTTACATTAATAATTATTTAAATGAAAAGCTAGTTTTTAACTAAAATGTAGTTTTTCACTATTCATCAAAAAATTGATCTTCTAAGAAAAATACACAAATTTCACCCTAATATAATTTTGAACATAAAAATTAAAAAAGTATGTTAAATTTTGAAAATAAAATTTAAAAAGGTGTAAACTTTTAATTTTAAAATATGTACACCATTAAGAGGAAGTAAAACTAGGTCTTGCATGTAACATAAGATAATTCTGTGTTCTACATTGCATAAGATTAAATTTATGTATAAATATTTCTTTAAAAAATTATTCTAAAATAAAAATATTTTTAAATTTTTGGGTAATTATAAACTATCACCATCCAAGATCTTAAAATTAGACACACACATAAACCCTAGAAAAACTGATCCATCAGGATGATTTCAGTTCATCTAAGGATGAACCTCAAGAAGTTCTGTGGCATCAAACTCCAAACAAAAACATGAACAAAAACAAATAAAACAAAACATGAAAACATATAACACAATATAACTTACTACGAAAAATATTTTAATAATTTGGCTAAGAAAACCAATGGGTGGTTTTTTAGAGTCGAATCTGGAATGGGGAAACATCCCAAAACCAGGAAAAAGGGAACCAAAACATTTAATGAAAAGTTGTTTATAACAAATCCATATGCATATCATATTCATAATGTATCTTAGAAAATGGATGAGTTAATATAATTAACCAACCAGCTCTACCATATATAACCACCAATAGTCTTTAATCTAATTCACACGACCGCATCATACCCAACCATCATAAAACCACTAAAACTATAAATGAGATCATGGATAAAATAATAAGAAAAAAATACCTAAATTCTTTAATAACAAATCTCTTCCACTTACCAACCAAAATTATAGAGATATTGGTACTATAAACTACAAATTTTTGGAACCCCACATCGATGAATAATTTCATGACTCTATCACTACAGAAACCTTCTACAAGACACAATTTCATGACCATGTCCCTAAAACAGGGGGTGTAAAAGCTAAAACTCTAAAATGGGCCACTTCCATTGATGATGAAGACTAGAAAAGAGGAATCCAATGAAAAATGGAGTTGGAAAAACCACCAATACACCACATGAAATAGAGAGAATAAACACTTGAGATGAAATTTAACCGAATTTAAATTATAAAAACATTTAAATAATAATATTTTAATGGGTATATAGAATCTATAAGGATACCCTAATATTTGTGAATCAATTTAATTTGGTTTCCATCACCAAAATAAAATCACCTCTTATTAAATTGAATTATGTTTTTGATTTTTGTACATATATATCCTTCTTCTCTATAAAATATTAATGATTTTAATCTATTAATTTAGTATTCAAAAATTTAAAACATATACACACAATATTTCGAGTGAATATTTAAGGATTACCATTAAAAATGGATATATCCCAGATTTGATCCTAAAAACACCATATTACGTGACCCAAAAATCATTATGGAAACAATGAAATGGTTTTATACATGAAATATAGTTTTAAAAAATTATTTTGATTCATTTAACTATTCCAACAAGAAAAAGGCCATATATTTCTTTAGAAAATTAAAATTGATAATTCATCCTCTAAAAGTTGGACAAATTTGTTATCAAAAAACATTTCTCTTAACACACTAAATTTGATACCAAATAATTAATGAACATAATAATTAACATCACAACATTATATATCTGTTATTAGTGAGAAATATTTATAGAATAATAAATATGTAAAATTTAATCAATAAGTGTAATTTCAAAACTCCACTACAAGTACCATAGTATTATAATTCTCTTTAAGGGTAACTTTATAAAAAAATACTAATTGTTTAAATATCATGAATTTAATGGGTGATGATTTAATTAATATGTATTATTTTTTAAGGATATTCATTTTCTTCCAATATTACATACATTAATATTCATGTAACTCACTCCACTCTCAAACATTATTAAGTAGCATAAAATCATTCCGTTTTTCATCAAATTTCAAATTGCAATATCAATATCAACAAATATGTAAATTTTTTAACTTCTCTTACATTAATATGAGTTTCCTGAAAAAACAAATATCACATTAATTTACCCTTGATATGATATAGTGATATATTGAATTGTGTTAGTGTAACCCAAGTATTTGGAAGAAGGCCTCATCATCAAAACATATGAATAAATATTTTACCTATTAAAATGATGTGATGGGGATCAATATAACATAGTTAAAATAAAAATGTAAAATAATGATTCGAAACATATATTGAACAATGTTATATTAAACATGGTATTGAAAAGAGGGATTTATATTTTTCTTCTCGGCAAAGAATGGTGATTGGATTCCTTATTTCCATCATCCAGGATACATGGCTCAATTTCATTAATCACATAATTATGAATAAAATTACACCTCCAAAGAAAAATAGACAACCTATATCACTTCATATTCTCAAAACCATGGTTAACACTCACACAAAACAAGATTAATCAGTAAACAAAATGGCGGATAAATATTTTTAAAAAAATTCTCCATTAAACATGACCTACAAAAAACTCATTTATAAGAGATCACTACTTTTTTTCCTTGAGATACTGGGAAATGGAATGGTTTGGAAAATACCAAGGCATAATTTTTCCCAAAATATATAAAAATAAAAAGAATCACCTTCATGATTTTCCCAACTCTTATAATCATCTTTATTACCGTCAAAACATTTTATTTATAAATATTTACATATATCTTGATACAATATAATTTTTAACTAATATATTGAAAACAAAAGTCAATACCAAAGCCCTAAACTGCATCCACATCACTTCTTCATTGATAAAAAAACTTACCCTATATAATATTTATATATGTTAAAGAATATTCACCCTCAGATATTTTGAAATTACCTATAAAGTCCCAGTTTTGATTTAATTATCAACCATGAAACATAAATCACTTTCAAAATTATAAACGATTCATTATTCAGTCAATATAAAAACGTATGAACAATCAATATATAGTAGAAAATAATAATAAACAATAAAATAAAATATATCCCAAAAATTGACATACATCCACGTTTAGAAAATACATCCTAATAAGAATTGTCTACTTTTTTTCTTAATTTGACTTCCTCAAACTATTCATGTAATCGTGGTGCACAATTCATCATGTATTTATAGTAAAAATACATGTTAGAGTAGATCAAATTATAACATTTACACATACACATTGAAATAAATAATTTACACGTAGAAACCAATTTTTTATATTGGATTCATGACATATCACTTTTCAAAAACTCAACCAAAATATATTCCTCCACATAACAACTATCCACTCTCTTATTTGATATATATATATATATATATATTTATATTTATATTATGATTTATGTTATCATCATTTCCCACTTTTACATAATCATCCATTCAATATATGAGTGAGAGGAAAAAACATCATAAATTAACATTGATATAAATGATTTTGAGGTCCCATAATCATTAACAACCTCTACAGTATGCCCTTTTTAATGATTTAGTGTTAAAAACCCCCACTTCCTCATTTTTTAGAACAAACACCAACATGAAAAACCATGTTTATCATTAAGATATATGAATTGAAACTTTATATATATGTTATTTTATCGTGAAATTTAATATGTTTTATCCAATGAGTTTATTCACCTTGATTACTATAGGCCACAGGTAACGGTAATATCACTACCATCATGGGATCATCATATTAAGTTCTTATCCATATATATATAATTATTTATTTATATTTAGATACCTAATGAACATTTCTTCTAATTAATATAATGTGTATTTCATTAATTATATTCATATATATATAAATTTCTACCATGTTGAAGAACACACTGGGTATTGAATTCCTATCATCCAAACATCAAGAGAAATCTGAATCAAAATATACAAAAACATAGATTTTTGTATTATAATTATATTTTAAACCAAAAACTAAAATTCCATTTATATTATTTATAATCCTCTTAAAAAATCTTTAACAATATTCATTTTGTATACTCTAATACATCAAATACATTGTGACCACATAGATAACAACATAACTCAATTATTCCAACTTAGGAAAATTGTTAACATGATTTCAAAAATATTTTTTGAATATTAGACATTCTATTTTTATTGTTTGAAGTATTTATTCACAATGAAATTAGAATAGATATCTTATTAGAATCATCCATCCCAAAAAAATTTAGTAACTCTTCGGTCTACACCATTAATAAAATAGTGATATAATCATTATATTGAGAAATGTAAATCACTTAGATGTAATTAATCCGTCATAATAGGGAAATCTCAATCATATTATAAATTTTAGTGTAAATAACATTTTATTAAAATTATTTATTTTGAAAAAATATAATATCATAAACATATAAAATAATTAGAAGAAAAAACTCTTCACTTTATATGATTAATAATTCGTTCTCCACTATTACTTTTCAGAAATTCAATAGAATAAAAATAACTATTAATTTGAATACAATTTTTTAGGATCATATTTTAACACGTACAAGAAATTGAATTTCTTATAGACTCATATTTCATTATCACCAATAATAAATCCATTAGTTTTATCTATATACTCATCCTCTTTAATTTCACCATTTAATATGGATAATTCATCATATATATGGTAAAACTGTCTCATATTTGAGTGGTGATTGAATAAAAAATATTTATAGTCTCTGAACATGTAGAAATATAGAATGGATCATCAAATTAAATTCTTTAAAACTAATAATAACCAATAAAAAAATTTCTTTCATTACAACTCATCATTTCACTATTTTCATTCAAATTGTGATGAAGCACCAAATTTTTTATAACAATATTATATTCTATAAGAATATGTACTAACTCAAAAAAAATTCATTATCATTCATATCTAATCATCATTCATAAAATACACTAATTAATGATTCCAAAATGAATCACTAACATATCTTGGTTCGACTTGTGTTATAAATTATCTATATGATGATTTTCTCAGCTCTCCAATACTTTTAACTGATTTTCCATGACCAGAAGTTATATGTTGTACCAATTATTGATCTATCATCTATTGATGAACCTAATTTCGTTTTTCTTCATAATATAGTAAGAATTAATCATTGTTATACTTAGGAACATGACATTAATATTCTCCAATGCCTTAAAATAGTGTGTTACTATTACATTATGCTTCATCACCATCACTTATAGCACTCATTATTTGTAGCTCTTATTCATTTTAATGTCTATTTAAACACATTGAAAATTTTATTGTTAAAAATTATCCTTGACTACTTATAATGTCTATAATATCATCTTTTATTTATAAGATACAAATAGAAACATCAACACACACCAGTTTTCTTATAATTATCAATATTTTCTACATTGAATTTAGTAATTCAATTCTTATCAAACAACATTTTCTACTTCAATATTTGAGTATTCATATATTATACCTTATAATTTTGATAAAATACAAAATTTTTATACCTATGAACTAATCTCACAGTACCTTTTTGCTAAAATAATCAAGAATTATAATGTCGTACCCACAAAAGTTTAAGCATATTCAACATAAATTTATTATCCCACTCAATGAGACAATTTAATTTTTGGGATTATGGTACACTAATTAAATGTAAAATAACATATTCAACCAAATATTATTAAATCATTACATATGAGTAATAAACACCATTATTCATTAAAATTCATAAAAAATAGAAACCACAATGTTTCTTCACACTTCTCTAAAAAAACAAAAAATATTATAGTATTCTGATTTATGATTGAAAATCATAATAGTTACTATGTGAGAGAAAATATGAATTTTTAAGCTCAGATGTATTATAATTTTAATCTATACATTCTTTTTTAAAGATTAAACAACATTCCACTTTAATTATTTAGTTAAAATAAAATTCTTCTATCTCTAAATAAAATGATCAAAATGACTATTTTCCTTGAGAAATCATAATCCTTCAATTATCCCCATACATTAAAATTCTTCAATTACATAACTCATTATCCCTATTCAAGTAAAAATTGAAATAATTTTCTCTATCCTATATTTAGTTAATTTCACTACTTGTACACTATCCATTGGTTAGAATATGAATTTACTTCACCCTATTCACCAAAAATTCATCATTCCAAAATATATTTACTTCATTCATCCAGATGTATAATGACAACTAGTAATTTGAAATTTAACTCAACAACATAATGTGATTTAATTATGATAGTATGCACTCCCAAAACAAAATTAAGTGATATTATTTGATATTGAATATAAGGACATGACCTTAATAATTATATAACCTTTATTTTTAATTCATGAAATCATTGTGTTACATTGGATAATAATTTTAGGTTTAGAGTTTCAGAAAATTATTTCATAAACCATACTTATTAAACCATAACAATTCAATGTGGATACTTTCTATCAGTATCCATTTTCCCATAATGAACAAATATTAAAATAAAAAATGATTTATTTAAATAAAAAATATTCTTGAATCTAAACATAAAATTTTTATTTTCCTTACCCATCTTTAAAAACTATTAAAAACATTAGAAAAAAAAGTTATGATCACAAGAATCTCAGAAAAGGACAAAAAAAGAATAAAACCATTACTCTACTAAAAACCATGAGAACTCATTAATTTTTTTAATTATATCTCAATTTTCATTGAGTGATTGAAATTAATCAGTTTCACTTGAAATCACGCAAACTTTTTTCTAAACGAAATAATTAAATAACCATATCATGGATAATGTAACCCCCTTCTTTGAAATATTTATCATCTCATTCATAACTCACTTTAAACTCGTGTTAGAGATAACTAGATCCCAGTTAAATCCAAAAGAAAAAACCTTCGGTAACTCTATCCTTATTACTAATTAATACTAAAAAATTAACCAATTCATCATTGTGTTATCTAAGAACCCCTATCATTTAAGATATAATATGCTCACCCGTTTCTATCTGGCTGGACACATCATATATATTGTAACATGATCATCCAACTCTATCTGGTAACACCCATTTCTCATATATAATGCTTCAGTACCATATCATGGAAATGTTTTTATGATTTCACTTTTCCATTATAAAAAAATGGAAAAAATATTTTAAACTTGTAAGTAAATTACTTTTGGATTTTGAAATACTCTTTTACTTTAAAAACACTTTTTCAATTCCAAAATTCACTTTTCTTTTGAAAAAACATTTTCAATACTAAAATTTGTATTTCTTTTGAAACAAAATCAATATAAAAATACCCCAAAAGGGAGATTTTCTTATTTTAATTCATTATTAAATAATTTAAATGAATATAAACATCAAATAGTTGTTATAACAGTGAAAACTTTTTTCACTTTGTATAAGTTAAAAGAGATTATTCATTCCATCATTTTTCCATAGGTTTGGTATAAAACACATAAAACATTATTTGTTAAATACTTTGAAATAATATAAAAATATTCATAAAGTGTAATTTATACATATTTTTTTTTCTATATAAAAAAACATCCTAAAATACTTTAAAATTAAATTACAAGTAAGATAATGACTTTGAATGGAAATTTTAAATGATTATATTTTGAATGAAATGTCCCCAATCTACAATAAAACTCCTGAATCATAATCTCCATGAAAGAATAACAATATAAGAAACCTTAAATATCATGATAATAGAGATATTAATTAAATAGAAACTTTTTATGGGTCATATATACACTTTATAAAAGAATAAGGGTTTATAAGATAAAAATATATCAAAACAAAAAGAAATCAAGATGAAGTCTCTTCCCTTGATTTTAACTTGACACACATGTTCTTTATATTATTAAATAATAAGAACATATTAATTATTTATTTTTTTAAAAATAATTTTTATTATTCCATTTAATTTATTTATTACCATGTTATATAAAATTACGTAATTAATTATGTTTACATGATATTTGTATTATATGTCACAAATTAATTCTGTAGGTTGACTATTGATCAAATAGGTAATTATTTAAAAATCTATATAATAATAATAATTAAATATTTATAATATTTTTAAATATATTTCAATTCTATAACACATCATGAATATTTTTATTAAAAATGAATTACATTACGATCATTTAGATAGTAGGTCTTACATACACAAGAATTAAATTTAGAATTTTAACCATCATTACGGATAAGAGGTGTAATATTTTATCATTATATAATTATAATAATATAATATATACCATATTATTTATTTAAAATATTGTTATATATATCAATATTTTTATTCATTGATGAAAAAATAATCACATCTCTTTGTTGAGCTAGAAGTCCACATATACTGGAACACTGTTATCATTTTTTAGTATCAGAAAGAAACTAATATATTATATTTTTAGAATGATAAATAAATCATTATTATCATTATTATTTAATTTGATTCAAATATATTTATTAAATTAATCCTTATTACCATCAATTTAACGAATTATTGAAAAACAAATCACATCGCTTCGCGTGGTGATAGTTTGTTATCCACATGAGATACATTATCATATCCTCCACGGAATAGAATGTAAAAGGGTATATGTTATATCCTAAATAATAATTTATAAATATTTTATATTATATATATATATATATAGAATACATCATTATAATAATCCATGAGAGGAGATGATATAAAATAGATGACATCAGTTCATGAGGCAGTAGTTTGCCGTACACATGAATATTGATTTCATATTTCATTTGATGGAAGAGGTTGTGAATTTAGGTTGATAAAATAATATAGAAAATTTTTATTATATGGGTGATAATTTTATTTAATATATAATAATAATTGAATAATATTTTATGGTATATTTATGAAGAAATTAAATAATGACACCAGGTTAAGCATGATACATATTCTTTGGGAAAGCCCTTTAGGTAAGCACCAAATCCCTTATTAGAATGAATTTTTTATAAAACTATGGATTCTTGGATGTGTGGATGGAATTAAGTAATTTAATTGTATATTTATTTTCTAATAAAATACTCTATTAATGTGATAATAATAAAGTACTGGGTGTGAGATTTTATATGTTAAGTGAGTGAGATGCTTAAAATTTTCTAAAAATAAAAAAAATGTGTACCCATGTTTATCACATGAAAAAGGCCCCAAAATAGACCATTATTGATTAATATACCTCATATTGTCCAACTATCTTCATATAATATTGTTTATAAAAAATTTAGGCCGTTTATCACATATCTTTTTGTTTAAGCTCGTTGTAAATCCATTATTACCATAATCGAGGTAATTATGTTTTAAATTTTTCACTATTAATTATTGTGAAAATTTTAGCTCAACATATTAGATAATATAAATTATTAATATTTTAAATATAGAATCCATTTTATTAAGCTAAATTCATAAAATTGGATATTTTTAAATTAAAATTAACCCCACAGACACAATAGGAAATCAGGTTTACAAAAAGTGTATTTTTGAAGTAAAAGATTATCGTATATTAACTCTAGGATTAATAATAATAATCATTGATTGGATATAAATTAATATTTAATGATATATAAAATATAGACTTAAATTTAAAAATTCCAAAATAAGTAATAATATAATTAAAAAAATTGACGGACATTATGCACTTTAAAACTGTTATGAGAATACCCACATTTTTAAATATAGAAACAAAACAAACTTATATTAAAATCCAATATAAAGTAGACTCTAAAGTAATATAGTGGATTAAATATCAATAAAAAATATTTATGTTTATTTAAGTAATATTAAATATATCATGATATTTTTTAATTACTAAATATATTGAAAACAAATGACTTTTTTGGAAAAATCTATTTTTTTACTATTCACTAAAAATTAGTATTTTTTAAAAAAATTACAAAAAAAATCTCCCTTTGTTTATTTTTTGATATTATAGTTTCGAAAATTATATTCGTTTTGTATTATTAATTTAATAAAACTTTTAAAAATAAATTATAATGATTTTCAAATATAATAAATAAAAAACATTTTTGAAGAAAACATATTTTTGAAGAAAAAATTTACGTTTTTACTTTTTTTTATTATTTAAAAAAAATCAATAATTTATATTGATAATAGAATTTTGATATATATATATATATTTCATCAAGCGGTTAATAATATTCATAGCAGCCAATTTAATGACTAGTTTATAATAGTAATATATTTCATGGGTCATTTATGCATGGTGTTTCATGTCTAATATGCTATAAAACATTGTGTTCATATTTTAAAAATATATGACTGTCACCTCACACAATCCTTAATAAATTTCATCCTATAAATATAAAAATTATCTTAGTAACCAATTTTTGGACTTTCGACATTACTATATTTTAAACCCACATCATAAAAATGGTTAATAAAATTTCTTCTTCATAGGATATAAAAGAACATATACTGGTCATTTAGAATAATGAAGAACTATGTTTTTATGTAGAATAAGATGGGTCAGATGTGGATATTTGGAAATTAAAATTTTCCAAACAATTATTGAGAGCGACAAGTAACATTGATCACAAGAATGTGAATAATCAATATAATGTTAAGGATCACAAAACCATAAATCTATGATGAGTTAAAAGAAGATTTGGTTGATAAAAAATAAAAAGAATTGGATAAAATTTTAATTTAAAATATCATTTTGTTAGAGTTGAGTAATTCCTTTACTTTCTTGAATAAGTCATAGGGAAATATTTTTAATTGCCTAGTATAGTTTCCTCAATTAGTCAATTTCAATCACACTCTCATATTTTGTCTAATGATGAAAACCCAAGATGAATTTTTCATGTATAAAGAACTAAAATAAGCATATAATGGATTAAATAATATATCAAAGGATAACTAGATATTTATAATATATTTATAAATTATAGACCACTGAAACGATCATCCAAAGTTAAGTTGTTTTCCCAAAATTACAGTGACCCACTTCCGAAACAACATTAATAACCAAATAACCAATTAATTTTTCATTCTCATGGTTATCTAAATGATAAAACTTATGTCTGAAAAATAAACTTAATCATTATATTTCACAATTTTTATTTTAATGTAAGAATTTCATAATGACCAGAGCATCACATAGGACAGTGGTTGGAATTACACTATTATCGACCATCGGTTATGGGTTCAATCCCTAGGACCTTACAAGTTGTTGTAGGTGTCTACCTGACCATCGAGCTATACATTTTCTTAAAATTTTACCCTTATAAAATTACCAAAAATATGATGAACATAATTTAAAATAACCTCTATCCTCACAGAAAATATAAAACCAAAATGATATCAATACCTTAAAATCTATGACCAAAAAAGTTGAAGGTATACTTCACATTAAATAGAATACTTACATATATATAAACCCAACAAACCTTTTCCCTCAATTTCATTAATCACATTAATATATCATCAATAAAAACCAAAAAAATGAATTTGAAAAATGTTGAAAATTGATTAACCAATAAAAAATACTAAGCTATTTGTAGTTTTCACCACTTCACCAGATGACCTAACATCAATTGTGGTAGCGAAAAATGTTTTTACCAAAAAATTATGTTTTTGATCATGATAATTTACACTATGAGAAACTATCTTTAGTCACATGTTAGAATAATGATCCAAATCATTGAATCTAAAACACATCAAGGTTGGATGGCTACTTGTTACAAAAATTCTTCGGTTGTTCAAAACACTTTACATTCTAGTCATGAGGCATGTGACCAAACTGGACACAACATAAAAACATTCTAGATCTGAAAAAACATTCCTTGAAAATTAATTTATGACAGATGGAATATTTTTAGGGATTAAATTTGAACTTATTAGCTAACGGATTCTATATGGCCTTCCACCTTGATCTTTTATTACTATTTTCATCTCAAGGAATATATGTTTCTGAAAACTTCATCTCAACTATCTCCACACAATGAACCACTTACTCATAAGATTTAAATTTTCTTGTAGCCAATGATCTTTATAAAAAAAATTTAACTCTAATTAAAATCTACTAATTTTAATGTCAGTTTCCTAAATAAAATATGGCACATTACCATGAAGATGTTATGATTTATTTTTCATATACCTCAATAAAATATTCATCATTTTCCCTCAATTATAGAAATTATTTTTCCATCCATAGATAAATTTCCTTAAAGAATTATTTATCAACTAAATTATCCCTAATTGTTTCCCTTTCCATTGAATCAAGATCATATTTCTCTCTGGTATTCTTATCCAAATACTATCATAGATAAGCATCATATTGAAAATGATAAATAATAAGAGTTATTTTTTGATGTTATAAACATCCCATGACATTTTATATTTTACCCAGGGTATTGATTCATCCTTCTTCTACCACTAGATCCATTGATCCACATAATGATGAGGGGTGTTGTCTTATAAAATGATTAATTATAGACATGTTCTTTTGTGGAGGATAATGTTCCTATCTAGTGTAGATACCACCACCATTTATAGCTTGTTTCAAATAAACCATCACTACACCAACCTATTTTATTTTTATTCCACCAATATTGGGATGCTAATTGTGAAGGATATTATCCTATTGGTGTCATCTAACTACATCATAAATATTCATTCTTTAGAAAACTATTCTAAAAACGTAGTTTACATGGATCAACATGGTAATATTAAAATGATATATCATTTCAACCTAAACATAAGTTAAAATCATTCTATTTCATGTTATTATTATAATACTATACTCTAATGTTATTTAAACCATCCTCTGATGCCAACTATAAAGACCTGACCTTAAACATTTCTAAATCATGAGTTTAAATCCAGGAATTCACTGGCTTACATCTTTAGAAATTTTTAGGTTTATATTTTTAGAAAATAATTTCATAACACAAACACAGTAATCCATAAAAATAAAAAGTGTACACTACTGATCAGTATCTATTTCCCCATAATGAATATTGTTTAAAAAAACCATGATTAATTTTATAAAAAATATTCACAAATCTCAACGTGACATCATCCTTTCCCTTACCAATTCTTAAACCCTTTGTGTTTTTAAAAAGATGCAGGATGACCCAAAAAATCTTATTAAGGATATAAAAAGAAGGAAACTATTAGTCCAGTGAAAAACAATAAAACCCATAAACTATTTACCTTCATCTTAATGTTCTTTGAGTGAATTCAATAAAATATTTTCACATGAAAACATGAAAACATTTTTTATCAAATAAAAGACATAAAAATTTTATAAAAAGTTAAAAACCCATTCATGGAAACTTAGAGCATTAAATTCATGAACTATTTTAAACCCATTTCATAGATAACCAGATCATAGATAAATCCATAGCAGAAACCCCAGATAAATATCTTCTTATTTCTTATTAAGGAAAGGAAATTTAACCAATGACTTATAGAGATATCCAGGTTCACACACTATTTATACTATAATGGGATCAACCAACAATATCTTCTCCCACCGATCGTAATAGTCTCACACGACACTATATGGGTGAACCCATTTATTTTGTATAATTCTAATGTACCACATCATGAATAAATATTTTTATGCTTATAATTTTTCATCAAAAAAACCCCCATTAAATTCAAATGAAAAACACTTTTGGTATCAAAATACCCTTTTCTTTTATAACTAATTTTTGCAAACTAAAATACAATTTTCTTTTGAATACTAATTTTCAATACCTAAATACCATTTTCTTTTTAAAAAACCAGATTAAGTACCAAAATTCAAAAAAAGGAGAATATGGGTTTTATTTGAATAAAATAAGAAATCCTCTAAATGAATACATACATAAAATAATTTTTATGGAATTAGAAAATTAATTATCATTATATACATTAATATAAGACATTCGTTTTTTCATTTTTCAAAAACTTCCTTATTAAACATGTAAAATGATTTCTTTTAAAAAAACATTGAGAACCATTAAAGAAGATTCATAAAATATAATGTATAAATTTTTTATATCACTGTAAAAACATTACTAAAATCATTTTAAAAACATGGACATGGAAGAGAAAGATTTGGAAGAAAAACATTAAAATATTATTTTTAAAATAAAAGTCACTTATCACATTGGAAACACTTGAATCATAAGCACCATGAAAGAATAAAATTAAACTATACATTAAATAGAATTAAAATAGAAAAATTCATGATAAAAATTTTTCAATGGGGATTTATATACAACTTATATTATAATATAAGTTTATGACATCAAAATTTTTCTTCATTAATGAATATTGAGATGAAGTCTCATACATTGAGTCTAACTTGTCATGTAGGTTTTTTATATTTTTGAATAAAAAAATTATTTTAATTATTTACTTTCATCAGATCCTTTATCATTTTTATTATTATTTTTAATTATTAAAATTTTATATACAATAAAATAATAAATTATTTTTACATCAGATGTTTCCATGATATTTGGATTATGGGTCAAAATAACTTAAGTATAATGACTTTTGGTCAAAGAGATCTTTATTTAAACATATCTAAAATAATAATCAGGAAATAATTATAATTTTTAAAAATAAATTATACTTTTAAAACAAATAATGAAATATATGTATGAAAATAAACTACTTTGCAGTTATGAAGATGGTAGACTATACGTACTGGTAGGTAAAGTTTTAATTTTAAATGATCGTAATGGAAAAGTGGTAGGTAATATTTTATATTAATAGAGTTAAATTAATATAATATATTATATATTATTTCTATAAAAATACTTATATACATCATTATCATTATTTAGTGATGATAAAGATATCATCACATCATGGAGGTGGTTGTCCATGTGTACATGATTGATGTTATCCTTCATTGGTGTAAGAAATAAAATGATATATTATATTTTAATAATGAAAATTATAATTTTAAAATAATTATCATTTCATTCAAGTGAAATATATTAATTAAAATTATCCTTATTTACTTTAATGGAATTTGTTAGTGAAACATAAATCACAATTCTTTGCAAGGAGGTACTCCTCCATACACACTAACGACGTTATCATTTCTCGCGTAGAATGAAATTTAAGAATTTATATGTGATATTGTAACTCAAGAAGTATAAATATTCTAAAAGTATCATATATATATATATATACATTAAATAAATCATTAAAACAATCAATGAATGTGGATGATGGAGAGAAAATGACAATGGTTTTCAAGACGGTTGTTCACCATACACAAGAATGATGAATTCATATCTCATTTAATGGAAGAAGAGATAAATATAGGTTATTCCATTAATACAATAAAATTTTATTATATGGGATATAATATTTTTATTATATAATATTAATTTAATAATATTTTTATGGATGTGGAATAAGAAAAAAAACAAAGACCCTTAGTGAAGAACGATACCTATTCTTCTGATTTCATCCTTAGGTGAGAACCAAAATCCTTAATAAAATAGTTTTATAATAAAACCAAGGATTATAGGTTTTGGTGTGGTATGTATGGAAGTTATGTTTTTCAGTATTTTCTAAAACAAAGTTCATTTAAGGTTTTAATATGATAGGATATTGGGTAGCCATTTATAAGTGAGGAGATGGTCACACATAGAATTTTTTAAAAGGAAAAGGAGAACCCACATTTTTAGATGAAAATGGATAAAAAATGGATTTTTATAATGACTTATTTATGGTATGTTATAAATATGGTATGAGATTTTATTTTATATAGGTTTCTAGGTCATTTTAATATTATTGTTTTAGTTTAATCACCCATAAATTTATTTTTACCATAACAAAGTAAATTAATTTTTACTCTTTTCAATATTCATTATGATTAGAAATTAAGTTGACTATATTGAATAATATAAATTATTCTTATAAAATATAAGGAATTAACTTTACCAGATTCAATTCACATAAGTAGAAAATTTTAATTCAAAATTAAACCGAGAGACGTGATGAAGAAAAAGGTTTTCAGGATGTGTATGTTTCATGTAAAAGATTATTTTATATTAACTCTATGATTAAAAATAATCATTATATGAATAATAATTAATATATAATGATATGTAATCTATAATTTTAATTTAAAACATTTATAATTCTGTATTATTTTAACTAATTAAAATGGAGGAACATTATGCACTTTATTATAGTTTTAAAAAAATCTTGCTTTTAAGCCCAAAAACAATGTTATAAAAAAATCCAATATGAAATTGATTTGAACGTAATTAAGTAAATTAAATATTACTAAATTATACTTATTTTGCATAAAATAATAATAAAAACACAATATTTATATAAATTAAATATTTTATTGAAGAGAAATGACTTTTTTGGCAAAAAATCTATTCTTTACTATTCATTAAAAAATCCATATTTTTTAAAGAATCCCAAAATTTCACCATAAGTAAATTTTTTTATAAAGAATTAAAAAATTATAATAATTTCTTCAAAAAAATTATAAATGTTATAAAATTTATTAATAAAATTTTCCCACAAAATAAATAAAAAACATTTTAGAAGAAAATTTAATTATGAAGAATAAATTTACTTTAATAAAACTTTATTGACTTTTTACTAAAAATTGATAAATAATTTATATTGAGTAGGAAATATATAAATATATAAATATATATATCATAATTTAGTTAATACTATTCATACCATCCAATTTAACGACTCATTTATAATTGTAATATATTGTGTGTGTCGTTTCAGCTCGTCATTTCATTTTGAATACGTTATCGAATATAATGTTATTCTTTTTAAAATATCGGGGTGTATCATTGAGTTCTATTTTAAGTCCATATATAAAAAATTATTCCATTTAATTTTCAATATATTATTGAGGTATTATATATCTTATCTTATCAAATGAAATCTCATTGTCTTAAAATCCACAACATTTTAAGTTGTGAAGCTATAATTAAAATTTTAAAAAAAGAGATATATCATTAAATTTATAAATTTGAATCTTAATCTTTCATTTATTTAAATTTAAAATCAATTATTGAATAATAATTATATTGAAATTATTTTCATCATCAACTATTTTTACACTGTCTATAATGTTCTTTCAGTTTTTGGAATTCATCATTTTTTACATATAATTTTTTAATTTATTTTAAAGGTTAGTTTATTTAGTGTCTCAAATACCCATATTTATAGAATTAAAAATATATTAGTTTTGTTTAAATATATCTTATTTCATCAACATATGCTTTCCAAAAATAAAAATTAACTACAACCCTAATAATCTAATTTAATGAATTTATATTACATAAATATATTATTTTCCCTAATATATTTCTAACTAGTTTTGAATCATTCCATTTCTTATTTTTTTGACATTGAAAAAAACAATTATACCCCCAATAAATTCAAATTAAAATTCCAATCCAATTTTTTTTTAAAAAAAATCCATTTTTATCTTAAATATCATTCATGTTGAAATTTTTAAAATTCCATTACAATTTTGTTTTCTTGTGTAAAAGTTTTCACATAGACTAAATTTAATATCAAATAATCATTTACAACCACACATGAAAGATAAATTTTAAAATAAATTTAGTAATCTCTTTGATTTAAATAACCATACCATTTCAATGATGTTTCACCACTTCTGAGAAATCAACTAAGTCATTCTCTCAATTATTTCTCAGAATGCATATAGGTAATCATAGATGATTTTACATAAAATTTAACAAATATAATATATTATTAAAGATTTATATGATCATTTAAATTTTCATTAAAATTCCCTCCATAACGTCCTTTAACATTTTCCTTGATAATAAACACATAAAAATATTTTATATGCTTTCACAACATTTATTTTATTTCTATATTACTAGAATAAATCTTTCTTGAAGTCTAAGTGTCATTAATTAAAATATTATTCAATTTATAAATCAATTATATATCGGAATTATACTCTATATACTAACTATTAAATATAATAATCAACTATGTTTCTTCTTCAATTTATTTAACCTCAAAAAAATAATTAATTAACCTAATATTATTCACTTTAGTTATCAAAACATTATCTTATAATTAATTTAATGTTTCAATATTATCCTAACCTTCGATTTAACTATCCTATATATAAGAGTGTATATTTTTATGTATTAGAAATTCATAAAACATTTATTCGATGATATTGTTTGTTTTTTAACTCTAAATATATTTTTCTCAAAATAAATCATTAAAGAATCATCTTAATAATTTTTTTTATCTTCATTCAACATTGAATAATTGATTAGTAAATTGAGAATAACAGATCATTTTTAAACTTCAATTATACACTCAATTACCTTTTTTGGAACATCTTAATATGATAAACATCATCTTGTAAAATATTATATCAATATATTCATCATTGTATGAATTATGATCTTCTATGATGACTATGATAAAAAAAATTTTGTTATTCATGGGATTTAATAATATTTCCTTTTTATCTGTACTCTTTTTCTTAAGAGTACATACATTCCACATTTGTCAATAAATCCAAATAATATTCAACTGAACACATGGAAATGATTCAATTACAAATTATTCTAGAGACAATATCATTGAATAAAGTATCACTGAAACAATTTGATGTATCATCCATTCTTTCATATAATTTTAATCATTAATTTTCTAACCAACAATGTTACTCAAAACATCATTGAATATTATGTAGAATTAATTAAAAAATCTATCATCATATATTATAATTTCTTCACATATCTAATACCAAATATTGAATTTATTTTCTAGAAATTTTTCATTATCTGTTTACATGATGTCTGAGATATACCATATTGTTTTTTGTACCTTAAGTTATACAAATTTAAGTAAATAATTCACTTAATATTAAGAATTAATGATATTGTGAGAATAACAATTAATTTCAATAATCATTCACCTAACCATAGTTCTTAAAAAACCTTACACACAACTGGAATACTCATTTGTAGAAGTATATATAACAAACAAGGTGATAGAAAATTTCTATGAATGTATAATATCCTTCTAATTGTGAATATTCATTCAAAAAATTATCCACATACAATTGTTAACTGTTATATATTTGATATCTATTAATGGAAAAAATTATAAGTATATTATTATAAAAAAACAAAGAGTACTCCTCTAATCAAATCGTCAAATTCCTTTTTTTTAATGGAAATTTAGAATGAAATAATCATACTAATTATAGATACCATGATTCTGATAGTTATTTATGATTTCTATAAAATCACTAATTAGGAAATTATTGAATTAATTTCTTATTTTTTACATCACTAAAACTAATTGGTCTCCTAACAATTTGATTAATTTTTTTTATAATTCCATATTATTTACTGAATATTAAATATTTCAATCACTTAATTATAAAATCAGAAACATTTAAAACAAACAGATAATGGGAATAATGAACTTATGTATCTCCATTCAATACATGTTTCCATTTGATTTCCAAGATTTAGAAAATATGAGATCACTAGTCATCATGGATACAACATTTAAGAATTATTCATTGAATTTTATCATAAAAAATGTTTTCATACTAATTTAACATGCTCCTACACATTGAAGTAACTCAAATATATTCTAGATGAACTTCAACTTCACTGTAATTTATAAATAATTTAATGTTTTATCAAAAATTAAATTAACACAATATCTAACAATAAAAATTATCTTTAAGTCATTACAAAACATAATAATGGAGTAAATAATATATGAAATATGTTTAAGAAAAAAATTATCATAACACAACAACACATAACATAGCAGTTAACTTTATCATCAATAATAACATCACAATTTTCATTATAAGTTATTCAATAATATCTATTGAATTGATGAAGAATTTTTATAGTTCCCATATTTTCAAGGGGATTTGTCAATCATCTTTCGTTGTTACATGTAACAAAATTCATGATAATATATCTTCTATCATGAACTACACACAAAATCCATACATTCAAATTTTTATATCATTTCAAACATAAAACTTAAAAATATATAATAAAATTAAATTCACAACTTCACTTATGTGAATCTATGTTATTACATTGGTCAAAATATTTAATTCAAATTTAATAAGAATCAATGACATAAAATATAAGGTTAGATTAATCAATGTATAATAAATAAATAATAATTAGTAAAAATACTTAAGTCTATATTTTCCCACTAACTATGGCATGGTGAGGATCACCATGAAGTAATAAAACTCAATTTTTGGAAACTAGTTAGAAAATACTCTAAACCACAAACAATGAAGTATAACTATTTCATGGTGCAACACCAAGCCTCGAATTGAATAAGTGGTACTATAGTTAGAGATTTAAATTAGCTCAGGCATGTCTCTCAATGTCTCATAGGCTATTGTTTGGTCGGAGTTTGACACTCAAGAGGGGAGTGAATTGAGTTCCTATAAAAATTTCTACTAAAAATATTTTTTAAAAGATTGACCAAAATTTAAAATAAAGTATTCTAGTTAATCAGCGTAATAGAATTATACTAGATTTAATGTTCAAATAGCTTCATTGAAGATTTATTAATTCTTAATAATATCAATATGAGATATTGATACAACATTTGAAACTATTTTAATAAGAAAAAAGTTATAAATACAACCCAATTCTAACTATCAATGTGAATTTTTTTTTTAAATATTAATTAAAACAGATAAGAACAAAATTTATTTACATAGTGGATAAAAATAGTGATTCTGTAAAAATTTGAGACCTAATTCACTCCACTTGGTGATCACATGTCACCAAGAAATATATATACTACTTTGATTCACATCCTAGATCGGGGTTAACAGTAGTACACATGACTATCCAGGTCACAAGACCTCTTCCACTGTTCTATGTGGGAAAACAAACAACTAGGTCACACAGGACCTCTTCCACAGTTACAAGCTGGTAAAAAAAGTGTAGAAGTTTATTTAAGTGAGGATATCATGTATCCTCTAGTTTAATTTAGGACATATAGTTTGTTTTTATACATAAATACACCATTATTGATAGGTAATAAAAACATTACACATCCGAGAAAAGATAGTGAGAAATAATAAAAAATGATATGAGTGTTTTTCTATACAGATATGGACTTGTAGAATGTAGAATATTTGATTTTTGAGTCCTCTTGTGGAAAAAGAGTATCCTGAGTCTTAGGATATGGTTTCATGTTCGATAAGATGTGCATTGTAGCTCATGTTATTTAATAGATTATGTTCTAAAGATGTTTGATGTCTTGATCCATAGTAGTTCATCCATCAAGAATAAAGAGTTCTTCATGTTTTCTTCAATGTATGTGTTCTGCCCTAGTTCTCTTGTATTCAATCTCTTGAACTTTAACTATATATTTCTCTAGTGCCTCACTTTTCTTTTTATTTCAGGTGCAAGTCCTGCAGATGACGGGGTGCAAGATATCTATACCTCATACCTCATATTGTCAAATGACATGTTAACAACAAAAATCATTTATTATGTCAGTGTAATTAAATTACTCAAATATTACTATTAAAAATAACACTTAAATTATATTAGATAAAATTGAAAAATGGTTAGGTATAGAGCGATGTCACAGTTTTTCTTGACACGGTGCCACTGGAAACATTGTCTTATCTTTTTCCTATGAGAATTGATATAGTCACTATGAGATACTCACTACGAAAAAGTTTCATTGAGATCTGGAACCAGTAACACAGATATGGTGTCAGGATCAAGATGTATCGGGTAATGGTGTCTAGTCCTTCGTCAATATTCTGAACAGTGGCTTGTTGCGATATCTTGGAGATGGTATCAAGGAAACGATTTCATATGCTTTTTTAAACTTGGAGTTGTTTAAGGTGTCAAGTTCACTGTGTATGAGTCATGATGTCTAGGTTACAGTGTCTGGGTTACGGTTTCTAGGTTTCGGTGTTTGAGTCACGATGTCTGGGTTATGGTGTCTGGGTTACATTGTCTGAGCCACAGTGTCTGGGTTACGATGAATGGGTTATGGTGTCTGGGACATTATCAAAATTTAGAATAGGTGGAAGACATATGATTTCTCATACTTATCCAAATATTTGTTAACTTTATTAAGAAGTAATACCCACAAAATGGATTATACTTAAGCATTAGGATAATTAAACATAATAAATCAATATTAAACATAGTTAACAAGAATCAATCATGATTTGATAGATTCTGAATTAGAATCTTGTGAGAGTTTATACCATGAGTTGTATGTATTAAACCATATGGAAAGATTTGTGATATGTTAAACATGATTAGCATGATTTGTGAGCATTAAAACATGAGAAATCCAATAATCTCCCCCTTTTAAGGATCAGAAATCCGGAAATATACTATCCATAAATTTTAATAATTCATTTTCTTAGTTCTCCCCCTTTTTCTATTATCAAAACAAGAATAAGAAAAAATAAAATAAGGAAGGAATGAATATAAGAAATAAAATAAAGAATAATGGTGCGCATTGTATTGGATAGAAATATAAAGTGTGTTACAAGAATAAGAAAACATATATGAATTCCCTATAAAAAATACAACCTTAAAATATCGTCAGAGCCAGCAGTATTCTTTTTTCCCTTGGTAGTGATATCAACCGGACCAGATGTACAGGTATTAGAAGGGATTGAACAAATATTAAGAGACAGAAAAGGAATACCTTTGAATATAGAGGGTTTCAGGGTTTGTTTGTTTGAATCCCAAGGAAAGGGTTGTTCTATAATAGCAGGTCAGATCTGACTCAATGCCTGAGATACAGACATGGTAGCATGAGGAATGTTATTAAAGGAGGAAGGTGTTGAACCAATCCACAAATAAGTATATGTATGGGGAACTATGGAAGTACATTTTACATGGATACAAGGCTTCAACAACATAATTAAATTAGTGATGATTTCATCTCTATACTGCACATCCTTCTCAGAGTCATCTTTTTTCCAAAAATTTTTCCAATAGAGGAGTGACATATTTCATCATCTGAAATTGAGTCTTGAAGGCTTGAGTGGCCAGAGGAATTTTTAAATTCTCTACAAGATATTTTAATTGATTGGTCAGATCATTCTTAGAAGAAATTCTGTTGAAGTATAATTCCAACTTCATAGAGATTTCTTCTTGAGAATCATTGGAAATATTTGAATGTATCCTCCAAAAATAATTTACTAGGTCACTATTCTTGATGGAAGTAGAGAAACCTTACTTATTAACCCCCACATAACACAGACTGGTGTGCTATTTTAAAAACAGTTTTGATCGGGTCACTGCCATAGGTTGAGATAGGTATCCAGAGGCATTTGATTCAATAAAGGATAAAATGATAAACTTAAGTATATTTAGAACATTTATTAAAAATGACTTATAGTCATCAGGCATCTTTTTAAGTCCAAAAATGAGCTCACGCATCTCATTATCTATCTTGATGTTTGTCTAACCCACTTATTTGTATATTGAAGTCAAATTTGGTTAAATCATATATATAACTTTATGTGGGATCTGATCACCAAACTCCTCAACAGAATAAGATATAAGAGCTTGTCCAATTTTCAACACTTTATTCATATATTCAACTATAGATATGAGAGACTTCACCTCATCTCTCAAATATTGATTCTCAATCCTGTCTTCTTAGTTTTCATGAATCATTTAAAGTTTAATTTTCTATATGATTTTCTCTAAAACAGGGCAGTATCTCTTCCGCTAAGAATAGTCACTAGGGTAGGTTGTGAGCTCATGATTTTTTCAAATCCATATAACAAGGTGTTTACAAAATCTTTCAGATCACTATGACTCAAAAAAATCAGAAAATTTGTGAGTAGGTTCAAGAATTGGAATGGAAATAAGTTCGGCCTCTTTAGCAGAGGTTTCTTATAATGAATAAATTGTTATTGATTGAAACATAGTGAAATGATATATTCCTTTTACAGATGTGTCTTGTGTATTTTCTATATAAAAATAATAGGGAAACCTATACTTGGAATCCAAAGTGATTTGGCCAATAGGATTGGGAACATGAAAACTTTCTAAATTAGGGTGTGTCTCCCCCTCAATAGTAGAATATCTTCTAAGACATTGAGACTCAATTTCTGGACATATTTCCAAATTCTCAGCATAGTCATTCTCACCCATCTATTTTCTAGGTAGCTAAAAGGAATTCTCCATTAATTCCTTAAAATATAGGAGTATCTCATGGTCATATTAGTCTTATAAATATTCCACAATAACAGTATCTTTCTCAATAATATGTTCTTCCTCAACATTAGAATCACCTTCAGCAACTTTATATTCTTCAACAGAAGGCTCTTTTTCAATAGCTTTCTCTTCTTCAATAGCAGGCTCTTCATTAATTATAACAATTCCTTTAGAAAGAACTACATATTTTCAACTATTTCTTATGGAATAGTTAGGTCACTATTTTTTTCCAAGGCAGATTTCTTCCTCAGGTGCAGCTTCTGCATCTTCTACATCCTTACTTGGGTAATTATCTAATTCATCTATTTGCAAACCAGGGTCAGATTTTTTTATTGGTCTTGAAGGATTCTCATTTGGATTGAACGTCTCATACATTCTTTAATTGTCTTCCACCCAAGACTTTTTCCAAGTATTCCAACTAATTTTTATCCTTCATATTGTATCCTTTGAGAACTAAAACTCATAATCCTAAATTATATCGCTATTCGGCCCAACTACTCCTTCTAAAATAAAAATTTTAGAAATTAACCATGACTAAAATAGATAAGTTGATTTAGAATATGTATTGATCATTTCACACATATAAATTATGAAATACTTACATAGATTGATTTTGTTAACATTATTCATATGATGTATCAATAATACATCTTGATACTTAATGGTAAAAAAATATCTATTTCTGGAAAAAAAACTATGATTTTGAATAAACATAAATGATATCCTTATCTCACCATTGTCTTGAGCTATAATTTCCATCCACATATTCAGATTTTTAGTTAGACATCCAAAAGCCTCTTCTTGGATAAACACATCACTTGGTAGAGGATGGCCTCTTTATTAATCCTCAAAAATTCGTTCAATAGGTATTCCTAGGTAGGCATCCCATAGAATCTAAAATAGGTACATCATTATCCTTTTACCAAGCTTCTTACAAAAAAATCATCTTCATAGTAGAAGGAGAAATAAACATACTATTAAAACTAAGAAACAAGCTTTGGATAAATTGGTCTATTATCTTTTGTGAACTATATCATTCATCCCTCTTCTTCAAGAACATAAAAAAACAAGTGACTTACATGTCAGTAACCTATTCGGATAGAGTTATTTCTCTTGCACTATTGTTCTATCAGTAAGGCCTAAATTCAGCAGTCCCTCAGGAACTATATTCGGATCACTTTTTACTTTCTTCTAAGACAATCGCTTTTTAGGAGTCGATAAAAAGGATACTTCATTATGGGAATCCAATGTAGGTTAGATAAAGATAAAGAGTTGAAATATGGATAAATGTTTGAGAGAGAAGGGTTTCTGTTTTAACAAAAGAGAACTCGAGTGAAGAGAAGAAGGGAAAATATTGGGATTTTATCTTTTAAGGATTTCAAACATCACAAACACAAATACACGGAATAAAAACTATACAATAATTGATACAGCAATACGGTAAATGAAATTCTAAAAGAAAGAAATATAAGTCATTACGGTGAGACCATAATATGTCATCATAGTGTAAGAATTACGGTGTGACTCCAAATGGTGCGACTGTATCATTTTTATAACAAGTATGAGACAGTAACCACGAGACAGTAACAGTGATACTGTATGTGTGAGATAGAAACTTCAAGATTGTAACTTGTGAAACCATGAATCATGAAACCGTAAACTGTGAAGTAGTAAATGTTTACTTGAGGCTCATCATTCCTAACTCATGTACGATTTAATTTATCCTTTAAAAATTTAATGGTTTAGTGGAGATATTAGCAAGATGATGTTCAGTAGCAATGATTTAAAAAGTGGTATGACATTGTTGGTAATTATCTCTCAAAAAGTGATGTCTTACATCAATTTGTATTGTCCTGGAATGTGAAACATGATTCTTTGAAATTATAATTTCACTTTTATTTTCACAATTCATAGGTACATGTCTCAATTTATATCCATATTCTAGTAAAGTGTGTTTCATCCAAAAAAAATTGTGCATAAAAACTACCAGCATTTGTGTATGCCACCTCATTAGTAGATAATGTAACAAAAAATTACTTTTTACTACACAATGATACTAGATACTTTCATAAAAAGTGGAATGTTCTAGAGGTTCTTTTTCTATCTAACTTACAATAACAAAAATCAGCATCTGAGTATCTAACTAAGTGAAATGATTTTCCTCTAGGATAGAAAAGTCCTAATATGGAAGTATGTTTCAGGTATTTGAAAATCCTTTTAACATCATTTAAATGAGAATATTTGGGGTTATATTGAAAATTTGCACACATGAAAACACTAAACATAATATAAGTCCTACTAGTAGTAATGTGGAGTAAACTACTAACTATTCTTCTATAAGTGTTTTGATCAATAGATTTACCATTTTTATCAAGATCCAAGCTACCGGTAGTGCACATTGGAGTATCAGGAATTTTAGTTCTATCCAAGACAAAACATTTTTTATGATATTTAGTATATTTTCATTCATTTAAAATAATTTATCTTTATTTTGAATGATTTTAAATCCAAGAAGGTATTTTATTTCACCCATTAAACTCATTTAAAATTCATTTTCCATCATCTCTGAAAAATTAGTAAATATATAATTTTTTAAAAATCTAAAAATAATATCATCAACATATAATTGAACAACTAATAAATATATTGAAATTCATTTTATAAAAAGTATAGGATCTACTATACCTTTTGTGAAACCTTTAGAAATAAGAAAATTACATAATATATCCTTCAAAGATCTTGGATCTTGTTTTAAACCATATAAACCTTTTGTTAACATAAAAACATTATTTGGAGAGTGAGGTTTTTTAAAACTTTGGGTTTTTCATCAAAAAAACTCTCAAATATATACTAATTTTAGAATTCACTCCTAACAACCATTTGATAATGTTTGAAATTTAGATGTGCTGCATATGCATGAAAGATTCTAATGGCTTCATGTCTAGCTACGGGTGAATAGGATTTTTCAAAGTTAATTCCTTCTTCTTGAATATAGCCTTGTGCATCTAATCAATCATTGTTTCTAACTATGTTACCATCTTCGTCTACTTTGTTTCGGGACACCCATTTTGTGCCTATGATCAAGGTGTATTTGTGTCCATCCATAAGTTTCAAAAAATTATTCCATTCAAATTGATTTAGTTCATCTTGCATGTCCATTAACCAAAACTCACCACTAATATCATCATTGATGTTTTTACTTTCATGTTGTGAAAATAAATTTTGATGTTCGACCATAATTTTAATATAAGATTTATTCATTGTTCCTTTCTCTAAATCTCCAACAACAGAATCTAAAGGATAGTTCTTAATAGTTCTAACAGCTCCATAAAAATATGGGCTAGTAATTTTAGGTTCTTAAATAGGTTTGGGTTTGTTATGAATTGAATCAAATGAATTTATATAATTATAGGTTTTAACATATTCCATTATAATATGTTCAGAATATGTATCATCAATGTCTAGATTTGATATATCATCTTCAAGATTCTCTAGTGAATTCTTATATTCAAGTGTATCTGTTTCCTCTAATTTAACATGTACATATTCTTCCACACATTTGGTTCTTTTGTTAAAGACACTATAGATTTTAATATATATTAAATATCCTAGAAAAATTCCATCATCACTCTTGGATTAAAACTTCACAAGATTATCCTTAGTATTAAGAATATAGACTTTGCAACCAAAGACATTGAAGTAATAAACCATGGGTTGTCTATTGTTCCACAACTCATTGAGAGTTCTTTTATGAATTATTCTAATTAACACTCAGTTAATAATGTATCATGTTGTATTGATAGCTTCTTCCCAAAATTAAATATGTATGTCATACTCACCAAGCATGGTTCTAGAAATGTCTTGTAAGATTTTATTTCTTCTTTCGACAAATCTATTTTTTAGGGTTTTTAGGGGCTGAGAAGTTATGACTGTAGCCACTTTGTGTGAAAAAAGATTCAAACCATTGGTTTTAAAACAAACAGACATGGTAATTTCTATGATATTTAATTCTAAGTCCCCTAATATATTCAACAGTCCTTGAATACTTGTTTAAATGATAACTAGCTTCACTTTTGTGATCCATAAAAAAGGTCCAAGTATACCTATAATATTCAAAAACAAGAACATAAATATTTTGCATCACATTTAAAATAAAAACTCTTGATAGTCCAAACAAATTCATGTGAAAAAAATCAATAGGTTGAGATGTTGAAACATCTTTATTTGTTTTGAAAGATATTTTGTGATGTTTACCCTTTTGACAAGGATTACAGACTTTATCATTTGGAAACTAATGTTTGGATATGTCCCTGACTAAACCATTCCTAGTGTGATTTCTAAGAGAGTGTATATTGTAGTATCCTAGTCTTTTATGCCAAATCCACGACCCTTTATGAAATAAACATAAGCATGCAGCATTTGGAGAGACTAAATAATCTATGTTAACAGCATAAACATTTTCATTTATAAGAGAACAAAATATTAGTTCTTTTTCAGAGTTAAAAACAATACAAAATTCATTTGCAAAGTTCACATGAAATCAATTATCACAAAATTGTGAGATTCTAAGTAGATTATATTATAATCCATCAAAAAAGTAATTTAGAAAGAATAACTAAGTAAGTGTTACCAATATGATCGAGGAAAATTATTTTTCCTTTATCATTTTCAACAAAAGTGACATGCCCACCGTAAATATTTATTAAATTTTTGAAGCATGATTAATATACTATCATGTGTCTTGAGCATCAACTGGCCAAGTACTATAATCATTTAGAGGATCTCTTCAAATATCCTCCCCATAAAATAATCAAACAAAAACATATTTTGGTACCCATATTTTTTGGTTCCAATAACATTAATAATCAATTATTTAGGAACCCACATCTCCTTCATTGATTTTTTATAATAATTATGTATATATTTGAAAAATTTACTCTCTTTGGTATAGAAAAATTAGAGGTAGTGAAATATTTTCCCAAATAAGAACAAGAAGCATAATTTTTACTTTTAGGTTGAAAACATATTTCCAGATTTAGTTACAAACTTGGTTCTGTTGACATTTCTTTTCCTAGAATAATATCTTATACCAGTTTTAAATATAGGTGAAACTTATTTTCAAAGAATCTATATAATAGTATTTTTTACATTGGTAAATTTATCTAGGTTCTTTTCCAATTGCTCATTGGATAAAATATGTTTATTTTTCTCATTTGTAATTGATCATTTTTTCACTTTTTCTATAGAAAGTTCATATTTGACAGTAGTAGTAAAGGAATTTTGATACTTTAAATATTTTTATTTATCTTTTAGTTCATTAAATGTTCCTTATAGCATATAACAGTATTGAAATAATTATTCACTAGTCATTTCTCAGAATCACATTCATCTCATGAATAATATGAATAATGTTGGGGAAAATTAGTGTTACCTCAAAAGTTTTTGTCATAAACACATATTGGATTTGCCATCCTTTTCATCATTTAATTAATCTGAGTTACAGAAACTAACTTTACAGGAACTCTAAATTTCTTTCATTTTATTTTTTTACTTTCAATCATTGTCTTCATATATCTTATTATATTTTACCTTGGTATAATCATTCATTAAATGTATTTTTCTCTAGCATTCATAATAGAATATTTCATGAAATTTTTTTACTTCTTTTCTAATCCTTATAATTTTTCAAATGATCATATCTTCCTTTGAAGTTGTGATTTATAAAAATATTATTCCTTATATAATTATTCTTAAATAATATATCTGATTGAGGCATTTCTTTATCACTATATTGTGATTATTGTTCACTTCTGGAACATTCTACAAGGGATTGTAATTTCTTCTTTTCCTTTTCTTTAGTTTTCGAAGTAGTGGTTTTGAAGGCCACTGACTCTATATTTGTTTCATCTTCCTCTTCCATCTCAACTTTTAACTCTTCCTTATACATTAACAAATGGTCTATCATCTCTTTGACTAGTACCCTTATATTACCACATGATCCTCTAATTGAGACAAAATCTCCGCTCCATTTATCTGGTAAACATCTGAGTATTCACATAATCTCCTCCTTAACTATAACATATCATCCCAAATAGATCATTGTGTTCACTATTTCATTAAACATGAGATAATTTTCAAAAATAGGATCATCAAGATTTCTTTTAAATTTATCATATTTAATATTATATGTGTTAAGTCTCATTTCCAAAACACTAGAGGTTCCTTCATGTGAAACAGATCAAGTATGCCAAATTTCATGGGCTGTTCCACATGCTAAAATTTTGTTAAACTCCCCATCTCTAAAAGAACATTATAAATCATTAATTTATATTCAATTATTATTATAAGAATCATTATTTTGGTCATACCAATTCTGACTATCAGTAGTAGAAATATTATAGTCATCTATAATGGAAGACCCAATATCAAAACCCATAATTTCTAAGTGGAGTTTCATTTTGAAATTCCATTGTGCATAAATATTTCTATTAAATAATGGAGGTATATTACTATCATCTCATTCTTATCTATTTTCCACAATAAATAATACTGTGTAGATATTTAACGATGTAAGAATTTATAACTAACATAAATTTTGAGATCTTTAAAAGACAACTACAATCAGAGTATAAGAATATTTTATATAGATTAAAAACCTTAAAAACGTGGATTTTTAAAAATCATCTGATACCAAATGTTGGTCAGAGTAGGACACTCAAGAGGTGGTGTATTGATTTCCAATAAAAAAATTTGTTAAAATCTATAGTTAAAATATTTCCCCCAATTTATAATTAAACAAGCCAGTTAAGAAATGTAATAAAATTATAATAGATAGACTATTTAATTAGATTCTTAAGAGATTGATTAATTATCAATAATATCAATTTGAGATATTGATACAACATTTGAAACTATTATTATAAGGAATAATCGTTATAACTACTCTCCAAGACAAACTATTAATGTAAAATTTATTTTTCTGAAATATTATTTTTTAAAGATAATAACTAAATTGTAATAAATAGTGGATAAAACAAGTGGTTTAGTCTCAATCCGATACCTAATCCCCTCCACTTGGTGATCACCTGCCACTAAGAAATATATATAAATCTTTTATACACACCCTTGATTGTGGTTAGCAATAGTACACCAGACTATCCATGTCATAAGACATCTTCCACTATTTTGCATGGGAAAAAACAACCAGGCCACACATGACCTCTACCATAGTTAAAAATGGGTAAAAAAACGTTTATATAGATATTTAATTGAGTATATAATGTATTATCTAGTTTAATGAGGGATAGAGAGTGTGTATTAATACATGCACACACACTTCTCGATAAGTAATAATAAAATACACAATAAAGAAAAGATAGTCAGAAATTATTAAAAATATTATAAGTTTTGTTCTATGAAACTCTAGACTTGTAGAATGTAGCAGAAATGATTTTCGAGTCCTCATGTGGAAATAGAGTATCATGATTCTCATGATCTATTTTCCAGTTTGATGAGTCGTTCTTTGTAGCTTTTTTTATTCAGAGAGTAGTTGTTGTGAGGATTTTTTAGGTTTTTATCCACAACATTTCAGACCCTAAGAATAGATAATTCCTCTTGTTCTCTTAAATATATCTGTTTTGGTCTACTTCTCTTGTATTCAGAATCTTGAACTCTAACTCTATATTGCTCCAATGCCAGGATTTCTTTTTATTTTGGGTTCATGTGTTGGAACTGACAGGGAGCATGATCTTTACACCTAGTACTGTTAGGTGAAAAGTCCACAATAAAAATCATTAATTTTGATAGTTTCATTAAATGAATCTAACACGGTCATTAGAATAAATTTTTAATTAAATTGGAAAATACAAAAAAAGGGTAAGTATTGACTGGTTTCATAGTTTATCTTGAGACAGTGTCATTGGAAATAGTTTTTCCTAATTTTCTTTTGAGTGGTGAGATAGTCACGATGAGACAATCACGATGACATAATTTCATTCAGATATAGAAGTGGTAACACATATGTGGTGTTGGGATCATGATGTATCAGGTAATAGTGTCTAGTCCTTTTTCAAAATTCTTAATGGTCTCTTTTTATAATGTCTTGGATATGCTATCAAGGAACCAGCCTCACATGCTTTGTGAAATCTGGAAGTGGTTACTATGTCAGAGTCATAGTGTCTGAGTCACAGTGTCTGAGTCATGGTGTATGAGTGATAGTTTATGGGTAACAGTGTCTCGGTAATTGTGTCTGAGTCACAGTGTCTAGGTTACTGTGTCTGGGTTACGGTGTCTGGGTTACAGTGTCTCAGTTATGGTGTCTGAGTCCTAGTGTTTTGGACCTTTCGAAAATCTAGAACTGGTGAAATTCATATGGTTTCTCATAGATATCCAAATATCTATAAACCTTCATATGAATTAATACTCATATAATGAATTATACATAATAATTAGTATAATGAAATATAATAAATCCAAATCAAACATAGTTTACAAGATTAAAAAATGATTTTTGAGATTCTAAATCAGTATTTTGTGATATTTTAGATGATGAGTTGTAAGAATTAAACCATAAGGAAATATTAGTGATATGTTAAGCATGATTAGCATGATTTGAGAGCAATAAAACATGAGGAGTCCAAAAATATCCCCCTTTTTGATGATCACATATCATGGAATTTATTATCCATTTTTTTTAAAATTTCATTTCATAGTTATCCTCTTTCATGGATTATCAAAAAAAGAATAAAAACATAAAATAAATATAGACTGAAGATAAAAAGAATGTAAACAAAAATGGTTCCCATTATATTGGTAGAAATATAAAGTTATTACAAGCATAAGGAAACATACAATACAACCCTATCAAAAATACATCCTTCACTTCTCTTTAGAGCCATCCATATTCTCTTTTCCCTTGGTAGAGATATAAATTGTAGCATATGTAGATGTGGTAGAAGGTATTGACCCAACAATGGGAGAAGAAAATGTAACACCTTCAAATACAGAGGATACCAAAGTTTTTGTGTTTTAAGACTGAGGAAATTTTTGCTATATAATAATAGGAATGATCTAAATTAGAGGCTGAGATACGGACATGGTAGCAGGAGAAATGGTAGTGGAAGAGGAAGAGGTTAAACTAGGCCACAATGGGGAAGCTACAAGGTCCACTATGGTAGTACATTGCATATGGATATCTGGATTCAAAAGCTTAATGAAATTGGTGATGATCTAACCTCCATATTGTATAGCCTTCTAAAAGTCATAATTGTATTCCAAAAACATTTCCAATAGAGGATTAATATATTTCATCTTCTGAGCATGAGTCTTGAAGGTTTGAGTCATAATAGGAATTTTTATTTTCTCTACATGATATTTCAAGTGATTGGTAATATCATTCTTAGAATAAATTTTATTGAAGTAGAATTCCACCTTATTAGAGATTTATTCTTGATCATCATTGGCTAGCTTTGAATGTATCCTCAAAAAATCAATTTCTCGGTCACTGTTCAGGATGATAGTGGAGAAACCTTACATATCAAAACCACTTAACACTGACTGAAGTTCTTCTTCAACAATAATTATGATTAGGTGACTACCCCTATGTTGAGATGGTTGTCCAAAAGAATATTATGTTTTAACGGCTGAAGTGAGAGACTTAAGTTGATGATACACATTCTGTAAACATCCCGTATACTCATCTGTCTTCTTGTTAAGTCTAACGACAAGCTCACACATCTCATTGACTATATTGACATTTCTATCAACCACTTTTTCATATATTGAATTCAATGTTTTTTAATTATACATACAACTTTCTGTGGTATCTGATCACCAACATACTCAAAAGAATGAGCTACAAGTGCTTGTCTAGTTTGCAACAGTTCCTTTATATCTTCAACCATTGATCAAAGAGACTTCATCTCATCACACAACTATTTATTCTCAATCCTAAATTATTGTGTTTCATGTATCCTTTTTGGTTGAATTTTACATATGATTTAATTTAATAGAAAGGTAACATCTCTTTCACTATGAAATGTCATTAGGTCATGTTGTTACTTCAAGATCTTTTCAAATACATCTAACAATGTGTTTCCAAAATCATTCATATCACTATTACAAATAAAATCATAATATTATTGAGTAGGTTCATAAATAGTAACTAAAATATGATCAATCTCCTTAAAAGAGGTTACTTTAATGGCAGAAATAGGTTTCAATTAAATCACAGTGGAACAATATAGGCCTTTTACTGAGGTTTCATAGGCATTGTCCACCTTAAATTAATTGGGAAACCTATACTAGATATCCATAGAGAATTGGTCAATAGTATTGGGAACATGAAAACTTTGTATACTAGAGTGATGCTCCCCCTCAATAGGTGAATCTCTTATAAGACAATGAGACTCTATTTCTTGACCCACTTCTAAATTTTCTACACTATCAGGATCACCAATCTCATTTCTAGATAGCTTAAAGGAATCTTCCATTATTTCCTCAGTAGAAAGTATTATTTAAGGTTATGCTTGTTCTTCTGACTATTCCACATTAGCATCCTCTTTCTCAATAATAATTTCTTCCTCAATAGTAGGGTCTTTTTAAATAGCATTCCCTTCTTCAAAAGCAGGATATTTTTCAACATGTTTCTCTTCTTCAATAACAGTCTCTTCTTCAGTTCTAAAAATTTATTCATTAGAAGGTACATCTTTTTAACTATTTCTTTTTGAATAGGTAAGTCATTATTTTCTTTGTCTAAGGAAGATTCATCCCCAGGTGTAGTTTATGCAACTTCTACCTCATCACTTGAGTATTCAACTAATTCATCCAGTTCGAAACTAGGGTCATATTTGTTCTTAGTTCTTCAAAGATTTTTAATTGGAATAAACAACACATACAATTTTCATTATCATCCACCCGAGACCTTTTCCATGGATTCCAGCTATTTTTTATCCTTCAGATTGTATCCAATGAGATAAAAAATTCTTGATCTTAAATTACTTATCTATTCATACCAAATACTCCTTTGAAAATCGAATTTGTGGAAATTGATCTTGAATAAAACTGATAAGCATATTTTGAAGTTATCTTGATCATTTTACACATGTGATGCATAGTATACTTACACATATTGATACTATTCCCATTCATCAAAAAATGTATAAAGAATGAATCATGATACATAAGGGTATAAGAAACTACTTTTCTAGGAAAAATTAGATTTTGAATAAACATAAATAATAGTATTGTCACACCATAAATCTTACCTAAAATTTCCCTTCTATTATTCATATTTCTAGTTATACTTCCTAGAGCCTCTTCTAGGACAAACAAATCACATAAAGGTGGAGGACCTCTTTTTTAATCCACAAAAATTTATTCATGAGGTATTCTTAGGAAGAAATCCCATACCCTCGAAGAAAATCTACATCATTGACCTTTTACCCATTATCTTAAAACAAAATCATCATCAGAGTTGAATGAGAACCGAACATAGTGATAAAAATGAGAAACAAACTTTAGATAAATCAGTAAATTCTCTTTTGTAAACTAGCTCAACCATACATGTTCTTCTAGTACATTCAAAACAAGTGACTTGCTTTTCTGCAACCTCTTCAGACAGATTTCTTTCTCAGGCACTATGGTTTCTTTAGAAAGGCCAAAATTTAGCAATCCCTTAGGCATTATTTCGCATTTATTTTTAGTTTCACCTACTAACTTTTCTTATTAGGAGTCGATGAATAAAGCCTCCTCATTCTATGCATCCAGTGTAGGTTCGAGAAAGTGAAGTGTTAGAATAGGGCTAACAGTTCGAGAGATAATGGTTTTAGTTTTAAGAAAGGATATCTCGAGTGAAGAGATGAGTGGAAAATGTCGGCTTTTTATCATTTACAGATTTCAAACATCGCATACACTAATACATGGCATAAAAATAATAATATAGTATATATAGTGATTTGTGAAAGGAAATTCTAAAAAAATAGAAATCTAAGTCATTATGGTGAGACTGGAATACGTCGCCATAGTGTTAGTATTATGGTGTGACTCGAAACAGTTCAACTATATCATTGATACAACATGTATGAGACAATAACCACGATACAGTAACTGTAAATCCATAAGTTTGAGAGAGTAACATCAAGATAGTAACATGTGAAACTGTGAATTATGAAATTGTAAACAATGAAATAGTAAGATGCTCACTTAAGGATTATCATTTTGAAATCGTGTATGATGTAATTAATCCTTTAATAACATAATGGTTTAGTGGATTTATCATCATGATATTGTTCAGTGCTAACGAATTCCAAAGTGATATCATCTTTATGATAATGATCCCTCAAAAAGTGATTTCTTACAACAATGTGTTTTTTCATGGATTGTAAAACATGATTATTTGAAATTTTAATAGCACTTGTATTATCAAAATTTATAAGTACATGTCTTTATTGATATCCATAGTCATGTAAAGTGTGTTTAATCTACAAAATTTGTTCACAACGACTACCAGCAGCTATGAAGTCAGCCTCGGTGGTTGATAATGCAACCGAATTTTGATTCTCACTACACCATGATACTAGAGACTTTCCTGAAAAGTGAAATGTTCTAGAGGTTCTCTTTCTATATAAATTACAACCATAAAAAACATTATCTGAATAACTAACTAGGTCAAATGATTTTCCTCTAGGATTGAAAATTCCTAAGTTGGTAGTATGTTTGAGGAATTTTAAATTCCATTTAACATAATTTAAAAGATTCTCTTTGGGGTTTTCTTGAAAATATTCACACATGAAAATTTACTTACTCTATTATACCAATCTCTTGGAGCTTTTATTAAACCATATAATTCTTTTGTTAATTTAAAAACATTATTTAGAAAGTGAGGGTTTGTAAAACTAGGGGTTGTTTAAAAAAATCATCCTCAACTATATACCCATTTAGGAATACACTCAAGAAATCCAATTAATTATGTTTGAAATTTAGATGTGTTCTATATGCATGCAGGATTATAATGACTTCAGGTATAGCTACGAGTGAAAATGTTTATTTATAGTCAATTCCTTCTTCATGACTATAACCTTTTGTAACCAAACTTTCTTTGTTTCTAACTATGTTACCAGCTTCATCTACATTATTTTTAAACACCCATTTAGTTCCTATGGTCATGGTTTCTTTAGGTCTATCCACAAGTTTCCAAACATTATTATTTTCAATCTGATATAGCTCCTTTTGCATGGACATCACCCAAAACACATCATTGAAAACATAATTGATGTTTTTAGTTTCCAGTTGGAACAAGAAAGATTGATGTTAAACCTGATTTATAAGATAATATCTAACATGTTCTCCTCTATCAAAATCTCCAACAAAAAAATATAAAGTATAGTTATTAAGAGTTATAACAGCTCTAGAAAAATAAGGTCTAATAATTTTGGTTTCTCTAACAGTTTTGGGTTCACTATGGCTTGAATCTGAAGAATTTTCAAAACATGAAGTTTTAACTAATTCCTTTATAAGATGTTTATAAGATTTATCATCAATTTCCCTATTTCACATATCATCCTCAAGATACTCTAGGGAGTTATTAGGTTCATGTGGATATGTTTCATCAAAATTTACTTGTACAAATTCTTCTACCCATTTTGTTCTTTTGTTAAGTACTCCATAGGCTTTACTAGAGATTGAATATCTTGGAAAAATTCGTTCATCACTCTTAGATGCAAACTTTTCAAGATTACCCTTTGTATTATGAATTTAAACATTACAACCAAAGATAATAAAGGAATTAAACATGAGTTTTCTATCATTCCACAACTCATAGGGATTTCATTTAAGAATTGTTCTAATTAACACTCTGTTAATAATGTATCATGTTTTATTGATAGTTTCTTCCCAAAAGTAAATAGTTAGTCATACTCTCTAAACATGGTTCTAGAAATTTCTATCAGGGTTAAATTTATTTTATTTATAACTCCATTTTGTTGAGGTGTCCTAGGAGCTGGGAAGTTATGACTATAGCTACTTTGGGAGAAAAATGATTCAAACTCTTTATTTTCAAACTTGTGGCCATGGTCACTTATTAGAGATTTAATTATTTTTTCACAGAGAATTTCTATATTCCTAGAATACATAGTGAAATGATAACATGATTCACTTTTTGGAGCCAATAAGAAGGTCTATGTATAAGTAGAATAGTCATCTACAAGAATATAAACATAGTTCTTCGCATTTAAATAGGAAACTCTAGATAGTCCAAACAAGTCTTTGTGAACCAACTTGAGGGGTTAATAATTTTAAACTTCTTTCTATGGTTTTAATCATATTTTGTGATTTTTACCCATTTGAAAAGGATTGCAGACCTTATAATTTAGAAACTCATGTTTTGGTAGGTCCTTCACTAAACCTTTCCTAGTAAGCCTTCTAAGGGAGTGTATATTATATTGTCATAGTATTCTATGAAAAATCCAATAATATTTTGTAAATACACTTAAGCATGAAACATTTTGAGAGACTATATAATATATTTTAACAACCTAAATGTTTTCATTTCTAAGAGAATAATCTATTACATCATTTTTAGAGTTAAAATATTTACAAGCATAATTTTCAAATTTAAAATTAAATACATTATACCAATGTTTTGAGATAGTAACCATATTATATTTCAATCCATCAACAAAAAGTAATTTAGAAATTAAAACATAGTTAGAGTTACCAATTTGGAAGAGGCAAATTATTTTTCCTTTCTAATTGTAACTAAAAGTGACCTTCCCACCATCAATGATTATTCATTTTTTAAAGCATGAGTAATATATTTTAATGGGTCTTGAGCATCCACTGTCCATGTACCATAAGATTTTACATTTTCTATTTAAATATATTCCCTATAAAATAATCAAATAAATAGATTTTAGTACCAATATTTGTTTGGGTCCAGTAACATTAGTAATTAGTGCATTTGGAACCCATATATGATTCATGGGTTTCCAGTTATAATTATATAACATATTCGAAAAATATAATCTATTTGGTATAGAAAAACTATAGGTAGTAAAATATTTTTTAGAAGTAGAATTGCTGCAGAATTTTCACTTTTTGGTAGAAAAACAGATTTTCCAGATTTAGTTACTAACTTGTTTTTGGTTAGATATATTTTCCTAGGATGATATCCTATAATAGTAGTATATCTAATGGAAATTGTTTTACCAAGAATATGTGTAAGATTATTTTTTTCACTAGTAAATCACCTTAGGTCCTTTTTCAATTGCTCATTAGATAACTTATGTGCATTGTTATCTTAGAGTAATTTATTATTTTTCACTTTTTCTAAAGCAAGTTCATATTTTATAGTAGTAGTCATGGTATATTGTTATTTTAAATATGTGAATTTATCTTTTATTTTATTGAAAGTTTCATATAGCATATTAAAGTTTTCAAAAAATTCTTTATTGGTCATATTTTTAGAAACACTTTCATCTCCAGAATAATAGGAATTATGTTCACTAAAATTTATTATTACCTCATAGGAATTTTTCATAAAACACATATTGTCTTCTTCAGCCATTTCATCATGTGAAGAATCTGAGTTACTTGAACTATCCTCAGAATCACTCCATGTGTCTTTCATTTCATTTTTATACTTTCTATCTTTTTCCTCATACCTCTTCTTATATATTAGTTTAGGTTAATCATCCTATAAATGTCCATTTCCCTTATATTCATAACATACTATTTTATAAAAAAATTCACTTCTTTTCCAATAATTATTCCAGTTTCCCTTGTGATCATATCTTCCATTGAAAAATTTCTTCCTTCTATAAAGATTATAAAATAATATAGCTAATTGTGTCATTTCCCCATCACTATCTATTAATGATTTTTTACTGCTGGAACATTCCATTGATTCTTGTAATTTCTTCTTTTCCATTTATTTAGATTTTTATGTAGTGGTTTTGAAGGCCACTAACTTTCTCTTCAGTTCATTTTCATCTTCTTTATTGACTTTTAACTCTTCCTCATACATAATAAACTTGCCTATAATTTCTTTTACTTAAATATTGAAAATATCACTAGATTATCTATTTGAGATAGAAGACCCTCTCTATCTATCTGGTAAGCATCTGAGTATTCTCATAATTTCCTCTTTGGATGTAACATATCTTCCTTGAGAGATCATTGTGTTCATAATTTCAGAAAAACCAAAGATATATGTCATAAATTGGCTCATCATGATTTATTTTAATGTTATCATATTTAATAATATATTTTTTAAGTCTTGTTTCCTTAAAACTAGAGGTTTTTTCATGTAAAATATATAATATATCACAAATTTCATGGGCTATTTTACGTGTATAAATTCTATTAAACACTTAATCTCTTAAATAAAACTATAATTTATTCATAGCTTTGCAATTATTACTATAATAATCCATAGTCGGTTCATCCCATTTATTCTTATTAGTATCAATAATCATATATTAATCTATAATCGAAGACTAAATCTCAAAACCCATACTATATAATTGTATTTTAGTTTTAATTTTTCATTTTCCATAATTTGTTCCATTAAAAATGGAGGTCTGTTGGAAGCAGTACCTTCCAATATATTATGAATTTTAAATAATATAGTGTATATATTTTAAGAACTAAAATTTTTTAAATATCATAAATTTTTAGATCTTTAAAACAGAACTACAATCAGAGTAAAATAATATTTTTAAAATTATAAAAACTTTAAAAATATAGATTTTAAAAACTCAACTAATATCGAATATTGGTCAGAGTAGGACACTCAAGAGAGGGGATAATTGAGTTCATATAATAGTTTCTATTAAAAATTATTGTTAAAATATTTCACCTAATTTAAAATAAAACAGGCTAGTAAATCAGGGTAATAATATTATAATAGCTTGACTATTCAAATAGCTTCTAGAAATATTGATTAATTATCAGTAATATAAATATAAGATATTGATTCAAATTTTGAAACTATTCTAATTAGTAATAATAATTGTATATACTATTCAATAATAACTATCAAAGTAAAATTCAGTTTTCTGAAAAATTAGTTAAAACAAAGAAGAACTAAATTGAAAGATACCACATATAAAACAAGTGGTTTAGTCTCAATCCGAGACCAAATCCACACAACTTGGTGATCAGCTTCCACCATGAAATATATATATAAATCTATGACCCATAATATGGATTGGAGTTAAAAATAGTACATAATATTGTCCAGGTCACAAGACCTCTTCCTCTATTCTACGTGGGAAAACAAACAACCAGATCACCCATGACAACTTCCATAGTTACATGTGGGTAAAAAGTGTAGAAATATATTTATGTGAGGATATCATGTATCCTATATATTAATGTAATATATTTAGTTTGTTTTAATATATATATACACCTTTCTCGATAATAGAAAAATAATACACTACATAGAAATGATAGTGAAAAAGGAATAGAAATGTTCTGAGTATTGTTCTTTGCATTTTTCGAATTGTAGGCTGTAAGAGATTTATTTTTTATTACTCTTCTAAAAATAGTGTATCATGAGTCTTGTGATCAAGTTTCTAGTTCTATAATATGTTCATTGTATCTTGTGTTATTCTTAGAGTTATTGTTGCGAGTATTTTAGAGGATTTAATCCACAGTAGTTCAACCACCTGTAATAGAGAGTTCATCATGTGTTCATCAATGAATATGTTCATCTCTATTTCGCATGTATTAAACCCCTTCATCTCTAACTCTGTATTACTCTAATTCCATGCATTTATTTTTATTTCAGGTGCATGGGTTGGATCTAATGTGGAGCATGATCTCTATACCTCATAACTCGTACATTCAGGTAATATTTCTGTAAAACATCATTAATTTTGTTAGTATCATTAAATGACTCACATATGACCATTTTAAATAACATTTAAATTAAATTGGAAAAGGTAGAAAAATGGTTAAATATAGAGAGGTGTAATATTTTGTCTTGAGACGGTGTCCCTGTAAATGGTGTATTCTCCTTTTCCATTGAGCGATGAGACAATCATGGTGACATAGTCATAGTGACATAATTGCATTAATATCTTTAACTGGTAACATAGATGTGGTATCAGGATCACGATGTCTTAGTTAACGGTGTCTAGTACTTTGCTAAATTCCAAATAGTGTCTTGTTACAATGTATTGAATATGGTAGTAAGGAGCCGGTGTCACAGGATTTTTAAAACCAGTAAGTGGTTATGGTTTCAGAGTCACTATGTCTGTGTCATGTTGTTTGGTTTACGATGTCTGGGTTACGATCTCTAGGTTACGGTGTCTGGGTTATGGTGTCTGAGTCACGGTGTCCGAGTTACAGTGTCTTGTTTACTATTTCTGGGTTACGGTGTCTAGGTTACATTATCTAAGTCATGGTTTCTAGGTTACAGTGTCTAGGTAACAGTGTGTTGGAATTTTTCAAAATATGAATTAATATACATGGAATTGATTAAACCTGAAAATTACTATAATGAAAAAAAATAATTCAAGATCAAACATATTTTACAAGATTCAAAAATGATTTTTCAGATTCTGAATCAGGATCTTCTGAGAGTTTAGACAATGAGTTTTAAAAATTAAACCATATGGAATCATTTTTGATATATTAAACATGATTAGCATGATTTTTGAGCATTAAAACATGAGGATTACAACAATATCCCCATTTAGATGATCAAAAATGATGTCATTTATTATCTATAACTTTTAATAATTTCTTTTCTTAGTTCTCCCCCTTTTGGGATTATCTAAAAGATAATCTGTAAAATAAAAGAAAGACAGAATGAAGATAAGAAGAAAAATAGACAACAATGGTGTACATTGTATTTAATATAAAGATAAAGTGAATTGCAAGAATAAGGAAACATAAAATACATCCTTATCAAAAATAAAACCTTTATTTCTCTTTATATCCAGTTGTATTATCTATTCCCTTGGTATAGATATCAACATGAGAAAATGTAGAGGTGGTAGAAGGAATTTATCCTACAGTGAGAGAAGGAAAGGTCACACGTTCAATGATAGAGAGTTCCATAGTTGGTTTGGTTGAAGAATAAGGAAAATATTGTTCAATAATAATAGGTCTGATCTAACTCAGATCCTATGATATAGACATGTAATCAAGAGAAAATGTAATGAAGGAAGAAGGGGTTAAACCAGGCCACAAAGGGGAAGATGCAGGGGAAACTATGGTAGTAATATTCACATGGAGAAAATGCATTAACAGCTTAATGAAATCAGTGATTATCTCACCTCCATACTGTATAGACTTCTAAAATTCATATTTTTTCCCAAATATTTTCCAACCGATGAGTGAAGTCTTTTAGCTACTGAACTTGAGGCTTGAAGGCTTGAGTGACGGGAGGAATATTAAAATTCTATACATGATATTTGAATTTATTGGTAAAATCATTCTTAGTATAAATTATGTTGAAGTAGTATTTCACCTTCTAAGAGACTTATTATTGAGAATCAATTAAAATATTTGAATGCAGACTCAACAAATCATGTGCTTTATCACTATTTTTGATGACAGTAGGGAAACCTTCCTTATCAAAACAACTTAACACATATAGAAGTTCTTCTTTATCAACAAATCTAATCATGTCATTTTCCATAGGCTTATATGGCTATCCAGAGGCATTTGATGTTTTAACCGGTGAAGTGAGATACATTAGTTGATTTAGAACATTCGGTAATCATCCCTTATACTCATTAATTAACATGTTATGTCCAACAACAAGCTCAAACATCTCAATGTCTATCTTCATTTTTCCCTCAACCACATTGTCATATATTGAATTAAAATTTTGATGAATCAGATATACAAATTTTTGTGGGATATGATCACCAATATCCTAAAAAAATGAGCTACATGAGCTTGTCTGGTTTGCAACACCTTGTACGTATTTTTAACCATAGATCTGGGATACATAACCTCATCACTCACCAGTTTATTCTCAATCCAATCTTCTTTTGTTGCATAATGAATTTTCAGTTGAATTTTCCATATGATATTCTCTAATACTAAAGCAGTATCTATTTCACTGAGATTAGTCACTGGGGAAGGTTGTGACTTCATGATCTTTTCAAATCCAGTGAACAAGGAGTTTCTGAAATCATTCGGATCACTATGAGTCACAAAATTAGAATATTCTTGAGTAGGATTAAGAATATGAACTAAAACAGTTTTAGTAACCTTAGAAGAGGTTACTTATTTGGAAGAATTTGGTTTCAATTAAAACATAGTGGAAAGATCTATGCCTTTTACTAGGGCCTTGTGGGTATTGATCACATAATAATAACTAAGAAATTTGTACTAGGTATTTATAGAGCATTGTTCAACAGGATTGGGAACTAGAACACTTTCGAAACTAGGGTGTTGCTCTTCCTCAACAGGTGCATCTCTTCAAGGTCAATAAGACACAATTTCTTAACCCATTTATAAATTCTCATCACATTGAGGCTCATCGATTTCAATTCTAGATAACTAAAAGAAATGTTCCATTATTTAATTAGATGATAGGATCTTTTCATATTCAACTAGTTCTTCTGACTATTCCACACCAACAGCCTCTTTCTCAACAATAATTTCTTCCTCAACAAAAATATATTTTTCAATAGATTTTTTCCATCAAAAGTAGGTTCTTTTTCAAAAGATTTCTCTTCTTAAACAGTTGTCTCTTCTTCAATTATAACACTTCCTTTAGCATTGTCTGTATCTTTTACAACTATTTCTTGTAAAAAAGGTTTGTCACATTTTTATTTTTCTAGGGAAGATTCTTCCTTTGGTAAATCTTATGTATCTTCTACCTCCCCACATGAGTATTCAACTAATTCATATGGGTCCAAACCAGGTTCATATTTGTTCTTATGTCTTGAAGGATTCTCAATTAGAATGAACATATCATACAATCTTTCATCGTGTTCCACCAAATAACATTTCCAATGATTACAGCTAATTTTCATCCTTCGGATTGAATCCTTTGAGATAAAAGAATCAAAACCCTAAAGTACTTCTCTATTCAGACCAACTACACCTTTTTAAACCAAAAATGAAGAAATTAAACTTTAATGAAATAAAGAAACTGATTTCGATGTTTTCATGATAATTTCACACATCTGAATTATTGCATACTTACACATATTGATCTTGTTTCCATTCTTCATAATTTATATCAAGGATACATATTTACACTTAAGGGTAAGAAAAATATCCTTTTCCGGGACAAATTAGTTTTTCAATAATCATAAATAACATCCTTGTCTCACTATCAAGCTCAGTTTTAATTACCCTTCTCTTCTTCTTATTTCTTGTTAGACTTTCAAGAGCCCCTTCTAGGATAAACAAATCACGTGGAAGAGGAGGGCCTAGTTGGTAATACTCAAATAATTCTAGCATGAGGTATTCATAGGTAGGTAGCCCATAGCCTCGATGAAAAGATACATCTTTGACCTATTACCCAACTTCTTACAAAAATATCATCTTTACTGTCTAACAAGTAATGAAAATACTGATAAAACTGAGAAACCTTCTTTGAATAAATCAATCTATTCTATTTTTTGGACCAGATCAGCCAACCTTGTTCTTCCAATACTTTCAAAATAAGTGGATTACTTTTTAGAAACCACTTTGGATAGAATTATTTCTCTTGAACTATTATTCTATCATCCATTCAAAGATTTTTTTGTCCCCCAGACACTATTTTCAAAGCCATTTTTACTTTCTTCTAAGACCTTCTCTTCTCCAAAGTCAATGAATAAGGATGCTTCATTCTGGTCATCGAAAGTATGTTCGAGAAACATGAATGCTTGAAATAAGGCTAATATTTTAAGAAATAAGGGTTTTAGTTTTAAGAAAAGTGAGCTCGAGTGATGAGAATAGGATAAAATATCAAGATTGTATCATTTAGGGATTTTAAACCTCACAAATAGAAATAAGAAGAATAATAACAATAAAATAAATGATATAGGGTTATGGGAAGGTAAATTCTAAAAAATATAAATATAATTCATTACGGTGAGACCTAAATAAGTCTTCACGGTGTCAGCATTTTGGTGTTACTCCAAACAGTGTGACTATATCATTGAGATAGAAAGTATGAGACAGTAACCGTGAGACATAAACTGTGAGACCATAAGTTTGATATAGTAATGTCAAGACAGTAACTTGTGAAACTTTGAATAATGAAACCTTAAACTGTGAATTAGTATATTATTCACTTGAGGCCTATCATTCCTAACTCATGTGTGATGTAATTTATCCTTTAAAAATTTAATGGTTTAGTGAATGTATCAGAAAGATGATGTTCATTTCCGATGAATTAAAAAGTGACATAACATTTTTGTTTCTGATCTCAAAAAAGTGATGTCTTACATAAATTTGTTTTTTCATAGAATGTGAAATAGGATTCTTTGAAATGTTAATAGCACTTGTATTGTCACAATTTATAGGTACATTTCTGAATTAATATCAATTGTTTAGTAAAGTGTGTTTCACCCATAAAATTTGTACACAATAACTTCTAACATCTATTTATTCATCATTGGCAGTAGATAATTCAATATAATTTAGATTTTTACTACACCATGATACTAGATACTTACGTAAAAAATTACATGTTCCAGAGGTGATTTTCTATCTAACTTATAACCACCGAAATCGGAATCTAAATATCTAACTAAGTAAAATTATTTTTCTCTATGATATAAAATTCTTAATTTGGTAGTATGTTTGAGGTATTTGAAAATACTTTTAATATAATTTAAATGAGACTCTTTTGGGTATTCTTGAGAATGTGAACACATGAAAAAACTAAACATAATTTCAGGGCAACTAGCAGTTATTTAGAGTAAACATCCAATCATTCTTCTGTAAGTGGTTTGATCAAGAAATTTACCATTTTCATTAAGATCAATCTTACAGGTAGTGCTCATTGTATTATCACTACTTTTTGTGCTACCCATGCCAAATCATTTTATAAGATCTTTTATTATATTTTATTGGATTTAAAATTATACCTTCTTTATTTAAAAATATTTTAAATCCAAGAAAGTATTTTAGTTCACCCATTAAACTCATTTAAAATTCACTTTTCATCGTCTTTGAATAATCAGTACATAAATAATTTTTTGAGGATCCAAAAATAATATCATCATAATAGAATTGGACAAATAAAGCATCTTTAAAAATCATTTTATAAAAAGTGTAGGCTCAGCTATACCTTTTTTAAGTCCTCTAGAAATAAGAAAATTACAAAATATATCATACCAATCTCTTGGAGATTGTTTTAAACCATAAAAGGATTTTGTTAATTTAAAAACAATTTATTGCAATTTAGGGTTTTTAAAACATGTGTGTTGTTTGAAAAAAACATGCTCAACTATATACCCATTTAGGAATGAACTCGTGGCATCTTTTTGATAATGTATGAAATTTAGATGTGATTCATATGAAAACAAGATTCTAATGGATTCAATTTCAGATACTTGTGCAAAGGATTATTGGTATTCAATTCCTTCTTCTTGACTATAACCTTGTGCAACCAATCTAGATATGTTTCTAAATATGTTACCAGTATCATCAACTTTGTTCTTGAACACCAATTTAGTGCATATGGTGTAGGTGTATTTGGGTATATCCACAATTTTCCAAACATTATTCCTTTAAAACAGATTTATCTCCTCTTGCATGACCATCACCCAATATTTATCATTGATAGAATCATTAATTATTTTAGGTTCAAGTTGTGACAGGAAATCTTGATGTTCAGCTAGATCTATAAGAGAATCTCTAGTTTGTGTTCCTTTTTCTAAATCTCCAACAACAACATCTAAAGGATGGTTTATAAGAGTTATAACAACTCTAGAAAAATTAGGGCTAGTAATTTCAGGTTCTTCAATAGGTTCAGGTTCTTTATTGCTTGAATCTGATGAATTTATAGAACTGGATGTTTTAACAGAGTCCTATATAAGATGTTAATAGGATTTATCATCAATGTCTATATTTTTCATATCATTCCCAACATTCTCTAAGGAGGTCTTAAGTTCATGTGGATATGTTTTATCGAATTTGACAGGTAAAAGTTTTTCCACACATTTGGATCTTTCGTTAAAAACTCTACTGTATTTACTAGATATTGAATATCCTTGAAAAATTCCTCTATCAATCTTGGATTCAAACAAGTCAAGGTTATCCTTAATATTAAAATATATACATCGCAGTGAAATATTTTGATGTAATTAACCTTTGGTTTTATATTGTTCCACAACTCATGGGGAGTTATTTTAATAATTGGTCTAATTAACTCTCTATTAATAATGTATCATGTTGTATTGATAGCTTCTTACCAAAAGAGAAAAGGTATGTCACAGTCACTCAGCATGGTTCTAGAAATGTTTTGAATGGTTCTAGCTCTTTCTTATACAACTCTGTTTTTTTAGGTATCCTAGGGGATGAGTAGTTATGACTATATAAATTTTTTTGAGAAAAAGGATTCCAACTCTTTATTTTCAAACTCATGTACATGGTCACATCTTATATATTTAAATCTAAGTCTGCTAAGATTTTCTACATTCCTAGAATACTTGGTGAAATGAGAGAAGGATATACTTTTGTGAGCCAAGAAGAAGGTACAAGTATACCTATAATATTCATCTACAAGAACATAAACATAGTTCTTCCCATTTAAACTAGAAACTCTTGATGGTCTAAACAAATCCATGTAAAACAACTCCATAGGTTGAAAAGTTAAATCTTATTTCTTTGGTTTGAAAGATATTTAGTGTTGTTTGCCATTTTAAAAATGATTACAGAATTTATCATTTGTAAATTCATTTTTTGGTAGGTCCTTTACTAAAAATTTCTAAGTAATCATTCTTAGTAGTGTATATTGTAGTGCCCAAGCAATATAAGCAAAATCCAAGACTCTTTGTGAAATACACTAAAGCATGAATCATTTTTAGAGACTATATAATCTATGTTAATAGAAAAATAATTTTCATTTATAAGAGAAGAAAATATTTGTTCATTCTTATAGTAAAAAACATTTCACACATCCTTTTAAAATTTTATATTAAATCCTTCATCACCCAATTGTGATATACTAAGAATATTATATTTCAATCCATCAAAAAAAGTACATTAGAAATTATAACTGAGTTAGAGATACCAATATGGTCGAGGACAATTATTTTTCCATTAAAATTATCACCTAAAGTGACATTACTAACATCAAAATTTATTTAATTTTTGAATCATGAATAATATACTATCTTCTGTCTTGAGAATACATTGTCCAGGTACCATAATATTTTACAGAATCTCTTCAAATAGAATTCTTATAAAATAATCAAACAAAAAAAGAATTAGATACCCAAATTTGATTGGTTCTAATAACATTAGTAATTAGTTCTTTAGAAACCTGCATCTTTTTAATGGGTTTACTATAATCATTTTGTAACATATTTAGAAAATAGACTATATTTTTTCTAGAAAAACTAGAGGTAGTAAAATATTTTCATGAACAAGAACTAGTAGCCGAATTTTCACTTTTAGGTAGAAAAACATATTTTCAAGATTTAGTTACAAACTTGTTATTGGTGATTTTTCTTTTCCCTGGTTGATATTCTATACTAGTAGTATATCTTTGGGAAATTATTTTACAAAAAAATTGTGTAATAGTATTTTTTCAATTGGTAAATTTCTCTATGTCTGTTTTCAATTTCACATTAAACAACTTAAGTACATTGATCTCTTTAATTAATTCAACTTTTTTTATTTTTCTACAGCATGTAAAATTTTGATAGTAGTAGTCAAGGCATGTTGTTTCATAAAATATTTGTATTTATCTTTTAGTTCATTACATGTATCTTCTATCATATTACAGTATTCAAAAAATTCATCACTAGCCATATTTTCATAATAACTTTCATCTCCAGAATAATAAATAGTATGTTCAATAGAATTTAGTGTTATCTTAGTTGTATATTTCATTAAACACATATTGGCTTTGTCATCCTTTTTATCATGTGATGAATTTGAGTTACTTGAACTGTCCTCAAAATCACTTCATGTTTCTTTCATTTCTTTTTTATGACATCTATCACGATCCTCATGCATATTCTTATATTTTAGCTCAAGATAATCAGCCTTACATGTATTTTTCTCTTAAATTCATAATATATTATTTTATAATATTTTTCACTTACTTTGAAATCATTCATCCATTTTCCCTTATGATCATATCTTCCTTTAATGTTGGGATTTTTGAAAAACTTTCTTCCTTCTATAAAGATTCTTAAATCGTATAGATAATTGTTTCATTTACTTATCATTGTCTAGTGATGATTGGTCACTACTAGAACTTTATATAGGGGATTGTAATTTCTCCTTTTCCTTTTCTTTAGTTTTGGAAGTAGTTCTTTTGAAGTCCACTAACTTTCTCTCCAGTCCATCTTTATATTCCTTGTTGAATTTTAACTCCTATTTATACATCATCAACATTCCTATCAACTCTTTGACTAGAAGGTTGATAATATCACATGATTCTCTAATATAGATAGAATACCCTCTCCATATATCCGTTAAGCATCTGATTATTCTCATAATTTTCCCCATGGATTAAAAATCCCTTCCCAAAGAGATCATTGTGTTCAGTATTAAATTAAACCTGAGATACATGTCAAAAATAGGATCATTAGGATTAATTTTAATGTTATCATATTTTATATTATATGTGCTAAGTCTCATTTTGATAACACTATATGTTCCTTCATGTTAAATAGATGAAGTATCCCAAATTGCATGGGCTTTTTTACATAAAAAAAGTTTGTTAAACTCTTCATCTCTTAAATAACAATATAAATATTTCATGCCTTTTCAATTATTATTATAATAATCCTTATTTGAGTCTTCCAAAGTGTGCCTATCAGTAGAATTAATCTTATATTCGTCTATAATGGAAGGCCAAATCGCAAAACCCAAATCATATTGGTGCATTTTCATTTTCATTTTCTATTGTACATAATTTTTTCCATTAAATAACATAGGTTTTTCTTGTAGTAGAAATTTTCAATTTATTTTACATACTATAGAATAAAGATTATATATTTAAAGAACTAAATTTTTAGAACAAAAAAAATTAGATCATTAAAACACAAATACAATCACAGGTAAAAAATATTTTAAACAAGATTAAAATCTATTAAAATAGGGATTTTAAAAACTCATCTAATTCCAAATGTTGGTTAGAGTAGGACACTCTATAAGGGGGTGAATTATTTTCATATAAAAAATTCTATAAATAATTATATTTAAAATATTTTCCCCATTTTAAAATAAAATAATCCAGTTAATCAAGGGAATAAAATTTTAATAGCTTGAGTCTTTAAATAGCTTCTTTGAAGATTGATTAATTCTCAGTAATATCAATATTAGATATTGATATAAAATTTGAAACTATTATAATAACGGATAAAAGTTATAACAACTATCCATGAATAAATATCAATGTAAAATTTAGTTTTTTGAAATATTAGTTAAAACAGTGGTGAACTAAATTAAAGGACACAACGGATAAAACATGTGGTTTAATATTAAGATGAGACCTAGGCCACTCCACATAGTGATAACCTACTACCAATTAATATATATAAATATTTTATCCATACCCTGTATAGATGTAAACAACAGTAAATAGGACTTTCAAGGTCACAAGCCCTCTTCCATTATTCTACGTGCAAAAATAAACAACCATGTCACACAAGACCTCTTCCACTGTTGTACGGTGGTAAAACAATGTTTATAAAGATATTTAAGTTAGGATATCTTGTATCATGTAGTTTAATATAGGAGATAGTGCGTGGATTAATACAGACATACGTCCTTCTCGATAAGTAATAAGAAAATACATAACAGATCCAAGATAGTGATAAAGGATTATAAAAGATCTGAGTATTGTTCTATGTAAAACTAGACATGTAGGACATCTCATATGTGATTTTAGAGTCCTATTGTGGAAACATAGTATCATGAATCTCGTGATATGGTTTCCAGTTCGATTAGATGTTATTTGTTATTTGTGTTCTTCTTAGAGTTTCCTCTACGAGGACGTTTGAGATTGTGATCAATATTAGTTCATCCACCAGGAATAAATATTTCTTTGTGTGTTATTCAATGTATATATTCTACTATATTTACCATGTATTAAACCTATTAAACACTAAATCTTTATTTCTCTAGTTCCACACTTTTCTTTTTATTTCGGGTGCTTCTGTAGGTGCTGACCAAGATCATGATCTCTACACCACGTACCTCATACTGTCAGGTGACATGTCTACAAAAAAATCAACATTTAAGTTAGTGTCATTAAATGACTCAAACATAACAATTAGAAATAAAATTTTAATTTAATAGTAATAGAAAAAAATGGTTAGGTAGGGAGTTGTGTAAGAGTTTGTCTTGAGAGAGTGTCACTAGAAACATTGTCTTCTAATTTTCCTTTGAGTGGTGAGACAATCAGAGTTAGACAGCCATAATGACATAGTTGCATTGAGATCTGGAATCTATAACATATATGTCATGTCAAGATTAGGATATATCCGGTAATGATGTCTAGTAATTCGTCAAAATTATGAAGGTGTCTTGTTATGATGTACTGGATATGGTAGGAAAGAACCAGTGTCATAGGATTTGTGAAATATCGAACTCGTTATGGTGTCAGAGTCACGATATTTGAGTTATGGTGACTAAATTATGGTGTCTTGATAACTTTGTTTGGGTTATGGTGTCTAGGTCACAAATTTTGGGTTACGGTCTTTCGGTTATGGGGTTTGTGTTATGGTGTCTGAGTCACAGTGTCTCAGTTACGGTGTCTGGGTTACGGTGTCTGGGACTTCGCCAAAATCTAGAACCGGTGGAAGACTTACGGTTTCTCAGACTTATCCAAATATCTATAAACTTCCTTAAGAATTAATACTCACAAAATTAATTACACTTAATCATTAGTATAATGAAAAATATTAATAAAAGATCCAACATAGTTTACAAGATTCAAACATGATTGGTGAGATTCAGAATTGGGATCTTGTGAGATTTTAGGGCATGATTTTTAAGCATTAAACCATTAGGAAATATTTATGATATGCTCAACATGATTAGAATGATTTGTGAGAATTGAAACATGAGTATTACAACACTATTTAGATTTTTCTAAATTAGATAGTGATTGAAGAGAGACAATAGTCACGATACTATGACATTCAAAAAGGAAAAAATGATTCATAGATTCAAAAATCAAAAACATTGTATGCTAAAGGTATTATATATTAAAATCCAACAATCAATATAATATAATATAAATATATATAAGAATAATTTACCAATTTGATCATATAAAAATTTATCATGAATCACCCAGTTCGATAACTAGTAGATAGAAAAACAGAAAAATGATGGTGGATCAGCTATCAAAACATTGGTCCCTCATTAGACAATTCCCTAAACCTCTGTTTAGTTACTCCATATATAACCTCATTTAAAATATCTTCTAAAGGTGAAAAATTAGTTCTTCACAAACGCCGAGGTTATATATGTTGTTTTTAGAGTAAAAGTTAACAGAGTATCACAATGTTTTACTCATATAGACTAATACATATTGTGTATTCATTTACATAAAAATATGAATGTATTAAAAATATGACAACAACAATATCATGTAATTTTTTACTATCCATAAAATAAAAATACATAACATAACTACTTTATCCAATATTAAAAGTTATTACTTTTAGAAATATAAAAACCAAGGTATACCCGACTACATAAGGTACAATCTAAAACCTGAGTTTTGACCACTAACCTATCACTCATGGTGAGGTCCCATAATAAGTATTAATATACTATATTATTACATACAAACATTGTATCACTCAAAGAGAGTTATAGTTCCACATCCTATTTAGTGGAAAATTGAAATTTTATTTCCCTATGTTTTGATAATTTAAAAATATTCATTTTATTCCCTCTATCAATTATATTAAAAGAATAAAATGTTATTCTTTTTTCTAAATACTATACTATTTGTATAATAAATGAATGATGAAGAATCTAAAGGAAAAAATATATATTCAACAGTTTTTTTATTCTAATTTGTATTCTTGTTTTAATTATATTTTCCACATGTATTATTATTTTTCATCTATTTTTATGAATTGACATCTGAGAGAAATTCAAAATATTATAATTTGAGGAATGACTTAAATATTGATGTAATTAGCTAAGATATTTACCTATATTGGATGAAAACTATTGAAATATGATATTATCATTACTATTTTTACAAAATTATCCTTATTAATTATATTTTACCCTTAAATTGATATAAATAGGTTATTAAAATGGTCTTTACCAGATGAAAAATCTACCATATTAAATTCATCCATATGAAGAATATTCTTAAAGATTTATTTGAAGCCCTATATCTTTTAAGAGTCATATGATATCTATTTTTGACAATTTTTGAAGGAATTCACATAGAGGAAATGTCTAATAAATTAATTAAAAATTTATTCCAAATAATGAATGTATTTTGATATTTTTAAATTTATAAATGATCATAAGAAGTTATGAAAAGAGTTTAAAAGTATTATAAAATTTGACATCCTCGAAAGTCAAAATTTTTAAGAGATTATAGAGAATTACAAAGAACTGATCGTTAATATATTGAAATACATATAGAAATTTTAAATCTTGTATAATTTCAATGATATATGATATCAAGTCATTTGTGATGTCCAAATTCATACTTGACTTAATGGCATACACTCTATGTATATCTTATAGAGTTCTTCCAATCTTAAGAGAATTATTAGCATATGAGAATTCCTATCATATAAATATATTTCTATGTAAAAAATTATATATTTTTTATATTTATTTTCATATGTAATTATTATTTCATTTAAGGTCTCTACATCTTACACTGATTGAATGTTTTGAAAGATTATTTCTCCAAAATACTAAAAATATGCTATTTTTTATTGTTTTTATATTTATATCCACTTAATATTTGTCTAAAAAATTTTCCTTGACTTATATATTTCATAATTACTTATCAATAATTTAATTTATATTAGATGTATATTGAAAAATTATTATTAATAATTAAATAAATTTTTGGAGGTAAAAATTGGATTGACATTAATGTTTTAAAATTACTACAGAAAATAGAAATTAATATTTCCATGGTATTTTTATCATGTTGTTGTAGGTGATTATCATAGAACATTATAAAACATTTATGTTTTTATGGGATTATTTTTTATATAATTAATTACTTTTTTATTTATTATTATAATGATTTATTATAGATTATTGTTTTTTTATATACAAAATGTGTCCTACATCTCTAATGTTTTTTTATTATTGGAGATAACGAATCACAGATAACTCCTTAGGAAAGGAAAACTATAGAAGAAAATATATTTTAAATTATATACATAAAGAAACTTTATAAATATTGTTTTATAATATGAGTATGATATATTGATGAATATTTAGTTCATGTACTTATAAACATACTACATAAATTGTGGAAAATTAATTAGTAGAATTAAACAGTGATAATATTCAATACCAATGAGATAAAATATTCTACTACTTCATCATTTATATATTTAATATATATTTTTTTAAATGGTTTTATAGTTTTCTATACAACTTATATTTTCTCTTTGTGTCATTTAGGGTTTATTAATATAAATTAAAAATATTGACTTGTGTTGGTTATATAACCCCTATAAAAGGAATAACCTTTTGTTATGCCTCTAGGTAGTTTTTTTGGGATGTGTATTTTTATATAAAAGTAATTAGTAACAAGTTATTAAACCCCTATAAATTTATTTTTTATTCCTTGTTCATCCACCAGAAAAAGGTATTTTAATTAGGTTATATATACCCTTAAAAACTCAATATTTTTAATAGGTTCCAATTTTATTTTTTATAGAGGGAAGTGATTATTTGAAATAGGATCACTCAGATAAAAATGAAAATAATAATTCTTCTGTTTATTTTTTATTTTGTTCAAATTAAAATTTTTAACACTTTTGTAACCATTAAAATTGTATTCATTGGTTAATTCACTACCCTCATGGCCATTCATTTAAATCTCTATCTAAGAAAAAAAATTTATAGGAGTTCTATAAAAGTAATATTAGATATATTATATTTATAAAAACTATTTATAACCGTATCCTGAACATAACCATCTATTTGAAGATCACCTGAGCTTAAATGTTTAGGTTCTAATGATTTAAGTATTCTTTTATGACATAACTTCGTAGATAGTATAAGTTATGGGTATCAAAATTCATTAATGGAAGACTTTCCTAAATCAAATAACATTAATCATCAGAATAATATAGTAAAATATTATGCATTACATGATGTATTTCATCAATCATTGACTGGTAATGAATTAAAATGTATTTTTTAAATTAAAGGGTGTTGAATAATTTTTATTATTTTATTTTAAAAAATATTTTCAGTCATGTCTCTATATGTATAACTACACATTATATTTATATAATTCAATAATTAACACACTATGTTGTAGAAATGAATAAAAAACCAATCTTGGGATGCTCATATCTAAATATCATGGAATTAAAATGGGTGAAGAAGAAACTATTAATAAATGGATTAAATGATTTTCTGTTATTGAAAATGGAAATAATGTTTTTAAAAAAGAGGACAATACTGTTCATTTTTAAATATTTCATTGATTTTTTCTAAATAAATGGGATGCTAAAATGTTTTCCACTGATTAAGGAAATAATTTCATAGAATATACACTTTATTTACTCATTATCACACTCTGATACTATAAATTGGAACAAAAAAACATTACTCAGGAAGAGTATACATAACAATATTTCATTTCATTTAAATATCTAAATAAAACTACTTACAAGTTAAATTTTATTCTATAAGAAATTTAATGCTATTAGTATTCTCATGTTTTAAAGGGAACGAAAATAAGAGATAGTATATTCAATAATAATTATAATAGATTATCCTAGAGATGATAAAAAATGAATAAGTAAAGTTAATATTATTTATAATAATGATCTTGAAGTAATTTATTTATTAATATTGGTGATAAGGCTATACCAATCATGAATGCGAATGGTTTTTAAAATAATTAAAGAAAAAATATATAAACTAAAAGGATTAGAGAGAATTTTACATTAGTTGGATCATTAACAAGGATAAATATTTTGCAAAATAATTTTGTTTATAAAATGAATTAACAAATATATGACTCATTGATTGTGAAAATCATGTTCATGATTTATATTTTGATTCAGAAGAATCATATTGGAAAATTCCTTGGTCTGGTTAATTATATTATGAAATTTAATTGAAAAAAAATTAAAATTATGAAAATTTTACAACAATATAAACAACAAATAAAAACTATGTATAAAAATATTGTGTAAATAGAGATTATTTAAAAATATAAAAAGAAAATTCAAGAAGAAATTGAAAAATAAACATATTTTTTATAAGAATAATAAATCTAAAGAAATAATATTCAAAGTTGTGTCTGATTTTTTTTAAATATTTTAAATTTAAAAGGAAATACTTAAATTGGAAATTTAAAATTCAAACAAAAATTATTAATATCTTTGTCATGTTTAAAATTCAATTATAAATTTATTAGTATGAATAAAATAATTAAAAATAAAACTAAATGTGTATATTTAAATCAGCAATTCAAAAGGTAAAATAATTTACTTATAAATTGTTCTAAATAATGTGGTTAAACTATTAATTATATTAAATTTGAATCATAAGGATATTATATCAGTGTGTTATAATTAATAATCCTATAATCCTTATAATATGAAAATCATTTATTTATAAATATATATTATATAGATAAACCTAGAATACATATTTGAAAAATATTTGTGTTCTTAAAAATTATCTTTCTAAAATAATTTGACCCAAATTTCAATGGGAATCAAAATTTGACTAAGACTGAAATTGATGGATATATTCTATTGGAGTTTGAAAATGGATAAGTGGTATATGGATAATATGAAATCTAGGGAGATTAAATGAGATGAATCAAAATTTTTATCCTTAAATATATGAGAATGAAGTTATGTGACTTTTATGAAGGTTATGTAAATGGTTTTATAGAAGGTTGCATTTCTGAATCTATTATCATTTCATAAATTTTATATCCTTGAGGATTAAAACATAATTTAATTATTATTTAAATGTACTCTGATAATGTAATTTTTTACTAATATAAATATGATATTTTATAGTTTTTACAGATGATTTTTTTTATGTTGTTTGAATAAATAAGATATTATTATTCTAATTTATTCAAATTAAAGGATCAAAATTTCATGTCTTTATATAATATATTGTGATATAATATTCTATGTAATAATATCATTGGTCATGAAAATTTTATACTTCTATATAAGATATAAAAACCTAGATAATTTGTCCATCTTACTCTAGGAGATCTAGATAATAAGTATATTACTCTTCAATGGAAGGTAAATCACATGGATAATATTATAGAATTGATAGAGAATTTAGAAATATAAAACCACATGAACATAATAATCTAGAAATATTTAGAAATCTAAAAATTGAATATATTTGTGGTAAGATATATTTTTGTAATAGTAGATTATTTTATTAGATTGACATGGATCTATTTTTCATCACAAAAATCAAAAAACTATTATTTATTTAAATTATTAATGTTAAGAAAATGGGAAAATTAAATATAATTTTCTAAATTATAAGTTGTATAAGTAGAGATTTTTAAATATATAATTTCAAAATATCATTGAAGTAAACTCTTATTAAAATAACATTTTATCCAACAAATCACCAAAAAATAATTGTGTTGTTTGATGTCAAAATAGTAATATTACCTAATATATAGAACCATGTTTACTTAATTCAAAACACCTAAATTCAATTTAGATTAACCTATGAATAAATTTTACCATGTTTCTAATAAATTTTTCATAGGAACACTTTCAAATAAGGATCCCTCTAATTTATTGAAGGGAAGGAAATAAAAATATGCTAAACATAATCTTTTTTAATGCAATGTTTTTATTTGTAAAACTATTGAAAAATTAGGTAATTTTCATCAAAAACATATTAAACTAATATTTTTAGGGTTTTCAAATGATATTATATCATATAGAGTCAATAAAAAAGAACAATAGATGTTTAAGATCCTATTCGAGAAAATATTGATAAAAGTTAATTAAAACGTTTGAAATATGATTGAGAATAGCATGAAGATGATTAAAGGAATTTTACATTTAGAGGGTATTGGACTTAAAATAAAAATTTCCCAAGGTAAATTGAACATCTCCATCATAAAAAATTATAGAAAACACATATTGTTCATTCCATATACCATGTTTTTGGAAATAGTTTACATAGAGTCCAAAATAACAATTATTTACGGTATTTTTGACACATAATATTTACATTTATTACTTTTTTTCAAATTATATTCTATAATAATTAATTTATTCTAATTGTATAGTAGTTAAAGAAGTGAGACTAAACAGATTTTATAGAAATATATTCTAGAATTTAGTGGAAACACTTAAAAATTATCAATTTTTTATAAATATATAATTAGAAAAAAATAGGAGAAATATAGTCAAATGAAAAGAAAGAAAGAAAAAACAGTTATTCGAGGATATTTCTAATAAGTAGTTAAACGTTTTGATGAAACAATTTGTGTAGTTTTTATATTATAAGCTATCATAATTTTATTATCAAAAAAAATTATAATGATGATTTAAAATTTAACAAATAGATGTAAAAAGTTCTTCTCTTAATGTTTAAAATTATAAATAAGTATACGTAAAAAATTTCCATGGTTTTGAAGATGAAATATATCATAATAATTATGTGAAACATTCAAATGAACTTTATAGACATATAAAAACACAATGATCATAGTATGAAATGATATCTTATTTCTGTTTAAAATTTATTTTTTAAAAGGAAATATAGATTCTAAACTAATAATTAATAAGATATCTAATGATATATTGAATTAAGAAAATTATATTTATGGTATACTTTTTGGATTAAAAAATGAATTACTTTTTATTAATGTTTTAAATTTTATAAAAAATGAATTTTACATCAGTCTAAAGAGAGACCTTGAATTTTTTCTAGGATTTAAAGCTTTTCAATTAAATGATAGAATTTTTCATTATCAACGTAAGAGATATATGGAATTTATAAAAATATATAGTCTTTATTAATTAAAAGGATCAAATAAATCAATTTATATAATAATTATATACATAAATGGTTCTACAAAACTTGGTATATTTTGATCTATAAGAACATTTTTTTAATAAAATATATTTATATTCTGATTTAGGATCATGTAAAATAGATATAAAATTTACTAGTGAAATGAGACACTTTTTTGGAAAAGAATTAATATATTTGAGTTTTAAGAAACAAATTTATATTTCATTATCATTTAATAATGCACAATATAAAAAATTTAGTTGATAAAAATATTTATCCTCCTGCTGTTTTTAGTTGTAGGTGGTAGAGGGTTCATGAGTAACTCGAAGGAATTAAAAGAGGATATGGAAATTGAATTTCTCAAGGTGGAGTATATTACTAAAATGATCTATTAGGTGTAGTGTGTTAAAGGTTATTATTAAAAAGAATTATTATTTAGTCTGTAGACCTAAAATATCCTTTTAGGATTATTTTTATTTCTAACGATGTTGAGGCCACGATGATGTGGTCCTTAAGTTGTTCCATATTGGTATGATTAGTGTTATGTGTGGAGGTATTGATAGATTAGCTACCACATGGAGCCTTGTAGTGGATAAAGTTCATGTTCTTGATGATTTCATGTTTTGAAAATAATTACTCCATGGATTTTAGTATCCAGCATAGAGTCTCTGAGGATATCTTTTTGGGGTTCTTTCTATTTCAGGGATTATGTTCCTTAGATCAGGGTTGTGTCATTACCATATTCATTTTGACTTAATTCTATAGTATGGTGTTTTAACATGATTTTTGGTCATTCTACACGTTTATAAAGTTTGTGGTTTGGGCCTTTCCATATTTCTTGAATTTAGTTTTGATTATACCCATAATGGTGTGGTATCTTCTTTTACACCATTGTTCTATCAGGTGTAAGTAAATTACACCTGGGTATAAAGAATTACAACGCGGTCTTCTAATTTCCAGTTTTCCTACACATTCGATTTCCCTATCAAACCATATATTCTTGAAGTATTTCATCTTTGTTATCAGGTGATCTTAATGATCCCCTCGATGATATTTCAACCTTATTTCTTTGGAATTAAACCCCAGTGTCAGGAGATCAATCAGTGGTGATTATAAGTAAGTTCCGTCCTTTATCCTCTTATTTCCCTTATATTTTCTTCATTATAGGAAGGTTGAAGCTTAGGATATAGATTGTTTGGTTCGTTATGTGGAGAGAAACTCAAGATGATTTTTTATTTTTGGATAATAATCCATCATTTGTGTAATCATGGTTGTGTAGACATTTATTCTTTATTTTATCCTCTTATATCAAATTTGGAAACATTTTTTTAGGATGGGTACTCTTGCTCAATCCGATTTTAAGTATCTGTGAAGAGATTTAGTTATTTTTTCATCCTTTCAGTAGATGATATGAATCATATTGAGGATATAATGAATTTACTGTATCTAAAATATATGTGTATGATAGGTATTATCTTTTCTCATACTTTCTATGATATTGATTGCGGAATTATACCTACTTGTTGCAATTTTATAAAATTGTGGTTGTTAAGAGCCTTGATTTTCATGTACATGTCTTAATTTTGAATAATTGGTTTTTTTAAGTCACCATGAATGAAATGGATAATTTATTACATGTTTTAAATTTTATTATCCCCACATTCGTTAATTTAATTGATCAAAAAGTGTTTTAAAATTTAATTTATCGGATAGGAAGTTAGTATTGATGAAATGTTGTTATAATATATAATTAACATTGAATGATGCTTGAATATGTATTTCTATAATTATTGAAATCATGAAGTGAAGATACATGATACAAAAAAGGATTTTAAATGACGTGTATGAGATTCTAGTTGAATCTCAATGTTGTAGGAAATGAATACTGGCATCTACATCTAGTTGAGATCCACTAGCTACTCAATGGAGGAGCACCTGGTAGCCATTGTTGCTGAAAAAACAACCTTCCAAAAAGTTCTCATCGACCTTCAATTGGGAGATCAACATCCATATAGTTAGTTCAATAGTAAGCAAGATATTAGAAGGTATTACAGAAGCTAACAAATGGTGTCTAGTGGGTATTCAGTACAATTAGAAAATCTATTATATGAGTCCACTTATTTTGTTAAAAAATTCCATAATTATGGTCTTCAAATAATTTTTACACTAAATATTTCCATATGGTTTCCAAATTCATTTGAAGCTCTAAATGGACCCCCTGGTGGCTAGGAAAACGTTACTTCTCTAGCATTCTCCAAGGACAACATTTGAGGATCTTTAAAATTCATTAGAATGCAACATTTTACTAAAACATTTTTTTCTAATATAGATTGTGTACTTTTTGAAAAATGTTTAACTCTAATATCATTTATCATTCTCTCCTAGATTTCCTTCATATTATTTTTTAAGAATCTATACAGTAATAAAACATGGTTGCTTTTATGAAATCTTCTCATCTTCTTCTTTCTTTTATTATTGATTATTACTCCCTTTTAAGTTAGGGACTCAAATTTTATTTTCATAATACTTAAAATGAAATGGAATATTACATATGAGGTTTCTATATTTAGAAATTAATAATATAATGAATATTTTAATTCCATTTTTCTTCTGTAACCTAAAAATAATGTGGTTTTTATTATCTTGTTACCTTTAAATTTAATGGAATAATACATTAAATCCCTTAGAAATTGATTTTTTAAGAGTGGGGGCTCTTATTTTGGTATTGTATAATATACTTACCAAATTGTTTTACTTATTTACATTCCAAATTGTTTATTAATCCCCTTTATTAATTAAATTAAAAAATAGTTTATTCCATCAATTACCATTATTGTATTATTTATAAATCACTTATAAAATTATGCATATGAATTTGTCATAAATTACTATATAATTTATTTTTTCACTTTTATTTTTTCTTTATCACTGAAAATGGTTTAAAGATATTTAATATCTATAAAATAGGTGTGTAGCTTTATGAATTTTTTTATTTTAATTTTTTTCATTTATATTTAACCCTTCTTGACATTTTACCCACTCTAACATACATTATGTATTAGAGGAGTCATGGAATTATTTACAATTTTTTCATATTCATTCAAATAAACATTAGTCTTTAAAATCATTAATTAATCATTATGAAATTTTCTTTTTAAAAATTGATTTTAAATCACTTGTTCTATAGAATAATCTATATGTTTTGATAAATTTTTTGGTGTTAATAAATATGGTTATTGTAAAACATGAATTTCTATATTTCATAGATCTATCTGTTTTATAGTATATAAAATTGTTATTCACAGTCATATCATTAATATTTTACTAACACCACATTTTATATTTCAAATAAAATTATGTTCAACAGAAATAGATAAAAATATAAAACATGAAAATAAGATGACCAGTATTTTGGGAGGCCTAAAATAATATAGCCCAAGGGAATATAATTCCATGAGAAACACCCTATCAACCATCAAAGATATCATTTTAGGAAACACATAGTTCTATTTATGTTATTCTACCTTTTAATTAAAGATATTTTTGACTTTGTTTCCCTCTCAAAATGTGTATAGGACACTCATATGATTGTTAATAATACCCATGAACCTTATAATAATGTACAATATCTACCAAGGTATTGTAACTAAACCATGCATAGTGGTTTATAAAGTTATGAAATTCTTTTCAACTTCTACAAAACTAGTATTCTTCTATATGAATAAAACAAGGCATGTGATTATTCCCATTATTCCATCTTTGAGGGAATCCCCACATCCAAAATTGGCTGTGAACATGAGAATGATTCCACCTCTTATTGTCATGTACAACACCTACTTCCATCATAACTACCATACTAAATGATCCATCTGTGTTGAGTTTTGAACCAGATTGAAGAGGTGTCCAATGAAACCAACATATCTGATTTCCACTTGGAGAAAAGTGATCAGAGGGCCTACCATTAAAGATTGGTCTAATAGTGGGAATGCCTTCCATGTTTTTTAAAATGAAAGTAATATCAAATAGGATGGCTATAGTTATAATATAAATGGTTCCTCTTGTGGAGGAGGTGTCATCAATCCAAGCTCTATTATGTGCCTACTCGATACCCTAGCAGCCTGCTAAGAGGGCATGATCTATATCATTCTATTCTTCTACTGATTTCTCATTCCCTAAAATCAGTAATACAAAAATATTGATTATTTTACATCATGGGATAATATTAACATGGAATTACCATATTCAAAATTACTCATGATAGTTTTAATGTCTTAGAAGAAACTCATGAAAGAATAAAAAAACATAGAGATACAAGATTATATATGTTTAGAAAAAAATTTATATTTTAATTTGAATCATAGAAAATATATAACCAAAATGAATACTCAATTAACTAATATTTTAGATATAAAAAGGACTAGGGAGATTTTACTACACTAAAAACATTATTAAAAATAATAATTATGGTTTTACAAAGAAATTGGGAAACCAGTGTTACCATGATCCAAGAATTAAATGACATAAATAATATTTCGGTTTATGATCTCAACACTTATAGGAGGAAATATGATATATCAATGAAAATACAAGTAGAAAATGGTTAAAATGGGGTTAAGAAAATATGACTGACAATCTCTTTTAAGAGAACCATCAATGATCCATATTAATATGATTCATATATTGATCAAATTTACAAGATTGTGAACATGTACATGAATAATAAAGGATTTATTCAATGATTCAAAAATAAAAATAAGGAAATAAAAGTGATGAGATATTCATGTTGTCACAAGGATACATTGACGAACATATCCCTCCAAATAATTTCTTTAATATTTCAAAATACTAATTTTATGATTAGAGTGGGAGCACTCATATCATCCAAATCACACATAATTCAATAGGAAAACATTAAATAAAAAAATAAAAACAATAATTCCAAAAGGGAATTGTGGGAACATCACATCAACAACAATCCCCAAAATTCCCATAAACCACACAAGGAAACCTGAATCAAGGAAAGCCACATTATTTCCACTAATCATCTCCATTATCAAATCATCATCATCTAATCACTATTGTACACATCACCAATTTCCACCACCATAAATTGAGACGAATTTCAAAAAAACTATCCACCATAATCATCTCTTCGCTGTCGTCCACTTCACTGACATCCACCACCATAAACTGGAATGAACATCACCAAAAGAAAACAAATAAATAATCATAACATTTCCATCATTAAATATCATTTTGATCCATCCTATTTCCAAACCCCAACCCCTTCGTAGCATGAACAAATAAGTCGTCACTAACAAAACAATATAGTCAAAGAAACATAGAAATACACTATGATCAAAGATAATGTAACTACAAAACACACCCATAGAAGAATATGAACATCAAATATGGATAATGATACACAAATGTTGTTCATGGATCTGAGCCCAACCATAAAATCTCTGGGAACACATCACATGCAACCATGAGATCCTCCGTACCGAACAAATAAGGGGTTAAAAAACAAAATATCAAGAATAAAAAGTTGAGAGGAACTAATATAAGTCCTAAACAATGAGCCTAAACCAGAGGAATAAGATCCTAAAAACTATAAATTGAAACATAAATCATTGATAAAGAGTGGGAAAATAACTACTTTGAGAAGGGACCATATGGGGAGAGTAAGAAAACCAACAAGAAAGTTGTGAGAGTCTCCCAAATACTGGAAAACACACACCCATGAAACATTAAAAACGAAAACACCACCACAATACCAATCCCCCAAGAGAGCCAAAATGATAGATCAAAATGGGATATAATGGGATAGATCCGGGAGGAAGGGAATAGAAGATGAAATGGTTATCTAAGGCTAAAAAATGGATGAAGAAGAAAACCCTACCGAACACAAAAATGACAAGTGTGGACAACCAAGTCCCCAAAAGAATTATCCACCTTCCCTATATCAATCATCTATTATAACCAACACATTGTAATGTTATGGTTACATGAATGATGGTGAATAAGAAAAGGGTAGAGGATGAGGGAGTCCAAGGAATCAGTTGTAGAGTACCATAAAAATAAAGACGTAACTGATCAACCTCTCAAGATAAGAAGATAAATGAAAAAGAGAGAACCTAGAAGATAGTAAAAGGATATGGAAGCATGTTAAAATGTGGTTTTATGGGGAACCCTAGTAGTCTCTAAGAGAGATGGGAGAGATGATCATGTGAGAGTTCCAATCCATATCCACAAAAAGAACCTTGATTAAAGACCATATTCCATTCCCCTAATCATATTTAAATATTTTGGTTAATTTTAAATCATTTAATAATATATTATTTATCATAAAACGCCAATAATTTCCTTTTAAAAACTATTCCAAAATTTTGACTTTAAAAGAATCAAGTTTGATATCTAATTTTATTATAAATTTTTTTAACGAAAATTAAACATTATAAATAACTATAAAATTTATGTTCCACCATATTAAATCCAAAAAAAATAGTATTTATGTTTTTAAAAATCATTTACTTTGATTGTTAATCTGCTTTCACAAGTATTGTGTCCACATTGTGTAATAATTTAAGGAAATTATACCAAAACTAAAAAGTAAATATAAATTTCCACCACCAAAATAAATTAATTATGTTAAAAAATACTTGAAGAATAATTTAGAACATCTTCTAACATGTATATTAATTTAAAATAAGGCGAGTGTCATTTTGGAAATATACTCTACTTAAAATAGTATAATGGTATTTATTAAAAAAATGGCTCTAAGTTTAAAATTTATCAAAAATATGAAAATGATGTTCAAATTACAATCATACAATGAAATATAGTTTAGTTTATGTATTAAATTTAATCATTATTCAATAGGTTTGTCTTTTTTATCCCATTTTAGCCATTACTATATTTATAAATTCTGCCATATTTACTACCCATGATGCAAACAAAAATAAAAGGGAACATTTTCTAAAACATTAACCTCATGATTCCAAATATAGAATAAATTTTATAAAATTTATTTTCTATAATTGGATGAAATTAATTTTAAAAAACCCACAAAAGGTGAGGAAATATAGATTTTTAGATAAATTCATTTTAATGAAAAATATGATCTTATAATAACTCATATAAAATTAGTCATCATTATCTAAATTTATATTTATATATATATATATAATATTTTAATTTTATCGGAATCATTCATCATTAGGGATTATTTTAATTACTATAAATGGAAATAAAATTATGTTATTAAAAAAAATTCTAGAAAATACCTCTTTTAACATAACATTATCTCGTGTTTATTTATATTAAATTTACAATCATTAGACATTTAATTTAACATATTATAGAAAATTATTATATATACAATGATTTTTAGAGAAATAACATAATTTCAATAATTCATACAATATTTTTTAAAGGAAAATATAAAAAATTCATTAATGGATTATTTTGACATAGTATGTTCATAATTTATAATCACCCTATCAAAATATAATTTTTATGGAATGAAATATTAAAATTTTCATTGTATTTTATATGAATAGTATGCTCTTTTATTTCATAAACCTTTCATTACATGGGACAAAATATAATATTATAGAGGATATTGTGAGGTATAGTGTCATAATAATTAGGAACATAATTCAGGAGAATCATAATAATTCATATAATCTAGTTTATAGTATTATTCATAGGTTCATCTTATGTTTCTTTTACTATATCTTATTTCCTACAGACAAACATTAAGGAAAAGTGTTGGCATAAATCCCAATAAGGGAATAAACAATAGAGATACAAAGCCTATGACCATGAGGCTTATCAATAATCATAATCATATGAACATGGTGCATATGATAATTTAAATAACATGAATCATAACATGGAAATTCATAAAAAATAAAAAATGATACATTTATAACTATATCACCATGGTTTATCACCACCATTTCATAAATTATAATTATTGAGATGTTCACAAAGGTATGATAAAAAAATTAATGTATTGAGGTGAATTATTTACCCAATACATAGGGTCACTATCAGGGTTCACTCTACACATTTCATAATTCATGTGATCCACATCAATCATAATAATTCATTTTTTTAACAACCCAAAGAGAATATAGAACATGTTTTATATAATTTCATTGAGTGCATAAGTGCTAAAAACATGAACAATAATTCATTATAAACACATAATAAGGGAATATACATTCAATACTGGTAAATCCCCAATAAATAAGTTATTATTACATCTAGATGAATAACCACTTAATATAATTTTTTTGGTAATTTAAAATATTATAATTTTTCAAGTGAAAGAGATAAATTCACAAAATGCATTCATTAGCTTGACTATACACCTGATGGATTTTAGGGAGGTAAAATTGAGATATAAAGATGTTATACCTTTTTAGGAACAATGTTTTATATTTAAAGTAAAAGTAAATTTTTTTGGGAATTAATGAAATTCGACTTTTATAAGACACACCAAAAATGAGGTTATTGAATAGAAAAGATGAATATCAGAATTCAATTACCTTGAATATTTTCTTCCTAAAACATGAGGTTGGAACCTTTATACCTTTATAGAACCTTATATGGACTCATAAGGTAGTTAAATTAAAAAAACATCTTTATTAAGTGGTTTGGAGTTGATATAAATGGGTGGATCTGTGGTATTTTTACTTGAGAATGGTGGTTTTTAAAGCATTAAATAATTATTATTTTATTATATAATATAACCAATTGTGAGTACAATCAATTACATAAAATATTATATAATATTAATGAGTTATATATGGTGGTTTTAGATTTAAATCCTCCCATAATCTAAAATTAATTTCCAACCAACCCATTTAATGGACACGAACCCAAAAAAACTAACTTAAAAAATCCAATTTTTTTGTTAAAAAATATAAACTGTAAATTTATAAATTAAATTTTATATTAATAAATTCATTTTTATAATAAATAATTTTAATTTTTATGAAATAAAATGTCCCATTATTTTTCTAATCATATTCACTTAATAATTATTTCATAAATTTTCAGTTCTCGTAAAATAGTAATTTATACAATTTCTCCAATCAAATAAATTTTGTCAAAAAATCCCAAAATTTCACCCTATGAGGAATTTTATGTGATAAGTCGATAAATGAACATTATTTTAATAATATAATTATATAAATATATATATGATAATTCTAAATTTTACATATATTTGTATGTTTATTTAGAATTAACAATTTTTATATCCAAGTAAATATTCAGACAATTATAAAAATTAAATTTGGATTTTTAAGAATATAAAATAATTTTAAAAATTTTATATATGAATATTTCATGTAATATAATGTATTTAAAACATATAAATTTATCATAAAACATATTTTTAATGGAATATATTTATTGAATTTGATAATGAGATTTTATTTATATAATAAAATAATCTCAAAAATTACTTAAATGTGTCTACAAAATGAACAATAATAATGATGAACTATCTTATTGAATAATTATATTAATAATGAAATTTAATTTCACTCCATAAATAAACCATAATTATTATAATTCACTGGTCACATTGATTCTATCATGGTTCAATATAATATTCTGAATGCATATTGAGTTTCTAACTCTCTATTTCTATGTTATAGAGTTGTTAGTTGGTACAATCATTTTAGAATATCAAGGGGACATATCATTCTATATTTTACTTTATTTATCCTCTATTTGTCTTCCAATTGAAATATTTGGTATTTTATGTAGTATTTTTTTAAACTAAATGTAATGTCATTAAATAATTAAATAAATCATTGTTGGTTTCTAGTATTATACTAACTCACTCACTACATTTCGGTCAATGATTATTACAGATCTTATGAAAGAATATATCGTATTCTTAATATAAATTATAAATTGTAAAAATATTATTAATTTTTAATATTCTAAAACATAATAATAATTTTTTTAGAGTTGAGAGTTTCTTTCTTTAAGGAATATTCTTTTTTCCTAATTTTTATTTTAATCCCCCGTAATCTGAATTTCAATCATAAATTTTCATTTGACATACTAAGGCCAAAACATGTGAGGGTAAATTTTCTTAATTAATTCCTCTGGTTCCCATGTTTTCGCCTCATACTTATGATTTCACTATAGTACGTTGACTAACAGAATTATCTTTTTACATAAAACATTAACTCTCTGGTCAAGGATTTTAATTGGCTTCTCTTCATAAGAGATATTGTTTTCATGTTCTAAGATCACTGATTTCATTACATGTGTGGGATTAGTTATATAATTCCTCAATGGGGATATGTGGAATTCATTGTGAAATTGAGAAAGGGATGGGGGAGTGCTAGTCAATTATCTAAAACTCTAATGTGATCAAGAATATCAAAGGTGTTCATCTACTTGAGACCTAGCCTACCCTTCTTCCCAAGTCTCATGTCTCTCTTCCATGGAGATATGCAGAGGCCCCTTTATCTCAAACCATGAACTATAGGTCTCATCTATGATTTTTAGAATAACTCTTCCACTAACTCTGAGCTGCCTTGATATGCTGCTTAATGGTTTTGACATTTTTAATCATTTCCTTAACTATTTCAAGTTCATGTAGCTTGCATTCACCATCTTCATCCCAACACATAGGTGTTATACATATACTTTCCTAAATGGTTCCATATTTTTCCGTTTTTATGCTCGAATGAAAACTATTACCATATGAGAATTATGCTTGAGGTAAGCCTTGATATTGTCTTTATTTTATGACCATTAATATTTATATCAAAAATTATCTGCAGTTTATATTTTATTATTAGATTGGACATCCGTTTGGGGGTGACAAACCATACTGAAGTTCAAATCAATATTTAGATCATATTGGGGGATATTCTAGAATATAGATGCGAATCATGTATCTTAATTTAATATAATTAATAGATAAAATCTAGTAATCCTAATAACATTAATGATGTATATAATTTTATGTAGATTGTGAAAAAATACCCTAAAATTACAATTAATGGAGAAACCATTGTAAGATGATCCACTACAACCCATATTACATTATTTCCTATAGACGTATTTGGAATACTTGTAAAAACTCCATGGTGACGTATTCCCATTCCATGTGGGTATATGGAATTGTTTCGCCATCCCCTTATAAGTTTTCCTTTCTTATTTCACTTTTTGACTTACCAGAAACATTGATGTATATCTTGAAATCCCTTTCTTCATATTTCCCCAGAAATAGTGCTCTCAACGTTCTAGAATAATCTTTATTCTCCCAGGGTTGATAGAGAAGGTCAAACTATTTTTATCATTCATCAACTATAGTTTTATCTTTGGATTTTAGGATAAACCATATCATGGATAGGATCTTATAACTCCATATTCATCTATTTTGAACTTTTAGGATTTACATGTTCTTATAGCTTCAAAAGTATTCTATATTTCAATATTATATCTTAGAGAATCCTTTATATTTTCTAGAGGGTAAATTTCACAATCATTTGAGAATGTTATTATGATGGTTTCTCCCATAAGAATATCATATCCTTAATTATTAAGTCCTTGATCAATAGATTACTACTAATCCCCATTATTATAAAAAAACTTTGATATTTAATATTCAACTCATTAGAAACATTTTTTTCTTTTCTATGGTGATCATAGATAAAACAACCATAATATTATATAAGTTATTACCATATCCTTTATCTCATGTTCATTTTTGTTTGTGTAAATATATTCCTCGGACTCTGGTGGTAAGTTTATAGATTACGCTTCTCCCCATAATGATAGTGTCTGCATATCTTTCAGGAAATGAAAACTATATCTAAATCCAAATCATGGGTTAGATAATTTAGTTTTTGATTCATTAACAATCACGTTTCATATGAAATAACTTTGAAATTTTGTATGAGTAAACATCCATATCCATTTAAGTATGGATTAATAAAAATGAAAAAATATTCCCCATTATAGTGTAAATTTAGAACCGGTGTACTAACCAACATCCTCTTCAGATCTTGGAAACTTTTTTCACACTCCATTATTTAGATAAACATAACACTATTTCAGGTTATCATAATTAGTAGAATATAATTCCATGATAATTTATATAGATACATTATATAGTATCCTAATAGACCATGGAAACTATGAATATAGAATGTAGTCGTAGGATGTGGCCACTCTTCCATAACCTTTTTATTTATAAGATCCATGGAGATTCCTTCAATGATCATGATGTGTCCCAAGAATGTGAATTTTTTAACCTAAACTCATATTTTCAAAATTGACCTAAAATATTATCTTTTATCAATGTTATACAAATGAGCCCTGTATAACACTCATGCTCTTCATGAATTCTGAAATATATCAAAATATCATCAATAAAATGAACAAAATATTTATCATGGTACTTCCTAAAGACTCTATTAATAAAATGAAAAAATATTATATGAGAATTATTCAAGATATAGGGCATAAAAACAAATTCAAAATTCCAATATATTGTTAGTAACGTAGTCTTAGGGACACAATCTTTAGTCACTATCAATTGATGATACCCTAATCAAAAATCAATCTTGGAGAAGAATTGTACTCCATGAAGCTTCTTGAAAAAATCATCAATCCTTGGAAAAAGATATTTTCTCTTCACTATGATCCCATTATGTTGTTTTCAATAAATTTGCAGCGGCATTGATCCAACCTTCTTCTTTACACAGAGAATATGTAATCCCCAATGTGACACAGTTGGTTGAATAAATTCAATCTCCAACAGATCCTTAACATTATTCTTTAATTTCTATAAGTCAACATATTCCATTCCATAGGGGGTTTTAGATATTTTAATAGATCAAGGTTAGAGTTATATTAAGAACTATACCTCTATATTTGGGGGTGGTCTTAGTAACTATTTAGAAAATATATCAATGAATTCCAAAATAATGTGGACATCTTCTATCATTAAACATTCTCTTTTTTCTAATTCTTTACAAATCTTTTTCATAAGGAAGGAAATAGGAGGTGGTTATTAGATTGACTGGGGACAATAAATCTCTTCGTTGAAGATTATTAGAGGCTTTCCTTTCAAAACTAATAAAATATTTATTCTTCTATTGTTTATCCTAAAATTATACATGTAAAACCAATACAGCCCAAGTTTTGTGTCATATTTCTCCGTTGGAATGACCACTATGTTTGAAGGATATTATAATCATCCAATATAATAGGGGAATCCCTATATATTATTGATCCATAAATAGTTTCTCTGGGATTTTTATAAGATGTTTTTACCAAAATAAGTTCATTATTGAACATTATTTTCCTTGAAATCTTGAATGAAATTAAGGAAATCATAAAAGAAGTATAAAACAATGTACTTTATTGATTTGAATTTATGATGATGTATATCCCACAAAATAATTTGGAGCCTCGAATTTATCCCTAATAATTTCGAAATAATTACCTTTCTCTCTTCACCTATAAGGGGGTTGATGGTGGTATCCCTCCATTATATTTTTATTTGGGCATGATTAATGAAATTATTAGGTTCCTTAGAGTTGAATAATTTCATAGTAGCTTGTACATTGAATATATTTCATTTTTCATTAGCATTTATATTTTTTATTTACTTATCCATGATAATTTTTATCTATATTACTATATCTTATAAATGTTTATAACTTTCCAATTAATTTATAGAAAATCCCCAAATTATCATTCCAACATTTGTTAAACATGGGATCTTGTACTTTTTTCCCATTTGTATTATTCCCAAAATTTTATTATATACTTATATTCGTTACATTATATCAATGAGTCTGCTCGAAATACCCAAACTCTATTTCAACTTTGAGAGAACATCACACTATCTCTTTGTAACTGCCAAAATCTCATATTTCCATTTATTTCTATACATGGTGTCTCAGTCTATCAAAGAATTGATATGTTTTCCTTTAAAAATTGAAAAAAACATGAATAAAAACATTAAATACATTTAAATTTCATCTCATAATTCCCCACTTTTTTCATTTTCGATTTTTTCAACTCTAGGAACTCCCTCTCCATTTTGGTCGAGAGGGTGTGAGGAATAAACATGATGAAAAAATGATTTTCTATGTATTCCCAATCCATTGATTCCAGATATTGCCTTGGTTTTTTGTTCATAATCAGTGTTCCCCACCATTTAGCTTATCAATATAATTTATATCCATAAAATGTAAATTTATATTACTCAGAACAGTGGAGTATAGAAAATTATATTTCCTATATTATTGAACCGTTGTTCCAAAATTTTTGGATTAAAGGTTCCACTAAAAATTTGTGGTCATTATAGAATGCATGATTCAACTACTAGTTATTTCTTCCTTATTGGAGTCAGACACTACACGTGGTTTATGTTGATTTTCATTACCTGAGTTAGCAGATTACTCATCATCATCATGGATTTTTTAACTCTATCTACCCCTATTTTGTGGAGGTTGTCATCACATTGTCATTTGTGTGTTTTTTTATACAAGTCCGTCTATTTTCTACTATTTATATATAATTAAAAAAGGCTAGTTGGGAAATATGTTAGTATTGGGGGTCTTATCATTACAATTCTAAAGGAAATAATAATTATAAAATTTTATAATATCATCCTTCTTGTATGTATGAATCAATATTTACAAAAAGAGTACATTAACTATATATCTTTTCATTTTTTTATAAAAATATTATGATAATGAAATCATTTCCAATGGGTGTGTAAAACAAGGTTTACAAGAAGGACCATTTTTGTTCACTAAGTGATGATTGATCCCATCCTAATCTACCCTTTTTTGGTTATTACCCCTTAGTAACATTGAGATAGGGTAACATCAACTTATAGTACCCGAACAAATATTTCAGTGGATAGAAACCACTCACTTTAAACTTCACCAAAAAATTATTTTTTTCCTTATATTTTGACTTATACCTATGGTTTTTACTAATGTTTTATACTATTAATTTCGATATATCAAAAAAACTATCCTTTGATACGAAATATGGTGACTAACCCTTTTATTTCCTAAACCATTCATTAAAAGCTATTACATTTAACAATACAGAGGATATTTTTTGGTTTACTGTCTTTGAAATTAAGAACATAATATATAAGAAGAATATTTATTATTATAATTCACTTGAAATTATTATTCATTGGATCAATATCATTTAATTTTACTACATAAAAAATCCTGCATATATATATCAAAGAAAGGGGTGAGAATAAATCCCAATAAGGGAAAAAATACGGATACATAGTTGGTGACCATAAAGAATATAAATACAAAACAATCATATGAATATAAGGTATATAAAAATAGAAAAAATGAACCATTACATGAAAATATTTCTTCCATATAGAAATGATACATTCATATGTATATCACCGTTTCTTATTATTAGGATCTCATAAATTATAATTACCTTGGTTATTCAACTAGGTATCATAAAATATGTCATCTTTAAAGATTAATTTATAACCAATGAATTATTGTTCTGTCCTATAAAAAATAATATATTTGAATGCATGTAAGATTCATTAATGATAATAAATCATTTTTTCCATATCATGTTGAGAATAAATAAAGGGTTTCATATAAAATTCATGAATATATAAGGGCTAAGAAAACATGAACATTGCTTCATTTCAAACCCTTGATAAGGTAATATGGGTTTAATAAATGTATATCCCAATAAAAGATATTATTTTTTAATTTAGTTTAATATCCTTGAAAAAATTAGTGGTTTGGGTATTCACAATATAATAATTTCTCACGTAAAATAGATAAATTCAAGAAATAAATTCTTTATCATGACAGTACAGAACATGGATTTTGGGCAGGGAATAATGAGAGGTAAAAAATTTATCCCATTAGTAAGAAAAATATTGTGGTATTATAAAATTAAGTGAAAAATTTTCATGGAATGAAATTAAATATTTTAAGCTATACCACATTTTTTTAATGGAAAAGAAAATAAGGATAATTCCATTATAATAAATATTTTCCTCCTAAAACTTCTATTTGGAACCTTGATACCTTGAAGGAACTTGGGATGAACTATTTTTGGTGAAAAAATGACCAAAAATTCATTCCTATATGATTTGGTGTAGAGATGAATTGAAGGATGGGTGATATTTATACATGAGGAGGGATGATGTTAAAGGAATTACATATTTATTATTTTATTATTAAAGACAACCACTTTTGGAAGAAATGAATTATAAAAAATTTTATAGACAACTAATGAGTGAGAGGGTGTGTTTAAACATTCAAATACTTCAAAAATATTATCTTACCTTCTAACCAAACCATTTAATTCTCACAACCCAAAAATAATTGTAATCTCAAAAATCAAAAGTTTTATTACAAATTGTAAAGTTTAAATTTGTCAATTAATTTTATTTATTTTTATTTTATTTTTTATTTATTTTATTTTATTTTTATTCTTATGAATATAATTATTCAATAAATAAACTGTTTCATGAAATTTTTGATCATGATAACATAATAATGATGTCATAAATTTAAAGTACATGTGAAAAATGTAATTTTCACATATTTTTCTAAAAAGTATTTTTTTCCAAAAAAAATTGAAAAAAAATCACTATTGGTAAATTTTTATGTTATGCGTACTAAAATAACTATTATTTTACCTTAAAAATATTCAAAATATGAGAATATGAAATTTTAAATAAAAATACATATTTATTGATAATTAATAATAGTTATAGCATAACAAATACGACTATTGTTATAAAAGTAAGTTAGGAATTTGATAAAATATAAAATCATCTAAAAAGTAATTCATAAGATTATTTCATGGATTAATTTTTTTTAAACATCAACATTTATTATACAATATATTTTTAATTGAAGATATTTATTGTCCCAAATAATATATTTTTAGTGATATTATTAATGTTACATCCCAGGTAAATAATGATTATGACATTTTCATATTTATTAATATTTTTTAATTAAATATTAATTTTACTTTAATGAGGATGCTATGTTCAATGGTGTACCCAAAATGCAACAACTTGTTTCTCTGAAGCCTTATGTTGCATACAATGTTGAGTTATACTGAAAAAAGTATAATTATTTTTTAATAGTAGTTAACTTAAAGATGTTTTATTTTTGGGAAGGAACAAAACAAACCATATTATTATTAAATAATTTTTAAAATTTAGTTTTCATTTATCCAATAAATTTTAGAGGCTCAAAATGAGAATGAAACTAATTTTAATCATAAATACTCTAATATTTTTTTAAAGGTAGTTTTACCACCTTTTGATGGATAACCCATTTTAAATATAGTTTTTTCACTTTTATATGTTTAATTTGACAAAATAAACTTCTTTTTTAAAATAGGGTTATCAAAATTTACTTTGGGTAAATTTTTGTATTTTTTTCATAATGTTCATTTTAAATGAGTAGTGAAAAATACAACATTTTAAGACAAAACTATTTTTCATTTGATTTATTTATATGGTTAGATTATCTTTTTAAATGGTTTTAAAGTATAATTGTAACATATTTTTACCATTTAATAAAATGTTGTTCATTGAAGGAAATTTCACTTTCAAATTGGGCATAAACACATGTCAATTTTTTGTATTTTTTATTTTTTAAAAACATACTTTCTAGTTTTGACAACAAAAATTAATTTTAAATTAATTAACAAAACTACTATGTTTTGAATTTGGTAAAATAGAAATCATTTTTGAATTCATAATATCAAAATTCTATTTAGGTGATTTTTTGTATTTTTCTAAAAATGTTTATTTTTTGATGGATAGTGAAAAACACTACATAATTGTCAAAAACCAGAATTTTTCATTTAAATGAAGTTTTAACGCATTTTTGAATTAAATTTCAATAATCTGACATACTTGGTCATCATCAATAAGTATAATGTGGTTCAATTGGATGAAAATAATTTTTGGTTAATAGTAACTTTTGATTTTCATTTACGGTGGATAATGATAAATATGGTAATTCAAGGTACAAATAATATTATAATAATAAAAATTACCTTAACACTTGTACTAACCTTATTTAATGAGTCATGTCCAACTAATAAGATCCTTGGGTGGAATTTTTGGCCTTTGAAAACCACTTGGGTAAGATAATGACATTAATAACTTTTTATTTAATATAAAGATAAAATAATCATAAACATGAATATTTTTACTAAAACAATTTTATGTGGGGTTTTATAATAAATATTGCTTACAATAAATTTTCATTAAAAGTAAAAATATTTCCTAAAACATGTTATTTTATTTATAATTTCTAGGCAGAAAATAAATAAATTTATTAACGACATAATGATAATGTAGTGTTTACTTTATTAATGAATCATTTAAATAAATGAGATTATAAAAATTAAAATAAATTTATATTGAAATTTTTTATTCCATCCACTAATTTTAAGATGAGTATGACTTGTTATATTTTTATTAATGATGTTTTTTTAAAGAAAAATGTTGTTTTCAATTTTTTTAGGGTCATGATATGAATAGCATTTAATTGACATAAATGAGTTTCTAAAACAAATATTGTTTTATTAAATTATATAATAGACCTAAAAATATTAGATATAAGAAAATGGCTTAGATAAGGTATTAAATTACATTAATGGACCACTTATGGTTCTACTTTAATTTTATGGTAATTATATTAACCATATAGATTGAATACACTAGAAGACATGGTATGAGTCAAATTAGTTAACTAAGGGTTAAAGCTAAATGATAAGGTTATATTTGATAACCAAAACATGTATAAAACCTACTGGTTGAAAGGATTTTGAATAAGAGTCATCTTAGCTCTTAATTTAATGAGTTATGGACCTTTTAAGATTGAAAAACATTTTATAATAAAATAATACTTTCAAAGATTCCTAAAGAGCCCCTCCTCCCTCTTATAAAAGGAAACCATATCTAACCCATTACCCACACCTATAAATCCCATTGTATCATCCAAACTCTTCCCAAATAATCTCCCAACATACCTATATTACTCATATAAGCCTTCCCCTAGGCAGAAGGAAATTCAAGAGAGCCCTTTGGCTGAAATAAAAAGAAGTTAACCAATTTGAGGTAACGTCTTCTCTCAAGTTTCATTCGATTATTTTTTCTTTCTAAACTCTATATGAAATTATTATTATTCATTTATATAAAAACACCAGTTTCCTTAATATATTACAGTATTGTTATGAGAATTATTCTAACTACACTTACACACACCTCCATCTAATGGATACGAACATATTGTTTTTGTGGACGGAGTACTACTACCACACGAAATAATGATTGTTCGATTTTCCCATACCACCTTTCATGGGGACCATTATGATGGAAATGTAATTATATATGATATTTATTTTATCTATACAGTTCATTAATTATCATTTACAATGTTCCTTTATTCTTTTCATGTTATATAAATATGATAATTTCATTTGAGGAAGTGCAGACTACTGCCCCTTGAATGTGATATGACTCGTTCATACCACAAAAGAAATGTATAAAGGATGGTGTTAGTGAATTTATGTAATTTATATGAAATATTATATTATAAAGGATGAATAATATACCTATGTATCATTTTTTCATTCATTTGAAGATGAAAGAAATGAAATGAATGTAGCATTCATGTGTACGTACGGCTTACTGTCTCCATTAACGGTGCATCTCATTTTCAAATATCCAAATTATATAGAATATTATAAATACAAATATATTGGATATATATGATATATATGATATTTAAATCATGAATATCATTCTAGAGATATTGAAATTTTGACAACGTGAACAATTTTTGATTATAATAAGTTCATTTTTTCTAAAGTTCATAACATCGACGAAATGTCCGATATGAACTCAAATAATTAGATAATTATTATAGAATGGGAATAACTCATATAAAAGAAATAATAAAATTTAAAAAGGTTCTGAATAAAGTATAAATTAACATATGTTAATTATTCAAGAAATTTAAGAACGAATGAGTCGAGATGGACAAATGGTAAGGGACTTTCTTTCAATCTCCTTTCATTGGGGCATGTTTTGATAATATACAACTCTTTATTTCATACGTTGTATAATAAAACCCTTTTACATTTAGTTTTATTCTACTGGAATCTTTTTCTTATGAATAATTTTACTAAACAACAATAAAAATGTTTTTAACGTCTGCAGTGACAATGACCTCTCCACTACCGTAATCGTTATTTGATATTTGGCTTCTTCTATAATCCTTAATGTTTTTAAAAGGAAAATTGATCCCTTATTTTCCAATTTGGTTTTTTCATATTGAAAATTATTTTTGAAATAGATTGAATATGTGAAATTATTTCATGTGATTGCAAATGAATTGTTATCAGTGAAATTTTTATATCATTAATTTTTATGTGTTATGATTATGTAATTGTATTTGGACATTGGACAGGTGGTTGTGGGATAAAAAAATGATGTGTGGTTCCATGATTAACCATTTATGGGTGGTTATGTTATAACCTCCAATGAATTAGGTATAGAAGTCTGCCATATGGCTATTCAATTTAGTGATATGTGTGCAAGTTGATCATATAGTTATTCCATTTAACTATGATTATATCCCAAATTACATTTATATGTTATGTGTGATTTCTATTGGTTTTATGGTAATATTTTGGTTATAAAAGGTTAAGCAATGAGATTTTATTTGGTGAAGAGTATTTACTACTTCATAATGGTGAAAATTATTATTTATGATAATGTATTAATGGTTTACATATTGTTTTGAAAAACTAACAGTTTTCCTTCTTTGTGTATCCCTTACTGAGATTTTTATGCTCATCCAGAGTTTTTGAAATGTTTTTCATAGGACTTAATGTGGAATACAGTCAAGGATGGGATCAAGGAAAAGTCATGATGATTAAAACATGGAACTAAACATGTCTATTTTCTTTTAAGATTTTTTATTTTATGAAAAAAATGCATATAGAGTAGAAGTGTCTACATGCAATATTCAAATTGTTATGTATATTTTATGACCTAACATACCTCTCTTACTCATATAAGCCTTCCCCTAGGTAGAAGGAAATTCATGAGAGCCCTTTGGCTCAAATAAATATAAGTTACCCAATTTGAGGTAACGTCTTCTCTCAAGTTTCATTCGATTATTTTTTCCTTCTAAACTCTATATGAACTTATTATTATTCAGTTATATAACAACACAAGTTTCCTAAATATACTACTTTGTTGTTATGAGAATAATTCTAACTACACTTACACACACCTCCATCTAATGGATACGAACATATTGTTTTTGTGGATGGAGAACTACTGCCACATGAAACAATGATTGTTCGACTTTCCCATTCCACCTTTCATGGGGACAATTATAATGGAAATGTAATTATATATGATATTTATTTTATCTCTACACTTAATTAATTATCGTTTACAATGTACATTTATTCTTTTCATGTTGTATAAATACGATAATTTCATTTGAGGAAGTGAAGACTACCGCCCCTTCAATGTGTTATGACTCGTTCATACTATAAAAGAAATGTCTAAAGGATAGTGTTAGTGAACTTATGTAATTTATATGAAATATAATAATATACTGGATGAATAATATACCTATGTATCATTTGTTTTTCATTCGTTTGAAGATGAAAAAAATGAAATGAATGTAGCGTTCATGTGTGTGTATGGCTTACTGTCTCCATGAACGGTGCATCTCATTTTCATATATCCAAATTATATGGAATATTATAAATACAAATATATTGGATATATATCATATATATTTTATTTAAATCATGAATATCATTCTAGTGATATTGTAATTTTGACCACGTGAACAATTTGTGATTATAATATGTTCATTTTTACTAAAGTTCCTAACAACGATTAAATGTCTCATATGAACTCAAATAATTAGATAATTATTATAGAAGGGGAATAAGTCATATAAAAGAAATAACAAAATTTAAAAAGGTTCTGAATAAAGAATAATTTAACATATGTTTATTATTTAAGAAATTAAAGAACGAATGAGTCGAGTTGGACACAAGGTAATGGAATTTATCTCAAACTCCTTTAATTAGGGAATGTTTTGATAATATACAACTCTTTCTTTCATAAGTTGTATAATAAAACCCTTTTATATTTACTTTTATTCTAGAGGAATATTTTTCCTATGAATAATTTTACAAAAAACAACAATGATGTTTTTAACATCTGCGACAACAATGACCTATCCACCACAATAATCGTTATTTGATATCGGGCTTCTTCTATAATCCTTAATGTTTTTAAAAGTAAAATTGATCCCTTATTTCCCAATTTGGTTTTTTCATATTGAAAATGATTTTTGAAATAGATTTAATATGTGAAATTATTTCATGTGATTGAAAATGAATGGTTATTAGTGAAATTTTTATATCATTAATATTTTATGTGTTATGATTATGTAATTGTACTTGGACATTTGACAGATGGTTGTGGGATAAAAAAAATGATGTGTGGTTCCATGATTAACCATTTATGGGTGGTTATTTTATAACCTCCAATGCATTAGGTATGGAAGTCCGCCGTATGGCAATTCAATTTAGTTATATGTGTGGAAGTTGATCGTATAGTAATTCCATATAACTATGATTATATATCAATTTACATTTATATGTTATGTGTGATTTCTATTGGTTTTATGGTAATAGTTTGGTTACAAAAGTTTAAGCAATGAGATTTTATTAAGTGAAGAGTATTTACTACTTCATAATGGTGAAAATTATTACTTATGATAATGTATTAATGGTTTACATATTGTTTTGAAAAAGTAATAGTTTTCCTTCTTTGTGTATCCCTTACTGAGATATTTATGCTCATCCAATGTTTTTGAAAAGTTTTTCATAGGACTGAATGTGGAATACAATCAAGGATGGGATCAAGGAAAAGTCATGATGATTAAAACATGGAAATAAACATGTTTATTTTCTTTTAAGAGTTTTTATTTTATGAAAAAAAATGCATACAAAGTAGAAGTGTCTACATGTAATATTCAAATTGTTTTGTATATTTTATGACCTAACATACCTCTCTTACTCATATAAGCCTTCCCCTAGGCAGAAGGAAATTCATGAGAGCCCTTTGGCTCAAATAAAAATAAGTTACACAATTTGAGGTAACGTCTTATCTCAAGTTTCATTCAATTATTTTTTCCTTATAAACTATATATGAACTTATTATTATTCATTTAAATAACAACAAAAGTTTCCTAAATATACTACTTTTTTGTTATGAGAATAGTCCTAATTACACTTACACACACCTCCATCTAATGGATATGAACATAGTGTTTCTATGGAAGGAGAACTACTGCCAAACGAAACAATGATTGTTCGATTTTCCCATACCACCTTTCATGGGGACAATTATGATGGAAATGTAATTATATATGATATTTATTTTATCTCTATGCTTCATTCATTATCATTTACAATGTACATTTATTCTTTTCATGTTGTATAAATACGATAATTTCATTTGAGGAAGTGAAGACTACTGCCCCTTCAATGTGTTATGACACGTTCATACTATGAAAGAAATGAATAATGGATGGTGTTAGTGATATTATGTAATTTATATGAAATATTATAATATACTGGATGAATAATACACCTATGTATCATTTGGTTTTCATTCGTTTGAATATTAAAAAAATGAAATGAATGTAGCATTCATGTGTACGTATGGCTTACTGTCTCCATGAACGGTGCATCTCATTTTCATATATCTAAATTATATAGAATATTATAAATACAAATTTAGTGGATATATATTATATATATTATATTTAAATCATGAATATCATTCTAGATATATTGTAATTTTGACCACGTGAATAATTTGTGATTATAATAAGTTCATTTTTACTAAAGTTTCCAACATCGACGAAATGTCTCATATGAACTCAAATAATTAGATAATTATTATAGAAGGGGAATAAGTCATATAAAAGAAATAATAAACTTTAAAAAGGTTCTGAATAAACTAGAATTTAACATATGTTTATTATTCAAGAAATTAAAGAATGAATGAGTCGAGTTGGACACAAGGTAAGGGACTTTATCTCAATCTCCTTTCATTGGGGCATGTTTTGATAATATACAACTCTTTCTTTCATACGTTGTATAATAAAACCCTTTTACATTTACTTTTATTCTAGTGGAATCTTTTTCCTATGAATAATTTTACTAAAAAACAACAATAATTTTTTTAACGTCTGTGACGACAATGACCTCTCCACCACATAATCATTATTTGATATTCGGATTCGTCTATAATCCTTAATGTTTTTAAAAGGAAAATTTATCCCTTATTTCCCATTTTGGTTTTTTCATATTGAAAATGATTTTTTAAATAGATTGAATATGTGAAATTTTTTCATGTGATTCCAAATGAATTATTATTAGTGAAATTTTTATATCTTTAATATTTTATGTGTTATGATTATGTAATTGTTCTTGGACATTTTACAGGTGGTTGTGGGATAAAAAAATGATGTGTGGTTCCAAGATTAACCATTGATGGGTGGTTATGTTATAGTCTCCAATGCATTAGGTATCAAAGTACGCCATATGGCTATTCAATTTAGTGATATGTGTGGAAGTTGAGTGTATAGTTATTCCATTTAACTATGATTATATACCAAGTTACATATATATGTTATGTGTGATTTATATGGGTTTTATGGTAATATTTTTGTTACTAAAGGTTAAGTAATGGGATTTTATTTGTTGAAGAGTATTTACTACTTCATAATGGTGAAAATTATTACTTATGATAAAGTCTTAATGGTTTACATATTGTTTTCAAAAAAAACATTTTTCCTTCTTTGTGTATCCCTTACTGAGATTTTTATGCTCATCCAAATTTTTTGAAAATTTTTTCATAGGAATTAATGTGGAATACAATCAAGGATGGGATCAAGGAAAAGTCATGATTATTAAAACATGGAACTAAACATGTTTATTTTCTTTTAAGAGTTTTTATTTTATGAAAACAATACAAATAGAGTAGAAGTGTATACATGTAATATTAAAATTGTTATGTATATGTTATGACCTAACATACCTCTCTTACTCATATAATCCATCCCCTAGGCAGAAGGAAATTCAAGAGAGCCCTTTAGCTCAAATAAAAATATTTTACCCAATTTGAGGTAACGTCTTCTCTCAAGTTTCATTCTATTATTTTTTTCCTTCTAAACTCTATATGAACTTATTATTATTCATTTATATAACAACACCAGTTTCCTAAATATACTGCATTGTTGTTATGAGAATAATTCTAACTACACTTACACACACCTCCATCTAATGGATACGAACATAGTGTTTCTGTGGAAGGAGAACTACTGCCACACGAAACAATGATTGTTCGATTTTCCCATACCACCTTTCATGGGGACCATTATGATGGAAATGTAATTATATATGATATTTATTTTATCTCTATGCTTCGTTAATTATCATTTACAATGTGCATTTATTCTTTTCATGTTGTATAAATACGATAATTTAATTTGAGGAAGTGATGACTACTGCCCCATCAATGTGTTATGTCACGTTCATATAATGAAAGAAATGTATAAAGGATGGTGTTAGTTAACTTATGTAATTTATATGAAATATTATAATATACTGGATGAATAATATACCTATGTATCATTTGGTTTTCATTCGTTTGAAGATTTAAAAAATGAAATGAATGTAGCATTCATGTGTACGTATGGCTTACTGTCTCCATGAACGGTGCATCTCATTTTCATATATCTAAATTATATAGAATATTATAAATACAAATGTAGTGGATATATATTATATATATTATATTTAAATCATGAATATCATTCTAGAGATATTGTAATTTTGACCACGTGAATAATTTGGGATTATAATAAGTTCATTTTTAATAAAGTTCCTAACATCGACGAAATGTCTCATATGAACTCAAATAATTAGATAATTATTATAGAATGGGAATAAGTCATATAAAAGAAATAATAAACTTTAAAAAGGTTCTGAATAAAGTAGAATTTAACATATGTTTATTATTCAAGAAATTAAAGAATGAATGAGTCAAGTTGGACACAAGGTAAGGGACTTTACCTCAATCTCCTTTCATTGGGTCATGTTTTGATAATATACAACTCTTTATTTCATGGGTTGTATAATAAAAACCTTTTACATTTACTTTTATTCTAGTGGAATATTTTTCCTATGAATAATTTTACTAAAAAAAACAATAATTTTTTTAACGTCTACGACGACAATATCCTCTCCACCCCATAATCATTATTTGATATTTAGATTCGTCTATAATCCTTAATGTTTTTAAAAGGAAAATTGTTCCCTTATTTCCCATTTTGGATTTTTCATATTGAAAATGATTTTTTAAATAGATTGAATATGTGAAATTATTTCATATGATTCCAAATGAATTGTTATTAGTGAAATTTTTATATCTTTAATATTTTATGTGTTATGATTATGTAATTGTTCTTGGACATTTTACAGGTGGTTGTGGGATAAAAAAAATCATGTGTGGTTCCATGATTAACCATTGATGGGTGGTTATGTTATAGTCTCCAATGCATTAGGTATCTAAGTACGCCATATGGTTATTCAATTTAGTGATATGTGTGGAAGTTGAGTGTATAGTTATTCCATTTAACTATGATTATATACCAAGTTACATATATATGTTATGTGTGATTTATATGGGTTTTAAGGTAATATTTATGTTACTAAAGGTTAAGTAATGGGATTTTATTTGGTGAAGAGTATTTACTACTTCATAATGGTGAAAATTATTACTTATGATAAAGTCTTAATGGTTTACATATTGTTTTGAAAAAAACATTTTTCCTTCTTTGTGTATCCCTTACTGAGATTTTTATGCTCATCCAAATTTTTTGAAAATTTTTTCATAGGACTTAATGTGGAATACAATCAAGAATGGGATAAAGGAAAAGTCATGATGATTAAAACATGGAACTAAACATGTTTATTTTCTTTTAAGAGTTTTTATTTTATGAAAACAATACATATAGAGTAGAAGTGTATACATGTAATATTCAAATTGTTATGTATATGTTATGACCTAACATACCTCTCTTACTCATATAATACATCCCCTAGGCAGAAGGAAATTCAAGAGAGCCCTTTAGCTCAAATAAAAATAATTTACCCAATTTGAGGTAACGTCTTCTCTCAAGTTTCATTCTATTATTTTTTCCTTCTAAACTCTATATGAACTTATTATTATTCATTTATATAACAACACCAGTTTCCTAAATATACTTCATTGTTTTTATGAGAATAATTCTAACTACACTTACACACACCTCCATCTACTATATACGAACATATTGTTTTTGTGGATGGAGAACTACTGCCACACGAAACAATGATTTTTCAATTTTCCCCTACCACCTTTCTTAGGGACCATTATGATGGAAATGTAATTATATATGATATTTTTTTATCTCTACGCTTCTTTAACTATCATTTACAATGTACCTTTATTTTTTCATGTTGTATAAATACGATAATATCATTTGAGGAAGTGCAGACTACCGCCCCTTCAATGTGATATGACTCGTTCATACCATAAAAGAAATGTATAAAGGATGGTGGTAGTGAACTAATGTAATTTATATGAAATATTATATTATACTGGATGAATAATATACCTATGTATCATTTTGTTTTCATTCATTTGAAGTTGAAAAAAACGAAATGAATGTAGCGTTCATGTGTACGTACGACCTACTATCTCCATGAACGGTGCATCTCATTTTCATATATCCAAATTATATAGAATATTATAAATAAAAATATATTGGATATATATGATATATATGATATTTAAATCATGAATATCATTCTAGAGATATTGGAATTTTGACCACATGAACAATTTGTGATTATAATAAGTTCATTTTTACTAAAGTTCCTAACATCGAGGAAATGTCCGATATAAACTCAATTAATTAGATAATTATTATAGAAGGTGAATATGTCATATAAAAGAAATAATAATCTTTAAAAAGATTATGAATAATATAGAAATTAACATATGTTTATTATTCAGGAAATTAAAGAAAGAATGAGTCGAGTTGGACACAAGGTAAGGGACTTTCTCTCAATCTCGTTTCATTGGGGCATGTTTTGATAATATACAACTCTTTATATCATACGTTGTATAATAAAACCCTTTAACATTTACTTTTATTCTAGTGGAATCTTTTTACTATGAATAATTTTACTAAACATCAACTGTAATTTTTTTAACGTCTGCGGCGACAATGACCTCTCTACCACCGTAATCGTTATTTGATATTTGTTTTCTTCTATAATCCTTAATGTTTTTAAAAGGAAAATTGATCCCTTATTTCCCATTTTGGTTTTATCATATTGAAAATTATTTTTGAAATAGATTGAATATGTGAAATTATTTCATGTGATTACAAATGAATTGTTATTAGTGAATTTTTTTTATCTTTAATATTTTATGTGTTATGATTATGTAATTGTACTTGGACATTTGACATGTGGTTGTGGGGAAAAAAATGATGTGTGGTTCCATGATTAACCATTTATGGGTGGTTATGTTATAAACTCCAATGCATTAGGTATGGATGTCTTCTGTATGGCTATTCAATTTAGTGATATGTGTGGAAGTTGAGATTATAGTTATTCTATTTAACTATGATGATATCCCAAGTTACATTTATATGTTATGTGTGATTTCTATGGGGTTTATGGTAATATTTTGGTTACAAAAGGTTATGAAATGAGCTTTTATTTGGTGAACAGTATTTACTACTTCATAATGGTGAAAATTATTACTTATGATAAAGTATTAATGGTTTACATATTGTTTTGAAAAACTAACGGTTTTCCTTCTTTGTGTATCCCTTAGTCAGATTTTTATACTCATGCAATGTTTTTGAAATGTTTTTCATAGGACTTAATGTGGAATACAATCAAGGATGGGATCATGGAAAAGTCATGATGATTAAAACATTTAACTAAACATGTTTATTTTCTTTTAAGAGTTTTTATTTTATTGAAAAAATGCATACAGAGTAGAAGTGTCTACATGTAATATTCAAATTGTTATGTATATGTTATGACCTAATTATCTAAAGATCTAAACATAAAAAGATCCTAAATGTAAATTATTTAATTAAATCAGGATTATGTAATGTTTAAGTTGGCAGAATTATAATAAAATAATATCAATGGTCATTTAATTGTGTCTATTTAACCAATAATAATAATGTACAACTATATTATTGAATAATTGTGTTGAGATAGAATGCCCATATCACTATATAAATATTTCATTATTATTAAAATTAATTATTCATTTCTATTCTCTCAATGTTCGATATCATTCCATCATGATTTTTTTTTTCTCACTCTCTATTTCTCTATTATGGTGATGTTAGTGGGTGCAGTCATTCAATGGGATCCAGGTGACCCAAAGTGTTGTGTTTTACTATATTTATCCTCTATTTTTCTTCCCATTGTAATATTTTATATTATCTTGATTAATTTTATTGAATAAAATTAATGTTATTAAATAAATAAATAAATTTTTTTGGTTTCTAGTGTTATGATACATTAATCACCACTTCACATTAAATGGTTCTTACGCATATTTTGATAATGGATACCATTTCCTAAACAAAAATTGTGGAATTTTAAAGTATTTTTATGTGATATTGTGGTAAAACATATATATTGACTCTAGTTTTTTCATGTAAGAATCTATAATATTCACAGTAATGTATATGGAACTAGGAACATGGACTGTATTAGATTTCAAGGCCTAGTGAGCCAAAATTGATATTATAAAAATATTAAATACGTTAATATTATTTGTGTGTTTTTTCTAAACATATAGAATAAAATCCAAAATGACTGTTAGTTCTAAAATTTAAGACCATGATAGATTTTGATACATGGGGTTTACCTTAGGTGCGACCTAAAGTCTGTATGTTACAGACGTATAGATGAGGCCTCCATTGGTGGTTATGTTAAGTAGATGAATTAATTAAATAATTTTAATTATCCATTTAATAACCATAACCCAAATTTTACTCTAAATATTCTATTATATAATTTTCCTAGGATATCCCAATAACCCTAGAATATTGGAGAGGATCCTCTAAAATTTTTCAACGGTTGATTGAAAACAGATGATGAACAATGATCAGATTGAGGTGGATCAAGAGGAAAGCAATGCTATGGGACTCATCCTTCATAGGTGAACACATTTTTGACCAATGATCAATTTATATCAAGACAAGACACATTATTTTATTCACGATCCCACTTTATTTCTTTCTAAGAGAATATATATTATATATTTTTATTAACCAGCCCAATCATGTTCTTTGAAAAATCCCTTGGTATGAATTAAATTTATTGAATCAATTTATATTATATTATTCCATGCTAATTCCTCAATCCTTCACTAAATGATCATTGGTCTTGATCTCTAAGATAATGGTGTTCCCCTTAATTGATTATTCATTTACCTCAATATGGCTTCATGTTCTCTTCCATTGGACGGTGTGTTAGTGGTTTTCCTTATCGAGATAGATTCGAGTGCAATAGAACACATAGACACATGGTGGAATTGAAAAACATCGACAGTATGGAACACCATGGACTGATTGAGGTGGTATTATTGGTTTCAGGTGACGAACATGGGCTTTTGAACCCCAAAAAATAATGGGAGTTGAGTTCGAATCTACATGAAAATGATGTATTTCTAATTTTCAGTTAGTGGATGTAAGATATTGATGTTCTTTAGTGAACCCTACCATTTTCGTGTGGTAAAAAACATGGTTTTAAAAATCCAGATGTGCATCGAGGATTTGTGAGGCCTAATTCAGTTTTTACAAATAACCTAACTATATGATATGAATTTTAATGAAAACACAACATGTATCCCCTAACTACAACTCGAGGGTTTCAGGTGATGTTAAATATCACACATCATGTAGGTGGGCCTATACACCATGTGACCCTGCCTGGGAAGCCATACCATGTGCCAACTAGATCACACATAGGGCCCTATTTAGATAAAGACACCGTGTATTGTATTATATGTGTGTGGGCAGGAATACATAGTCATGAAATTATGCTGGTTCTAGACTCCAGATGTTCATTCATGATTTATATCCATGATGGAAAATCCATGTATATAGGCAGGGCTTCAAATCTATGTCTAGAGGAGAATACAACCAGGTTGCATAGTGGTTCTATACACCATGTGGACCCCATACATACAATTTAATCCCAAATAAATATTTTTTCTCATTTATCCATAGTTAGACCATTAATTTTGAACCATGGGTATCCTATACCTGGCATTTTCTCATATAGAAAGTTATAGTGACTGTTGTTGTGGAGCACAAATTTTGATGTGATATGTTTTAAGCATGTCGACTCTTCAAGAGATTTTTGATGATTGTAGTGAAACATTGTGTTCATTGGAGCATTATTAGTGTCATTTATGTTTTTTACAGTAATGTTTGGTTTTTCCCATTCAAATTTTATGAAATCATGGTCATTACTCCCATATTACACTCTGGTGCATATAAGTGTTTTTAATCCCATTTCACAATAGGGATCAGGTTCACAATATTCTACACACATTTTTATCAGGGTTATTACTCCCATGTAACCCCAGGGTTTGGGTTCCCTATATTCTTCACACAAGAAAGGTCAGTACATCCCTTAATACTATAGGGTGTGTGTTCTCTACCTTCGGAGTGGTACCTCCCACCTCCTCGATGTCTAATGGTGTATGATACCTTCATAGGAGTTGTGTCTCCCTCATCTATATAGCACAATTGTAAGGTAATATCCCATATACTAATATTCTATTGGTGTTACATTGTTCACATGGGACACAATGTTGTATCAATTGGGTATAGTGTATAGTTTTTGGGTAATAATCCCTCCACACAGTTCCTTTTATGGTTGTTCCTCATACTGGGCATCAGAGAAGGATCTTGGAGCTATGGGTAGACACAACATTCCTAGCTAGTCTATCGATATGGAGATCCAATTTATCTCTTTGTTTATGTTTATTGTGGATCATATCAATAAATTTATTAGTATTTTATCAAGTTTGGATTGTAATTCCTTCATAGGTTGAGATGACTACTTTTATTGTATTTTTTCTATTTCTCCCTATGGTTTTCGTGGAATCTATCTAGGTATGTATATACTCACCCTACATGGTCTTTTCCCACATTTGTGGTGGGCTACACATATGATGTGATGATCGATGGCGACCTTGGTATTGAATTGGTATACTTGGGTACATTGACCTTGTATGGTGGTCCAAACTATGAGATCAGGAGTCAACCTCTTTATCTAAATTTACCATTATTAATGTTGTTTTTAGGATGGGACATGACTCTAAATGATCATGTATTTTCCCCATTTTTATATTATGTTTTATATTTCATTATTTTATAATGTATTCAATAGATTTTATAACATTACTTGGTTTATATCTAGATGTTTCTGTATTTTTTATCATTCCTATGAACTCATGCATGGAGATGGTAGCGTTTCTACATAAAATTACATTAGAAAAATTTCACCCATTATAGTTATTCCATTTGAATTCTTGTCCCGAACCCTTGGACTATAGAAGCGGGCTTTGGGTTGTGAAAACCCAACATTCCGTCATCTAGATGGGTCCCTTTGGTTTAGGTCATTAAATATTGGTATCATAGTATTTCCTTCCATTGTATAATGTTTATTGTTTTTCCCATATATGTATTGGTTTGGACTTAGGGAAGTGTTTTCCATGTTTCTAAATTGTAGCTTTCAGGTCAGGTAACCCTATGGTGATGCGACAGATGAAGTATCCACACATTAGGACTACGACTACCTGCTTGAGACTTTTAATATATAGACATTGGATATAGGGAATGTGGTACATGCATTATATATGATTAAATTCTTTAACTTTTCTTCTTGAGTCATCTCCCCATATATAAGCATCTAACTTTGTTATGTCTTTTCAATTTTAGGATATCTTTAAGAAAACATTTATCTATGACATAGAAATAGGATTGTAACGACAACCATTTGAGTGATGACTCTCTAGTCTAGGGTAATTATGATATTTAGAATAGTATCAAGGATCCAATTGAGGAGCTTTTTCTAAAGGTAGTAATTCTATATGGGTATCGAGAAACACATCCACCTATCTATCTATAAGGTGACTCACTTTCAATGGGTTATATTGATCATTATTTCCATATGAAATATTCATACATCCTAGATGGTCTGTAATATTGTAGGCATAGTATAATATTTCTTAATGATTTTTAGGTTCTAGGATCACTCATATTATGTGGTTAGATTTACCCTTATACGGTAGAGGCCTTTATGGAGACTATAGTTTATTTTTTCATTTTATATGAGCACTACGAGAATTTATGGTCACGTTTGTGATTGAAATTTTTAAAAAAGTATCTAAGAGTTGGTGGAGTATTGTTAACCAGAAGTATGATAAGGAGATACAATCTTTCGAACAGTTTTATTCCCTATTTCAAGATGGGTTTTATCCCTCTACCATACCATTAGTTCAGGAACATGAGATTCTTGAGGAAGGTTGAGCTATAGAGAGATCATTAATAAGGGAGAATTTGGATGGTGGATTTTATAGTTACTATCATGGATATTTTTCATCTATAACATCTAGTTGGAGATAGTCAATGGAGAATTAGAATAGGATACCACCTCATTCTTAGGCTCATAAATGTAAGTTTGTAGTGCAGCAGGAGCATAATATACTTAGAATCCTTGAAGTTTTGTTGGATATAAATCCACATATAAGTTTCACATGACACTATATCAAAACATTATTTTTTATGGTAGGAAATGTCATAATAAACATGATTCCTCAAACCATCATGATACATTATGAGGGTAGATAATAGGTTTTTATGATTCAGAGACATCAGACACAGTATGAGGTATGATATATGTTCCCTTTTACTTCTATGATATAGTCAATTTTTCTTCAACGCCAATTCCCTATGTTTTGTGTTGTCCCTATATTGTTTTTGAGATATGGACATGGCAATACAAGTATGAGAACTACATTCCCCACTAATATGTGTCCTTCTGACATAGTCCAATACTATAATGGAAAGACAGTTCCACCCAATGTGGATAGTTTCTAGGTCTCGAGTAAGAGTTTCTTTTACTTGTTTTTTATGATGTCATTTTGTTGTGATAAGTATTGAAGTGGGTCCCAAATAAAGTGTATATTTTGTCAAGGAGAATAATTTATTTGAGTAGTGGTGTCTTTTGACCTTGATTCTCCATATGTGATTAGGGTATTATTAGTTTCATGTCTACTATAGATATAGTTTTAGTAGAGAGTCATATGCCAGAATTCCCTTGAAATAGTCTTTTTTTGAAACCTAGTAGTACCATTGGAGTATGTTTTAATGACCATTATGTTGGATTATTCTATATATATTATCATTTATCACAAGTTTTATTAATATTGTGACCAAAATATTTAAGGGAATAGATCCCCACAAAAGTACAAAAACATTTTTTATGTCAGTTTTTTAGCTTTTTGACGTCGGTTTTGATGTGACTTCATTGAGATCATCATAAAAAATATTATTTTACGCATTTTTTATTTACTAAATGACATTAGAAATGGGTTTCAATGTTTTTTCACATAATTTTTCAAAAAACCGATGTGAAATACCTTCTAGAAATGACGTTAAAATGTTATTTGTTAGATAAGTTTTCAAAACCCGACATTAAAATTAATATTTAATGTTTATTTTTTAAATAAATACATGAAAAAAATTTATCATCTTGTATATCATTTTTTATGATTCTATTTAATAGTTCATAGAGAACAATTGGTGTTACAGACCAAAAGTTATGACCATCAGAAATTTGAAATGCTTTTTTCGAGGAAATATTAAATGATCCAATCGTAGCGTCATCTTAGAAGGTTTTTTAGAATCTAAAGGAGGGTTTTTAGTTTTACCATGATATGAAGAGTTATTATAACGACCCATACTTTACATAAATTTTCATTACTTCAAAATTGAATCACACTTTTTACAACATTTAACAAAACCATGAAAGTACCGTATAGGTATAGTGTCTTTAGAAACTGGAAAGCATAAACAACTGGTTCATAAAGAATCTACTTTGCCTCCCATTTATTTAATCAAATCTAGAGTCCCTTTTTAGCATATTATACTTAATAACCTTCTTCCTGACCTGGGGAAATAAAACATACAAAAGGGTGAGCTCAAATGCTCAGTAAGAGTAAACAAAAGAAATATCAATCACATCATATACATAAGCACATATCTTTTGGAAATCATAACCTGCAAAAGAGATAAAAATTTCATAACATGGGATAAATCATAGTAGTGAAATTTAATCCCAATAATCTTGAATTTAAACATGAAACTTTGTGGCATACACACATAATCATTGAGAATCATTTCTTGTTAGTCAAGACTCATTGCCAAGACTATCTTAGTGGACAAAGTCCACTTCTGAACCGAGTTCACTCCTCGTTTCAGTCCTGTTTCACTGAACCGGTTTAACCTGCCGTTCTACCCATTTCTATCTCATGAGATATAAAATATTTACCCAATGCATTGGAGGGAGATATAGGTCCCACCCATCTCATAATGATACCATTCTTATGTGTGCCACAAAATCAGAAAACCATACATCATAGCATAACCCATGTAATAAAAATTGGAATCTTAAACAGCGTGACATCATAAAACAATTCATATAAGATAAAGGAATTCATAAAAATATAATTCCATCACAACATAATCAAATCAAGGTAATAATAGATATAAAAACAAAACCCTTTATTATCATAGATGGAAAATAATTTTGATAAAACACTTGAACTCCATTCTTGAAGAAAATTTCCTTTCTGCGTCCAAAAAACTTTTTCCTTTCTTAACATGTCTTACAATTAAAAAATAAAAGAAGTTGATTAAAAATAAACTTGAAAACATGTAAAGGAATTTTCCTGGAAATAATGTTTTAAAAATCCATTCATGTCGTATAAGTTAAAAAAACATTCTTCATACTTTTGTCGAAAAAGTCAAAATTTACCTCGTACGAAAAACGACAAAAGATTCCTTTCATATCCATTACTAAAAACTCATCTAAGGGTAAAATTGGATTTAAACAATTTTAGGTGGATGGAAATAATATTACATATTGAGGAAACATGGATGTGGATGATAAAATACACCCTAGTAAATTCCAAAGTATAAACAATCTCGGATAAAAATGAGATTGTGATATTTCCCTTACCTTAGGTCCGATTTTCCTCGTAACTGTCCGAACCTCCTATATAATGATTTAAATAATGTTATTGAATTATTCCAGAATCATAATTATTGTTATGATATCATATGTGGTCATATTCTTAGCTTCTTATTAGTAATATTTCATTACAACTGGTTATTCGGGTGTTTATTACTTTTTGTTCTTATGCGTGTTTTGTCGAATAAATTATTATTCTTCTCTTTAGGTTATAGATACCTAATTTCCAGAATTTTATTAGTTTAATATATATCATATTAATTCATTAAATTCATTTATATAATCATTATGCAATGAGGATCATGTAGAACGAGTCGCATCACATCGTGGAGACGATATTCCGTACGTACGCACAAACGATGATATCGTTCCCATGATCATGGTATTGTATTGGAATGTATGCATAATATTTCAGAATCAATATCCCTTTAAAATAATCATATATAGTCATTATTTTCACCATTATACCCATACAAGTAAGGTGGTGGTGGAAAGTAGATTACACCACGGCGTGGAGACGGTATTCCATAAGTACGCACGCGCGGTGATTTCATTTTCCGTAGGATGGATTGATGGTGAAATAGGGTTGTTTCATACTTATAATAACATATCAGTATATGAGTGATAATGATGTTATTACTTCATAATGAAACAACTAAAGATGAAGAAGTTGAAGAAGAAATAAAGATGAAAGAATCGGTAACGGACATTACCTCTTCTTTGAAGTGCTTGTTTGAGACCTCCTTTTAGGGCAATAAAATTGTTCTTTGAAGAAGACCTGGACCTCTAGGATGTCTCTAGGGATGTTGAGAGGAGAAAGTTTCAGGTTTTGGTTGAGCTTTAAGGCTCACAGTGGTGTGAGGAAGAGAGGGACAAGGTTCCCTTTTATAAGGGAGGAAAGGGGCACCTTTGGAATAACTAAAAATATTATTTTATTATAAAGCCAAATTCGGTTTTAAATAGCTCCAAATTGATTTATTTCGAAGCTAAGGTGGGACTAGGTTGAAATACTCTCATCCAATATAATTTAGACAAGTTAGGTTTCTATTTTAACCTTATCATTTAGATTTAACATTAAGTTAAATAATTTTACTTTTACCGTGTCTTCTTGTGTTCTTACACTATAAGGTTAATAAACTTACTATAACAATCCAAACGAACCACAAGTTGTTTATTATTAATATATATATACTTATATAAGTCATGTGGCCGAACCTTAGATTTTTAGGAATAAAATAACAATTAATAATATAATATTTGTTTAAAAAATATTTTATGTCAACTTTGACACTATTTAGTAATTGATTTTTTGTGAAAATCATAACAGAATGATTAGTTCAAAAAACATTAATTACATCAATAATAACATGTCATGTTAACCTATTAAATTAGTGTAATTCATAAAAAGTCTCAAATTACATTTATTTGGGTATTTATAACATCAATTATGTCAATATATCATTACTAAGATAATTACTGCATCATCTTTGTGTCATAAATAAATTAAATTATTTAATGTCTAAAAATTACAAATAAAATACCATTATGTAGGAAATCTTTTCAGATTTCTAATTAATATTTATAGTCGAATTTATCTTATATATAACCTTACATTAAAAATCATTTACTTATTAAACTTTGATTTTAACTATTTTAACCCTTCTTTAAATAAATTAATAATAAATGTTCTAATCTAATCCAAGGGTGCCTAAATGGTCATATTTTATTCATAAGTTTGTTTTTGGTCGAATTACACATATCCAATAGAATTAGGAAATGTGTTAGGGTAATAATAATATCATTTTTACCCTTAATTACCATATTTACTTTTAACCGTGGTAAATATAAGTAAAAAGTTACTATTCACCAAAAATTATTTTCATCTCATTGAACCACATTTTACATATTGAAATCAACAATGTCTCTCGGATTTTTGAAATTCCACCCAAAAAAGTGGCAAAATTATGTTTTATGAAAAAATTCATCCTTTTAACTACCACTTAGTGGTTTCACTATTCATAAAAAATTGAAAGTTTTCAGAAAAATACAAAAATTTCACCCTAGGATAATTTCGATATTCCGAATCCAAAAATGAAGTCCATTTTGAATAATAAAATTTATAAAATTTCAAAAAGTGGTTATTACTATTCATAACGACTAGTTTTAATAATATTTTATTAGCATATCATTGTTTAGTGAAACTCAGTATTGCGTACGACGCAAGCTATCGAGGAAGGTCGTGATTTGGTGTAAATCAAGACAAGCAAGTGTTGTGTGTAGAAAGAGATTCCTTTGATGATTTATATAACATAAAAGTCTTGGGTGTTACATTATACCCCCCTTAAAATGAATTTCTCCCTCAAAATTCTTCACTTTGTAACAAACAGATGGGGATACCTCTCCCTCATCATATCCTCAAGCTCCAATGTATCTTCTTATAATTAGTGGTTCCTCCATAAAACTTTCACCAATCGAGTGTTCTTGTTTCGTAGGACTTTTTCACTATGATCCAGAATCTCTATCGGTTGTTCTTCATAAGAAAGATCCTGCTCCAGCGGTACAACTTCTGAGTTGAGTACATGTGAAGGATCAGGTATGTACTTTCTCAGGAGAGATACATGGAACACATCGTGATCTTGAGAGAGATTCGGTGGAAGCACCAATCAGTAAGCTACCTTCCCAACACGATCCAGTATTTCTAAAGGACTGATATATCTAGGCCTCAACTTCCCCTTCTTTCCAAATCTCATGACCCTCTTCCAGGGAGATATTCGTAAGAACACTTTATCACCTACTTCAAACTCTAGGTCTTTTCTTTGGTTGTTGGCATAACTTTTTTGTTGACTATGAGCTTCTCTTATGTGTTGTTGAATAGATCTGACCTTTTCTGCCATTTCATCAACGAGATCAGGTCCTAATAGCTTTCTTTCCCCAACATCATCCCAGCAAGTTGGAGTCCTGCATTTCATTCCATAGAGAGCTTCATAAGGGGCCATCTAAATACTGGAGTGAAAGCTATTATTATAAGAAAATTCCACCAAAGGTAGGTGTTGATCCCAACCACCTTTGAAATCCATAAAGCAAGTTCTCAACATATCTTCTAGAGTTTGAATTGTTCTCTCAGACTGACCGTCTGTCTAAGGATGTTAAGCAGTGCTGAAACTCAACTCTGTATCCAGAGTATGCTGAAGACTTCGCCAGAACTTCGAGGTAAATCTCGGATCCCGATCAGATATAATAGAAAGTGGTACTACATGCAATCTTACCACTTCCTTTACGTATATCCTGGCAAGCTGATCCAGAGAGAAATCCTCTCTAATAGCAATGAAGTGTGCAGACTTTGTAAGACGATCCACTATGACCCAGATAGGATTATTGCCTTTAGATGTTTTAGGAAGTCCTATGACAAAGTCCATAGTAATGTTTTCCCATTTCGATTCGGGTATGGGTAATGGTTGTAACATCCCTTTAGACTTCTGTCTCTCAGCTTTAACTTGTTGACAAACCAAGCATCGAGAGACATATTCAGCAACATATCTTTTCATGCCATCCCACCAGAAGTACTCTTTTAGGTCCTTATACATCTTTATTCTTCCAGGATGAATAGATAATGAAGAACTATGAGCCTCATCCAGAAGCTCCTTCTTTAATTCGGGGATGGGAGGAATACAAACCCGATTCCTGAACTTTATTATCCCATCACAATCAAGGTTGAATTCAGGAACATTTCTCACCATCTTTTGTAACTCGACATCTTCTTTCTTTGCCTCTTTAATCTTCACATGTATAGATGGTTGAACATTCATTTGAGAAAGATACATTTTTTCCCCTTTCATTATAATTCCAAGATCCATCCTTTGTAAATCCATAAATATTAGATCTTTTGTGATCCTCATCATGGATAAACTAGCATGGTCTTGTCGAATTAATGCATCTGCCACCTTGTTTGCTTTCCCAGGGTGGTAATGAATTGAGCTGTCATAATCCTTAATCAGCTCCAACCATCTTCTTTGGCGTATATTCAGCTCCTTTTGTGTGAAAATATATTTTAAACATTTATGATCAGTATAAATATCACACCTCAAACCATAAAAATAATGCCTCCAAATCTTTAATGCAAAGATTACCGCAACTAACTCTAAATCATGAGTTGGGTAATTTTGCTCATGTATTTTCAACTATCGTGAGTCATAAGCTACCACCATATCATTTTTTAGAAGAACACACCCCAAACCCTTCTTGGATGCATTACTGTAGATCACAAACATTTCTCCACTACAAGGAAATGTGAGCACAGGTGCACCAGATAACCTTCTTTTCAACTCCTTGAAATTCTCTTCACATTCCTCCATCCAAACAGACTTAACTCCTTTCCGAGTAAACTTGGTGTGTGGATTAGATAATCATGAAAAAATCTTTCATAAAACATCAATAATATCCAGCCAAACCAAGAAAACTCTGGATCTCAGTTACTATTTTTGGTCTCGACCATCTTTTGATAACCTCTGTTTTTGCTGGATCCACAGATATCCCCTCTTTTGAGATTATGTGACCCAAAAATGAAACTTTTTGAAGCAAAAATTCACACTTGGTAAATTTGGCATAAAGCTTCTCCTTTCTCAGGGTCATCAATATAATTCTCAAGTGATCTTCATGTTCTTCCTTGGTCTTTGAATAGACAAGAATATCATCTATAAAGACTACCACAAATTGATCAAGATAGTCTCTAAAGACACTATTCATTAAATCCATGAAGATAGTAGGGGCATTAGAAAGACCAAATGGAATCACTATAAATTCATAGTGTCCATACCTTGTACGGAAAGCCGTATTTGGTATATCCTCCCTTTTGACCCTTAATTGATGATACCCTGAACAAAGATCAATCTTGTAAAAGTATTTAGCTCCGCGTAGTTGGTCAAATAGGTCATCAATGCGCGGGAGAGGATATTTTTTCTTGATAGTGATCTTGTTATGTTCTTGATAATCAATGCAGAGTCTCATTGTTCCATCTTTCTTCTTAACAAACAGAACAGGTGCTCCCCAAGGTGACGCACTAGGGCGTATGAACCCCTTATCAATATTCTCTTGGAGTTGCTTCTTTAATTCCTGTAACTCAATTAGGGCCATTCTATAATGTTTCATTGAAATATGCAGAGCATCTGGTACGAGTTCTATTGAAAACTCAACTTCACAATTCGGTGGAAGACCCGGTAATTCCTCCGGAAAGACATCATCAAACTCCCATACAATGGGAATATTCTTAATCGTGAGTTTCTCACCAACCATTTGAGATAAATAACCTTCATTTAGTGGAATCAATACCCATAAAATGGAAGAAATTTCCACTGGAAGGTTATGTTCATTCTTGCATCGATATACGATCATAGATTGATCTGGAATATGAAATGTGACTTCCCTTCTTTGGAAATTGATACGGGATCCATGTAGAGAAAGCCAATACATGCCAAGAATCACATCAAATTCCACTATAGGAAGGATCACAAGATTTTAAGGAAGCACATTCCCACAAACTTTAATCAGAGAAGAATTATAAACTTATGTGCAATTGTTGTTCCATTAGGGGTTGTCACAGCTAACTCAACATCTAACTATTGAGGTAATACGGTGATACCCTTAGAAAATTCTTCAGAAATAAAGGAGTGGGTGGATCCAGAATCAAATAAAACTTTTGCTACTTTAGAGAGGATAGTAAGTGTACCTTTCACCACATCGTTATCGTACTCCAAATCGCTAATAGAAATTCCTTGTGACTTTCCTTTGTCTTTAGCCTTAAGAGTTTGTTGACGTTGACCATCATCATCAACCCTTGGATTTGGGCATTGATGGGAATAATACCCCATCTCCTTGCACTTGAAACACTGAAGTTTAGTAAGGTCATTCTGTGTATCCCTTCCTTTGTTTTAATCATTAGACATCTTCTTCCCATCATTGCGGCATTGAAATGCCCGATGACCTTCCTTTCCACATTTGAAACATTTACTTGTCCCTTTAAGACAACTCCCTCCATGTTTCTTTCCATAATTTGAGCATAAGGGAGATCTCATCTTCTTTTATTTGTGCTCTTTAGATTTTCCTTTGAATTCCATTTTCCTCTTCTTATCAAGCCCATATGACTGATGGGTTACTCCAATCTCCATCTTGACTTTGAGAGCACATCGAACGATTTCCTAGTAGCTATTGATGTCCCTTATGGCTAACACCCATCGAAGACTTGGTTTTAAGCCACTAAAGAATCGACCGATCTTACTCTCAGGTTGGATAATAATACCCGAAGCATACCTTACAAGTCTTGTAAAATTTTCTTTATAAGTACCAACAGATTCATCATCCTTTTTCTTCAGTTCAAGAAACTCTTTCTCCATCTTTCTTCGTAGAATACAAGAGAAGTACTTATTGAAAAATAAGTTCTTGAACTCGTCCCATTCCATGGACTCAATTTCATCCCTTTGCCTCATATTCTTAATAACATTCCACCATTGATCAGCATATCCTTCCAAATGATACACTACTAGGATGAATTTATCATGTTCAGAACATTGAAGAACTGAAAATATCTTTTCAGTAGTACTAATCCATTTTCCAGCAACTAATGGATTAGTAGACCCGCTGAAAGAAGGTGGACGCTGCCTCATGAAGGATTCAACCGAATTTTGCTCCTTCCTTTTCTCGTTTGGAAGTCCTGCATGATTCATTACTTGAGAAAGTTGTGTGAGCATGGCTACATGATTTTTCATTCCGGCTCCCATAACGTTTGGTTTCTCTGGGGGACAATCATTGCATTTCCTGTCGCATTCCGTATTAACACGGTTCCTTCAGGTTCCAGCCATTGACTAAATCCAAGATGAATAGTGTTAGCAACACTAATTATAATAGGAAAACCACATAATCAAGAATAAAATTTCACACTTAAGGTCTTATCCTAGGTTATTCATGGTCATTTCTAAAACACTAATATTGTGTTCTATGCTTAGATTTATCCTTAGGGTTCTTACTAAGACTTTAACATCATAGTTTCCAAAGGTTGACTATACCTTTCCTCTGATACCAAATATAACGACCCATACTTTACATACATTGTTATTAATTCAAAATTGAATCACACTTATTACAACATATAACAAAACCATGAATGGACCGTATAGGTATAGTGTCTTTAGAAACTGGAAAGCATAAACAACTGGTTCATAAATCATCTACTTTGCCTCCCATTTATTTCATCATATCTAGAGTCCATTTTTGGCATATTCTACTTAATAACCTTATACCTGACCTGGGGAAATAAAACATACAAAAGGGTGAGCTCAAATTCTAAATAAGAGTAATCAAAATAAATATCAATCACATCATATACATAAGCACATAACTTTTGGAAATCTTAACCTGCAAAAAAGATCATAATTTCATAACATGGGATAAATCATAGTAGTGAAATGTAATCCCAATAATCATAACATAAATCATGAAAATTTGTGGAATACACACATATTCATTTATAATCATTTATTGTTAGTCAAGACTCATTTCCATGACTATCTTAGTGGACAAAGTCCACTTCTGAACCGAGTTCACTCCTCGTTTCAGTCCTGTTTCACTAAACCGGTTTAACCTACCGTTCCAGCCATGCCTATCTCATGAGATATAAAATCTTTACCCAATTAATTGTAGGGAGATATAGGTCCCACCCATCTCATAATTATACCACTCTTATGTGTGCCACAAAATCAGAAAACCATACATCATAGCAAAACCCATGTAATAAAAATGGGAATCTTAAACACCGTGACATCATAAAACAATTCATATAAGATAAAGGAATTCATAAAAATATAATTCCATCACAACATAATCAAATCAATGTAATAATAGGTATAAAAACATAACCCTTTGTTATCTTAGATGGAAAATAATTTTGATAAAACACTTGAACTCCATTCTTGAGGAAAATATCCTTTCTACTTCAAAAAAAACTTTTCCTTTCTTAACATGTCGTACAATTAGAAAATAAAATAAGTTTATTAAAAATAAACTAGAAAACTTGTGAAGTATGATTCTTGGAAATAATGTTTTAAAAATCCATTCATGTCGTATAAGTTAAAAAAACATTCTTCGTACTTTTGTCGGAAAAGTCAAAAAGTACCTCGTACGAAAAACGACAAAAGATTCCTTTCATATCCTTTACTAAAAACTCACCGAAGGGTAAAATTGGATTTAAAAAATTGTAGGTGGATGGAAATAATATAACATATTGGGTAAACTTGGATTTGGATGATAAAATACACCCCAGTAAATGCCAAAGTATAAACAATCTCGGATAAAAATGAGATTGTGATATTTCCCTTACCTTAGGTACGATTTGCCTCATAAGTGTCCGAACCTCCTGTATAATGATTTAAATAATGTTATTGACTTATTCCAGAATCATAATTATTGTTATGATATCATATATGTTCATATTCTTAGCTTCTTATTAGTAATATTTCATTACCACTTATTATTCGGGTGTTTATTACTTTTTGTTCTTATGCGTGTTTTGTCGAATAAATTCTTATTCGTCTCTTTAGGTTATAGATACCTCATTTCCAGGATTTAATTAGTGTAATATATATCATATTCATTAAATTCAATTCATTTATATAATCATTATTCAATGAAGATCATGTAGAACGAGTCGCATCACATCGTGGAGACGGTATTTTGTACGTACGCACGAGCAATGATATCGTTCCCAGGTTCATAGAATTGTATTGGAGTGTATGTATACTATTTCAGAATAAATATCACTTTACAATAATCATATATAGTCATTATTTACACCATTAAACCCATCCAAGTAAGGTGGTGGTGGAAAGTAGATTACACCATGGTGTGGAGACGGTATTCCGTACGTACGCACGCGCGGTGCTTTCATTTTTCGTAGGATGGATAGATGGTGAAATAGGGTTGTTTCATACTTATAATAAAATATCCATATATGAGTGATACTGATGTTATTAATTCATAATGAAACAACTAATGAAGAATAAGTGGAAGAAGAAATAAAGATGAAAGAATCGGTAACAGACATTACCTCTTCTTTGAAGTGCTTTTTTGTGACCTCCTTTTAGGGCACTAAAATTGGTCTTTAAAGAAGACCAGGATCTCTAGGATTTCTCTAGGTAAGTGGAGAGGAGAAAGTGGCAGGGGTTTTCTGAGCATGAAGGCTCAATGTGGTGTGAGGAAGAGAGGGGGGAGATGCCCTTTTATAAGGGAGGAGAGGGGAACCTTTGGAATAACCAAAAATATTATTTTTTATAAATCCAAATTCGGTTTTAAATAGCTCCAAATTGATTTATTTCGAAGCTAAGGTGGGGATGGGTCGAACTCCTCTCATCCAAGAGAATTTAGACAAGTTTAGGTTCCTATTTTGACCTTATCATTTAGATTTAACATTAAGTTAAATAATTTTACTTTTACCGTGTCTTCTTATGTTCTTACACTATAAGGTTAATAAACTTACTATAACAATCCAAACGAACCTCAAGCTGTTTATTATTAATATATATAACCTTATCTAAGTCATTTGGCCGAACCATAGATTTTTAGGAATAAAATAACAATTAATAATATAATATTTGTTTTAAAAACTATTTTATGTCAATTTTGACACTATTTAGTAATTAATTTTTGTGAAAATCATAACAGAATTATTAGTTCGAATAAAGTTAATTAAATCAATAATAACATGTCATAGTAAACTATAAAATTAGTTTTATTCATAAAAAGTCTCAAATTACATTTATTTGGGTATTTATAACATCAATTATGTCAATATTTCATTAATAAGATAATTATTACATTATCATTGTGTCATAAATAAATTACATTATTTAATGTCTAAAAATTTCAAATAAACTACCATTATGTAGGAAATCATTTTATATTTCTAATTAATATTTTTAGTCGAATTTATCTTATATATAACCTTATATTAAAAATTATTTACTTATTAAACTTTGATTTTAACTATTTTAACCCTTCTTTAAATAAATTAATAATAAATGTCCTAATCTAATCCAAGTGGGCCTAAATGGTCATATTGTATTCCTAAGTTTTTTTTTTGTCGAATTACATTTATCCAATAGAATTATAACATGTGTTAGGGAAATAATAATATCATTTTTAACCTTAATTACCCTATTTACTTTTAACCGTGGTAAATAAAAGTAAAAAGTTACAATTCACCAAAAATTATTTTCATCTCATTGAACCACATTTTACTTACTGATATCAACCGTGTCTCTCTGATTTTTGAAATTCCACTCACAGAAGTGGTAAAATTATGTTTTATGATAAAATTCAGTTTTTTAACTACCACTTAGTTGTTTCATTATTCATCAAAAATTGTAAGTTTTCAGAAAAATACCAAAATTTAACCCTAGGATAATTTCGATATTCTGAATCCAAAAAATGAAATCCATTTTGAAAAATAAAATTTATAAAATTTCAAAAAGTGGCTATTACTATTCATGATGTCTATTTTTAATAATATTTTATTAGCATATCATTGTTTAGTGAAACTCGGTACTGTGTACGATGCAAGCTATCGAGGAAGGTCGCGATTTCGTGTAAAGCAAGCCAAGCAAGTGTTGTGTGTAGAAAAAGATTCCTTTGATGATTTATATAACATAAATGTCTCGGGTGTTACAGTTATTAATCATTATAATTAAATAATAACTATTAAATGGTCTCACAATTAAGAAAACTACTCATAAAAAATTTAAATCATGGAAAAATAATTACAAATATATTGATGAGATCACAAAAAGAAGAAATAGTGGATTCGTGTGGAAGATCAAATAATTAGATTTGTTGTAATGAGGATGGTTAAAAGAAATGATCATTAAATTGTATATCAATTAAGAAAACTATTCATAAAAAATCTAAATCATGGATAAATAATTACAAATACCATGACGATATCATGGAAAGAAGAAATAGTTGATTCACATTGAAGATCAAATTAGTCGAGTTAGAGGAATGATTATGGTTGAAAGAAATGATCATTAATTTATGATATATGTATAATTAAAACATATATTTGTGATTATAAAAGAAAATTAGGTATTAAAAATTTTAGGTGGAAATTGGAAATTTCAATGTCACGATGTAAAAAAATTGGAATTCTGCATTGGTGAGATATTAATATTCTCTTTCATGTCCAATTTATGATAAGTGTTATGAATATATATTAAAATTTTCACTAATTTTTCTGCATCAGTTATTTAAGAACCGATGTGAAAAATTTATTTTCATGACTTTTTCACGTTGTTTATTTAATAATGGGCGTTAAAATGTATTTTTCACATTGGGTATTTAATAAACAACATGAATTTTTTTTACAAAACTGTAGTTCATTTCCCAAGCATCAATTAAGAAAGGTCACATATCTAAAAATGAGTTACATATCAAAATTAATAGACATCGTAAGATCATCGTCTCTAAATGAAGCCATAGGGAAGGACAACTTCTAATGGGCATAACTTTTGATCCGTAACTCTGTTCGAGATCTGTGACTTATCAATTCGAATCTCTGGAAATGAACTAATTGTTTTTAAACATTTTTCTTATTTTTTATTAAATAACCAAAGTAAAAAAAATACATTTTTAACTTCGTTTATTAAATAATCAACGTGAAGCTATCCTGGAAATTGACTTTTCACATCAGATATTTAGTACCGACATTGAAATTTATGGAATTTTTTTTTCACATACGTTATTATATAAAAAATGTGGAAAATTAACAAAAATGGACTTCTATGATGGGTATATAATAACTGATGTGTAAAATCAATTTTTAGATATTTTCACATCAGTTATTAAAAACTGACGTGAAAAATGGTGACATTAAAAATTGATTTCGTACTAGTTCCAAAAAATATCATTCTATATTGGTAGTGGGAACCAATGATTTTTTCCTCAGTATATATTGGTTTTTTACCATCCATGATATGATGATTTCTACTACTGATTATAACAATGTTTCTGGTTGTTAGGATGGTTTTTTAAAAATTAGAAAATGAGTGATCTCTTGGTAGGGTAGGAAGAGTTCATTAAAAGAAGGTTATAAACTATTTCTTATAATATTGGATAGTATTATGCTTGGATAAGATGTGGACTTGAGAATAAGGTTTTCTCTGTTCCTTAGAGGAGAATAAGGGAACCTATCTTGAGAATTTTTTAGGTTTACCTCCACATTGAGTGTTTTTTAATGTAGTTTCCCTAGGGATGACTCAATATTTATTCTACCATATCAGATAACCATGTGTAGCTATGAGAGATGGAGGTGTGGTTTGAAGAGTCTACAGAGTGGGGGATTATTAATACCTAGTGTGTATTCTTGTGTAGCCCTATGTTTTTCACCTAAGAGGTGTATGAGAGCTTGAGGATAGTTGTGGACTGGTGTCACCTATTCCATGTGACTCTCTGGAAAGAGTATCCACCCCAAAAACCAATGACCTCTTCACATGATGGTTGGAGCAGAAGTGGACCACCGAGCTTGACCTTGGGTTGGGTTATCACTAGCCCTAGGATTGAATGGTGGATGTATTAATTGTAACATCCTATAGATAATTTTATTGATTTGAGTACTTGGTGATACCCTTTGGCATGTTGAATAGCCCAGATGATTTCACATGACACATAGGCTAGATCTTTAACACTTCTCGGATCAGTTCATGGTCATATTCTCGGATGGTACCCTTTTTTTCTCCATGTCATAGTTTAAGCATGTGATACACATGAGGATAATTATAGACATTCATCAAGAGTGTCACTTATATGTAATCTCTAATGGAGTTAGTTCTTGGTTCGATGATCAATTTCTCATGTTATGTTTCAAAAGAAACGAGAGTTTCAGTAGAACCTATAGATGGTACATACGATTTCACTTGAGGGATACCTAGGGTGTGGTTGTGGTAGTAGATTCTCATAGTGAAGTATTCCTCCCACTGTTATCGAGAAACGTGATAAGGAATTTGTCCTCTTTTCACTTAAACATTGCGAGCGACGGTGGTGAAATGTACTTCAAATTAATGGTTATTACTCTTCCATTTCTTTAGTATGTTATAGAGGCATGACAAGAGGATAAGAACTCATTGATCATTCCGGACTAGATATCCACTTGATACATTCTCAATGGGTCCCCTAAAGGTGGGGAGTATGACATCCTAATTCAATTAATGTTTTTGGTATCAATAATACTATTGGAAAATGTGTTGAGGAGGTTATTCTTCCTTAATAGTAGCCTCAATAGAAGGATGGTTTTATCGAGACCATTTGGATTCTTTTTTTTCCTTGGATTTTGATTCTTGTTAATATGTAGATCTCTGGATGTCTCGCCTACTTATTGGTGGATATCGAGGAGCTAGGTGGATGTTTAAATTAAATAGTGTATTTGTGGTTCTCATGATGGGTATTCCACAAATGATGAGAGGAAATGATAATTATTGGGTGACTATAGATTAATTCACTAGTTTGATCTACTTCTAACCCATCTAAGTATATGGAATAATACAGTGTTTGGGATTCCTGTGTATGGAGGAGATAATTTGGCTTAATGGAATTCCATTAATGACCAGTCAATCAATGATTCTCACTTCATGTTATGATTATATATGGAATGAGGGAGTCCTTTGAGGAACATATTCTCTTGATCATGGTGTTCTTACCAAAGATAGATATCTTGGGTGAGTAGTCTGTTCAGTTCAGGATAAAATTATTCATGATTACATGTTAGCTTTGGGGCCATATTAAAGTGGATCACCAACCATCAGTGTAGTGTGGATTGCAACAGTTATCACTCCACCATCATTATAACACCATTTTATTCCATGTATGGGAGACCCTACAGGTAACCACTACACCTATCAAATCTATTTGGATTAAGTAAATATAGTCCATTGGTTGGTTCAAGAGATGGTTGTGAAAGTGGTGTAGTTCATACAGGGGTGGATGAGGGAATCCTGGAAAGAGTTAGGATCCCATTGTGGACTATTTATGGTGGCATTTGGAGTTTGATGATGAGATAATATGTGCCAAGATATCTCACTATGTCAAGGATCAAAGGTTTTTGTCCCAGACAACATGTTATATCTAAGTAATGTAGGTCCTTTCTTTAGTTACTACGTCGAGATATCATGGTGGGTTACTATTTTACCTTTGGTTTGTAGTAAGACCATGGTTTTAGTATTTCCACTTGTCACATCTGAAGAGATGTGTAATCCCATAATTGCATTGTATAATTTAGGATAAACAAGTGCCTTCCAGTATACAACACATATGTTTGTGGGAAATCTCCTAAGAGAGGAATAGCTAGATAAAGGCTTAGTATCCACACAGTTTTGTTAGATTATGCTTTTTTGGGATGAAAATCCTTGAATGTGGGAATGATTTAGTGACTCTAGTTTTGTCATTAAAGACTTTTGAATATTCATAGACATATTTTTGGAAATAGGCATGGAGATGACATGATATTCTGAGGCCATGTGGGCCCAGAATTGTTATTATAAAATTATTAAATACATTAATATCATGGACACTAATTTTCCCCAAAAATTATAATAAATCTCAAATAGAGAATCATAATAAAAATCAAAGACCACGATTGAGTTTTTAAGGTGGGGTTTACCCAAGGCGCAGCCTAAAGGTTTTATCACCAGGCATTTGGATGAGGCATCTATTAGTGGTTATCTTAAGTGGATAAATTATTTAATTTAACTAATTAATTAATTTGATAACTTTAACATTATTAATTCATTAAATATAATATTATAGAAATTTTCTAGGTTTAGTTGCATAACCCTAGGAGATTTTAGAGGATCCTCTAACGTTCTTTATTGGCGGCTCAACATTGGATGAAGAACAGTGGCCATATCAAGGTGGGTCAAGAGGCATAAAACATAATGGGACTCATCATTTATATGATAATGTGTTTTTAACCAGTCATTGATCCCAATCTATTTAGGATATAATATATTATCGATTATCACACTTATTTCATTAGTAAACCATGGATTCGATATTGGATTCCAAACTAGAAAAATATCATTATTCATGAAAGATATTTTTACAAATAAATTTGATTAAACCATTTTATATTGTTTTAGTCCGTGATAATTTCTTGATATTTCACTCTTTGATATTTTTTTTAATCATTTTGACTAATTATGTACCCCTTCATTTCTTATGAATTCTCCCCACTTATTCTTCCTGTTGTTTGTCATTGTCCCATGTGGTTGTGCTTTTATTTTCTATGTTGGATTATAGAATGAATGACCCATAAAATACATGAGTTAAATATGAATGATGGGTATTATATAACCTTGGGGGGGTAATAAATGTTGGATCATGGTTTTTAGGTGATCTCTATGGATTTTGGACCCCCAAATAGTAATAGGAAGATTGATGAAATCTCTATCCAGGTGATGGATTTTTTATGTTCGGCCATCAGAGGCTGGATATCAATGTTCACCGGTGACCCCCACATTTCTTGGTAGTTAAATTATGGTTTTTTATATATTTAGATGTGTTCAATATGCATCAGTCCTTCATAATTTTACGAAAAAATACCCCTCTACATGTGGTGTATTCGAATGAATACATGAAGTGTATTCATCATACTATGGTGCTAGGGTTTCAGGATATGACAAATATCACATGCCAGGTAGGTGGTCCAACACTCCATGTGACCTTAAGTAGTATGGAATGCCATATTCTAGTTATCATATTCCTGGGTATCTTTGTGGATAAACACACCATGTACCAGAGAACAGGGAACCTGAAAGAATATACAGGCACATGTTGATGCACATCCAATACCTCAGGTGGTCATACACAACATGTATCCCGGAGAGCACACTATGTATTGAGGCGTGGATTCTAATAAATCCGTAAAGGAAAACATGTGTGGGTAGAGAAGTGGGTCCACATGCTGTGTGGACCCCATAAATTTTATGTACTCCAAATTGAATATTCTTTGACTCATTTATCATTTTTTTGTATTTTTTTCTCAGAAGTCTCATGTCATAATTTTTTTCATTTTTAATTACATGTTGGACTTTGTTGTGGTATAATAATTTTGATTCATGATTTTCCATGAGTGTCGCTTATTCAGGTGACATTTGATTATGGTGGCAACTAGGTGTATTTTTCAGATTATTATTGGGATCAGTAGTCTCCTTTTAAAAGATGGTGTGGGTTTTCCATACCATAGAATATATATATGGATCATACACCCATATTAAAATATTTCGTGGGTTCCCAATATTCTATAAAAAGGAGGTATTGGGGTAAGTAACCAACTTTCACACCAGGGTGCAGGTTCCCTTTATTCTTTACCCATGTTTTACTGAGGTCAATACACCTCTATCCAACTAGGGATATGGTTCCCCTTATTCTTTACATAGGTATGTTCAATACCTCCCTTACTGCTATAGGTAACATGTTATATAACTATTGAGAGGGCCCCATCTCCTATCAGTGTCTTTATACTTCTTTTGTGTGTGGCTACTCCATAAGAGTTGTGTCTCCCTCAACTATGGTTCACAGTAGTGGGGAATGGGGCCCTTCACTCATATTATGCTAAGGTTTCATGGTATACATGGATTATAGTTGTGGATCTATTGGATGTAGTAAATAATGTTGGGGTGTAGGCCCCTTCACATGGTTCTTTGTGTGGGTGTGAATGATTTTGGGAATCATAGATACACCTTGCAGCTGCAAGTGGACTCATCATTCATTTTTTATCTATGAAGATGCATATTCCCATTATCTCTTTATTTGGTCATATTACTAATCATATTGATATGTTTATAGATTTTGGATGAGTTTTTAATTATCATGCCTTCATGGGTTAATCTTACTACTTTTATTATATTATTTCTATTTCTCCCATTGATTTTTAGGGTGTCCTACTTGATATGTATATACTCAACCATGCATAGGATTTCCCACAAATGTTGTATATTATGAAGATGATGGGAATAGAGATTGTGACCTTGGTGGAGCTTTGGGATACATGGTTAGAATTAAAACATATATTGGTTGGTACTAGGAGATCAGGACTTGGGGTGTCTCTAAGTTAATATATATTATTGTTGTTGTATGGTTGTAACATCACTCCCATTGTTCAGGTCTTTTCCCCATCTTTATACAACAATTTTTATATTTTCATGCTCAAATGTTTTTACTAGATATTACTAATTATTTTAAAGTTGAAATATTTTTTGAGAGGATTTGACTCATTCATTATCTAAATAAGAAGATTACATATGTCTAAAGTAAGTCAATTTTCAAAATTCCCATCCAAATAGGGGGAATAATCCATTCAGTAAGTCATCAACTATATTAATATCATCAAAAAATATATTTTTCTTGACAAGACCTTCATTAAGGAAATTGGATTCCATATATGTTTTCACGATGAAGTGATTTTTGTTTGATAGGGAGTCCAAACATTTGATCCACCTAAGTGTAATATTCCTTGAAAAATTTATTTGGAAAGCTCTCACTACATGAACAGTGGTGAAAGAGTGACACTAAATCAAAATATTTTGACATCCCGTTGTCTAGAAAATGTCAACTAAATTTATTAATCTATGTATTTACACCTCCAAAGCTAAAAAAATCCACATATACCACGAATAAATCCTATAACCTCTCCTTTTTAATTTCTTAATACAACCCTAATACTTGTAGGACCTAGGCTGCCTCTTGGGGCTCCATTCAATAAGTAGAGAAATACAAACAATTTAAAATGTTATGTGAGGTGTAGGGAAGTTACCATCCACTCCAGTTTTTCAAAGTACTAAAAGAACATTAATTATGTTGTGACATTGGCCAAGTTGTAGTGTGTTTGAATTATTCATAGATTCCACTATGAGAATAAAATCCATTTGAATATTCAATTATTCATTTTTGTTAATGATTTTATTTTATATTAACCATATGAGACGAACAAATTATATATGGGCTTCATGTTACAATTTTAGTAAATGAAAAAATTGGAAACATGGGAATTGGTGGCCATATATCATTGTACATCATTACAATGTAGAAGATGTATTTAAAATAGATAATAAACTATATTCTACCAGCCTAAGGTAGTTCCACTGGTCTAAAAAATGGAACGATGTACTCCATGTGTTGGTGATTGATATTGCATCTAGAGAACTATAAAATTCCAACATCATGTAGACAAGAATCAACCATAAGTTTCAATTGAAAATTTATCTATAAAATAATAAATCAAAAGGGTGGAATCCAATTCCTAATAATTTACCCAATCCATAAATTATAGTTTTCATTCATTATTTTCTAGTTGAAAATATTTATTGTGAGAATTACATTAACATCTTGTTCCCAGATCATAAAATCATCTTTTTGAATAAAGTATTTTTGATTTACCACTACTCTCACTATTTTAGTAAGAACATATGATTATTCTTCCAGTTGTTCTATAATTGAATCATTGAGATCCCCCACCAGGTCACTTGAGTTCAGGATATATAACAAAGGAGACCCTTTCCAATTTTCAAACTAGAAATTGAGGGAAGAATTCCTATTAACTAAGTAACCAGCATTAGAAATGATGATACAAAAGGGTACTTTGATAGCTATCTAGATAATGGATTCCACATAATTTAATTTCCTAGCTATAAGACTGTATATAAATTTAGACATTATGAAATCAAGGATCCTATATTTCACATTAAATATTATCCATGTAGAATGTTCCTAAAGGGATAAATTGAAATTACATAAGCCCTTGATCCTAAGACCCATAAGGGAAATGGGTTTCCAACATTATTTAATGCATGATTCATCTTAAGATGTTATTTTTAAAATATTATTCATCTACACTTTTTCATGGAGATTGTTTTCTGAATTCATAAAGATACATTAGGAAAACGAATATAATTTTATATAGGAATTCTTTGTGACTGTTGTTAGACCCTAGCCTATGGACGTGGGCTTGGGGTTGTGAAGGCTTAATCTTCTATTGGCCACGTGGGCCTCGGTTGGTTTGGTCATTAAAACATAAGAATAAATTATGAACAGGCAAGGGTTATTTTATTTAAATAAGAATATTTTTTAGTTTTTATATTATAGTTTAATTAATATAAATATTTCACTTAATGTAAATGAAGCTTTGATGTTACATTCATTCATCCATCAAAAATATTATCCTAAAAATATTTATGGACAATAATTTGTTAAAAAATATGGGTGGATCTTGGTCATAAATTATTTTGGTTCCCAAATTATTTACCATATTTTATGATTTCTCCAAGGTGAATTTAATTTTTGTGTCATCCAATTCCATAATAAATATTATGTACTGTTAAGTATCCAGATAGTCTCTTCATAATTAGATAAATCATGTTCCAATTATATTATATTGGAGGGGATAACAAACATTGGGTATAGAATATAAATCCTTAATAATGATATATATAGGACATCATATAGTATAAAGAGGATTGATTTCATTTTCAAATTATAAGTGAAAACTCCAACTCATTCTAGAAGTTCAAAAGGCCCGATGTACCAAGGGAGCAGTTTCCCTTTCTTACTAAACTGTTAATACCATTTCATTGAGATAATTTCATGAAAACATGAACTATGATGATCCCATGTACAAATTTCATTTATTTTCTATCTGTAAATATGTGTTTTGTAACATTGAGTAATGTTAATGACACATCGAAAATTTTTATAGAATAATTTAATGGCATTGGATGTCATGCTTGATAAATTATTCTTTTAAATAGTGTTAATTTATAAACTTCTCTAAATGTTTAAATAACATGTTATAGTGGGTAGAACATTATCTACACAAATATTTATGAATTAATTTCTATCCACTAATGGTCTTTGAATAATTATGAAGATATTTTAATAAAGAGAAGTCCCAAAATAATAAAGTCTATAAAAAATATATTAATATTTTTATATAATGAATTTTTTTATGATGTGGCTAAATGTCTTGGTATTTTATAGGTTGATTTAATAAAAGTGTTTTTCCATGGGACTTAAATAAAAAATTATAAAATCATACATTCTAAAAGGGATAAATCAATCAATATTATTGTGGGAGGTATATCAATAATAAGGGAGATTTAGCTCATGTATGACTTCATGGTAGCACATATGAGTTCTTATAGTCTAACATGTGAGCAAATTACACTAGTATGGGAGCACATTGGTGTGTTCATGGCATGAGAAGAGCATGCATGGTTGTTCTGAGGGGAATTCAAGGGTGTTTCATGAAATATGATGGTAAGGTGTGTATAAATTTATTCAGGTGTCAAACTATAGTGTTGGCATGAGAAGAGGAAGGGACAAAAAGTAATATAAAACATTACTCAATTTTTTTTATATTTGATGTGGGATTGGTGTGGAGTGGGTAGAATTTACCTTTTTAAAAAAATGGATTTATGATGCACCACAATATTTTTACCAATCCATCATTATTGTTTCCTCTTTATTTGTACCATCTTCCTCTTTCAACGAAGCATGGAATGATTTAAATATGTGATGTATATGTAACACTAACGATCATTACATGCACTGAGAATTATATCTTATGATGTGGATGATCACAAGGGATTTAATGTAGCTCAAGAAATAATAGATAGTGTTGTTTTAGGTGTTTCATTAGATTATGATGTGTATGAGTATATTTAAATGATGATATATTTATACTATGGAAGAATCAAAAAAATTCTGTGATTATTCATGTGATATTAAAGTATTCATGAGATTTTTAACTCATGAAGGATTATTCCAACTATGTGAATATTCCATGATTCTAGGCATCATCATAAAATAATAACAAAAACCCAAAAAATGTGAATTAAAAAACTAGATTTTTGAGAATTCAATTTTATAGAATGATTGGAGATGTTATTATAAAAATTTGACACAACATGAAACTAGGAGGAGAGGAAGTGGAGAATTCACCTATAAATTCTTGGGAACCAAGGGATATAGATATTTTTTTCATTCATATTTGTGAGTGATCTCATTTTCTAGAGAGAAATAGAGCATCTACATGTTACATTTTAAGAAGGCAAGAGTGTTCCATTAATATCTATATTTTAAAACAAGAATCATTGTGATGATAATGTTTTTATTTATAAAATACTTTATGATATATGAATGAATGATAATATATTTTGGGTATAAAATATTATGTGAAGGATTAGTATTCTTCAACATGAATAAAAACATCGTGAAGATTATATATCACTTATACTTATGCAAAGAAAGAATATAATATCATTTAATCATTTGATAAATGAATAATAGTGAGATAGTATGGTTAAATAAGTATATTACGAGATGAAGAAGATGTAGTGTCACATAATACAGTTTTGTGAGGAAAGTTAAAGATGTGATATGTGAAGAACAAGAATGATCTATGCATGAATACATTAAATACAATGATATTATATGATAATAATTCTTCGTAAAAATTTTACACGACAATATTGGGGCCTCAAGAAGAATATTAATAAACACATGAAACATTAAATTCCTTAAAAATAGAAGATAAAATAAAAGGATACAGATACTACAGTTTAGTGGTGTGTGAACCAAATTGTGAACTCATTTGTTCAGAGTAGATTAGAGAAGCCATATTTTATTTTTTATGGAGATTGAGACCTTACATTCAGAAGAAAATAAATATCAATGAGATATAAATTTTTTAATGGTTCTTTTAATTGATGGTGTGAATTTTTAATAGTGATTATAAATAGGATTTTCATGTGTGGACTTGAAATTAAATGATTCCAACTTGTACAATACATTATTAGGATGAAATAGTTGAATACCTATTCGTGGGAGTTTAGGAAAACAATTATGAATTGGTATGATTCTAATACAAACAAGAAAATAATTTAAAATGATATATCAAATAGAGGAAGATAGTGTAAATAAGACTAGTGGTATTCTAGTCTATATGTACCATAATTGGATGTCCCAATATAATCATTATTTATTAGACATCACAGAGTTTATTTGTATCTAATTTTAGGATATTTTCAGTATTTCAAATCACTTTTAATTTATATTATATAATCATATTACTAGTTCATCCATAACATACCATTCATATAGTCACCCACTTTGGGGATGAATATTTTTAAAGTAAATTTCTTTTTAGTTATTAAATTTTATTGCATACAACATATGTGAGACATTAAATAATGAGGGATCAATAACTTCATTGATTATAAAGTTTTATTTGAAAAAAAGAAATTATAAAACAAACATAATGAATTAATCCCTCACAATATTAGTAATATTTTAACATAGCAATTAAGTAATGAATAATATATTTTCATATCCATGTATATTTATGAATTAGATAGTGTTTTATAGGCATAAAATGAGAATAAATCTAATCTGAAGCACAAAATACTCTAAAAGATTGTTTTACCTCCTTTTGATGGAAAACCATTTGTAAATATAACTTTTGACAATTTTATATACTCTATTTGTCAAAATATACTTATTATTTAAAATTGGTACATTTAAATTTACTTTGGATAAAATTTTGGTATTTTTCTGACAATGCTCATTTTTTCATGAATAGTGAAAAATACTGCATTTTACTTCAAAACTACATTTTCATCCAATTTAATTATATGGATATATTATCTTTTTAAATGGTTTTAAAGTGTAATTATAATATATTTTTATAATTTAATTCAATGGTGGTCATTATAATTACTTTCATTTTGAAATTGGAAATAAACAATTGTTAATTTTTTTGATAGATATTGTTTCTTAAAAACATGCTATTTGTTTTGACAACGATAATTATTTTTAAATTATTTACTAGAATTTCTATGTTTGGAATTTTGTAAAATGGATTCCATATTTTCAATCATGAGATCCAAATTATGTAATTAAGACTCTTTTTTTGGACATTATGAATAGTCACGACAGTAATTATCTTTAATTATCGTGATAAATTAGTAATCAGGTAGTTAAGGTTAATAAAATAATATCATCATAATATAAAATGACAAAAAAATGTGTCCAAATAATTTTTTTGAGTCATGGACGACCAGGGTAAGCTTTTTACCGAACATGAGGGACCATGTAGTCACATGGGTGTAATAGTGACATTTATGACATTATTTTTAAAAAGAAGAGAAATATAACAAAGGTTTTTATATCCTAAGTAAAAAAATTAATTTTGTTTACATAAATTATATCTTACACTATAAATAGTAATTGGAAATCTAAAAATATTTTCTACATCATGGTATTTTTTTATAATTTTTAGACATTAAATAAATAAATTTATTTATGACACCATGATGATGTAGTGATTACCTCATTAATGAACGATTTAAATAAAATGAAAAGATAAGGTAAAATCTAAGACTTACACTTGTCTAAAACAAATTTTATGGGTGGATTTCAAACCCTTATCACCTTATTCTTAAAATATATCATTTTGGGACCTTGAAAATCTGAAAATAATATTATAATAAAGTAACATTTTAATACTTTCCGAAAGTGACCATCCTCCCTCTTATGAAAGGTCCCCAACTCTACCACCTTACTCACACCTCTCAAGCCCTTGGATCATCCACCCTCTACTCCTATTATCTCTAAAAATCCCTATATTATTCCTAGAAGCCTCACTTTTGGCACAAGTCTTTCCAAGGAAGCCTTTGTCTCAAATCAAAAAGAGTTACCTGATTTAGAGGTAATGTCTTCTCTCAAGTTTCTTCCTTTTAATTTATTTCTTCACTCAGCACTATCTTTTTATTATTTGATCCCACAAAAAAAAGTATCCTCAATAGTCTAAGATGTTTTTATGATATGTATTTTACCTACACTTACACACACCTCAGTCAAATGGTTAAAAAACATATTGTTTCTGTGGGTGGCAAATTATTGCCTCACGAAATGATGATTGATCATACTTCTTTTAACACCTTCCATGGTGGCCATTATTATGTCACTATATTTATATATGATATATATGGTATTTATTTTTTCTATATGCATCTGAATTTTATTTTAAAATCACATTGTTATGATTTTCATGTTGTGGAACTGCGATAATTTCATAGGAGGAAGTGTGGACTACCACCCCCTCAAGTGATGTGACTCATTCATGCCAAACATGGAATTTATAAAGAATGTAATTAATGAACCTATGTTACATATATAACATATATATTATACTAGAATTATAATATATATATATGTCTCATTTATTTTTAATTCCTTTAATATGATAAAGAGATGAATGTAGCGTTCATGCGTACGTACGACCTACCATCTCCATGAACAATGCATTTTATTTTTTATCTCCAAATGTTATGGAATAGTATAAAATGAATATATAATGGATATATATGATATTTTAATTATTAATACCATTATGGGGATGATTTACTTATAACTACATGGGAAATTCTTTTCAAACTAGTTCATTTTTGACTCATGTACCGAACATCAACAAAACGTATGATATGAACTCACATAATTAACTAATTATAATAACATGATAATATGTGATATTTATTGAAAAAAAATCTTTAAAGAAGTCCTTAAGAAATTATAAATTTACCATGTTTATTATTCAGGAATATAATGGATGAACAAAAACAAGTCAGACTTAAGGTAAGGGACTTCGTCTCCATCTCCTTTTGTTGAGGCATACATCAATTTATATACGACCTTCTTTTATTAATTGTATAATTAACCCTTTTAACTGCTAATTTCATTCAAAAGGAATGTTTTTACACAAAGCATTTTACAAAATGAAAAAAGGAAAGTTTTTGTTTTACCTATGCAGTGACAATGACTTCTCTGCCGCCGTGACCATTATTTGAGTTTCGGCTTCCTCTACAAGCCTTAACATTTTAAATGAAAAATAAATACCATGTTTTACTTTTAATTTATTTTGGTATTGAAAATGGTTTTGATAATGTGTTGATTCTATCAATTTGTTGTATTGATATCTTGTGATTAAAAATATGGAAATGTTTTGTTCCCTTTATGCATGTTTTATATGATACGATTATGTTATGGTTCTTGGGAATTGTTTGTGATGTCGGGTAGTTCCATGATAAACTAAGGGAGGGTGAGCCTGAGATATCTCTCCAATGCATTGGTTAACACGAAGGAGTTAAACTCAAACGTTTATCTGAAGATATTTAGGGAATATACTTTGATGGGTATTCCAAACATAACCATGAGGGTTACTCCCTACGTATGATTTTTATGAATTCCTAAAGTTACATTTATGTCTTATGATTTCTATGAGTTATTCATAAATTTTATTATTACATGAGGTATGTTAAAGTGCTTATGTTTTATGAGTAAAGTGTGATTCCATTGATTATTATATATACATGGACTAATGTTTTCTTTCCATATTTTTATATCACTTACTGAGCTTTTTATGCTAATCCCATGTTTTTGAAATGTTTTTTCAGGTCAAGGGAAAAGTATATGATGTTATGATAGTGTTGAGGAAGTGTCAAGAAAGATACCATGTTTTATTTTAAATAAGTTTACATTGGTGGAAAAAATTAATACTGTCTTTGATGTAACCACCATGGTTAAATGTGAATAAAATGCATGATTTATGATCTAATTCTCTAAAACTCTAAACCTGAAATATCCTCAAAGTAAATTCTTGAAATAACCCAAGATTAAGTAATATTAATGGTCAGGGCACTATAGTTGGTATCAGTGGTCGGTTTAGATAACTTTAGGAGTTAGAATTATATTAAATGGTTATTTAAAAATATTTTTTTTACACATTATGGTCAAATTGAAATGATATCACATTTTATGATTAACTTGTTGCTTCATCTAAGACATGTTTGTTCAGAATGGTTTTTCGTAGAGGAAACATGGAAGTATTTCTAGGAAGGCATAGAGGAGAAAATGACCTTCCAAATCAGCATCATGAGATGGTTGGAATTGGAACTGAATAGTTTGTTGCAGTAATGGTGCAGTTGTCTCAAGAGATAAATGGTGGTGGTATCCATGCAAGAGATCAGCCAGATAAACCACAGAGAAACATGTCAATGGTGGAAAATTTCATGAGGCAACATCCCCCAACATTCAGAGGATCATCTGACCATGTGCTAGTTGACGGGTGTATTAAAGCACTGGAGAAGATTTTTGATGTCATGGGGTGTTCAGACATTCAAAATGTTAGTCCTACTGTTTACCATTTGGAGGGTGAATCACATCAGTGGTGGTTCATGGTTGAAAATATTAGAGATGTTGATGAGATTTATGCTCATGACTGGGATGAATTCAAAGGTATGTTTCATTAGAAATATTTTTCTAAGGCTATTGGACATAGGATGGAAAAACTATTATTGGAATTGAGGAAAGAGGATGACTCAGTGGCTGCTTATGAAGAAATGTTCAACAGATTGGCAAGGTATGCTCCAAATTTTATCAGAGACCTTGATAGTAAAATCAATTTTTTTTACTCAGAATTGAAGACAAAATATCGAAGGGAATTATCTTCTCATGAGTTCAAAAGTTATGAAAATATATTTTGATTTTCTAAGAAGGTGTAATTAGAGTTTTCCAATGAGTAAGTTTTATATGAAAACCAATAGAAGAAGAGACCGAGGTGGCATGAGAAAGGGAAGAATCGTTAAAAAGGTTTGATGGTAAGAAAACTATGTTTTTAGTTTGTGATAAATGTGGTAAAAAGCATGCTGGGGAATGTCTTTTGAACTCTGTAAAGTGCTTATGATGTGGTAATATGTGACATAACGCTCATGATTGCACTGGAAAAGATCAGGGTAATGGTAAGACCAAATTTGATTTATAGTTAGTAAAATGTTTCAAGTGCAATGAGATGGGTCCTTATGAAAACGAGTGTCTGACAAAGAGCTCGAATGATGGAAAGCAGTCAGACTACAAGTAGAGAGGTGTGGTGGAATCCTTTGCAACTACATCAGAAGATGTTGGGCCATCAAATGAAGTGGTATTATGTACTTTTTTTGTTTTTTCAGATTATTCCAATGTGTTGTTTGATTTGGGGTCTACACATTCATTCATCTCTGAAAAAGTTTCTAGAAAATTAGGAATTCCATCTCAAGAAATGACTCCTAAACATGTGGTAAAAACACCTGGGGGAAATGTTGAGGAAAAACGTATTTTAAGAATATTTATATCCTTATCCGTGGAAATAACCTACTTGAAAACCTTATTGTTTTACCTATAATAGAGTTTGATGTTATCATGGGTATGGATTGGATCTCTTTTTACCATGCTAAGATTGACTATAGTGCTAAAGAAGTTTCTTTTCAGAAAGACTTTTAGTTTGTGTACAATAATAAACCCTTACTGTTGATAACATATCAAGAGGCTGAGAATCTTGTAAAATATGGAAATGAATGTTACCTTGAAAATATTGTTGAAATCAATGGAACCATTCAGAATAATGATGTTCCAGTGGTAAATGAGTATCTGGAAATTTTCCCTGATGAGTTTCCTGGAATAATTCAGTATTGGGAAGTTGAAATTACTATTGAATTAGTTCCTGATGCTAAGCCAATTTTAAAACCCCCTTATCGAATGACTCAAATTGAACTTTTAGAGTTGAAGGACCAATTGCAAGATTTATTTAAGAAAGGTGTCATTCGACCTAGCACATCACCATGGGGTGCTCCTGTATTATTTGTTAAAAAGGAATATGGTTCAATGAGACTTTTCATTGATTATAGAGCCTTGAATAACATCACTATCAAGAACAAATATCCTTTTCCTCATATCGATGATTTGTTTGATCAGCTCCAGGGAGCTCAGTATTTTTCAAAGATTGACTTGAGATTGGGGTACCATCAGTTGAATGTAAAGGAAGCAGATATTTAGAAGACCATGTTTCATAAAATATATGACCTTTATGAATTTTTAGTTATGCCTTTTGGGTAAACCACTACACCTACTATATTCATGGACCTTATGAATAGAATTTTACATGAGTTCTTAGATAAGATTATGGTTGTTTTCATTGATGATATTTTGGTGTTTTCTAAAAGTAAAGAGGAACATGAAAGTCATTTAAGGTTTATTTTGGAAACCTTAATAGAAATGAAATTTTATGATAAATTCAGAAAGTGTGAGTTTAGGTTGCAACAAATTTCTTTCCTTGGTCACATTGTTTCTAAATATAGAATAACTGTTGATCCTACAAAAACAAATTTTGTTGAAGAATGACCAAGACCTAAAAATATAACCGAGATTTGTAGTTTTCTTGGTTTGGAAGTATAATATAAAATATTTGTTAAAAAAAATTCACGGTTGTATAGTCCATTAACTAAGCTAACTCGGAATGGTGTTATATTTATCTGGAAAAAATAATGTGATGATTGTTTTCAGGAATTGAAATAACGATTAGTGAATTCTCCAGTATTGGCACTACCTTCCAGGAATGGTGAGTTTATTATCTATAGTGATGCTTTATTGAAAGGACCTGGTTGCGTCCTAATGCAGAATGATCAGGTAATTGATTATGCTTCACGTTAGTTGAAAACTCATGAGATAAATTACCCTACAAATGATTTGGAATTAGCTGTTGTTTTTTTCAATCTAAAAATTTGGAGGAATCATTTGTATGGTGTAAAGTGTGAAGTACATACTAATCACAAAAGTTTAAAGTATATATTCACTCTAAAAGAATTCAAAATAAGACAGAGGAGATGGCTAGAATTAATCAAGGATTATGATTGCATGATTCACTACCACCCGAGAAAAGAAAATAAAGTGGCAGATGCTTTGAGTCAAAAAATTAATGCTTCATTAACCATGTTACATTTGGAACATGATCCATTGGTTAAGGATTTGATTAATTTTGGCATGGATGTTGTCTATAACGACCCATACTTTACATACATTGTTAATACTTCAAAATTGAAGCACACTTATTACAACATATGACAAAACCACAAAGGACCGTATAGGTATAGTGTCTTTAGAAACTGGGAAACATAAACAACTGGTTCATAAATCTTCTATAGTGTCTCCCATTTATTTCATCATATATAGGGTCCCTTCTAGCATATTCTACTTAATATCCATCTTCCTGACCTGGGTAAAAGAAAACATAAAAGGGTGAGCTCAAATGCTCAGCAAGGGCAAATAAAGGAAATAAAAATCATATCATATCTTTTTGAAAATCAAAACCTGCAAAAGAGATCATAATATCTTAACATGGAATAAATCATAGAAGTGAAAATGAGATCCCCATAATCATAACATAAAACTTGAAACTTTGTGGCATGCACACATAATCATGGAAATCATTTCTTGTTAGTCATGACTCATTGCCAAGACTATCTTAGTGGACAAAGTCCCTTTCTGAACCGAGTTCACTCCTCGTTTCAGTCCTGTATCACTGAACCGAAATAACCTTCCGTTCCAGCCATGTCTATCTCATGAGATATAAAATCTTTACCCAATGCATTGGAGGGAGATATAGGTCCCACCCATCTTATAATGAATCCTTTCTTATGTGTGCCACATAATCATAAATCATACATCATCGTATAACACATGTAACAAAAATGGGATTCTTGAAACATCATGACATCATAAATCAATTCATATAAGATAAAGGAATTCATAAACATAATTCCATCACAACATAGTCAAATCAATGTAAAAATATGGATAGAAACAGAACCCTTTATTATCTTAGATGGAAAATAATTTTGATAAAACACTTGAACTCCATTCTTGAGGAAAATATCCTTTCTACTTCAAAAACATTTTTCCTTTCATAACATGTCATACGACTTTAAAATAAAAGAAGTTGATTAAAAATAAAATCGATAACTTGTAAAGGAAGCTTCTTGGAAATAATGTTTTAAAAATACATCCATGCCGTATAAGTTAAAAAAAACATTCTTCGTACTTTTGTCGGAAAAGTCAAAAAGTACCTCGTACGACAAAAGATTCCTTTCATACAAATTACTAAAAACTCACCGAAGGGTAAAAATGGATTTAAACAATTGTAGGTGGATGGAAATAATATTACATATTGATGAAACATGGATGTGGATGATAAAATACACCCCAGTGAATACTTACGAATAAACAATCTCGGATAAAAATGAGATTGTGATATTTCCCTTACCTTAGGTCCAATTTGCTTTGTTCGTGTCCGAAGCTCCTCTTCTTTGGAACGCCTCTTTGAATCCTCCACTTAAGGAACTAAGATTGGTCTTTGGAGAAGACCAGGACCTCTAGGATTATTCTAGGGAAGTGGAGAGGAGAAAATGGCAGGGGTTGGCCGAGCTTGAGTGCTCAAATTGGTGTGAGGAGGATGGGGAGGAGGTGCCCTTTTATAAGGGAGGAGAGGGGCACCTTAGGAATATCTCAAAATATTATTTTATATTAATGTCAAAATCGGTTTATAATGGTTCCAAAGGGTCTTATTTCGAAGATAAAGTGGGGATGGGTCGAAATCCTATCAACCAATAGGATTTAGACAAGTTTAGGGTATTATTTTAACCTTATGAATTAGATTTAACTCTAAGTTAATTAATTTAACTTTTACCGTGTCTTTTTGTTTTCTTTCACTATATGGTTAATACACTTACTATAACATTCCAAACGAACCCCAAATTGTTTATTATTAATATATATATCCTTATCTAAGTCATTTGGCCTAACATTAGATTTTTAGGAATAAAATAACAATTAATAATATAATATTTTATTTAAAAACTATTTTGTGTCAATTTTGACACTATTTGATATATGATTTTTGTGAAAGTCATAACAGAATTATATGTTCGAACCAAGTTGATTAAATCAACAATAATATATCATAGTAACCTAGAAAATTAGTGTAATTCATAAAAAGTCTCAAATTACATTTATTTTGGTATTTATATTATCATTTTTGTCAATATTTCATTAATAAGATAATTACTGCATCATCTTTGTGTCATAAATAAATTACATTATATGATGTATAAAAATTACAAATAAAATACCATCATGTAGGAAATCTTTTTAGCTTTCTAATGAATATTTACAATCGAATTTATCTTATGTATAACCCCATATTAAAAATGATTTACTTATTAAACTTTGATTTTAACTATTTTAACCCTTCTTTAAATAAATTAATAATAAATGTCCTATTCTAATCCAAGTGGGCCTAAATGGTCATATTTTATTCCTAAGTTTGTTTTTGGTCGAATTACACTTGTCCAATAGAATTAGGACATGTGTTAGGGTAATATTGATATCATATTTACCCTTAGTTACCCTATTTACTATTAACCGCGGTAAAAATAGTAAAAAGTTACTATTCACCAAAAAAATTATTTTCATCTCATTGAACCACATTTTAGTCCTTGATATTAACCGTGTCTCTCGGATTTTTGAAATTCCATTCACAGAAGCGGTAAAATTATGTTTTATGCAAAATTCAGTTTTTAACCTACCACTTAGTGGTTTCACTATTCATCAAAAATTGAAAGTTTTCAGAAAAATACCAAAATTTCACCCTAGGCTAATTTCGATATTCTGAGTCCAAAAATGAAGTCCATTTTGAAAAATAAAATTTATAAAATTTCAAAAAGCGGTTATTACTATTCATAACGGCTAGTTTTAATAGCATATTGTTGTTTAGTGAAACTTGGTATTGCGTACGACGCAATCTATCGAGGAAGGTCGCGATTGCGTGTAAAGCAAGCCAAGCAAGTGTTGTGTAGAAAAAGATTCCTTTGATGATTTATATAACATAAAAGTCTCGGGTGTTACATTCTACCCCCCTTAAAAAGAATTTCGCCCTCGAAATTCGTCACTTTGTAACAAACAAATGAGGATACTTCTCCCTCATCATATCCTCAAGCTCCCATGTAGCTTCTTCAAGTTGGTGGTTCCTCCATAAAACTTTCACCAAGCGAGTGGTCTTGTTTCGTAGGACTTTTTCGCTACGATCCAGAATCTCTATCGGCTGTTCTTCATAAGAAAGATCTTGCTCCAGCGGTACATCTTCTGAGCTGAGTACATGTGAAGGATCTGGTATGTACTTTCTCAGAAGAGATACGTGGAACACATCGTGAACTTGAGAGAGATTCGGTGGAAGCGCCAATCGGTAAGCTACCTTCCCAACACGATCCAGTATTTCAAAAGGACCGATATATCTAGGGCTCAACTTCCCCTTCTTTCCAAATCTCATAACCCTCTTCCAGGGAGATATTCGTAAGAACACTTTATCGCCTACTTCAAACTCGAGGTCTTTTCTTAGGTTGTCGGCATAACTTTTCTGTCGACTCTGAGCTGCTCTTATGTGTTGTTGAATAGATCTGACCTTTTCTTCCATTTCATCAACGAGATCAGGTCCTAATAGCTTTCTTTCCCCAACTTCATCCCAGCAAGTTGGAGTCCTGCATTTCTTTCCATAGAGAGCTTCATAAGGAGCCATCTGAATACTGGAGTGAAAGCTATTATTATAAGAAAATTCCACCAAAGGTAGGTGTTGATCCCAACCTCCTTTGAAATCCATAGAGCAAGCTCTCAACATATCTTCTAGGGTTTGAATTGTTCTCTCAGACTGACCGTCTATCTGGGGATGATAAGCAGTGCTGAAACTCAACTCTGTATCCAGAGTATGCTGAAGACTTCGCCAGAACTTCGAGGTAAAACTCGGATCTCGATCAGATATAATAGAAAGTGGTACTCCATGCAATCTTACCACTTCCTTTACATATATCCTGGAAAGCTGATCTAGAGAGAAATCCTCTCTAATAGGAATGAAGTGTGCAGACTTTGTAAGACGATCAACTATGACCCAGATAGCATTATTTCCTTTGGATGTTTTAGAAGTCCTGTGACAAAGTCCATAGTGATGTTTTCCCATTTCCATTCGGGTATGGGTAATGGTTGTAACATCCCCTTAGACTTCTGTCTCTCAGCTTTAACTTGTTGACAAACCAAGCATCGAGAGACATATTCAGCAACATCTCTTTTCATGCCATCCCACCAGAAGTACTCTTTCAGGTCCCTATACATCTTCGTGCTTCCAGGATGAATAGAGAATGAAGAACTATGAGCCTCATCCAGCAGCTCTTTCTTTAATTCGGGGATGGGAGGAACGCAAACCCGATTCCTGAACTTTATTATCCCATCACAATCAAGGTTGAATTCAGGAACATTTCTCACCTTCTTTTGTAACTCGACATCTTCTTTCTGTGCCTCTTTAATCTTCACATGTATAGATGGTTGAACATTCATTTGAGAAAGATAAGATTCTTCCCCTTCCATTATAATTCCAAGATCCATCCTTTGTAAATCCATAAATATTGGATCTTTTTTTATCCTCATCATGGATAAACTAGCATGGTCTTGTCGACTTAATGCATCTGCCACCTTGTTTGCTTTCCCAGGTTGGTAATGGATTGAGCAGTTATAATCCTTAATCAGCTCCAACCATCTTCTTTGGCGCATATTCAGCTCCTTTTGTGTGAAAATATACTTTAAACTTTTATGATCAGTATAAATATCACACCTTTCACCATAAAGGTAATGCCTCCAAATCTTTAATGCAAAGATTACCGCAGCTAACTCCAAATCATGTGTTGGGTAATTTTTCTCATGGATTTTCAACTGTCGTGAGGCATAAGCTATCACCATATCATTTTGCATAAGAACACACCCCAATCCCTTCTTGGATGCATCACTGTAGATCACAAACCTTTCTCCACTACAAGGCAGTGTGAGCACAGGTGCACTGGATAACCTTCTTTTCAACTCCTTGAAATTCTCTTCACATTCCTCTGTCCAGACAAACTTAACTCCTTTCCGAGTCAACTTGGTGAGTGGATTAGATAATCGTGAAAAATCTTTTACAAAACGTCGATAATATCCAGCCAAACCAAGAAAACTTCGGATCTCAGTTACTGTTGTTGGTCTTGACCATCTTTCGATAACCTCTGTTTTTGCTGGATCCAAAGATATCCCCTCTTTTGAGATTATGTGACCCAAAAATGCATCTTTTTGAAGCCAAAATTCACACTTGGTAAATTTGGCATAAAGCTTCTCCTTTCTCAGGGTCTTCAATATAATTCTCAAGTGATCTTCATGCTCTTCCTTGCTCTTTGAATAGACAAGAATATCGTCTATAAAGACTACCACAAATTGATCAAGATAGTCTCTAAAGACTCTATTCATTAGATCCATGAAGATAGAAGGGGCATTAGTAAGACCAAATGGCATCACTATAAATTCATAGTGTCCATACCTTGTACGGAAAGCCGTCTTTGGTATATCCTCCCTTTTGACCCTTAATTGATGATACCCTGAACGAAGATCAATTTTGGAAAAGTATTGAGCTCCGCGTAGTTGGTCAAATAAGTCATCAATGCGTGGGAGAGGATATTTGTTCTTGATAGTGATCTTGTTAAGTTCTCGATAATCAATGCAGAGTCTCATTGATCCATCTTTCTTCTTAACAAATAGAACAGGTGCTCCCCAAGGTGACGCACTAGGGCGTATGAATCCCTTATCAAGATTCTCTTGGAGTTGCTTCTTCAATTCCTGCAACTCAATTGGGGCCATTCTATAAGGTGTCTTTGAAATAGGCAAAGCACCCGGTACGAGTTCTATTGAAAACTCAACTTCACGATTTGGTGGAAGACCCGGCAATTCCTCCGGAAAGACATCATCAAACTCCCGTACAATGGGCATATTCTTAATCGTGAGTTTCTCACCAACCATTTGAGATAAATAACCTTCATTTAGTGGAATCAATACCCATAAAATGGAAGAAATTTCCACTGGAAGGTTATGTTCATCCTTGCATTGGTATACGATCGTAGATTGATCTGGAATATGAAATGTGACTTCCCTTCTTTGGCAATTGATATGAGCTCCATGTAGAGAAAGCCAATCCATGCCATGAATCACATCAAATTCCACTAAAGGAAGGATCACAAGATTTGCAGGAAGCACTTTCCCACAAACTTCGATCGGAGAAGAATTATAAACTTATGATGCGATTGATGTGCCATTAGGTGTTGTCACAGCTAACTCAACATCTAATTGTTGAGGTAATACGGTGATACCCTTAGAAAATTTTTCAGAAATAAAAGAGTGGGTGGATCCAGAGTCAAATAAAACATTTGCTACTTTAGAGTGGATGGTAAGTGTACCTTTCACCACATCGTTATCGTACTCCACATCGCTGATAGAAATTGCATGTGACTTTCCTTTGTCTTTAGCCTTAAGAGTTTGTTGACGTCGACCATCATCATCAACCCTTGGATTTGGGCATTGATTGGCATAATGCCCCATCTCCTTGCACTTGAAACATTGAAGTGTAGCAGGTTCATTCTGTGTATCCCTTCCTTTGTTTGCATCATTAGACATCTTCTTCCCATTATCACGGCATTCAAATGCCCGATGACCTTCTTTTCCACATTTAAAACATTTACTTGTCCCTTTAAGACAACTCCCTCCATGTTTCTTTCCACACTTTGAGCATAAGGGGAAGTTCATCTTCTTTTCCGTGTGCTCTTTAGATTTTTCTTTGAATTCCATCTTCCTCTTCTTATCAAACCCATGTGACTGATGGGTTACTCCAATCTCCATCTCGACTTTGAGAGCACATCGAACGATTTCCTCGTAGCTATTGAAGTCCCTTATGGCTAACGCCCTTCGAAGACTTGGTTTTAAGCCACTAAAGAATCGATCGATCTTACTCTCAGGTTGGATAATAATACCAGAAGCGTACCTTGCAAGTCTTGTAAAATTTGCTTCATAGGTACTAACAGATTCATCATCCCTTTGCTTCAGTTCAAGGAACTCTTTCTCCATCTTTGTTCGGAGAATACGAGGGAAGTACTTATTGAAAAATAAGTTCTTGAACTCGTCCCATTCCATAGACTCAATTTCATCCCTTTTCCTCATATTCTTAACAAGATTCCACCATTGATCTGCATCTCCTTCCAAACGATACACTGCTAGGATGACTTTATCATGCTCAAAACATTGAAGAACTGAAAATATCTTTTCAGTAGTACTAATCCATTTTTCAGAAACTAATGGATCAGTAGACCCGCTGAAAGATGGTGGACGCTGCATCATGAAGGATTCAACAGAATGTTGCTCCCTCCTTTGTTCGTTTGGAAATCCTGCATGATTCATAGCTTGAGAAAGTTGTGTGAGCATGGCTACAAGATTTTGCATTCCAGCTCCCATATCGTTTGGTTGCTCAGGGGGACAATCATTGCATTGCCCATCGCATTCCGCATTTACACGGTTCCTTCGGGTTCCAGCCATTGACTAAAACCAAGAAGAATAGTGTGAGCAACACTAATTATAATAGGAAACCACATAATTCAGGAATAAAATTTTCATGCTTAAGGTCTTATCCTAGGTTATTCAAGGCCATTTCTAAAACACTAAGATTGTGTTCTATGCTTAGACTTATCCTTAGGGTTCTTACTAAGGCTTTCACATCCTAGTTTCCAAAGGTTGACTATAACTTTCCTCTGATACCAACTATAACGACCCATACATTACATACATTGTTAATACTTCAAAATTGAAGCACACTTATTACAACATATGACAAAACCACAAAGGACCGTATAGGTATAGTGTCTTTAGAAACTGGGAAACATAAACAACTGGTTCATAAATCTTCTACAGTGTCTCCCATTTATTTCATCATATATAGGGTCCCTTTTAGCATATTCTACTTAATATCCATCTTCCTGACCTGGGTAAAAGAAAACATAAAAGGGTGAGCTCAAATGCTCAGTAAGGGCAAATAAAGGAAATAAAAATCATATCATATCTTTTTGAAAATCAAAACCTGCAAAAGAGATCATAATATCTTAACATGGAATAAATCATAGAAGTGAAAATGAGATCCCCATAATCATAACATAAAACTTGAAACTTTGTGGCATGCACACATAATCATGGAAATCATTTCTTGTTAGTCATGACTCATTGCCAAGACTATCTTAGTGGACAAAGTCCCTTTCTGAACCGAGTTCACTCCTCGTTTCAGTCCTGTATCACTGAACCGAAATAACCTTCCGTTCCAGCCATGTCTATCTCATGAGATATAAAATCTTTACCCAATGCATTGGAGGGAGATATAGGTCCCACCCATCTTATAATGAATCCTTTCTTATGTGTGCCACATAATCATAAATCATACATCATCGTATAACACATGTAACAAAAATGGGATTCTTGAAACATCATGACATCATAAATCAATTCATATAAGATAAAGGAATTCATAAACATAATTCCATCACAACATAGTCAAATCAATGTAAAAATATGGATAGAAACAGAACCCTTTATTATCTTAGATGGAAAATAATTTTGATAAAACACTTGAACTCCATTCTTGAGGAAAATATCCTTTCTACTTCAAAAACATTTTTCCTTTCATAACATGTCATACGACTTTAAAATAAAACAAGTTGATTAAAAATAAAATCGATAACTTGTAAAGGAAGCTTCTTGGAAATAATGTTTTAAAAATCCATCCATGCCGTATAAGTTAAAAAAACATTCTTCGTACTTTTGTCGGAAAAGTCAAAAAGTACCTCGTACGACAAAAGATTCCTTTCATACATATTACTAAAAACTCACCGAAGGGTAAAAATGGATTTAAACAATTGTAGGTGGATGGAAATAATATTACATATTGATGAAACATGGATGTGGATGATAAAATACACCCCAGTGAATACTTACGAATAAACAATCTCGGATAAAAATGAGATTGTGATATTTCCCTTACCTTAGGTCCAATTTGCTTTGTTCGTGTCCGAAGCTCCTCTTCTTTGGAACGCCTCTTTGAATCCACCACTTAAGGAACTAAGATTGGTCTTTGGAGAAGACCAGGACCTCTATAATTATTCTAGGGAAGTGGAGAGGAGAAAATGGCAGGGGTTGGCCGAGCTTGAGTGCTCAAATTGGTGTGAGGAGGAGGGGGAGGAGGTGCCCTTTTATAAGGGAGGAGAGGGGCACCTTAGAAATATCTCAAAATATTATTTTATATTAAAGTCAAAATCGGTTTATAATGGTTCCAAAGGGTTTTATTTCGAAGCTAAAGTGGGGATGGGTCGAAATCCTATCAACCAATTTGATTTAGACAAGTTTAGGGTATTATTTTAACCTTATCAATTAGATTTAACTCTAAGTTAATTAATTTATCTTTTACCGTGTCTTTTTGTTTTCTTTCACTATATGGTTAATACACTTACTATAACATGCCAAACGAACCCCAAATTGTTTATTATTAATATATATATCCTTATCTAAGTCATTTGGCCGAACCTTAGATTTTTAGGAATAAAATAACAATTAATAATATAATAGTTTATTTAAAAACTATTTTGTGTCAATTTTGACACTATTTGATATATGATTTTTGTGAAAGTCATAACAGAATTATATGTTCGAACCAAGTTGATTAAATCAACAATAATATATCATAGTAACCTAGAAAATTAGTGTAATTCATAAAAAGTCTCAAATTACATTTATTTTGGTATTTATATTATCAATTTTGTCAATATTTCATTAATAAGATAATTACTGCATCATCTTTGTGTCATAAATAAATTACATTATTTGATGTCTAAAAATTACAAATAGAATACCATCATGTAGGAAATCATTTTATCTTTCTAATGAATATTTACAATCGAATTTATCGTATGTATAACCCCATATTAAAAATGATTTACTTATTAAACTTTGATTTTAACTATTTTAACCCTTCTTTAAATAAATTAATAATAAATGTCCTATTCTAATCCAAGTGGGCCTAAATGGTCATATTTTATTCCTAAGTTTGTTTTTGGTCGAATTAAACTTGTCCAATAGAATTAGGACATGTGTTAGGGTAATATTGATATCATATTTACCCTTAGTTACCCTATTTACTATTAACCGCGGTAAAAATAGTAAAAAGTTACTATTCACCAAAAAATTATTTTCATCTCATTGAACCACATTTTAGTCCTTGATATTAACCGTGTCTCTCGGATTTTTGAAATTCCATTCACAGAAGCGGTAAAATTATGTTTTATGCAAAATTCAGTTTTTAACCTACCACTTAGTGGTTTCACTATTCATCAAAAATTGAAAGTTTTCAGAAAAATACCAAAATTTCACCCTAGGCTAATTTCGATATTCTGAGTCCAAAAATGAAGTCCATTTTGAAAAATAAAATTTATAAAATTTCAAAAAGTGTTTATTACTATTCATAACGGCTAGTTTTAATAGCATATTGTTGTTTAGTGAAACTCGGTATTGCGTACGACGCAAGCTATCGAGGAAGGTCGTGATTGCGTGTAAAGCAAGCCAAGCAAGTGTTGTGTAGAAAAAGATTCCTTTGATGATTTATATAACATAAAAGTCTCGGGTGTTACATTGTCGGTGCAGGAAGTTCTTCTGTTTTGTTTCAGGTATTAATTAAATCTTCTCTATCAAACAGAATTAAGCAAGAACAAAAGCAAGGCTGTGAGTTGTAGAAAAAGGTAGAGCTGGTTCAGAAGGGTATGTTACTTGAATTCAACATTGATAATGATTGTGTTTTCAGATTTTTGGAAGAGATTGTGTGTGCCTTGTGATTCACAGTTGAAGAGATTTGGTATGTGAAGCTCGTAGTTCTCCATTTTCAATTCATCCAGGAAGTACTAAGATATATAGAGATCTTTGAGAGTATTACTGGTGGGATGGAATGAAAAGAGATATTTATGATTTTACTGTGAAGTGTTTTACTTGTCAACATGTTAAAGTACATAGGATGTTACCGAAAGGGATGCATCATCCTTTACCAGTGCTAGAGTGGAAATGGGAGAATATATCCATGGACTTCGTTGTGGGATTACCGAAGACACCTTGAGGTAATAATGCAATCTGGGTTATTATTGATCTCTTGACTAAATCTGCTCATTTCCTTGCTATATGGGATACTTTTTCCCTATATCAACATTCTTGATTGTATCATAAAGAGATATTCAGGTCACACAGACTTCCACTCTCCATTGTATCTGATCGTGATCCCAGGTTCAATTCTAACTTTTGGAAAGGCTTTCAAAAGTCATTGGGTGCTCAATTAAAATTTAGTAGAGATTTTCATCCTCAATCAGATGGGAAGTCAGAATGAAAAATTTAGACATTGGAGGATATGCAACGTGCTTTTTTGATGAATTATCAGGGAAGTTGGGACCAACATCTTTCATTGGTAGAGTTTTCTTATAATAACAGTTTTCATTCCAGTATACAGATGGCACCATTTGTTGCATTATATGGGAATCAGTGTCGAACTCCAGCTTTTTGGGAGGAAGTAGGTGAAAGGAAGTTGATGGGACCATATTTGGTAGAAGAGATGGCCAAAAACGTTCAGCTGATAAATAAATAGTTGAGAACAGCTCAGAGCAAGCAGAAAAGTTATGTAGAAAACAGGAGGAAGGATCTCTCTTTTGAGGTAGGTGATCATGTCTTCCTCAAAGTATCACCATGGAAAAGTGTGATGTGATTTGGTAAGAAATGAAAGATGAGTATAAGGTCCATTGAACCACATGAAATTTTGGAGAGAGTTGGATCAGTTTCATACTGAGTGGCTTTACCTCCGATTTTATCTCAGGTACATAATGTTTTTCATGTTTCAAGGTTAAGGAAGTACATGCCAGATTCACCTCACGTTTTGAGTCCAGAGGTAGTTCAGCTGGAAGAGATTCTATATTATGATGAAAAACTAGTCTATATTCTTGACCAGAGGGAGTAAGTGTTTCGTAATAAGGTGATTCATCAAGTAAAGGTTCTATGTAAAAACCATATAGTTGAAGAGGCAACATGGGAATCTGAAAATGCAATGAGGGATACATACCCCCACTTATTCGATAAGTAAATAAATTGCAAAGATGAAATTTCCTAAAGGGGGAAGGATGTAACATCCCAAGTAAGTAAAGAATAATATATTTTCATATATATGTCTATTTATGAATTAAATAGTGTTTTAGATTCTTAAAATGAGAATAAATCCAATCTTAATCATAGAATACTCCAAAAGATTGTTTTACCGACTTTTAATGGGAAACCATTTTTAAATATAACTTTTGACAATTTTATAAGCTCTATTTTTTAAAATAAAAATATTTTTTAGAATTGGGACATTTAAATTTACTTTGGATAAATTTCTGGTATTTTTCTGACAATGATCATTTTTTAATGAATAGTAAAAAATACTGCATTTTACTTCAAAACTGATTTTTCATCTAATTTAATTATATGGTTAGGTTGTATTTTTAATTGGTTTTAAAGTGTAATTATAATATATTTTTACTATTTAATCCAATGGTGGTCATTATTATTAATTTCACATTGAAATTGGACATAAACAATTCTCCATCTTTTAATAGACATTGTTTCTTAAAAACATCCTATTTGTTTTGACAACGGGAATTTTTTTGAAATTAATTACTGTAATTTCTGAATTTGGAATTTGGTAAAATCGATTCCATATTTTTAATCATAAGGGCCAAATTATTTAATTAAGACACTTTTGTTTTTGGACATTATCAATAGTAACGACGGTAATTATCTTTAATTATCGTGATTAATTAGTAATCGGGTAGTTAGGTGTAATAAAATAATATCATAATAATATAAAATGACCCCAAAAGGTGTCCAAATACTCTTTTTTGACTCAATTCCAAACATGGAATGATTTTTAGCTAACTTTAGGTCCCATGGAGTCACATGGGTTTAATAGTGACATTTATGACATTATTTTTAAAAAGAAGAGAAATATAACAAAGGTTTGTATATCCTAAGAAAAACAATTTTAATTTGAATTAAATAAATTATCTCTTATAAAATAAATATTAATTGGAAATAAAAAAGTATTTCCTACATCATGGTATTTTTTTATAATTTTTATACATTAAATAAATAAATTTATTTATGACACCTTGATGATGCAGCGGTTACCTCATTAATGAAGGATTTAAATAAAATGAAATGATAAGGTAAAATATAAGAAATACACTTGTCTAAAACCTATTGGATGTGTGTATTTCAATCCCTTATCACCTTATCCTCAAAATATATTTTTGTGGGACCTTTAAAATCCTAAAATCATTTCATAATAAAGTTACATTTCAGGACTTTCCAAAAGTGACCTTCCTCCCTCTTATAAAAGGCACCCACATCTACCACCTTACCCACAACTCTAAAGCCCATAGATCATCCAAAATATGCTCATATTATCTCTAAACATTCTTCCCATACTCATATAATCCTCACTTTGGGCAGAAGTCATTCCAAGGAAGCCTTTGGCTTAAATAAAAAAGAGTTACCCGATTTAGAGGTAATGTCTTCTCTCAAGTTTCTTCCTTTTATTTTCCTTCTTCACTCACCACTATCTTCTTATTATTTGATACCATAACAACACCAATATCCTAAATATACTATGATGTTGTTATTATAATTATTCTACCTACACTTACACACACCTCTGTCTAATGGTTAAAGAACATATTGAATCGGTTGGTGCTAAATTACTACCACACGAAACGATGATTATTAAATCTTATTTTAAAACCTTTCATGGTGGACAGTATGATGTCAGTGTATTTATATATGATATATATGGTATTTATTTTTTCTATATGCTTCTTAATTTTATTTTTAAATTACATTGTTATGCTTTTCATGTTGTAGAACTGCAATAATTTCATCTGAGGAAGTGTGGACTACCGCCCCCTCAAGTGATGTGACTCACTCATTCCAAACATGGAATTTATAAATAATGTAATTAATGAACATATGTTACTTATATAACAAATATATTATAATTTAATTATAATATATATGTCTTATTTAGTTTTAATTCATTTAATATGACAAAGAAATGAAAGTAGTGTTCATGCGTACGTATGGCCTACCATCTCCATGAACGGTGCATTTCATTTTTTATCTCCAAATGTTATGGAATAGTATAAAATGAATATATACTATATATATATGATATTTAAATTATTAATACCATTCTTTAGATGATGTAATTATAACTACATGGGCAATTCTTTTCAAACAAGTTCATTTTTGACTCATGTACCAAACATCGACAAAACATATGACATGAACACACATAATTAACTAATTATTATAACATGATAATATGTGATAATAATTGAATAATAAACATTAAAGTAATTCCTTAACAAATTATAAATTGACCTAAGTTTGTTATTCAGGAATATAAATAATGAACGAGAGAAAGTTGGACTTGAGTTATGGAATTGGTCTCAATCTCCTTTCATTGAGGCATACTTCAATTTATATATGACCTTCTTTTATTAGTTTTTTAATAAACCCTTTTTACTTTTAATTTCATTCAAAAGGAATCTTTTTACATGAAGAACTTTAATAAACAACAAAAGGTGTTTTTTTTTCTTTCGTATGCGGCGACAATGACTTCTCCGCCGTCGTGACCATTATTTGAGTTTCGGCTTCCTCTAAAAGCCTTAACTTTTTAAATGAAAAATAAATACCATGTTTTAATTTTCTTTTATTTTGGTTTTGAAAATAGTTTTGATAATGTGTTGATTATATCAATGTGTTGTATTCATATCTTGTGATTGAAAATATCGAAATATTATGTTTCGTTTATGCATGTTTTATTTGATATGATTATGTTATAGTACTTGGGCATTGTTTATGAAGTCCGGTGGTTCTGTGATAAACTAAGTGCAGGTGAACCCGAGATATCTCTCTAATGCATTGGGTATTGTGAAAGAGTTAGAGACAAAGGTTTCTCCAAAGAGATTTTGGGAATATACTATGATGTGTATTCCAAATATATCCATGAGGGTTACTCCCTAAGTATGATTGTTATGAATGCCTCATGTTAATTTTTTGTCTTATGATTTCTATGAGCTATTCATAAATATTATGACTTAATGAGGTATGTTAATGTGATTATGTTTTATAATTATGATTTCATTGATTATTATGTATATATGGACTAATGTTTTCTTTCTATATTTTTATATCCCTTACTGATCTTTTTATGCTCATCCCACATTTCTGAAATGTTTTTCACTGGTCAAGGGAAAATTACATGATGTTATTATAGTGTAGAGGAAGTTTCAAGAAATAAACCATGTTTTATTTTAAATATGTTTCCTTTAGTGGAAAAAATTAATACTCTCTTTGATGTAACCACCGTGTTTAAATGTGGAATTAAATGCATGATTTATGATCTAATTCTCTAAAACTCTAAACCTAAAAAGATCCTGAAAGTGAATTCATGAAATAACCCAAGATTAAGTAATTTTTAAGGATGGGGCCTTATATATAAATATCAACCTTGCAAATTCATTTCATATTTTTTTTAATGAAAATTACATTTTTATTAAAAAACGTTTTTGGGAAAAGTAAGAAACAAATCATTAATGCACAAAAACAAATAGATGAACCATTGAAGAAGAGTTTTAGCCGATTAGATTTAATCTCCCAACTTAGATACCAAGAGATAGTGCTAACCTGAGTATCAAAATCATCGTTTAAAAGGTCTTCGAAATGGTCTGCCAGTTTGTCCCAAGCCTGGATGTACTCTTCTTGGTTGATATTCCCATCATTAAATCCCCTAATCATATTAGATCATGAAGTTCCATATAAAAATATACAACCATTACTAAATACTAATGATGTAATATTTTAATTTCTTTAATAATAGAGTAATTTGTTTATTTTATGGAAGTAACTTCTATGGATGGATGAATATAATCCTTTCATTTCTTATTTCTCTAGGCCTTGAATTTATTGATTTTGTAATTTATTTTATTATCTTACCTAGAATATATTCTCCAATGAAACATGTTAAAAATAAAAATATGTATGTATTTATAATATTCAAAATTTCTATTTTTTCATCCATATGTGATAATGTGTTCACTAAGGTGATTGGAATAAAAATATAAGAGAATACATATGATAAAATCAATAATATATATGAAGTAAATGTGATGATAAAAAAACTAAAATTTATAAATCTAAGATCTTAGATAGTTTTATATATTATGATGAGGGTGTAGATGAATAATTCACCTAGGTAAATGTGATAGTATGTCATTTCACGAGTTTTTGGGACACATTATAAAATTTATTTATTTTCAAAAAAAATTGATGTATAAATTTATTGAAATATTTGATACAATAATTGATGACTTTTTGGATTTTAGAGACCAATTTTTTGATGATTTTAATAATAAAATACAATATTATGATATGAGAAAATATCATGTGTTAAAAAGGTAAGCTATGGAGGATATTTCATTCAATAAAATAAAAAGTCATAAGTTGAATGAAGGAAAGATGATCCATTATTAGATTCTAATGAGGATTAAGTAAGTGATATATATTAAAAAATAGTCATTCACTCTATTAAAAAATGATTATAAGATGAAAGTAAAAAAAATTAATGGTTTGTATCTATTAAATTGCTTTATTTTTTGTTAAATTGGACATTTTATGTTTGATTTTTAATAGAAAAAATCTAATGATTCTAGGAGTGGTGATGGTGAAGAAGAATAAATTTAAGTAAGATCTAAAAACATGAATTTTTTATATTAGAAATAATAATATGTCTTAAAGGTCGTACAAGAAAAATCTGATGAGTATATAATTTGATGAAGAATCTTTACCATGGATAGAATTGGAAGATAAAGATTTATCTATAAAACATAAAAAAATCATAGAAGAAGTTATGATACATATAGATTCTTCAATTGGAGATGAGTTATAAGAATAGAGATACCATTAATACATTATTATATCAGAACTTGTTGCATGTCTTGATAAAAATACACATCTCAAGGATGGAAATAAATTGTTGGAGAAAGAAAAATAAATGAAAATAAAGAGAATGATCTTATTGAGGACATAAAAATTTACATGGTCAAAATTGTATAAAATGATAATATATTAATGATATTAATAAAAATATATATAAAAACGAATAACCTCTAAATAATACATATTCTAGGTTTTATAATGTAGAAAAAACCCAGAAAATGAGGAAATATTATTTTGATAAAGCAGTGGATTCTTAAGGTGAATCATCCAATTTTTTCAAGAATATCAACCAAAAGAACTGGAAAAAATGTTATTTATTATTATTCTAGTGATGTTAAATCTTATAAATCCTCTGGTGTAGGTTCTGACAAAAAAATCTAAATGATTAAAGACTAGTGATAATAGTGATAAATTAAATGAGTTGGGGAAATAATGTAATCCAATATTTAGAAAAAATAATGGAATGAGTGTATCCATAATTTAAAGAGTTTATCACTAAGACAGACGTTAGAATTAGGGAAGGTAATTTTTCATAGGTTACAGCTATTGTTTTGGTGTATCTGGGAACAATTCCAAAAAATGATTCTATAATATGTCGCATCCTTAAAATTTGAAAATATAAAGGGTTAGTAGTTCTAGAATTCAAATAAGTACCTTTGTGAGAAGGAGAAACTATCCAAGAATGCATAAGTTTGTTACCAATAAATAAATAAGGATATCTACTTATAATAATTTTGATTATCTAAAGGATGTTTATAAATGATGTTCCGAACAAGTTCATTATTCTAAAGAATACATGAAAATACTTCTTGGATTGTTACCACAAGCTACTAAATAAATGAAAGATCAAATAAGCAAAAATAACATTGACCATTTTATATATTTCTAATATTATTATAAAGAAATGTTAAAGGAAGTTTAATAAAATGTTTGTAATAATGTAAAACCATATAATTCATCAGGCATGTCTGAAACCCACTTGACATTTTCAGAAACTCATAACTAGATAGGTGATGAGATTTTTCTTATAGGATATAAAAAAACTGACCATATTGAAAAGAATTAAATATTTTTATACCTATAGAATATGGAAAAATAAATAATTCCTAAAATAAAGCATATAACGATGAATGTTCTTTTATGTATGTTGTTGGGAAGAACAGCAAAACCATGCTGCCATAAAATGAATAGAACTGTAATTCTAAATTATGATGAAGAATTAATATATCTAGTTTTTAATTGAAGAGATGTTTGGGTTGAGAAACCTCGTTAATATTTATATTACTAAAAATCATTGAAAATATTCTTTATTCCAAATTTTATATTTTTTTAAATAACATGAAGGGAATTGTAGGAAATTATTGATGGTATCACTGCTAGAAAACATGAATAGATTTTCCATATTTGAGTCTAATGACTATCATTAATACAAAATAAGGGGTGAATCCCATATGGGGAAGCATCATTGAGAAGAACCTATCATTATAGAAAACCTTTGTGAATATTGAAATACCAAATAGATTGAAAACATAAAGCTTGAGGTATGATATTCAAAACTATAGATACATTTCTTGATTATATAAAATTCACTTATTAAGGGGGAGTGTTGGTCATGAAAACTTAAGCGGAAAATGTTTGTTACATTTCCTCAAATTAAAATTCATAAGGGTATTTCTATATTGTATAGGATTTTTTTTCATAAATCTTTTTTATATAGCCCTAATTAGAGAATTAATAAACAAATATCATTATACCACATGCATGGTAGTTTATGGATATCAAATACAAACTTAGTTGTATCTATATTTCTTTTTTACATTAGGTTTTCTTATATAGACTCAGAGTAGACAAACTAAAAGATCATTTCTAAGAGAACCATGCCATTTCATCCTTATGAATGGAAAATGGGTATATAATTTCTTGATATATAGAAGTTTAAATGAGAAGAAAAAAAATTATCCATTTAATTTTCTATTCAATAAGGGGAGAAACATTTTTTCCTTACACAATGACTTTTGTGATGTGTGTTGATATTGAAAAAAATATGAAGGGGAGGATTTTTATCCCATGTAATTGTTGAATGTTTTGTTAATAAGTAAATATGTTCTTATTTAATATGATATAAGTTTATTATTATTGGATATTTGTTATAAAATCATTTAATGGAAATGGATTTCATGATTGAGATGTTATCCTTAAAAAATATATCGTTTGATGAATTGGTATGCATGTTTTAAGGACATGTTCTATTTTATAGAACATTTTATAGAACCAGGATAATTATTTAAGACCCATCCACAAAATTTCATTGCAAACTAATGTACAAATTTTCTTAAAGACAATATAAAAACAATATAATGGCTATAAAAAATTCCATTAATATTTTTTATAGATGAATTTTTTTGATGATGTGGAAAAATTTATTTTTATGCTATATGTGAATTTAATATAAGGGATTTTTAGGGGTCGTAAGTAAATAATTGTACAACCATACATGTAATAATTTCAAGCCCACTCAACCATATTGTGGGATCCAGATCAACCACAATAATTACCCTACTTGAGAATGCCTACATGTCAGAATAGATGAGGTCTTATGGGAAGGTTGGTGCAAAAATAGCGCTAACTGGTGAGCACACATGTGTGTGCATGGAATTTTCAACGTGCACATAGAGTATCCTTAGGGACGTGGAAGTGTGTGGTATGACCTGTGATGTGTTGTTGTGTGCAAGGTGTTCTTGGTCCTTAACCCCAACATTTGGTTGAGAAGTAGAATGAACGAAGAGTAATATATATTAATGTTAAAATATTCAAATGATCGATGTTAGATGTGTGTGGAGTCATTAATATTCACATCCATAAAAAACAAACGCATATAAGATTTTTCTTCTGATATACATTGATAAAACACTTATCTAGAATCTACATTATCACCATCTTTCTCTCACTATAAAGAGAAGACCGGCTATGATACTCTATGTTTGGAAACCACTAGGGATCAATCAATGGACTGATAATTAGTTTTTAGTGATTTTTATAATCACAAGGGAATGTAAGTAGCTCAAAATATATTTTATAGTGTTTTTTGTGGTACTCCAAAAATCTAAAATGCAAATACATATGTTTAAATAGTGAATATCTTCTAATACAAAATATCAAAAAAGTAATGGGATGATGTGTATGATTTCATCACATGAACATGAGTCCAAAATATGGAAATAATAATATATAGACCTGAATAATACATTATTCTCTACATTTTTGTTAAACAATAAAGGAAACATGCATTCAAATAATTAAAAATACAAAGATTTTCATGTATTAAATGCCACAAAATCTTCAATCATTTTATTATCAAACATATATGTTACATGAAACATGAAGGATATATTTTTGAGGTGTCACACATAAATATCAATGCACAAATCCGTATAGATGTTTTTCTCATTCATCTTTTTGAGTTATCTCATTTTTTGAAGAGAAACATCTCATCTCCTCTATGAAAAACAATATATTTCACACACATTATTTCATGATTTATTTCATAAAGAGACACATAATATAAGACAAGAAGTTTATTAAGCCTATTTTATTTTGGTAATTAGTTACATAACAAAACAACATGAAAGTAAAATAAAAATAAATATACTAAAACTCTATAATATGGTATTAAATTTACTTGATCTTCAAAAACATCAAACGTTATTTTGGGGACACACATAAAAAAGGGTTGATATCTAATACACAGTATGTGAAAAATAAAAGTATAACATGATGAATGTAATGTATGTGAGTGAATTATTATATCATGGTATCATAATAGATGTTAGAATCATATACTTGATCCTCATATCATGATATAAAATGATATCATAAAGGCAAGATGGGAATGTGGAAATAATACAAAACATGGCAACCTAAGCATATTCCATGGATAAAAACAAATAAATCATATCATATAGGTCTTGGGATAACCTATTTTGAACCATACAGGGAATCTCATTTGATAAAAAAATTACCCAACAAATTGGAGTTATATATACTTCCAGGACCACCAATCCATTTGATATCATTTACATGCATATGTATGCCACATAGATCATACAACAAAAATATGTATTTAATCACTATTTTCATCAAAATTAAAGAAATTGAGTTACACACATGTAATTCCCCAAAAAATGGATGATAGGTAAAACTAGGGGAATACCCTTGTGTGGAAATGTGGGTGGGTAATCATTACATAAATATTCAGAATAGAAATTTTTAGAATATTTTTTGGCATCAAAATATGGGTACACAAAGATCGATGGAAGAGTTTAATGAAAGTTAAAGTGGTCTCTCGTAACATGGAATAAATATGGATAGAAATAGGGATGTGTTAAAATCATATCCAAATATGAATAGTTGGATATCAAACGCAATATTAATAGATGGTTCTTGAATAATGAGTTGGAGAGGATTCATTACCTTGAGAGGGAACATCTAAAATCTTGAGAGGATATTATTTAGAGATTTTGGGAACCATGGGAGGGATATATAGAGATAAAGGTAAATTAAATGCATTCTAAAAAATTTTCCAGTGTAGATAATTGGAAGATTGGGTGGGTTTTTATAGAAAAAGAGTGAAGAATTATTTCTTAATTTATAAACATAGGTTTTAGACTCTATATTATAAATCAATCCAAAAAACAAACCATCCCATGGTTTTCCCCATGGTTTTAACCAAAAAGTAGTGTTTTTAAATATTTTTTATGTCTAATAACTGAAATTATTAATATAATACCCTTGGTGTTCTGGATGTGATCCATGTTTATAGAGAATTAATTTTAAAATATTAAAAAATAATAGAGTTTTTTTAGAATTAATTAATGGCTTATAAAATTTATCTAAAAGCATTAAAATATATTATTTTAAATGCAGAACATAATTTTAGTAATTTATTCCCTTTATAGTATTAATTTATCACTTTTGGATTTTATGATGTTATAATACATATCGTATAATTATAGTGTATTTAATTTTTTTCCAAAAAATATACATTCATTAAAAAAATTAAAAAAATCACCATTGGGTAATTTAAAAATTCTAATTAAAAAAAATATTTTATCAAAATATTTTTCTAAATTTTGAAATTTTTATTTTTAAGCAAAAATTCCAATTAATTGAAAATATTGGATTTTTTAAATAACAGCTCTAAGAACCACATAAAAATTACAGTTTACTTTATAAAATAATATTAACATTTATATTTAATAAATATTATACTCAAATAATATTTTATTAAAATATCATTTATTTCAAAAATTATTGAATTCATCAAAATGTGTTTCTTCATTAAAACTATATATTTCCCAAAAAATATAACTTTCGTTTTTTCATATCAAAAATTTAATTTTATCCAACAAAATTACTTAATAATTATAAATTAACAAAAGATAATAATTAATTTTATTTTAGTAAAACAATCTAAAAATTGATTTTGTCAGGGTTTAGATACATAACACTTTTCTATAACTGTGAATTCCCTAATGGTGTGGTGTGTGGTGTTGAGATTTTATATTTGTGGTTTGAAAAAAAATTGTTTGAGACATTGATTCATTACACCTAAACATTCACTATAATTTTTTTCTCATGATTTAGTTGGTGAATCTCAACATTGGATTGGTAAATGGAAACTCCCAGTGATTTTATCCCTCTCAGAATCTCTAATAAATGGAATTCCTGGGGTACGATCATTTTGGTTGAGTCCATCGCATATTTTTCAGTATCAATTGGATTTATTATAACCCAATATATATAATTATTTTATAATCACTATATAATAGCTATATTATTAATGGTTATTTTGTTTAATGTTTTTCTAAATATGATATTATATATCTTATAATGGTCCAAAAACAAAATTAGTTCATGGGTTTTCTATAATTTCATTTATTAAAAATTTATCTACATATTTCAAATAGTATTTTGTATATAAATGTTTCAGTCCTTAAATATAACCCCTTCATAAATTTCACCCATTAGATTCCATTCATATAAAAAATAGTTGGGAATACTTTTATTCCCTCACTTCTTCTGTTTCCCATGTCACTTCCTCGATCTTGGAGTTTATCCACAACATTTTGACTAGGTGAGTTATCTTTTTTCATTGAACCCAATACCTATAAGTTAAAAACAACACTGATTTCTCATCATTAAAAATCATTATCCTATGGTACCACATTTGGATTTAGTACATGTGAGGTGTCTAGTATGAACTAACTCAAGAGGGATACATTGAATGCATTCGTTAGATGATATTGGTATGGAAGGAGTTCTAGTCGATGGACCACATATCTGATGTGGTCAAAGATATCAAAGGGGTCGATTTATATTGACTAATCATTAACTTCTTTCTAATCAATATGACTTTCTTCCCAAATTTATATATAAATTAACACTTTATATTTTACCTCAAACTATAGATATCATCAATCAATGTTTTTATATGTTTTATGTTGACATTATGTAGTTTTCATATGATGTTAAAGTTTCTGAAACATCCTTGTCATCTAATAGATAAAATCAGGTCACATAATCTTATTATATCAAGTATCATCCCAATATATTGTATTCTGACACCTCTTCCCCAATAGAACCTCATAAGGTTTTATTTTAAATCTATATTGGAAACTATTTTTATGATTAATTCACAAGTGGAATGTGTTGATCTTAACATCCTTGTAATAGAATTTAATATGATCTACACATATCCTCTAGAGTTTGAATAGTTCTTTTAGATAGAATATGAATTTGAGGAAGAAGCTATATTCTATATCCATTGCTTTTTGAAAGCTTATTCATAACAATAAGGTAAACCCTGGATCTCGATCAAATACAATGGATAATAAAACTCTATATTATCAAACCATTTCCTGTATGTATATCATAGAGAGTTGATCAAGGGGGACATATTACTTAATATAAATGAAATGTGAAAACTATATATATATATTCAAACATCCTAGATATAATTGTTTCATTTAGATGCAATGGGGAGTCCTATGATGAAATCCATGGTTATGTTTTCCCATTTTAGTACTAGTATGATAAATGGTTTCACCATACCCATAGACTTGTATTTTTGGAATAACAAGCACCATGATAAAAATTATATATTATCCCTCTTTATTTTATCCCACCATAAGTTTTTCATAAAATATCTATACATCATAGTTCTTCTTGGATGAATATATAATGATAAGTTTTGTGCATTTTCCAGAAGATCCATCATCAGTTACAGTCATTATGGGACACATATTTGGGTTCTAAAACATATAAATCCATATTTATCAATGTTAACAGCTATATTATTCACTATATTATTTTGTATCACCTTATCATCCATATTATCCTCCTAGATCATCTCAATAATTGATGGTTGAGAAACCATTTTATTAAGGTTGGGTGAATATCCTTTTTGTATTCCCATATTGATTAGTAGTATGTCCAAGAATGTTAGATACAATAAAAATATCATCATGGATAGGTTAACTATATCTTTTCTACTTAAATAACATGAATTAATTGAAGGAAATGATTGAGGGTATCACTACTAGAAAACATGAATAGATTTTCCAACTTGGAGTCTAATGACTATCATTAATACAAAATAAGGGGTGAATCATATATGGGGAAGCATCATTGAGAAGAACATGTCAATATAGAAAATAATTGTGAATATTTAAATACTAAATAGATTTAAAACACAAAGTTTGAGGTATGAAATTCAAAACTATAGGCATATTTCTTGAATATATAAAATTCACTTATTAAGGGGGAGTGTTGGTCACGAAAACCTAATGGGAAAAGGTTTGTTACTTTTCCTTAAATTAAAATTCATAAGGTTATTTCTAAATTTTATAGGACTTTTTATTCATAAATCTATTTTATATATCCCTAATTGTAGAATTAATAAACTAATATTATTATATCACATGCATGGTAGTTTATGAATATCAAAAACAAACTCAGTTGTATCTATATTTCATTTTACACTAGGTTTCTTATATATACTCGGAGTAGAACAACTAAAAGATCAATTCTAAGAGAACCATGTCATTTCATCCTTATGAATGTAAAATGGAAATAGAATTTCCTGATGTATAGAAGAGTAAATGAGAAGATAAAAAATTATCCTTTTAATTCTATTTTCAATGAGGGGAGAAAATATTTTTCCTTACATATTGACTTTTGTGATGTGTGTTGATATTGAAAAAAAATATTAAGGGGATATTTTTATCCCATATAAGTGTTGAATGATTTTTTAATAAGTAAATATGTTCTTATTAAATATGATATAAGTTTATTATTATTTGATATTTGTTATGTAATCATTTAATGAAAATGGATTTCATGATTGAGATGGTATCCTTATAAAATATATAAATTTATGAATTGGTATGAATGTTTGAAGGACTTGTTCTATTTTATAGAACATTTTATAGAACAAGGATAATAATATAAGACCCGTCTACAAAATTTCATTGCATACTAATGTACAATTTTTTTTGAAGACAATATAAAAACAATATGAAGGCTATGAAAAATTCTATTAATATTTTTTATAGATGAATTTTTTTGATGATGTGAAAAAATGTATTTGTATGCTATACGTGGATTTAATCTAATGGTTTTTTATGGGCCTTAAGTAAAAAATTGTCCAACCATGTTTGTAATAATGTCAAGCCCACTAAACCTTATTGTGGGATCCAGGTCAACCACAAGAATGACCCTCCTTAATAATGCCTACAAATCAGAATATATGGGGTCCTATAGGAAGGATGGTGCACAAATTGCTCTAACTGGTGAGCACACATGTGTGTGAAGGAATTTTCACAGTGAACATAGAGGTTCTCTAGGGACTGTGGAAGTGTGTGGGATGACCTGTGATGTGTTGTTGTGTACAAGGTGTTCTGGGTCCTGAACCCCAACACCTGGTAGAGAAGTAGAATGAATAAAGAGTAATATATATTAATGTTAAAATATACAAATGTTTGATGTGATATGTGTGTGGAGTCATTAATATTCACATCCATAAACAAAATTCATATAATATTTTTCTTCTGATATACAATGATCAAACAGTTCTCTAGAATCAACATTATCACTATCTTTCTCTCACTATAAAGAGAAGACCGACTATGATACTCTAAACTTGGACACCACTAGGGATCAATCCATGGACTGATAATTATATTTTAGTGATTTTTATAATCACTAGAGAACGCAAGTAGCTCAAAAAATATTTTATAGTGTTTTTTGAGGTACTCCATAAATCTACGATGAAAATTCATATGTTTAAATGGTGACATATCTTCTAATACAAAATATAAAAAATTCATGGAATGAGGTGTATGATAGCATCACCTGAACATGAGTCCAAAATAAGGAAATAATAAGATATAGACCTAAATAATACATTATTCTCTATATTTGTGTTAAACAATAAAGGAAACATGCATTCAAATAATTAAAAATACAAATATCTTCATGAATTCAATGCCACAAAATCATTAATCATGTTATTATCAAACATATATGTTACATAAAACTTGTAGGATATATTTTGGAGGTTTCATGCATAAATATCATTGCACTGATCCTTATAGATGTTTTTCTCATTCATCTTTTTGAGTTATCTCATTTTATGGAGAGAAACATCTCCTCCCCTCTATGAAAAACAATAAATTTCATACACATTATTTCATTATTTATTGCATAAAGAGACACTTAATATAAGACCATAAGTGTGTTTGGACTATTTTATTTGGTTAATTAGGTACATAACATAACAACATGAATGTAAAATAATAATACATATACTAAAACTCCATAACATGGTATTAAATTTACTTGATCTTTAAAAACATCAAAAGTTATTTTGGGGACACACATAAAAATGGGTTGATATCTAAATCCCAATATGTGAAAAATAGAAGTATAACATGATCAATGTAATATATGTGAGTGAATTAGTATATAATGGTATCATAATAGATGTGATAATAATATACTTGATCGTCAAATCATGATATAAAATGGTAACATAAAGTCAAGATGGGAATGTGGAAACTATATAAAATATGACATCATAAGATTATGCCATGGATAAAAACAAATAAATCATATCATATAGGTCTTGGGATAACCTATTTTGAACCATACATGTAATCTAATATGATAGAAAATTACCCAATGATTTGGAGTTCTATATACTTCCAAGCCCACCTATCCATTTGATATCATTTACATGCATATGTGTGCCACATAGATCATACAACAAAAAGATGTATTTAATAAATATTTTCAACCAAATTAAATAAATTTAGTTACACACATGTAATTCCCCAAAATATTGATGATAGGTATAACTAGCTGAGTACCCTTCTGTCGAAATGTGGGTGGGTAATCTTTACAAAAATGATCAGAATAGAAATATTTAGAATATTTTTGGCATCATCATATGGGTACATAAAGATCCATGGAATAGTTTAATACAAGTGAAAGTGGTCTCTCGTAAGATGGAATAAATATGGATAGAAATAGGGATGTGTTAAAAACATATCCAAATATGAACAGTTGGATATCAAAGGCATTATAAAAAGATGGTTCATGAATAATGAGGTAGAGAGGATCCCTTACCTTGAGAGGGAACATCTAAAATCTTGAGAGGATATTCTTTAGAGATTGGGGAACCATGGGAGGGATATAGAGAGATAAGGGTAAAGTATATGCATTCTAAAAAGTTTTTTAGTGTAGATAATTGGCAGATTGGGTAAGTTTTTATAGAAAAAGAGTGAAGAATTATTTATTAATTTATAAACATAGGTTTTAGACTCTTTGATAAATCAATCCATATAACAAACCATCCCATGGTTTTTCCTATGGTTTTAACCAAAAAGTAGTGTTTTAAATATATTTTATGGATAATAACTGAAATTATTAATATAATACCCTTAGTGTTCTGGTTGTAATCCATGATTATAAAGAATTAATTTTAAAATATTAAAATATAATAGTGTTTTTTGAGAATTAATTAATGTCTTATAAAATTTATCTAAAAACATTAAAATATATTATTTTCAATGGGGAACATAATTTTAGAAATTTATTCACTTTATAGTATTTAACCTATCACTTTTGGATTTTGTGATGTTATAATATATACCTTATAATTATAGCGTATTTTATTTTTTCCAAAAAATCTACAATAATTTAAAAAATAAAAAAATCACCATTGGGTAAATTAATCTTTCTAATTTTAAAAAATATTTTCTCAAAATATTTTTCAAAATTTGAGTAATTTTATTTTTTAAGCCAAAATTTCCATTAATAGAAAATATTGGTTTCTTAAAATAACAGTTCTCAGAACCATATAAAAATTACAGTTTACTTTATAAATTTATATTAACATTTATATTTAAAAAATATTATACTGAAATAATATTTTATTAAAATATCATTGATTTCAAAAATTATTGAGTTCATCAAAATGTGTTTCTTCATTGAAACAATATATTTCCCAAAAATATAATTTTTGTTTCTTCATATAATAAATTAAATTTTATCCAACAAATTTACTTAACAATTATAAAGTAATAAAAGATAATAATTATTTTTATTTTAGTAAAACAATCTAAAAATTGATTCTGGTAGGGTCTAGATACATAAAACTTTGCTACAACATAGAATTCCCTAATGGTTTGGTGTGTGGTGTTGAGATTTTATTTTTTTGGTTTGAAAAAATTTTTTTGAGACATTAATTCATTACACCTTAACATTCACTATAATTTTTTTCTCATGATTTAGTTGGTGAATCTCAACATTGGATTGGAAAACGGAAAATCCCAGTGATTTTATCCCTCTCAGAATCTCTAATAAATGGTATTCCTAGGGTACGATCATTTTAGTTGAGTCCATCGCATATTTTTCAGTATCAATTATATTTATTATAACCCAATATATATATTTATTTTATAATCACTATATAATAGCTATAATATTTATGGTTATTATGTTTAATGGTCTTTTAAATATGATAGTATATATCTTGTAATTATGAAAAAACAAAATTAGTTCATGGGTTTTCTATAATTTCATTTATTAAAAATTTATTTACTTATTCAAAATGGTATTTTGTATATAAATGTTCCAGTAATTACATATAACCCCTTCATAAATTTCACCCATTAGATTCCATTCATATATAAATTAGTTGGGGATACTTCTGTTCCCTCACTTATTCTAGTTCCCTAGTCACATCCTCAATCTTGGAGTTTCTCCAAAACACTTTGACTAGGTGAGTTATATTTTTTCATAGAACCCTTTACCTATAAGATAAAAAACTTCACTGATTTATCATCATTAGAAAATCATTATCCTATGGTACCACATTTAGATTCAGTACATGTGAGGTTCTCATATGTACTTACTCAAGATGGATACATGGAACGCGTCTGTTATATGATATTGGTTTAGCAGGAGTTCTAATCGACAGACCACAAATCCGATGTGGTAAAAGATCTCGAAGGGGTCAATGTATATTGATTAATCATTAACTTCTTTCTAATCAATATTACTTTCTTCCCAAATTTATATATTAAAATACTTTATATTTTTCCTCAAACTCTATGTATCATCAATGAATTTTTTTATAAGTTTTGTGTTGACATTATGTAGTTTTCATATGATGTTAAATTTTTTGAAACATCCTTATCATCTAATAGATAAAATATGGTCACATATTCTTATTATATATAACATCATCCCAATATACTGTATTCTGACACCTGTTCTCCAATAGAACCATATAAGGTTTTATTTTAAATCTATAAGGGAAACTATTTTTTATGAGAAATTCACTAGTGGAATGTGTTGACCTTAACATCCTTGTAAATCCATTTAATATGATCTCCACATATCCTCTAGATTTTGAATAGTTCTTTCAGATAGAACATGCATCTAAGGATGAATCTCTATTCTATATCCAGTGCTTTCTAAAATCATATTTCAGAACAATAAGGTAAACCCTGGATCTCGATCAAATACAATGGGTAATGAAACTCTATACCCTCTTACCACTTCTTGTATGTATATCGTAGAGAGTTGATCAATGGGGACATCTTCCTTGATATAAATGAAATTTGATAACTATATATGGATATAGAAACTACCTAGATCTAATTGTTTCATTTAGTTGTAATGGGGAGTCCTATGATAAAATCCATGGTTAGTTTTCCCATTTCAATACTGGTATGATAAATGGTTTCATCATACCTGTAGACTTGTATTTTTGGAAATCCAAGCACCATGATAAAAATTATATATTCTCCTTCTTTATTTTAGCCCACCATAATTTTTTCATAAAATATCTACACATCATAGTGCTTCGTGGATGAATATATAATGATAAGTTTTGTGCATTATCTAGAAGATCCATCATCAGTTACAGTCTTTATGTGACACATATTTGGGTTCCAAAACATATAAATCCATATTTATCAATGTTAAAAACTATAATATTCACTATATTATTTTTATCACCTCATCATACATATTATCCTCCTATATCATCTCAATAATTGATGGTTGAGAAACCATTTTATTAAGGTAGGGTGAATATCCATTTTGTATTCCCAGATTGATTAGCAGTATGTCCAAGAATATTAGATCCCTTACAAATATCATCATGGATACGGTTACGATATCTTTTCTACTTAAATAATATTTCACTTTTTTCACCTCCCAAGATGGTAGTGAATTGAATAATAATATTCATTTATTATTTATAACCACCTTCATTATCATATATTAATCTCATTATAAGTGAATATATACATAAATCTTTCATGTTTTTAATATCTGTAAATATTTTACCCATAGAGATAATGTTGCTAACTCTTTAGTAGGAAGACCACAATGGTGAATTCTAGATTGTTTTTTGTTTAGTTCTTTACATGGATCATTAATTGGTAGGAGGCATAGGCTGTCACTTTTTCATCTTTCTTGAGTATAAAACCGAGTTTTATTTTGGATGGATCACTATTGATCACAAATCCATCATTTTTAGTGGATAATATGAGCACAAGTGCAGTGATTAGCCTATCAAAATAACATTTAATTTTTCTTCACATTCCTCATTCCATTAAAAATTCACCTCCTTCCAATTTATCTTGGTTTGTGAGATTGAAAATTGTAAGAAGTTTCATATAAATCAATGATAATATCTTGTTAATCTATGGAAAAAATGAATTTCTATCATATGGGATTATTTAGAACATCATTTAGTTTCATCTATTTTTTATGGATCCACATATATCCCTTTTCTTGTGAGGAAATTCCCCTAAATGTTTCTTTCTCCATCCAAAACATGCACTTACTATACCTTTCATAAATATTTTTATTCCCCATGGTCTTTAATAAGCAATATGGTTATCTACATGATTCTACTTACTTTTAGAATAGATAGGATTGTTATCTATAAGAACTACCTTTAATTTTTTGAGGTAATCACTACAGAACCTATTCATTAAGTCCATCATGATTAATGTATCCTTATTGGTTCCAAATTTCTTCACTATAAACTCATAGTTCTCGTACATTTTATAAAAACTAGTCTTGTGGGTATATTCTTTCTTCACCTGTACCTAATTATATCCCTATAAAAGATCCACATTTTCGAATTAATGGGAGACATATAGTTTATCAAACAAGTCATAAATCTATACAAGTGGATAGTTTTTCGTTATCATTATTTATTGAGTTCATGATTATCAATGAAGAGGTACACTGACCAATCCTTTTTCTTACCATAGAGGACTTGTTCACCACATGATGAAGCACATGGCTTTATGAACCTTTTATTTAATTATCCAATATTTTATTCTCTATATCATCATTTCAATGATTGAAATTATATATGGATTATTTGATATTGGGAAATCTCTAGGTGTATATTTGATTAAGATATAAACATCTCATGAAGGAGAAATAATAAGAAATGTTTCGAGAAACCCATCAGTGAATTCCCTTACCAAAGGCAATGCCTTCAAGGATGAAATTTTCTTCAGTATAAATAATTTTATATAGGTATTATTTCTGATAAGGTAATAATATATATTTTTAAGATTATGATACCAAAGGAGTGTCATCCTCCTCCTTTAACTTGATAATAATCAGAGGGTGATTTGGGTTCTAGAGGGTTATTTCCTTCACTAAAAAATGTACGTCATATCTATACATAGAAATCCAATCTATACCCAAAATAGAATTAAATTCTATTAATGTTAGTATCATAATATTTTATAGAAAATTAGGTCTAAATTTTTTTACAGAGGAGGACTAATATACTTTAGATGCAATAATTTCACCATTTATCATTTCACTGATAACTCTACTTCCATGTTTTGTGGTCATGTATAAATAGTTCGACTAAACTTCTACGATATGATGGAATTCATGGAACTAGAATCAAACCGTGTTTTCAATATCCTTGTATGAATTATTAGCTTACATGTCGCCACTTTTTTATTTGGATCAACTTTAATGGTTGTGACGGAATAAACTCAACATTTTTCTCTTTGACTTGTAGTTTATATTCACCAGTTTTCATCGACAACCATTGTTATATTTCATTTATTCATATAATATCATTGTTAATTTAAAGTAAAACATTATAAAATAGTCCGAGGGTTAACAAGAGTATTTTTTTTATTCCATCAATTTATTGGGTTTCTCCAATAAACAATCTCTATTTTGGTTCCCTTCCCTCCAATACCTAAATCATATCGGTGACCCCTTCATCAAATTTGTAGGATGGTACTTTAAACACTTTTGTTAAGTGGGTTACTGAAGTTTCTTTTCCCTATGATACTTTTCCATCGCACCACAAGAATTAAAATACATCTTCTCTCTTATCTCAAGACCCATTAGACCCATGAGATATTGTGTTATCTATTTCAACATTGAAGAAGCACTGTCAATATTTTAAATGTCCCAAATGGATAATGATTTTCATAGATTTAGTTTTGTCCCACAAAAAATGTTTAACATTACATAAAATGTTAATGAAATAGCCTGAGGCATGTCATGAATGTTTTGTGATGTTTTACTCATATTCTGTGATGGAATCGTTGCCCTTTTGATTTGGGGAAAGGAAATAACTATCCATTTTAAGTTAGATATTGTGTGTAAAATATTTATCAAATTTTTTTATAACTCATTTCGCTCCAAAACATTGATATCTTTATCATGATTCATACTTTTAATCAATTTCCCCCATTGATTAGCTTTTCCCTCTATATGTTAAATAATAAGCACAACCTTATATTACTCAGATCATTAAAGGATAGAGTGGATAATTTCTATTGATTTAATCCATTGTACCATGGTTAAAGGATCAAAATATTCACTGAAAGTGTGAGACCTTTTAATCATAAAGGATTCAATCACAACATGATAATTCAATTGGGATGTGGGGTTTCTCCCTGATTCATGTTTTTATTCAAAATTTTAGTTAATTGATAATGTATTTCCCTGAATTCCACAATTCCTACACCTATCCAGTTGGGAATATCATTTTTTAGTCAACACATTATTTACCACACTATTTGTTGACTCGATTCCCCTTATTTTCATCCATTGACTCAAATAAATGGAGAATAAGAATTGAAAATTTTGACACTATAAAATATATAAATTAGAAACTATGAAAAATAAATGGATAAATCATAATTTTCATATGTTTCTTAACTTATGAATTTCAAGGTTTCAATCAAATTTTTCTAGGATAAATTATCTAATATAGTCTCTTATGGGAATATGTTCAACTTAATAATGGTCCTTAATGAGCCTTAAAATTTACTAAATTCTATCCCCTAGGAGTTTCAAATGAGGTTTGTAAAAATGAATTTTTTTTATGAACCATTTTCTAATCAATTAAAGGTAAATATACCCTTTTGTGGGTTATTATCCCTATGTATAATTATGATAGATCCACATCCACTTATATTATCTTGATATGGATGTATGTCCTTGGGAACCCCATACACTATAATTTTTTTAAAAAATAGTAATATTTTCTTATGTTTAGTGTTTCCCTAAGGCTTTAACTAGAGTTTTATTATCTTAGCCCCTAAACCTAACTATAAGTTCCTCTAATACAAACTTTGACAACCCATATCTTTCATATACTTTATTTCCTGATTTATTAAAAATTGAAAAACATAATACAATCCATGATGACCATGAAAACAAGTAAATTTGGGTAATTAGGTACATATCATAACAACATGAAACATTAATACAAAAAAATAGACTAATACTTCACAACAGGCCCTTATATTTCATCGATCGTCTAAATTTTCATGAGATAACCCAGCGAGGTAGATCATAAAGGGGGGAAATATAAATCCTTGTAATAGATTAATAAAGGAATAAAAAAATGAAATTAATACATGTGATCCAATATGAATATCAATGTATCATAATAGGGATGAGAATAATAATCTTGAATATCAAATCATTAAAGATGATGATAATAAAAAAACATGGGAATGTAGAAAAACCAAAAACATGACATCATAAGTATAAGTCAAGGATATCCTATAGGCCGTCATAACATATTTTTTTTAAGATAACTTCATAGGTAGCATAAATGTAATATCATTAGATAAAAACATTACTCAATAAATTGTAGGGATATATAATTCTAGGCCCACCCATCACATTAATATCATGTACATGCATAAGTGTGCCAAATAGATCATACAAAATAAGGATGTAATTCACTATGTTTAATCCCAAGTTTAAGGTCTTGGTAAACATACATGGAATTACCGAATAATTAAATTATATTTTCAACTAGATGGAAACTCTTGAGTGGGATGGGGATGTTTATTCACTATAAAAATGTTTGGCATGAATATTTAGAGGATAAGTTTGAAAGCATAACGAGGGTATATGAAGATTCATGTAAGGGTTTAGTTAAAGTGAACGGGGTATATCATCACATGTAAATCAAAATAAATGTAATAGGTATGTATAAAATCATATCACAATACGAATAATTTTAAATAAAAGGAACAATATAATGAATGTTCTTGAAATAATAAGAGAAGAAGGGGAACACTTAACATGATAGGACTCTTATAAAATCATGGGATAGGTGCTTAAGAGTTTTGGGGAACATTGGGAGGGCTATAGAGAGGTATAAAAAGGTTAATATTGTGACCTAAGGATTTGAGTTAAGATGAATGGGTGGTTTTTTGGGTTTTAATATAAAAAGAGAGGAAACTTCTTTTATAATTTCTTAACATTGGTTTTGTACTCTATGATAAATTAATCCAAACCAAAATCCATCCCATTATTTTTTATAATGGTTTTATCCAAAGTGGATTTGTATTTAATGTTTTATAATTCTATGAACCCTACTCATTAAATTAATACCCTTGGGAATATATAAGTGAGTCATGTTTATAAAGAATTTACTTTAAAACCATAAAATATAAAATATGTTTCAATGGATTAATTAATGGTTAGTAAAATTAATCAAATAACTTTAAAAAAAATAATTTTAAATAGGACACATAATTTTTATTTGAGAAACTATTTATATTATGTATTACATTTTTTTCTTCTATGACATCATATTATATACAGTATAATTATACTGTATTTAATTTTTAACCAAAAATTTTACTGTCCAGGAAAATTATAAATAATTCTCCATTGGATATTTTTTTATTCTGATTTAAAAAAATTATTTTACCAAATAATTATTTAAATATTATAATTTACTTATTTAAGTAAAAATACCCATTTTTTAAAAAAATACTCATTTTTAAAAATAATAGTTTTCACACAGTTATAAAATTTTAAAGTGACTTCCTCAAATAATATTATCATTTATATTTAATTAATATTATTTAATAATAATATTTTTATAAGGCCCCATCCTTAAACCTTACTTAATCTTGAGTTATTACAAGATTGAACATTGAGGATCTTTTCAGGTTTAGAGTTTTAAAGAATTAGATCATAAAACTTGCATTACATTCCACATTTAAAAAAAGTGGTTACATAAAGATAGTATTCATTTTTTCCCATCAACGGAAACATATTTAAAATAAAACATGGATTCTTTCTTGACACTTCCTTGACACTATCATCATATCATGTACCTTTCCCTTGACCTATGAAAAATATTTCAAAAAAAAACATGGGATGAGCATAAAAAAGCTCAGTATGTGTTATAAAAATATGGAAAGGAAACATGAGTTCATATATACATAAGAATAAAATCATAATTTACCCATAAAACATAATCACTTTAACATACCTCATCAAATCATTAATAAATCATAGAAATAATAAGACATAAATGTAACTTGAGGCATTCATAACATTCATGCGTAGGGAGTAACCCTCTTGGTTACATTTGGAATACCCATCACAGTATATTCCCTAAATCTCTGCGGAGAAACCTTAACGTTTAACTCCTTCACGTTACCCAATGCATTGGAGAGCTATATCGGGCTCACCCACCCTTAGATTATCACGGAACCACCCATCTTCATAATAATGCCCATGAACCATAACATAATCGTATCACATAAAACATGCATAAAGGAAACAAAAATCTTCCACATTTTAATCAAAAGATATCAATACAAAACATTGATATAATAAAAACATTATGAAAACCATTTTCAATAGCAAAATAATAGAAAAGTAAAACATTGTATTTATTTCTCTTTTAAAAAGAAGGTATGACTTGTAGAGGAAGCCGAAACTCAAATAATGGTCACGGCGGTGGAGAAGTCGTTGTCACCGCATACGTACGACAAAAACATTCCCATTTTTCATTTAGTAAATGCTTCATATAAAAAATATTCCTTTTGAATAAACGTAAAAGTCAAAGGGGTTTATACACCGTATAAAAGAAGGTTGTGTATAAAACAGAATATGCCTCAATGAAAGGAGATTGAGACGAAGTCCCATACCTCGGGTCCGACTTGACTCAATTGTTCTTTAATGTCATGAATAATAAAGATGAGTTAAGTTATACTTTCTTAAGAACCTTTTTCAAGTTCATTATTCCTTTTATATCACTTATTACCATGTCATGAACACTATGTAAGTATTTTAGTTAATAACGGTCGTTTTAACGATCATTGGTACTTGAGTCAAAATATGCTCTTTATAATTACAAGTTATTCATGTATCCATTATATAAAGAGTTATAATGATGATTTATATATCATATATATCATATATATCCAGTATATACATGCATTTATAATATTACATAATCGTTTAGAGGTAAGAAATTAAATGCACCGTTCATGGAGACGGTAAGCCGTACGTACGCATGAATGCTACTTTCATTTATATTTCATATTTAATATAATGGAATCATAATGATATAAAGTTATATTATAATTATAGTGTAATATAATATATAATATCATAAATCCATCCTTTATACGTCCCACATATGGTATTAACGAATCAAATCACTTTGAGGGGGCGGTAGTCTGCACTTCCTTAAATGAAGATATCGTGTTTACCCATAATGGAAACCATAAAGGTATGACCAAAATGAAAAATACCGAAACATAAGGAAAACATAAAAATATTATATATCATATATATATATAGTTTCATCTTAATGGCCACCTTTGAAGGTGTTAAAATAATGTTGAACAATCATCGTTTCGGGAGGCAGAAATTCGCCATCCACGGAAACAGTATGTTCTTTAACCATTAGATGTAGGTGTCTGTAAGTGTAGCTCGAATCCTTATTATAACAACATCATAGTATATGGAAGATACTGGTGTTGTTAAAATAGAAATGAATAAAAAGAGTTTAGGGGGTTGGAGAAGCAAAATAAAACAAAAGGACTCAAGTGAATACATTACCTTAAAATCGGGTAACTCCCTTTGGTTTGAGATCAAAGTCTTCCTTGGGAAGAATTCTTCCCAACGTTAGGCTTCAAGGAGTAATAGAGGGATTTTAAGACACAAAATGGGATGGTGTTGGCTGAGCCAAAGGCTTTGGAAGTTTGGGTAAGGTTGTAGAGGTGGGGGAATTTTATAAGAGGAGAGGAGGGGCACTCTAGGAAAGTAAAGAAATGTTACTTTATTTTAAAATGAGTTTCGGATTTAAAAGGTCCCACATTGATATAATTCGTGTTTAAGGTGATACGGGTTCTAAATATACCCATCCAATAGGTTATGGACATGTTTAGGTCATATATTGTACATTATCTTTTCATTTTATTTAAATCCTTTATTAATGAGGTAATTGCTGCATCATCATGATGTCATAAATAATTTAATATATTTAATGTATAAAAATTATAAAAAAATATCTTGAAGTAGGAAATCTTTTTATATTTCAAATTAATATTTATAGTCAAAAATATGACTTGTATATTCCCATGTAAAAATTTTTTTAGTAAAACTACACATGTTTGTATCATTTTTACTTTTACATTAAATAAAAAGTTATTTATGTCATTTACCAACCAATGTGGCTCCATGGGGTCCCCAAGTTGACCCATGGATTGTCTTGGTCGTACATTACACATCCAATAAGGGTAGGACATGTGTCTAGGTCATTTTATATTATTAAAACATTATTCTTACCTTAAATTACACTAGTTACCTCTAATCGCGATTAAAAACATTAAAGTTACTATTAACCAAAAAATTATTTTAATCCCATTGAACCACATTTTACTTCATAGTGAAAACCATGTATATAGTATTTTTGAAATTCAAAACATATAGGTGGTAAAATTTCATTTAACCAAAAAATCAGTTTCTTAAGTACCACTTAGTGGTTTCATTATTCATCAAAAATTGATGTTTTTCAGAAAAATACCAAAACTTCACCCTAAGCTATATTTGACATTACAAATTCAAAAATTATGTCTATTTTAAAAAATTAAAAAAATATAAGTTACATTAATTAATTTAATAATTAATTCCCGCTGTTAGAGAAAATAGCGTGTTTTTATGAAACAATAAGTATCAAAAGATTGACACTATTTTAAGTCCAATTTCAAAGTGAAATTGATTCCAATGACCACCATTGGATTAAATCGTAAAAATATATTTTAATTTCACTTCAAAACCATTTCAAAAGATAATATAATCATATAAATAAATTAGATTAAAAATAGGTTTTGAATTAAAATACAACATTTTTCACTATTCATTAAAAATGATCTTTATCGGAAAAATACCAAAAATTCACACAAAGTATATTTTGATGTCCCAATAATAAATAATAAGTTTATTGTTACAAACATAGCTTATAAAATTGTCAAAAGATAGATTTAAAAATGGTTTTCCCTCAAAAGGCAGTAAAACAATCCTTTAAATATATTAGTGTATTCCAAGCTTTAGATTGGATTTATTCTCATTTTATGCCTCTAAAACACTATCTAATTCACTAATAGACATAGATAAAAATATATATTATTCATTACTTACTTGGGATGTTAAAATTTTATTAAAATATCACTTTTTTGAAAAAAATATTAATTCATAAAAAATTGTATCCTGATGGAAAATATATATTTTAAAAAAAATAAAATTTGTTTTACAAAATTTAAAAATCTAATTTGTATCCATATATATTATTTAACAATTATAAATTTATAAAAGATAATTATTATAATTATTTTATTAAAAATAAAAACACAAAACATTATACTATTAGTGCCTAGATAAATATCTATTTATTACCCCAAATAATTCTCTAAGGGTATGGTGTGTGGTTGAGATTTTTTCTAAGAATAGATTGGTAAACATGGTTGGAGTTATGAACTCGATGGGTTGAACATCTCCCATAAATTGTTTCTATCATAATTTAGTTTTTTAATCTCAATATGGGATCGATCAAGTGAAAATCAAAGTAATGTTATCTCCCTTATAAGATCAAATAGATATGATTAATATGGTACAATCCTACTAGTCAAGGAAAAGACTTCAATTTTCTATATCAATTGGACTCTTTATATCCCGATATGTAAACTAATATTGTGATCACTATATAAAGACTATACTATCAATAGTTTTGATTTTCAATGGTCTGTTAAATCTGATAGGATATAACTTGTAGTGGTACTAAATCCAAATTAGTGTAGGCATTTTCTCAAATTTCATTTCTTAATAAAGAATTTAATTATTTTTTAAGGGATTTTAATTTATAAATGCTTTGGTTATTACATTTATTTTACATTTATTGTGATGTATTGAGGTTTCCATGAAGCTAAGTATTCATGAAGAAGAATTTTTTTGATGATCATTTTTTGCTTCATCTACACCTTTATGACATCTTCTTGAATGATAATTTGTTCCATGTATAAAACCTTACACTAATGAGAAGTATTATTCCCCAAATATCAAGGATTCATAGATTTTATGTCCCATGTAAACTTCTGAGAATGACTTAGTCATTTTTTGTGAATATTTTTAAACAAATTTCAATTATTTATTAATGATTTTTAATAATAAATACCATGATTTTTAATGTTTTATTAAAACTGATTATCTATAACAGAAGTAATGAAAATGATATTAGAAGTATAAAAGTAATGTTTATTTTTTATTTTAATCTTATTTATGAATATTTTATGATTAATTTTATCGATATTTGAAATTTTTATAGCTCATTGAAAAATTGTATACCAAAAAATTAGTGCAGGTTTTTTATCCTTCTCCCATAGCACCCAAAAGCCACATAATTAGCCAACATGGGTCTTGCCAGCCAAGAAGGGTTGTGGGTAGGCTAGCTTAACCACAGGGGTTCACATGTGAGGAATCCATGTGTGGGTGGCCTTCAGGTGATGAACCCCATATGTAGTATAATGAGTCCAAGGTCTCATGCTTGTCATGTGTGTGAGGCCTTCATTTTTCTGTGTGCAAGTGGAACAATAATCAAATCCCCAGTTTTGGATTATAACAAATATAACCCATAGTTATCCCTATAAATTCTTAATTTAACATCAAGTGTTTCAATATTGGATAAAGGCTCTATATTTCTCTATCTCTCTACCTCTACTCTTCGCTTCATGCCACCGTAACTCCACTGAATTACATCTCCCAACCACCACTATTCACTTGGAAACGTCATGACAGGCTTCACTCGAAACTCAAACTCGATTCATCCACCACAAATGAGGCACTTGATCACCATAACCACCTCTACACCATGTTTTGGACAGCCCGACACTATCTCAATATTCGTCTAGGATTCAGCGTGGTTGGATGAAGGTTCCACCCCTACCACACCATTGAACCCTTTAATGAAGCTCGAACGGATCCCCACTATCACTATTGCCACCACCATTCATTATGGAATACCTCCACAGCCTCATCTGATCACCCTACGTCCATTTCGTGCCACCTATGTCCACTATTAAGGCCATATAACAAGAAGATGAGTCTACCACTATCAAAACTCCACTATTCTCTAGTACCTACCAATGATCCCCTATGAAGATCTAAACCCACCAAACCCATGCACATCCCTCAGCGAGGCCATGTACTAATTTTAGAAGTTATTTCCCTGATGTATTTGTTCCACAAGAAATCTTTAATGACCCGAGATCCATGAATATATCTTTTATAGAAATCCTGGGTCTCCACAAGGTTTGAATGAGGATGAGGCTGAGCACCCCATCCCTTTCTATCTATAAATTGAACATTGTGCCCCTATCCAAGGGATCTCTCATCCCATGGTTGGGGAGCCACCAAGGAGGATTATATAATATGTTGTATTAGAGTTTTCTTTTTATTTTTCTTTCTTTTGTTATTTTTTGATTTATTTTTTTAAACTCTAATTTTTTAAATAAATAAATCTACGTTCATGATTTTATTTAAATTTTTTCTCAAATCCATATTGTTTTATTCTTATTATCTAATTATAATTATAATAATTATTATTATTCTTTATCATTTTTAATAATAATTATTACTATTTTGAAATTGTTCATCATATTTTTTTATTTATTCTTGCTTTATTTAATTCCCCCTATCCCTCTTCTTATTTTTTTATTTATCTATCTTTACCTTTAATTTATCATACCCTATTCTTTTATTTTATTTTACTATTATTAATTATTAATTATTTCCTTTATTTTTTAATTTTATCATCACATTATTCTATCATTGCAAAAAAATTATTTCTTACCCTCGACAATGAGGTTTTGACCTAAATTCTTTCCCAAGGGAGGTCAATGTGTTATTGAATTTTTTTAAAGTTTTTTTTACATTTGTGGTAGATATATTTACCATGCATGCGTGTGAGGAATTTCCACAACGTGGTGACTATTCCCTTGGACATAAAACTCAATATATTTCTAGTATTTTATGTAATCTATTTCACTCTCTGTATTGATTATCTCTTTACATTATGTATTTGAGATAACTAATGGATAAAATTGTATCTGTAAAGACATATCCTGGAAGATTTCATACCCTCGAACAAGGTGTGTCATTTACCATGAGTACAAGAGGTGGTGGAATTGATATTTATCAAAAATCGAAATATTTCCACAATTTCTAAATAAAAAATAGTAATTCATCTTAAGATTGAATTTTGAATTATCAACCACAAGACAAAAAAATAAAGTATAATAATTGATAAAACTATATCTAAACTTAAAACCAATTTATTTCAGCCTCAAATAGTTATGTTTATCATTACATGATAATTTATCTTAATTTTTCATTTTTCATGTTACATCATTATCTTATAAAATAAACAAGAAACCTTAAAATATTTTTCATTGTTCTCATAAAATAATCAAATAATAATAATTTAGTAGAATTAGATGATTTAAGTGAACAAAATTAGAAACTCATCAAGTGATATGACCATAGTTATCCAATGTGCTTCACTAGGAAAGATAATTTTTTCCCATTCCATATTACAATAATGTGTTAAAAAATAGAGCCATTACCCGGGATCAAATTGTATATTTTCTAATATTTTTCTATTATAAATTTATATTGTTATAATTTTTTTATTAAAATAAAAACTAAAATAACACATTATATTTTCAAATAACATTTTTTTTAATTCATGGAACAATAACTCGCTGGTGTAGGAATCCATAGTTGAACAAACATGGTCTATGGGTGAAAGTGATTCTTTATTTCCTAGATAGATCTAGGAAACAATAAGATAAATCATTATATAAGTAAAATTCAAGGACCTCATCTAGAAGTTTAACGAGACCCTTGAAAAAACAGTTGTTAAAGGATTGTCTAGAGAGTTAACTAAATTCTAGGATTACTTCCCAGAATTTTATCAAGAATTGGAAAAGGAATAAGAACAGTCCTCCTTGTTTTCTCACATCACTTATTAAGAAGTTCCACTAGTACAATTTTAGGAGCAGGTGGCTAAAAGAATAAAATAAGATATTCAGGATCTATAAGAGATAGTTAAAGAGTTGTGGGGAATAATTGACTAGATAACTGATCACTTTATTGTATCCCTTGATTAACCAGTACATGAACCAGAAGATTAGATTCTTATCATTCCTAGTTTTTTTAGGACATCTATAAAGATGAGGAAAAGTTTGAGGAGTATCCATAACCCATCCACTTGAAAAATCACATCCAAGAGGACCATGATGAAGAAGAATTGCCTACTAACTTATATGTGGGAGATCAACAAGATCTAGATAACATTATTAAGGAATTTAAGGAACAACATGATATCTATAAACCTTCTAAATAAGAATATTCAGAACTATTGAAGGAAGTCACCACCCAAGTAGTATAAATCAAACTAAAGATGGAGGATCCCAACTACCTACCTCCACATTCCACCATATAACATCAAGAGACACTCACTACCAAGGAAAATATTGAATGAAAATAGACTCAGGGAGATTAAATTTCTGTGAACAATTTCTTTTCTGAATATATTAAATCTTAGTTTATTATCACTTCGTATTGTTTTGAATTTTCATATTTGGTTAATTATTATCATTCCATGGAGGAAATGAAGAAACAATACATTCACATATTGAGGAACACATGGATCTCCCTAAATCTGTTGAACTCATATTTGAGGGGACCCATAATGAAATCCAAGTAGTTGAGCCTGAGAAAATCATTACAGATATTGGTCACTTTAAAAGGGAGAAATTACTTATTATAAAGTCAAATTAAAATTTTTTAAACACAAAATACCTTTTTTCCCCTTTGAACTTTCATTTCATGAATCCCATGTTAATCCAATACTGGAAGAGTAAGGTAAAGTTGAATAGGAAGAAGAAAATAGGAGGATAATTCATACTTTATCCTACCTCTATCGTGGAAGCTATACGTAATTATGAAGGGGGAGGATTTGGTATACTCTATCCATATATCATTCCTCACAAAAAAACACAATGTGGAACCTGAAAAAATCCACATGTGGTGGTTCAAGTCAAATAAGATCCATCCACCATTATATAATGGATAACTTCTGAAACCTCCCTCTTAATGAAGAAAAAAATCGTGGCCTACTTGGGGGATCATAATAAGACATATCCATTTCATTTTTTTCCGTATAGATTTATAATCTAATTTTATTCTTAGGAATAATCTAGCATGTAACCCACTCCATATTATCTTTTTTATATTAAATGAAATGATCATTGTGCTTAAGAGAGAAATTTTTTATAGGATCATAATTTAATAAAGAATCCATTATAGAAGTGGAAAGGGCACTATTCTTCATGATAAGTTGAGTTTTTTTTTTCTATTTTATATTTTAAACTCCCATAATTTTTGTCCAAACAACACTTTTTATGATTTAAAGATGAAATTGGATGCCAATATTTGAATTCATGTTCGACTCAAATTATCTAGGAGACATGAGTTTTTTTAGAATCCTATGATTCCATGTTTTATATTTCAATGTTAAATAGATTAAATGAGTAAAAAAAATTGTCTGATTAAATTTAAGCATGAATATTAAAATGATGACTCATTATTTGAAGGAATTAGTTGATTCATGTAAAAACATTTCTCAACCATGTATCCTTATTAAAATTTATAGAATTCATGTGAGTTAATTTGAAATTACTAATCATGCCCCGAGTAATTTTTCAATGTTATAATTTCAATTATTTAGAAGATTCATATACCAAATACATCCTATTTATTCTTTAGAATATTTTTTCAGTGATATTGGTACTTGTCACCGACCCAAAAATGCATCTAAACATATCAATGCTATGACTATGAAAAAAAATTAAATTATTGAGGTTTATTTTTAAAACACCTTATCCAAAAAAAAGGACAAATTTATGTCAATCCATGTTTATATTATAAAAACCATGAATTTTTTTTTTATGAATGAGCTATATTTCAAGTGATTTTTATCAATTCCTACCCTCTACTTCTTATTTGAATGATGCTTTTAAGTTGAAATATGGGGTGAATGGAGTCATAAAGAATGAGTTGAAAAAAATTGTATAGAAAAAGTATGTGGGTGTAACTTAGTGTAATTATAAATATTTTTGATTCCTTCATTGTAATTTTTATTTTTTTCCCTAGATGAATAATAATTAAAAACGAAAAAAGAACCAAAAAATTATAAAAAGGGGTTTTGATTTGGGAAAACAAAAAATAGGCATTTTTAGACCTATAATATTTATCATATGTGGTTACGTTGTGGATGTTAGGTTCATTCTAATAATAAATACAGAATAAATAAAAAAATGAAAATGTTATTTGGAAAAGAAAAAAATTGTACAAAATTAGAGAAAAATTCAAGTGGGTTCACAAATTATTTAGTATGCTTAATTTGATCATAATAAACTCATTGAGTTTGAGGTTCTTTTGAGTCCTTCCAATTTTAAGGGGATAATTTCATGACACTTTTACCATTGATGTCATGTTTTGTGATGTAAGAGATAAAAACCCTCCACAATACTTGATTTTAAACATCAATTCCTATAAATCTAAAGACTTAGATACATTTAAACATTATTTGTATGCCCCCAGGATTTTATGTGGTTTATATCTATACAAAGAAGAGAAATTAGTTCATTTACAATATTATGGATAAGGATCATGTACTCAAGATATGAAGATTAACTTTGATAAAATTGTATCATGCAAGATGAGTGAAAATATTGAAAAGTGAGGTAAATTCGGATTTTAAATTTTTAACAATTATAAACTAAAGAACATGAATGAATGAAAAGATATTTTCCATAATTTTAAATTGAGGAAATTTAAAACAAAATATTTGATTATTTCTTTAAAATTTGTAAAATTAAATTGATATTTTATAAAGATTTATAAAAATTTGTTTTAACATTAATTTTTTTATTTTAGGTTGAAATTTGAATATTGATGGAATTGGTGCCCTCTGATCTTCAATGGTGAGATTTCATGTTTGAGTACAATCATATTTTATTTTTGTGCTATTTTACATCGTCATATTTGGTGCACATTTTTTTTAAAAAAAATCAATGATTTTGAAATATTTTTCAACAAAAAACACATTATTTTATCTATTTTAAGTAATAGTTGGAATTTTTAATGAAATTAATGAATATTTTTTTGAAAGGATAAAAAAAGATGTTCTTTATTTGAATATTATTTAAGAACATTCTTATAATATTTTTATTTATATTTTAAATTTGATTAACTATTTGAATGTCTGTTTAATTTCAAATTTGTAGAGGTTGGTCAGTCCTCTACCATAGCACCAACAAGACATATAGTTATCCCAATAGGGGATAGTAGACTAAGAAGTCTTGTGGGAAGTGCAGCTCAACCATAGGGGTGTATGGGTGATGATTCCTTGTTCAGGTGCCTCTGGATGAAAAACCCCATGGATAACATAGTGATCTGAAGGGATCGGGTGGGATGCTTGTGTGTAGCTTGTATTTTAGTGTGTTCAAGTGAAACAGGGAGACCATACCTAGTTCAGACCTCTAATGGATGGAACTCATGCCAATCCTTATAAATTCACTCCTAAAATTATTGTGGTTCGATGTGGGATCATGTATACACCATGATATGCCACTCCTACTCTTCTCTATTCATTTATTCACTTTAGTTTGGCCTACTAACATCACTCATCCTCCACTACTCATCATGAAATGCCATTATAGTCACCTCTAGAAACTCAAACATTATCCATCCACTGCTAACAAGGTCCCTGATCTCCATTAACCACCTCTATATCCTATTCTAACCACCCTATTAGCATTTTGAGAATTTTTGGCCTTAGAAGTTTCGTAACGAAGGAGGCCACCACTACCACACCATTGACATCTTCAGTGATTCTTGACATAAGATCCACTATCACTGTCCGCATGGCCATTCACTATGGTGTACCTCAGGAGCCTCTTCTGATCATTATGAGGCCATTTCAATCCACATATGTCCACTGTTAATGCTAGATGATAAGAAGTGGAGGTCATTACTATTGAAAATCCACAGCTCGTCGGTTCCGGACATCAATCCCCTGTATAGATTATCACCCACCAAATAAATGTTCATCCTTCACTAAGGCCATCAAATTTCTACAGAAGAGTTGTCTTGTACGAATTTATTCCATGATGAATATTCAATCACCCTAGAACCTCAGGTATATCTTTCAAAATTATTTCTGGTCTTTGGGAGATTTTATGGATGTGGAGGGCAAAAACCCCCTCCCTTACTGCATATAAAAGTAACCTTATTCCACCTCCAAAGGATATCTTGACACATGTCTAGGAACCCTCCAAAGAGGCTTAACCAAGATACTCCATTTGTGTTTTTTTTCATTATTTAATTTTTTAGTTTTTTTAAATTGTATTTTTTATTAAATAGTAACACATGAATGCTTTTCATTAAATTTTATTACCATTCCATATTCTTATTTTCTTATTATTCTCTTCTTCTTCTCTTCTTCGTTTTCTTATTATTTATATTCTTCTTTTATTTATTATTATTATTATTATTATTTTAAATTTTTCTCTATATTTTATTTTTGTTTATTTATTTTCTTAGTTTATTCATACCTCTCCCTCTTCTTATTTTATTTTATTTATCTCTCCCTCTCTCTCTCTTCTCATACCCCATTATTAAATTTTTTATTTTTATTCTTCAATTATTATTTTCTTTATTATTTTTTTTATTATCTTCTCCCCTCTTTCAACTACAGTGATCTTTTATTTTCAATAAAAAGGGTCCAACCCTAGGCTTGGACTGGGGGAGTTTAAGGTGTTATGGAGTTTTTTTAATTTTTAATTTATTTTTGTGGTGGATATGAGTAGTGTTCATGGGTGTAAAGAATGTAATCAATGTGGTGAATTTCCCCCAAAACATGCAACACAATTAGTTTTTATTATTTTGTTTAATATTTTTCCCTTTATTCATTGACTTGATATTCACTCAATACTGTTTAGTGAATCAATGGATGAAATGGCAACGATAGAGCTGGGTCCTAGAATATTGAACACCCTTAACCAAGTAATTTCATCAATCATGATTATATGTCGAGGAGGAATTGGTATTTCATAGAAATTTAATGATTTAAACAATTTATAAATAAAATGAATAGTAATTAATCAAGATATTTCTCATTTGGATTATCATACTTAACTTAAAAAAAATAAAGTAGAATAATTATTGAACCCAAACCCAAACCCAAATCCATATTCTTTATTCCTTAACTAATCATATTTAGCCGTTCATGATAGTTTAGTTTAAATTCTCATTTTTTATATCATATCTTTGTCTTAGAAAATAAATAGTGAAACCCAAAAAAAATTATCATTGTTTTCAAAAAAAATTAATAAAAATTTATTTTAAGTTTATTATATAGTGGAGGTGAAAAAATGAGAAGTTTCACTAGTGAGATGACCCTAGTCATCCATTGTACTGCACTACCAAAAATAATTTTCCTTTTTAACACACTAATATAGTCATCCTTCTAGTGAATAAGGAATATAAAACCAAAAAAATATTTTGATACATGATGATTAGTGAAATAGTACCACGAAATGAGAACAATACGTGAAGAATAAAAATTTGTTTCATGTAATATAGTTGTGCGAAGAAAGATAAAGTCATACTATAAGAAGAATAGTTATTCTTTATTCATATATAAATTTAGTATATTGAGATTATGTGATCTTGATGTTTTATGAAAAATATACATGGTAGTATTAAGAAATCAATATGAATAGTGATAAAGACATGAAATAATGAATTGTATATAATTAGAATAATAATTGAAAAGAATTATAATTTACAATGCAGTTCTGAGTGAACCAAATTATAAAATCATTTTTTCAAAGAGAGTAAGAGAATGCATATTTCATTGTAATTAGAGAGTGACACAGGTCATTTTTTGAATTTTAAATATCATTGAGATATAAGAATCTGAGAAGTTTTGATAATTGAAGTTCTGAAAGGCTAACAATGATTCTAAATAATATTTTTTTTCATTTACTTGAAATTAACCAAGCAAAATTTTCAAACTACATCAGTAAAATGGAATTAGTTGAAGACCTCTACATAGGAGGTTGGGAAAACCATTGAATAAATATCATGAATCTTGTATAAAAATATAGGTTTTAAATATATCTCAAGTAGAGAGAGTCAATATTGTGACAACTGGTGGGATTCCAATAGAAATATAATTTCAAGAGATGACCCATTATAATCAATCATGATTAGATATTTTTGGAGTTTTTATATCATAAATTTTTGGAGACTTTTTTATTTTCATTATGTTTTCTCTAATAGTGGATAATCTTATCATCGGATCATCCTGGAAAAAATAGATATGTAGTCTCCCACATTAGGTGAAAACTATGTAAAAATTCACATATGATTTTTAGTTCATTCATTTTTGTCATAGATGAGATATGAGACTCTAAATAAAAAGTGATCCAGATCATAACAAATCATAGAGGTTTATTTCAAAAGAATAAATTGTAAAAAATAACATCATTGATTCAACAATACCCCACTCAATGATATATCCAAACCTAGGTACTTCAATCCACCCCTTGACATTAGAAATCAATCATTTGGTTATCAGAATAAATCATTCCACTTCTTTGAAATACTTTAATATGGGTCTGAATAGTATTTACCTTCATTATTTCCACTTTAAAAATTTTTGGCCCTATAATCGTCATGTTTATAAATTCATACAAATATGTCTGTGTATGAAAAATCTTTCCATGTAATTATTTATATAGAGCCAAATGAATATAGGAATAGAAGAAATTGTTATATTTAAAAAAGCCACCAAAGGTGAATATTGTTCCTAAAAACCAAAAAAGTCAGGTGTGGAAGATCAAAACATGAATTATAATTTCTAAATAGTCCTTTCATATTTTCTATCATTTAGACGATGATAGGAGTTGATCAGAAGAAGCACATTATTAGGATCCTTTAGAAAACATTTCATTAATATTGATGTCAATCATCAATCATGATCAGATACAATCAAAATAGGTGAAACATGGAATATTATAACTTCATTAATATTGATCTATTTAAGGCACTCAATAGGTAAAACATCTCTGATAGTGAGGAATGTATAGATTTGGTAAGACAATCAATAATAACCTATATGGGATTATTTATTCTTGGAGTCTTTGAAAATCAAATGAAAAATTAAATTTTGATATCATCTAATTTACACGTAGGAATATGTAGAGGTTACATAAATCACTTACTATGTTTTCTATCATTATTCACTCATTTATAACCCTAACATCAAAAAATACATTATAAAATTTCCTACTTTATATTATCCGATAATAAAACTTCTATTATATACCTATATGTCATGGTGCAACAAAGGTGTGCAGAGAAATTTGATAAATGAGTATCATCTAATAATTCCCTTTTATTCTAAGGTATATATAAAGAAAAATGAATCTTTCCCAATTTTAGAACAGTATCTTCATAAAAAAATTATCCCAAATTCCAATTATTCATGAGCGTAATTTGATTTGAAATTTATCATGAATAGGTAGAGAAAATTTTATCATTTATAATAAATATATATTGCTAATATTTTGTGTGGTATTAATGTTTCCCATTCATTAATTATACCCATATCCATAATTACTCAATCCTTGAACATATGATCCATTTTAACCAACATTTTAGGTAGGAATCCATGATCATTATTTCTAAATTCATCATATTTCTTGTATTCCTTTTATTGGGTTATAGTGTATTGAGGAATCATCTCCCTTGAGTAGTTCAACCCATCACGTTTTCCTCATATTGAGTACTTTATATGAAAAGATTTATTTTAGACTCTTATAATCAATGTATATATCACATCATTCATCGTATAAGTAATGCCTCAATATTTTTAATAGAAAGATTTCAGTTACAAACTAATGGTCAAGGGTTGAATAGTTTTGTTCATGATTCTTTAACTACAGTTATATATAGGTAATAATAGTATCATTCTTCATAAGGGAATAATCTTTTACTTCCATTGATGAATCACTATATATCACAAATTCATCCCTTCATGATGGTATATTCAATATCCATGAAACTATAATTTATCCTAATAAATTATTTAAAATTGGCATTTCATTATTTTTTTCGTATAAATTTAACCACATTACATGTTAGCATGGTTCACAATTAGCTAATTAGACAAATATTTTAGAAAATAATCAAAAGTAACTTTCCCAACTATGGAATCTATGTTCCTCATTTATGTTTGTCTGTGTAGACCATTTATTGACTACACTATCTTCAAAAGATCATTTGATATTCCTTTATTAGTGAAAATCTATCTTGGAAAAAAACCCAAAATTCATACAAGATAAATTTCACAAATTACACATTTTCACTGAGAGTTTTGAGAATGATTACCAAGTGGTTTTTATGGTCATTATAGATTTTATAGTAAACTAAAATATTATAAATAAATACCATAAAATAATATTAACGTATTAATTTAATATTACATTAATTACATATAAAAATTGTTTATTATTTAATCTAAAAATAACTACTATAAATTTGTAATGACCATACATCATATGAAATGTCATCTTTATAATATATTCCTTATTTACATTCATTTGATGATACTCTGAATTAAAATTAAAATTTTATAATAACATTAATCTCTTTCATGTTTACGATAAATTTCATCAATTCATGGTAGAGGATACTTGTACTTGAAAAAAAATTTATATATATCTCTATATTCCTTATATAACATCATATATCCAACTTTATTCTTAATTAAAAGAACAACAGTCCCCCTAGGTGAAACACTATGACATAGAGATCCATTATCACACAACTCTTGTTACTGTATCTTTAGTTCCACTAATTTCTCTATGGTGATTTTTTGGTGATTATTTTTATAGTTGTCTAATATATAATTCAGTAAATAGAAAACTCAACATCAAACTTTGGTGAATGTCTAAGAAATTATTTTAGAAACACATCAATATAGTCAGGTACAATATGTACATCTCTAGTTTAATGATTTCCTTTCCCATGAATATATGTTTTCTAATAATTTTCATCAATAATCTATTTCATAATAGCTTCTTTAGCTGGACCAAGACATGACCCAACACTACTGAAAAAATGACTATTAGCAATGGTCTATTTGCAACGGGTTCTAGTCACAAACGGTCTTTTACAATGGGGTCTCATTGCAAATGACCTGTTGTGGAAAACAACATCAAAATTTTTCTATTTTGTGAGAGACTGTCACAAAAAATATTTAATTGTGAGGGTAGTAGTACCATCATAAATGGGTTTAGCAAATTTTTTTAAAAAAAACATATTGCGACAAGCCATCAACACGATGCAAATACTTTTCCCGATTTTAAAAAAACCTTTTTAAGATGGGTCTGTAACAAATAATGGGAAAAACAAAAAAATAAAATTAATATTAATAATAATATAATATAAATATAAATTAAATAATAATATTATTATTATTATAATAAAATTATTTATAAAATAATATTAATAGTAATAAAAATATAATGTTAATATAAATGAAATAATAATATTAATATTAGTATAATAAAATTAATTAAATAATAATAAAATAATATAGTAATATTTACATTAATAATATTAATGAAATAATAGTATTAGTATTAGTAATATAATAAAAACCTCAGTATTCACCAAAATATAGAAATATAGTAATTAATAATGTAATAAATATAATAAAAATTAAAAAAATTGTAATATTCACAACATAAAAAATGCACTATTTAAAATTTTAAATTGTTAATATCACACAAATAATTACATAAAAATGATTCATTATAAAATAAAAATACATCACTAATGAAGAGGTTGTCTGGAGGAGCTGGAGGAGATGGTGGAGGGAACTCCATCCCTAAACTACTAGTCAGACGTCACATGTACTCAATCTACTCTTGCTCAAGATGATGTTATCATCGACGCATCTCATCCTGTATCTGCTGTTGTTGCTAGTTTTATCCTATTAACTCTTCCTATTGATGTTGCTGCCATTGATGAATCTCCTCCTGCTCTCTATGCATAGTCTTTAAAAGCTCACATTGAGCTTGTAGCTACTCCTGATACTGTGCAGAAGATGACAATGATGACTCTTTGTGAGCTCCTCTCGAGCTAGACTATGACATCACAGTGGTGCCATAAAAAATCCCAGGGTTCAATTGAGGGTTGATACCACCAACTCAATATTTTTCAAAGGAATACTAGGTCATCTGTATCCATGTGGACTCATCAAATTGGAGGGCCCTAGTCGGACACTCGGTCTTAGCCTGAATATCACTATGTGTATGAGACATCACAGCCTCATATGACTCCTTCAATTTCAATTTAAAATTAAAATAGATAAAATATTATTTTCAAATAAATATTAAACTCAAAGATAAATTAAACTAAACACAATCTGATGCAGGTGAGTACCTCTAATCTCTTTTACGGTTGGATCACTATACATCCTTATATAAACATGGTACTTCATAATATCAGGTTATGCAATTGCTTATATGAATATAAAATAAACAGTTTATATTTAATTTTATAAAAAATATTTCAAAAAATGTACTTACCATATCTCCCTATGCTTACTAAATATATGACTACCAGCTCATTGTGTCACCTCTTGTCTCCCCTGATTTTTCTAACCCATTGATTATCTACTCTGAAACATCCTATTCAACCAGTGTGTACATAATCAATCCCAAACCTGAGATGAAATATTGTCAGGTTCAGGGTTTGTGACATGACTCATAAAACACTGTCACTCTTTCTTTCACCATTGATTTCCTTTTCAAATTGTGCAAAAATTAAGTGCAACGCAGGCTCCTAGCTCCCTTCCATGTCTTCCGGATAACCTCACGCATGCTCTCGTCAATGGGATACCATAAACCCTAGAAATAATTTAAAATATGATGTAATTAATTATATTTATTTCAAAATAAATATATTTCTTCGTACAAATAATTTGATGCTAGAACATTCTCTGATGAACATAAATGGGAATCTGATCCAATAAAACTCGTGCTTCAGAAAAATAATTTCACAATATAGCGCTCCCCTATCCTATAGCTATGTGAATTAAGATGTAAAAAAGAACAATTAATCAAATAATTTTAATATAAATTAATTAATTAAAACTAACTGAAATACCAATGTAAACACACCTTTATGTCCATGGATAGAACCCAAGACATGGACGTTGCTCAGGGATAGGGTTGGGAATCATCATTCGTACATGAACATGCCCCCTTTGAGTGTTCCATAAACCACCAGAAGTCTAAGGGTCAGATGATCTAACATCCTTCTTTTCCAAAGGTAGATCATCCTCTTTCAATAGATGATACAGATCCTCATCTATCTGAAACACAGACTGATTGTTGTTTGAAAATAGTTAAAAAAAATATTATATATAGATATATATTATATATGATTATAACTACCACTTAACTATGTTAATGTCCATATTCATATTCATCTTCATATTGGTCGATGTTAATTTCTTCATATTCCTCCTCGGCATCATAAATTTTCATATCAGTTTCAGTTTCACCATCTCTTGTCCTTTAAAACTTAGTTGTAACATCATTAACATCATTTTCACCATTTTCCTTAACTATGGGTTATCATCAATGATATTCATGTCTCTTCATCAAAAATATAGATATCTAGATGTCTCTTGAAAAATTTCAATTCCCTGCACTTCAAGGGAACCACATTCACTTTCAGTAAACTGATTCTCTCAAGATTTAATTTCTATTATGCTCAAATAATCACCAAACTCTCTTGAGGCAGCATTGTAATTTCCTTAATAAATTTTATGCTCCTGATTATCTAATAAAAATGGTTCATTTACTACCAAAATACTTTTATAATTAATATCAATGATTCCATGGACTGAATGAACATGCAATACTCTCTCAGTATCCAACCACTGAAATTTAAAAATCATTATGTAATATTGTCTCTGATATCATAGTTTAATAATTTATTCCAGATTGCCATAAAAGTCAACTTCAGTTTCTCTATGATAATATCCTCTTAAGAAAACACCACTTTTCATTGTTTTTTTATACCCCATATGAATGTGTACAAAATCAAAAAACAGTCACCACATATGAATTATAATATTTAACCATTTTGGGTGGTGGGTTACTCAATATACACAATCAATTATCAATTTTATCAGCATGTTAAAATACATGAAAATGTGTAAATCAATTATCACTATAAAAAGTATTAAATTGTTTTATATATGAAATAAAAAAATATATATGTTACCAGTTTTTTATACTATCAGGATTTATTTGGACGACATTCATCAAGAGTATTTTTTTATTTTTGAAAATGTTTCTTGATATGGTTGTTATATAACCTAGAAATAAAATAATATTAATTTACTATTACAAAATATTTTGAATACATGATCGTAATTCTCACTGTACAAAAGGTTTCATTTCTTCACAGTTGAGAAGAATATATTTTTGAGCTCTATGGTGTTCATCATCTGAAATCCATCATTCAAGAACTCCACCGAAGCCATGTTTGGGCTGATTGAAAACTGATAATTCATTTCTCATTTCATCTTCAACATTTCCCTCATTATGGCTCATGCATTTGTGTTATGAGGGATATTCAGATTGAAAGTAATGGGAGAAGAAAAATAAAAAGAAAATTCCACTTAAAAATAAGATTCAACAATTGATCCTTCAATTGATGCTTTGTTATGTTCTTTTTATATTCAATTTGTCCATACATATCTCAAATGGTTACATCCATCAAAACTATACATGTCCACCACATTTGGTTTCACATAAAAAATGTAATATCAAATATTCCACAGAGTCAAACAAATCTAGCGGGAACATTTTTCAAGTTTATATAAAATTAAAAACACATCTTCTTGCAGTTTTCATACTACATCGTAGTCTGTTTTCGATGCACAAATGTCTCAAAAATATGATGTTTCTATTACCGCATCATAAATAACTGGATTTAACAAACTTCTTTAATCCAATTGGCAGAAGTGTTTCCATTAAAACATGATAGTCATGACTTTTCAATCTGGTAATATGACCATTTCTAACACATCTACCCAAATTGGAATCATGATAATTTTGAAGTATCCAATTTCCAATACACTAACAAAATAATAAAAAACTCACTTTTGACAGTGTATAAGCTGATTTTTTCTTTATTAACTTATGTGATAGGATATTTTCAAATAGTTCATGTTCTGATCAATTTAAAATTTTGAAAATATCTAGTCATTCATTTTTATTATCTTTTGTCTTAGCTGGTGTATCCCAAACTATATGAAATAAATTATTAAATTATTTCTTCCTAAAATGCATCATATCTAATATGTGAGAGACCAAAAAATCAAACCAACATTGAAAATCCAAAAAAATGCTCCATTTTATCCAATTGTGCTCTTTTCCATACCCATCAATTTTTTGTTAGTTTATTGTTGGTCGAAATTTGATGAGAGTTAATGAAGAGATAATCAATTTTAACTCTGTACTTGTTATCATTGTTGGAGGAACATCTTTTTCAACTATTCCTTTTTTAGAAATGATATTTGTTTCTTCAAAAAGGATGATTGGTTAAAATGAATCAGCGATTATAATCGAAAAAACAAGGTTTTCTTCCATTAATATGTTTAAATGCTTTTTTTCCTTACATACTGTAGGGAAATGATTTTCGAAAATTTTTACTCAAGCTAAATAACACGCCATATGCTAGGAAGTTACTAATTTTATAGAGTAATAAATACATAACTACATAAATACTTACTACTATTCGAAAAAAATGGATAGAAACCATCAGTAGAAACACCCAATAACATGTTTCAGGATTATAAAGAAAATGGCAGATGCACTTGGTCAAAATGATTCCGTGAATCACCATCAGAGTTTTGATTTAAGCTTTTAATGGTTGAAATATTGGTTTTGTTCCATGATATCAATACTATTGTGTTATGAGACATAAATAAACACTGCAATCTGGGTGTGAGCAAGAAATATCTTAATTTTTTATATGAATTAATCTGTACTTCTTTAGTTGAGCTTCTTTATACCTTCATTGTCCACATGTGGGACAACTATCCAACAACTCATTTTCCCAAAAATATAAGATACAATCATTTGAACATGAATGAATCTATTCATAACCAAGGCCAAGATTATGAAACTACCACTTTCTCTCATAGAAATATGTAGGCAACACATTTCCATAAGGTATCAGTGTTTTTAACAAAGGGAATATCTAATGAAAACAACTATTTGACATTGCACTATATGATTTAATAGCCATAAATTTATAAACTGCTTCAATCATTCTTATCTTGTAACTAGGCTATAAGGAATCTTAAGTGGACCTCAAAACCTCATATAATTGAGATGGTTCCGACTAAAGAGTTAAATCAAAACCAACCCTTGTTTCAGTGTGTTGACAAGACAGACCTTCCACATAATGTACTAAATTTTCAAAATGTGCTAGATATGGAGCCATATTATTAGTATCTTCTCTATAACTATGTTCATACTATTGATAAAAAAACATAATCTATTTGAAAACCAAAATACAATAAATAACCGCTAACGTTTTCAAATTTGTCATACGTTTAAAGGACACTTAATTGTACCTTCTAAGACAAATTTTGGTTTTGATTATGCAAATAAAAAGAAACCATGAAAAATCCTCAATATATACAGGAATTAAACTAGAACTGTTTGGATTTCTATGCTGATTTATCCATGCACGATCATATAATAATGACTGTGGTGGACTTCCATTTTCCATATTTTTCTACAAAATATGGAATAATTTGTTATTTTTTACAATTATATATAAGATAAACACTAACCAAAAAATAGAATACAATTATTAATTACATTTATTTTGTACTAATTATAATAAATTACTAGAGGCATAATTTCTAGCTGAATGGTGGCAGCTCTTTTGCCCGAGGACTCATCCCTTTGCATCTTTCATTGACTAAAATTGCAATGAAAAGTCTTCTCTAACGTACGAATATCTATTTTTATATGCACATGGATGGAGATCATGGAAGGCTCGCGGTGTCGCTCTCTATGGTCATTTGTATGTAAATTAATATTTATAAGTCAGAGCATTCTTTTCATAGTGATTTTAGACCAATAAGTTTGATGGAGATGAGTCATCAAGAAAAATAGTCTCTTTTGTCCAATGATTCACCTCCTTGAAACATTCTTTGACAGAAATCACTATGAAAACTAGCTCTTATGTAAGTCTGATTAGATTTTTCATGTTGATATTAGTTGGTGAAAGCTGCAAGGAGCTATGGCATCAATCAAAAAGTATGCCTCCAATTCTCTTGAAATTGTGCCAGTTTATCACAATGTTCTCAAATTAATTTTATTTTATTGATAATTAATCTTAATTATTACTAATTAATCATAATTAATAATAATTATTACTATTTACTACTACTTATAACTATTTACTACTAATTATTACTATTTACTACTAATTATTCCTAATTACTACTAATTAATCCTAATTACTACTTATTAATCCAAATTATTACTAATTAATACTAATTACCACCAATTGATCCTAATTATTATTGATTGTTACAAATTATTTATAATTATTAGTAAGTATTATTAATTATTACTATTTATTTCTAATCAATCCTATTTATTACTAATTATTCCTACTTATTACTAACTAATCCTATTTATTACTAATTAATCATATTTATTACTAATTATTCATATTTAATCTTAATTGTTACTAATTAATCCTAATTGTTACTAATTAATCCTTATTATTACTAATTAATCCTAATTAATAATAATTAATTCCAATCAATCCTAATTAACCCCAATTATCACTAATTAATCCTATTTATTACTAATTAATCCTATTTATTACTAATTAATCTTAATTATTTATAATTAATCCTAATTATTACTAATTAGTCTTAATTGTTGCAATTTATTCCTAATTATTATAATTTATTCCTAATTATTACTAATTAATCCTAATTAGTCCTAATTAATCCTTCATATTACTAATGAATCTTAATTATTACAATTAATTGCTAATTATTTCAATTTATTACTAGTTGTTATAGTTTATTCCTAATTGTTACTAATTAATCATAATTATTATTGATTAATAATAATTATTACTAATTAATCCTAATTATTTCTAATTAATCCTCATTATTACAAAAAAAATCCTAATTATAACTAATTAATCCTAATTATTACTAATTATTCCTAATTATTACTAATTTTTCCAAATTATTACTAATTATATTGAATTATTACTAATTATTCTAAATTATTAATAATTATTCTACTTGATTACTTATTATTACTAATTATTACTAATTATTGAGAACTATTCATAATTATTACTAATTGTTCCTAATTATTACCCAATAATCCTAATTATTACTGATTAATCCTATTTATTACTAATTAATCCTAATTATTTCGAATTATTCCTAATTATTCCAAATTATTACAAACTAATCCTAATTATTATAAAGAAATCCTAATTATTACTAATAAATTCTAATTAATACTAATTACTTCTAATTTTTACAAATTAATTCTAATTAATCCTAATTAATTCTAATCAACACTAATTAATCCTAATTATTCCTAATTATTCCTTATTAATCTGAATTATTACTAATTATTCTGGATTATTACTCATTAATCCTAATTATTAGTTTTTATTCGAAATTATTACAAATTATTCTTAATTATTACTAATTATTCGTGATTATTACAAATTAATCTTAATTATTACTAATTAATTCTTATTTATTACTAATTAATCCTAATTATTCCAAATTAATCCCAATTACTACTAATTAATCCTCTTTATTAGTAATTAGTCTTAATTGTTAGTAATTATTACTAATTATTACTAGTTAATCCTAATTATTACTAATTATTACTAACTAATCATAATTATTACTAATTAATTCTAATTATTACAAATTAATCCTAATTATTACTAATTATTACTAATTATTGATAATTATTGATAATTATTTCAATTTATTCTAATTATTATAAGTTAATACTAATTATTACAATTTATTACTAATTAAACCTAATTATTCCTAATTAATCCAATTATTAGTAATTAATTATAATTATTAATAATTAGTCCTAATTATTAGTAATTAATTATAATTATTACTGATTAATCCTAATTATTACTAATTAATCCTAATTATTACTAGTCAATCCTAATTATATCTAATTAATCCTAATTATTACTTATTAATCCAAATTATTAGTAATTAATCCAAATTACTACTAACTATTGCCAATTATTACTAATTATTCCTAATAATTACTAATTATTGATAATTATTACAATTTATTTCATTTATTATAATATTTTATTAATTAATCCAAATTAATCCTAATTATTGGTAATTAATCATAATTATTACTAATTAATCCTAATTATTACTAATTAATCCCAATTATTACTAATTATTCCTAATTATTTCTAATTATTCATAATTATTTGAAATTATTGATAATGATTACAATTTATTACTAATTATAACTATTTATAACTATTTATAATAATATATTACAAATTATTACAATTTTTAACTAATTATTACTAATTATTACTAATTATTATTATTATTACTAATTATTACCAATTATTACAATTTATTACAATTTATTACTAGTTATTACAATTTATTACTAATTATTTCTAATTATTTCTAATTAACACTTACACATAATTTTTCTTAAAAAATAAATAATGAAAAAAGAAATATCTAATTGTAATTTTATTTAATTGCATATAATTAACAAAAATTATAAATAATTCAAAATAAAATAAATTAACTAAACAATAAATAAAAGATAAATACATTGAAACTGAAGCTTTCAGAGTTTAATAGCCGTGAATTATGCTCTAGTTTAAAAGTTTAAACCATGAAAAAATTTATAAGAAATTTTTTTGAAGTAAGAGGGAGAAAAGTTGAGAAAGAAGTGCAATGAGAGGAAAATAGATAGAGGTATATATAGGTAAGATTATTTACGATGGGATTATTTTCCACAAGCTTTACATTATATATAGTGCCCATTTACAATGAGCCTATCACAAATGTCCTCTCGATAAAAAGTTATTTGCGATGAGGCACGTCACAATGGGCACCTGCTAACATACTATTTTTGATGGGACAAGTATCCTGTCGCAAATACTAAAAACCGTCATCGGGCTTTTGGGAATGGAATTAGAACACGTCGGAAATGACCTTCCCGCGGTTTGGTGCACATTTCGCACCAATCCTTTTACGACGGGTCCTTACTCCCTCATTGCAAATATCTATTATTTGTGTTGGGCCCCTGACCGATCGCAAATAACCTGTCACAATTGGCCATTTTTTCAGTAGTGAAGATGAATAAGTATCGACTCCAAACGTAGGGGACTCCACATCTACATCACGAATCATAATTTTGTTCACTTGAAAATAATTTTCTTCATAATAATTTAAAATCCAATCAATGATAATTATTATATCATACTCAACATGAGTTATAATAATAAATTCTACAAGTTGGGTTTTTCTATGGGTCAAAATGGGAAATGAGTGACACGTCCTTATTTTAGTAAGACTTCTATAAAGAGGCATTTCTGAAATTTATATTCTCATGGTGCTAGGGAAATATCTAATATCTATTCCAAAATAGATGATATAAAAGACAACAAATATATAGAAAAAAATAAATAATAAAAAAAAAATTGATATGGTTAATTACCTTCATTCATATCATTAGGGAGCTCAACTATAGTTGTAGTGATCCCATAATATTTTTCTTCTTCCCTTGTCCTCTTCTATGATAAGTTCCACAGATTTATGGGAAAAGATCTTGGATATTGACCCATTTCTCAATAACTAAAGCACTACACATGTGTGGTTCCGTTCATTACTTTACATTAATTTTCCTTAAGACCTCTATCTCTTCACTTCTATTAAAATACCACAATCTTCAATAAATTTACAAGATCTTTCTTTCGACATTATTCACATGATTGAAATTACTTCATTCCATTCTTTTTATCTTGAATTTCCTTTTTCATTATGATCAATTAACCTTTTCGACTCATGATTTCCCATGAAAATATTGGATTTAGAAAATTATTTCTCTACTTTGATGGAAAAAATTATATTTCATCAAATATATAAAAATCTTTAAAAACCAGTGACCTTTAGTGGAATGAATTAAGACCTTCAATGAAATGTAAAATTATTATTTCTAGAGTACACATATGATCTGTAAAATACATGGATAGTCTTGTAAAGGTAGTCTTAAACTCTCCAACACCTTTCTATACCTTTTCTTTTATATTGAGAAGCTTGATCTTCATTTCAAGTTTTCTCTCCAGATGGACTTTTTTTAAAATGTTACATTAAACTATATATATTCCATTTGTTTTACTTCATATTATTCAATAGTATTCTAGAGCAACAACCGCATTTAATTGGTATAGATTTTATTATAATACACATCAATTACAACCTTTTCCTTTTCATTTTATCCCATGGCCACAAATCTCTTTTCAAGGAAATTAATCCATTTCCCAACTACAAATGGGTTAGTATATCCGCTAAAATATGGAGGCTTCTATCACATGAAATGATCAAATATATGTGTACCATGTAGGGGAATTTCATTTTTCATCATACGTGTGTAGTTAATAGTCATAACCTATATTAGATTCTCTAATATGGTCATGATCTACACAGCCTCAAAACCAGTTATATTATCTTTCACAATAGGGGAATCTCTATATTAACCAAAAGTATTGATACATTTCATTTCTCTAGGTTCGATTTTGAAAAATAATAATATACTAAATTCTCCCAAATCATAATGGTTTTTAAATTATAGTAAATAATATTAGATCTAGTATAACAATTAATATAAAATTTAAATTTATGTATAATAAATCGTAGAATAATAAAGTTGATTTCATTGGTAATAACCTCAAGATCATAAAAATATTTCAAATAATTCATAATGGTTTTTAAATTGTGTGTGAATCATCAAAAGAATATACCACATGAGTGTCCATCTAGGTGTGTAGTATTTGGTCGACTCATTATGCACCAATGATAATTGATTTAATATCCAATCTACCTCTTTCAGATTCATTTCACCAAGGAGAATCCTTCCCACAACCACATCTACATTGTCGTATCTTTATATGGAATATTTTTATTGGAAATACGTATAGTATCCAACTTTACCAAACTTGTTATATTATCCTATTTTTAGACTTATACTCATAGTATGTCATAGGGTTATGTTCTGTAATCTATTCCTTCCAAAATCCAGTTCCCAATGTTTCAACTAAACATTATCTGAAACCATTTGTAATAGCCTAACCCTAGTAACCTAGATCTGGTGTCTACATTATTATATTTTCATAATATATAAAGGATCACATTAAAATTGGTTGATCAGTTTAATTGTCTTATATAAAAACAAGATTTTCATTTTATATTGTAAATAATATATAAATATGGTAAAAGTAAATAATATAAATCCTTGAATTTCATTAAATTGTTCCATATTCATATCCCGAAGAATGGACAACCAAATAAAGGTGAGATCAAACACTTTTAAATGGTAGCACATAGTATAAGATATCAAGAGAAAATAAGTCATAATATAAATGGTATGTTAGATAACTAAAAACACATTCCATTTAATCAATAACTTGAAAATGAAGTGCATCTACATATTACATCAATGCAGAAATATCATGTATAATTATAACTGAATTCAAAATGAAAGAAATGAATAACTTCATCTATCTTTATAAAGTCTTAGTTCCAAGAAATTGTGAAATATGGTTGTGTATACACCAACAAATATTTCATGTGGATAGCCTATTGGTTTGTCTCATGAGTGCTGTCTATATATTGAGGGTCCATCTTTTATCAGGCCCCACCCATAACTACATGTCCAATGCATTCCTCATATATTGAATCACTAATTTAATTCATAAATATTATTTCATATTAATAAATGTCAAAATTGTGCAAAGAATACAAAATATCAGTTTTTCCCCATTTAATAAAATAAATTTCATTGTAACACGCCATATTAGAAATGGTGTACAATTTAATAAATAAAAGTACCTTTGAGAGAATGTTTATGGATATGGATGAAAATTTATTTTATGAGGAAATAATATTACAAGAAATTTAATGATTCAAGGGAATTTTAATGATGAAAAAATTAGTAAGGGACAAAAGGTGGCCATCAATTCATAAAAAATGGTTTTTTAATAAAATTGAGTCTTACGAAGAAAAAAAAGAAAATTGAAACAAACCATTTAAAATAAATTTCAATTAAATAATTAAATTTTAAAAACAATTTTAGTCTTTTATATGAATAAAAATAGTGTAATATGGTTATAAATTTTAGAAAAATAGTTAACGTAATATATGATACAAAGAGTCAATCCATTTTACTATTTGAAAAAAATGAGCCTTTTGAGGATCATTAGAATGATTCCTCTAAAAACATTTAATGGAATTCAATGATTCTATATTATGTCATTAATAAATTATTTAATTAAATTGAATTTTATTTTTTTAAAATAATTTCAATGAAAATATGGATAATGAAGAATACATTTACAATGAAAAAGATAAATAAAATTGGCATTCATTTCAAACATATCATTAATTGAGTCAAGTTTTTAAGAGTGAAAAACATATAATAAAACAAGAAAAACCTATAAATATGTATAGGATAAGAATATATAAGGGTTGTAACAATGATATATTATATTATTTCATCATTGAAAATATAAGCAATCTCAAAAATGAGATTTTAAAAATAAATTTGTATCACTTTGGTAACATTTGAATTGTAACCCCTTTAAGGATTAAAAATGAATTGATGCCAAATATATAATAATGTTAAATATAAAAAAGGGATAATATATACAGTATATATAAGGAAATAGGTTCATACTACAAAAATATATCTCAATGAAGTGGAAATTGAGATGAAAAATCCTAATATGAAGATTCGCCTTAGTTAAACGTGATTTAAAATCCTTTCTAATTTTATTAAACAAGATATTAATTAATTTAAAAAATATATTCATGTTTATCTTAATTTTTATATATTTTAATTTCTTAATCATAACCAATTCTTTGTAAAATTAATAATCTAGTGTTAAATATCTTGTTATCTCATTCATTATTCATATTAGAAGACTCGTTTCTTGGTAATTAATGTTATAAATATAATATTTAATAGTTATATATTATTTTTTTCTGTCATTTCTTATTTCTGAACATGAAAAACTGAAAAAAATAACTTCATGGAGATAGTATCTCACATGTACAGACTAGTGATGTTATTATTTTTAACATGTGGAATGGTAAATAGTTAAAAATATCATATATTTCCAAAAATAAAAAAAAAATTCAAGAATATAATATATATTCCTTAGTTGAATCATTACAACTAACCAAGTAATGTGGTGATGGAAATTGAATTACACTGTTATGTGGAGATGGTAGGTCGTATGTACACACAAGAAATGTTTTCATTTTTCATAGTATATAATGGAGAAGTATATGGGTTGTGTCACAAAAATAAATTATTTAATTTTATATAATATAATTATTTCATTATATTATAATTGTTATAAAATACTTTAAGGCAGTAAAACTAAGAAGTAAAATGAAAACGATCTGTCAATATGATTACACACTATCTCAAGAACCAGCTTCTGATATCTCGTTAAAGAATACTGAGATTTTATTTTAGGAAGACCAAAACATTTAAAGTGTTGCTAATGATACTAGTGAGTTAATTTAGTAGGGTTTGGTTAATCATTGATTTTCATGGTGGTGTGATTAATTTATGAGAGGTGGTGTCCAATTATAGTGAAGGAAGGGACACACATTGAATTATATTAATGATTTCAATATAAAAAATTATTATTCATGTGAAAATAGAACTAGTGAAAAAAATTTAGATAGGATATGGGAATGTTTAAATCCTTTGAACTGATAATAATTAGATATGCTTATTTTTAATTTTAATCTTTATCTTTTGGTTTAACCCCTTCTTTGACTAATTCTAACCTAAACCATGATAACAAATTTTTCTATGATAACAAGTTATTAATTTACTTAAAATATATCAATTATATAAAAACAGTTTTTTGAGGAAATTATATATTTTATACCATATAAATTGACTTATTTAAATATTTTTATCATTTTTAAATCATTTAATAATATATTATTTAACATAAAGTACCATTATAATCATTTTATAAACAATTAACATAATTTGAATTTAGCAACATCAAGATATATATGGAATTTGAATCTATTCTATTTTAATGTTATTTATATATTATTATTCAAAATAAAATTTCGGATGCACTATAATTAATCCCCAAAATATAACATTTTATGTTATTAAAATCATTTACATTGATTTTTTTATTTCTTCCATATGAACTTTGTTAGAGTTTTGTAAACATATGATAGAATTACTACATCAACAAAAATTAAAAATAAATTACCGTTATAAAAATATTAGTTTTTTTTAAAATAAAATTTTATTTTTATCCCTAACATCTTCTTATTCCTATTTCAACGTATAAGATAAATGAAAAGTAAGTGAGTGATATTTTTATTTTCCCTTAAATTGAAATACTATAAGGGCCGTTATCGCTGAAAAATGGAACAAAGATTACATATTATTTACTATTAGATGTGGGAGGTCATATTAATATCATATAATAACATATAGTAGATTTTATGGATTATATTGAACCTTTATTATCTTATTTCAACCTTGTTTAACTCATTTTACCCTTTGTCTATGTGATAAAGTTTATTATGATAATTATACATAATTACTAAAAATAAAATTCCACTATTTAACTATTTTTATCCTCGTTAATAAAAATATGTAATCTATTTTATAAAATCCTATTTTATAAGTGGAAGAAAATACCTTTAAAATAAACCAGAAAAATGTGCTGAAAAATGATTTTTCCAGAAAATGCATTTTTCAAGCCTAAAATGATCCTTCATTAATTATATGACCAGTAATCATAATTTTATAAATTTTATTTAGTAAATATATTTATATAATATGAAAATTTCGTTAAAATCATTCATAATTGGGGATTATTTTATATAATTAAAATGAAAAAATATACACTTAAAAACAGTTTTCTAAAAACTATCCTTATTTCCTCCAAATGATATTATATTTATTCAATTTGAATAATAATCATTATATTATTAATTATAAAAATTAAAACATATAATTATAAAAAAAATTATGATTATATTAATATTTAATTGTAAATTATTCATAAAATTATATTTCTTAGGTAATGTTTATAAAATTAAATCATGGTTTATTTAGAGTTTGTAAGTGCCAAATCAATATTCATAATATCAATGTAAAATTTTTTGCCATTTAATATTAATGTTTTATTTATAATATAGTTTAATTAATAAAAAATATCACTTTATATAAATGAATATTGGGAGTTATAGGTCACAGCATGTCAATATTTCCCTTAACGAAAAAGGAAAAGCAAGTTAACAAAGCCATTAAATGTTCATATTGGATTATTTTCATGGAGAAATATTAAATAAAATAAAAAGGTTATAAAATCACTATGTTACCATGGAAAATATCTAAGTATGTTTACAATGAAAATTATGCGTGTTCTAGTTATAACTTTTCACCTTCTTCAACAACTTGTTTAACAATTGAAGATCTTATTAATGCTAATATCAACTTTAATATGGTTTTTTTGAACTCATTTGAAAATATAATGATATTAAAATAATTAAAATCTTATTATTTTTAAAAAATATAAAAATTTAAAAGATAAAGATTAATTGTATTTAAAATTAATCGAGAAACAAAATTTCAATAGTAGGGAATTTCAAATTAATGATCTTATAAAGAAGATTCTGTATTTTACCCAAGGTGAAGAAACATTAAATAATATTTGGGTATCACAATGTGTTGTTATAAGTAATTCCTAGATTATTTTTTCAAAATAAATATCGTTATTTTAATTAGTAAAGTATAAATTTTGTCGAAGGAACTTCTTAAAATATTTTTTTAATTATCATAATAACTTTGTTCATATTGTTTTTAAAAAAATTTTAAAAATGATTGATTTAGTATACTAAATGTAATTCATCTTTTACCTCATATATCTAATGAAAAAAATTATACAAAACCTTTTTTGATTCAAAAGTCATTATTATAATAATAAGTGGACCCAATATATTGGTACCGAAATCAATAGTATATTAATATTTTTTATGAAATGTTTATAATGAGAAAACATGATAATCTATGTGCTACATGGATAGTGAGTGCATGGAGAAAATATGTGGGAATAATTTTGAATTCAATCATCTTAAAAAATTAATGTGAGGACATGTCACAGTTGGAGATTAATTAAAAGAAAAAATATCCATCATTGGACATGTCATGATTATGTGGTTGAACATGTCACGGTTGGAGATGATTGGTTCCTAAAAATAATCATTAATTAAATTTATTTTATTTTTTAATATCATAAAAAATTATTTACTTATTATTTTTCAATTATGCCGTAGAGGTTTCCAAATTACATTAAAAAAGGATTTTTTTAAACTTATTTTTTATTTTAAATAAATGTTCTATACACTACATATTTTTTTCAAAACGTTAATATTATTGATTGAAAGTTAGTATCAAATTAAAATATTAAATTTTTTATGTTCACAAAATAATGAATCGTGGTGTTTTTACCATCACCTAGGTCATTGAAACATTCAATCCTTATAAATATCAACTATTACATACTAATATGTGGTTTAAAAATTTCTTATTATATGTGAATTAGTTTTTAAACCATGAAAACATGGAGGGAAACCCAAATTTTCTTTCAAATATTAAAAGGTTAGTTCTTTATCCAATTTTTTATAACAAAATCACCTTGACCTTTTGGGCCAACTCATGTCTATAATATTAGAGGAAAATATTACACATTACTGATTATTGATAACTATACTAGATTTAAATGGGTTTTCTTAATATTTTATAAAACATTATTATTGTAATTCCTTTCATATATTTTTATGAAATTTCAAAAATAAAAAATGCTACAAACACATTACCCTTAAAATGTCCATGGTGTATAATTTTATAAAAAATAATTAATAACAATGATAATTTTGGAAAATATAACCAAAAATACAATAAAGGTATCTAATGTGGGAAACCAAACTCAATTACATCCTTATGAGTCTTTAAAAAGAGGTTAAATATAATTGAAAATACAATTCACATAAAATTTTGTTAGAATAATCATAAATCACATCCCCAAAGTGATGATGATGTTGACCAACCTAGTTTGACCTTACATAAACATCAGTCTTATTATATAATTGATGTTTTCCGAAGACACTAATCTAGTCATTTACCCAAGGAATTGGACTAATCCAAATACAATCCCCTGAATAATGTTATCAATGAATTACAATTCATAATTCATAGAAAATAGTTAGTTTTAAATGGGGTTGACCTTATGGATTTTCACTCTCATCTTGAAACTCTTTCAGTTGATAATTAAATTAATGATGAGAATTAGATAACTTCCATTACAAAGAATTTGAAACCAATTTTGTAGGAACAATGTTTGAAATCTTCTATAATAAACTGAAAATCGCATAATTATTTGATGTGAGTGTGTTTTTTAAATCAAACATGATTACCAAGGAGTTATAATTTATAATAAGGCTTTATTTATTGATAAATTCTATAATAATGAAGATAGTAATGATCATGGAGAAACATGTTCACTCATTATAGGGCTTAAATCCATTAGAATCTGTTTAGGATTCACCACTCATTTGAATTTAAATATTTTTCAAATGGGTTTCAAAACTACTTCAATAAATGGTTTTATCAATAAAAATGGTTTTTTATATCAACCACTAGGATTAAAAAAATACAAATCATGTTTTCAAGTTAGCCAATATTCTTTATGTTTTAAAAAGAGTCCCTAAAATTTTTATGAGTGGTTAAATAAATTTTATTAATCAAATGAATAAAAAATAGGAAAATAAAATTTCATTTATTTTTAAGAACTATTTAAACTGATTAATTGATTGTTAAAATTTATATTGGAGATTTTTCTTTCATCTCAAATAATTAAAATCATTAGGATGAATTTTATGGTTACTGAATAAATAGTTTTAATGGGTTTTATGGGAGAACTCAATTTCATTGTGGGTTTTTAAATTTTAAAAACTTTAATGGATCATTATCACTCAAAATTAAGTAGAGTAATGAACATACACTGAATTTTTTCAGGGATCATACTATTGATATTAGAAAACTTATGAGTGCAATTTTTTACTTTATATTAGATGAAGTTGTACGTATGATAAACAAAAATATTTATAGATATATGATAAGAAGTCCAATTTACCTTATTTTGACCATGTTAGACATCATGTTTAGTTTATACAATTATGATAATTTTCAATATAAAGGAATATCATTCAAAATATATCAAAAAAATATTATTTTAAAGGAGATAAATACTCATATTATTTTATCCAAATGAATATCCATTTGAACTTTCATGTTTTTTGTAATGATTATTTTGGAGGATTCCCACTAAATATGATAAGTGAGAGTGGAAACATTCATCTACAATGAAAATAACTCACCCTCTAAAGTATTAAGAATAAAAAACATATTTCAATTTATATAGTCAAAGTGCAATAATTTTTTGTTTTTTTTATTCCCAAATCATAAGGATGAAACATACTATCTTAGACTTTAGGCTGATACACACTCTTGTCACTATCAAGTGTGAAAACAATAGTGATACTAGTATCACTAAAATAACCTATCCAAACCTCTTGTACTTCACACATTGATCTGAGACACCATTTTACAAGATATCAGTTTCGATAATGTGATATCATTCAAATTATTGTTTGAAAAAAACATCAACATTACTATAACATCACTAAACTGATTTCGCTTGATTACTTTGAATTTATTAATGGAAAGGTGGGTATTATTAGAATGTGATACATATATATATTAATCTTAGTATTCCAATGAATTATTCCAATTTGTTTCTAATTTTATTTTTTCTCAAAATAAAATGTTTCTATTGTTTTCCTAAATAATTATAAAAAATAAAACTGTTTTCAATCCTTTTAAGATTTTGGAAATGCTTAGTTTTAGTAATGATCAATGAAAAACATTCATTTATAGAAACAATATAGTGTATTTTTTTGAGGAAAAAATCCACCTAAAGGTTATACCTTGAAAAGGGATGGTTGGATTATTAATTTGATCTTTATCCAAGCAATGAGTAGTGAGACTTTATTAGCCACTAGACTTGAAACAATAGAAGAGTTTTCTATTGTTTATTAACATAAACGTTAATAAAAATAAATTATGGAATTATTTTTTAATATTTTTTAATATTTTATTTATGTAATTATTATTATTTAATGACTATAATCCAATTATCTCACCTAATGTATTACTTAAGGGAGAGATAACCTCCATGAACCAACCCTAGCCGAGTTTCAAGCTGAAAATACCATCAAACTTCCTCCATAGGCTAAGGGATAGGGACATGTATTGAAATAAAAACTAATATATGAATGCCTTTTTTTAATTACTGTATACACACATACATCCACCTTAATTCAAAAGTGCAGAGGGAGTAAGAGTAAAAGGAGAAAAAACTAAGAGAACAACCATGAATGAAAAACCTCCTGACATTTCAAGACTACAGTAGTGTAAATAAAAAAGTAAAGGGAGAATTTAAACTCCTGACCAGAAATATTCCCCAAGTAGAAAAAAATGGAAAAGTAAACTATTGAGAGATAGAATCTCTTGATCACCAAACATTGACCACAATATGTGGTCCAAAGTAATATGTATCTTTAAGCTCATGTGAAGTCACCACTGACCTAACCATAGTCTACAAATGACACAACAAATACTAGAAAATTCCATGTAGGGGTGAGTATATACATACCCATTTAGACTCTCCAAAATATGAAGGGAAAATAAGTCAGAGATACAATAAGAATAGAATGACTATAGATAGTCAACAGGTTTCAAAAATTAGTGAAAGATAACAGATCTACCCAAAACCAAGAGGGAATGTAACCTCATATAACACAATAGGTTCAACCTGGTGAGTTGATGAAATAATCATTGAGTATTTTCCACTAATAGTAGAATATTATACTCATAAAATCATTAGAAACTAAACACAGAAAGAACATGGAATACCACATGTGACTTTATAACCCATGGAAGGATAGAAACCAAATCCAATGGTATGTATACATATGTATATATATTTTCTAAATCAGAAAAAACCCAAATGAGATGGTGGGGGGATATCAATCTCATAGCTCATACCAAAAATAAGAGTCAGTAATAGTTACAAAATTCAATCAATGATGCCTATCATCTTATGCATCTTCTCCGAAGTAACAATCCAAGTAAATTCATTCCTCATCACTATGTTGAATAGTTTCAGATACATGATATCCATGTAGAAGACCCATGCCTTGGTATAATAGGAGGTTTCCCCTCTAGTAGTTGATGGAGGACCCATTCCCTACCCAGCAGCAGGGTTCCACTATAGTAGTAGAAGACCCACGCCCAACCCAGCAATAGGGTTCCACTCCTATGGTAATGTATCCATGTTCATTCCAACTGGAGTGTTTGAATGTTTAACTTTTTGAGGACCCACGAATAGCTTTACTAGATGGTTCTATTTGGGAACCCAACGAGTACCCATGCCTGTCTTGACTATATAATTCAACTTGGGATGTCAGTAAAGGACCCATGTCATGTGTTGATAGGTGGGTTCCACTCTAGGAGTTGGTAGAGGACCCATGAACAGCCCATCTAGAGGTTTATACTCCAAAAGTCATTGAGGAACCATCACTTGATCAATTGTGGAGTTCCACTTGTGAATTTGTCAAGGTCCAATTACTATCTTGACTGGAGGTTTTCACTCTTGATGTATAGAGAGAACCCATGCCATGTGCTGACAAGAGGGTTTCACTCTAGGAGTCGGTAGAGGACCCATGCCCAACCCTAGTGATGGATTAAACTCTATAATTATGTAGAGGATCCATGCCCTATGCCAACAAGAAGCTTCCACTCTAAGATCCATTGAGGACCCATGCCCATCCTAGCTGGAGGATTCCACTCAAGATTCCACTAGTGTCCCTACATGATCACGGTTGTCGTCAAGCGTCGCCTAACCAAGATTCGTTCCCATAAAATTTCACATCATATCTTAAAATCCAAAATTTAGGGCACCATAACATCAAACCTAGAAAAAAATCAGTATAGGCTACTCTCAGGCCAAAATATGAGTCCAAACAAAGTATATATAGATCCTTGAAGTTTCCTCAATAGGGATAAAGTAGTACACGACATGTGAGGGGACCCACATGGCGTGTGGTCCCCCTAAACTACTTGCTTGTTTCCATAGTTATCACACATCTCCTAATACATTTATATGTACATTCCACATAGGTGGACTACCCAGTGTGTCCAAACTATCTGGGATCAGGTCGTGTCTTTCTTTCCCTATCCCTGTACTCAAGTTGTGTTAGTATAATTTGGGGCATGACATGTTGTATCACACACGGTACTACCCATTTGATCTGAATGTGTCCTTGTATTTGGGAACATGGAATGTTCCTACCCATGTGCTTCATCACACATCTCATACACATGTTGAATTTGGTACATGGCATGTAGGATGGAAACATGCCATGCTATCTCTATGATTTCCCAAAACCCTAGTTTCCATATTCAAGGGATTACACACTATCTGTTCATCACTATGCATGGAGTTTAGTATCTTTTTTCACAAAATCTCATATATTCATCATGTTATTCAAATATATAAGTTCTTATGAAGATCCTGCCTCCAAGCCATATGAAAATAGTGGATCTAGAATGGATCTATTGTTTTCACCTATATGGTGTCTGAAAATTTATCTCCTTTGATTCTTGAGGATCTTCTCACAACTTAGTCATATTGTTTACCTCTAGTGGTTATGATTTGATATTTTATCATCATAAGATTCAGCAAAAACCCACAACCATTTCATATTTGGGCAGGATTCATCAATTTCTCCCTTGATCATGAATCTACCATAATTCTAGAGGTCTGATCGGGCCAAAAATCGTCTAAAAACATTGAAATAGGACCAAAAGGTCTCCAAGGTTAAGAACATAAATAAATTGAGGGTTAAAATAATTAAAAAATATTTCTATCCATTATTAGAAAAGAGTTCTTTTCCAATGTTCCAGAATGAGAATAATCTATGTGAGAAAACTGAATAGTCAATTAAATTTCATTACACAAGCGCATGAAGTTGTTCAAAATTGGCATAGATCCAATAAGGAGATATACCTTCTCAATAAATTTAATCAAAAGTGGAATAAACAAAAAATTTATTATTCCTATCTATTGATCACATCATTTTTTATCAAAAAACACACTCACCAATGATTGAAGGATGTTGATGTATTTGTTATGTTCTGGTCTGCTCTGATCCGACATTTCATTATCACCTGATTTGATTCTCAAACCAAAGGAGGAGAAGAATATCTACAACAATCCAATGTTTTATGTGGATAATCATTGAGGATTATCCCTAGTGGTTGTTTTTTAGAGAATTCATTAAGTAAAATGGATGAATATATGGATAAATTTATTTATTGATCCACTTTAATGTACCTCCAACGGGTGGGTTATCTGAATGCCCAGCACCAACATAAGTTAAGTCATGCCTAAGGAAAAAACCATGTTAAGAACTCAATTGTGGACTTGGATTTATTATTTTGGATTCCATTTATTATTTATCCTATTTTATTTATGAACTGCTAACTCATAATATAAAATATATTTAATATTATTAAAAAATTAATTCTAGGATAACCAAGGCTTTGAATATCATGGAAGATCAGCACATAGCTCTTTAAATATATATAGAAATATTTAAATGTTTTATATGTTAAAAACTAGGTCTATAAATAATAATTTATCTCCATATTTTCATCCTCAAAAATCAAAATGATTTAACAACTCAGGTTAATGATCCCACCTTTGGCTCCCCACTTTGAGGAACTCTCATGAACATTCTTAGGTTTCCATAACCCGTGAACAAAGGGAATGTTCTATCTGAACAGGTTCCTCTCCTATCAATCCTCGATTTCCACTGGGTGCTCCACAAAGGTGGAATATCCAGCTCAAGAACCCTAAAGTGGTGGTATCTGGAGATGGGATAGTTATTTGATAAATATCTCATGCCTCAGAACTAGTCTATGAAGTTATTAAACCTCTCCAATTAGAACATGTTCTTTATCATCGAATGATTTAGGTGATGATAATCCTCGTAAATTCACTATCCCATATCTTCCTTTTTCATGAACAACACTATAGATTCCCTGGAGGATACATTGGGTTTAATTAAACCCCTCTCTCGAAGGTTCTACAACTAAAATCGTAGCTCCCAGAGCATAATAGAGGATATTTTATATGTATTGAAAAATATCAATCCATATTTTGAGTGCAACTCAATTAATAACCCTATCTCCCTCTTTGGAGGTAGTCCTAGAAATTCCTCAAAGAATATGTCTATATAATCTTCAACAACTGAAGGAATTCAAGATCCTAAAGAGCCTACTAAATGAAGGGATATAATTTCAAATTGATGGGTAATGAGATTCAACATTCTACTTTCTAAACCCTCCTTCCCTACCATAAGATCTCTCTTCCATAAAAATAGAATCTCATATCATTAGTGCGTATGTACTAAATTATTTACAATGATATTCTATATGGGATCAGATCCGGAAAAAAAAAATCCATACCCAAGATGATGTCATATGGTTGAATAATAATGACAAAAATGTCTCATTTGAACCTATCCCACCATGAAATGGCTCACACTGCCGACAAATAAAAGATATATAAGAAGTTTACCTTGTAGGGATATCAAGATGAAGCTACAGGGATAGAACCTCGCCTGGGAGATCTATCTCTCACCTCAAGAGTGTAGAGAAGAAAGAATGAATGGAACCTATTTTTTTAGTAAGAAATTAAGAGTATAATACACATAGATTATACCTTTAATCATATTTTGTGTTTCGGGGTCATAAGCCTCCAAATTATTTAGTTGTTCATATCCCTAGCCTCTAACTCCCTGATCCTGACGTGGGTCTCCTAGTGGTGGGGGTGAAAGGATATCATAAATTCAGCCACCACCCATAACTAATTCTTCTCTTCTTCCATCTCTAACTCCCTAGGGACAACCCTATTCCCACCCAGGTGACCCCAGATCATGGTTTTTCCTCTGCCATTGAGGTATTTCCATTATCAATATGTGTTCTTTGACACGTTTGGTATGGTAGTATTTCTCTATGGGACCACTCATATCACAAGAAAAGCACTGACCCTATCTAGGCTACCCTAGTGCTCTGTGATGTCCTTGTACCACATGACCATGCACCTCAGTATAATTGAAAAAGAATTTCCTACACTAAGATCTTGCTGACTAGTTCCTGCTAGCTTTTACTGATGAATCAGTTCTATAACACTTCTACCCACTCTAGAAATATTGTATCCCTGTGAAAAAAATCTCTATGTCACTAGTTCCTGCTCTAGCACCCCGTTAGAGGTGGTGATTCACAAGGGCACTACATTAGCACAAATCTCCCTTTGAAGTCACTTATCAATCATCCATGCTCAAATGTAGCCATCATGGATCATGTCATGTGAGTACCTAGTAAGGTCTTATAACCTCATTTCATATTCATACAACTTCATCCCTCCCTACAACAGCTCTGAAATCTCCTGAATCTGAACAGAGTGAAAATAGGAGGGGTAGTACTCCTCACAGAATAACTACTAGAATTTGAGTCATCAAAGTGCTGACTCATCGTGCATCTAGGGAATATGAATCTAGTAGAACTCATCTTCTTTGTGAAATATGATATCTTCCTGTGAAACCAACTCAACCATCAGTATCTGAGTAAGATTGAAGATATGGACCACCAACTCTAGACAATCCTCTTATACATGAGGACATGGATCTCCATGGAACATTAGCGGCTTATGGAACTATAACAAATAGTGCATGAGAGTTCTGTGAAGATCCTTATCCTACTCTACTGGGAGGATCATATTCATGATATGTAAAGGTACTCTTACCTAACCACATAGAGGAAGAATCTCATAGGATGGACCCTGAACTGAGGCCTTATTTCTCATTAGATCGTCATCCTGATCCAGAAATGGTATCTCAGTTGGCTATCATCATGGAAGAATCCTATGATTTATCCAGAAACACCACAATGAGATCATTATATATATAATAAACAATATGGAGCTGACTCAATAAATACAGACAAAAAATCAATCATATATTATACATGTACCATTTATCCATGCAACCAGTTTCTCGGTATACTAATTCAACAAGTATATAGTAAAAGTCCTAGTGAATGGATACATTGACCACCCACACCATTAGTGGATTCCCTGGACTGGGATAAATACTTTAGAAACTTTGACACAATATAACTAATCTGAACCAAATCATCATAAAGGGTATACTCCATACAACATCCCAAGTAATTAGCTACTCTAATACGAATCTGGCATGACCTGAACTACGCTGAGGCTCAGGCCGCAACTACCCCAAGCATGCCTCTATAGGTTCGGGGATGGATACCAGTTCTAAATTCCTAACTATCCTAGGGAGGCATTTTACTAAGTACCTATATGCACAAACATATCCATCTCAATGAAAAAGTGTAGATGGAGTAAAAGTAAAATAATCAAAAATATAATGGAACAAGCATGCATAGAAAAACTCTATACAGTATAAGAGTACTGAAGTTTGAACTAAAATGTAAAGTGAAAAGATACATGCCCAACCAAAATTTATTCCAAAAATGAATAATTTTGAAAGGTAAACTATTGAGAAAGACTAGATCTTGATCTCTAATCTTTGACTACTGTACAGGGTCCGAAGTAACAAGTATCCCTAAGATTCTTATGAAGTCATTATCAACCTATCTGACATAATCATAAGACATGAAATTTGTTGGAAAGAACCTATATTGTGATGAGTATATACATACCAATTAGGATTCCATGAAATATTAAGGTGGGATAAGTAATAGATTGAACAGGAAAACAATGAATACAGATAATAAATATGGTACATAATGTAGTAAAAGAGAACAGATAAACCCAAACCAATACTGAAGGTAAACTTACTTAAACACAAGTGGGTCAACAAAGTGTTTAAATTAAATAAAATTAGATTATTTCCACCTATATCAAGAAAGTATACCCATTCAACTAGAAGGATCTAAACATTGAAATGAACATGCATACCGCATGAGTCTTCGCAGCCCATGGAAAGAGAGTAACCAAATACAAATTTGTGGATATACATGCATATATATATAAATTATTATTCAAAATAAACATAAATTTAGCTTAAATGGAATCTAAATATCATATATCATCCAAAAAATTAGATCCACCAATAGTTCCAAAAGTCCATCAATGATGACCAACATCTCATGCGTCTACTCAGAAGTAATTGTCAAAGTCAATGCATTATCTCTATTAGGCACAGCCTATTGGAAAAAATATTTACGTAGATGACTCATTCTGTGAAACAATATGAGGGTTACAATCTTTTAATTTAATGGAGGACCCATTCCCTACCCAGAATGAGGGTTCCACAATTGTGGTAGGGGACCCATGCCAAGAACATCAGTAGTGTTCCACTCTAGTGGTAGTGGACCCATGCCTATCCCTGTTGGAGTGTTCCACTCTATAAGTCATCTAAGACCCATTAGAATCATTACTAGAGGGTTCTGATCCTTATATCCTCGAGTTCTCATGCCAAGATTGACTTAAGGGTTCAACTTGGGAAGCCTGTAGGGAACTCATGCCATGTTTTGACAAGGTGCTTCCACTCTAGGAGTCGGTAGAGGACCCATGGCTTGCCTAGCTAGAGGGTTCCACTCTAAACATATTTTTGGAACCATACCCCACTAGATTGGATGGATCCACTCTGGATATATTTGGAGAACCATTCCCATCTCGACTAGAGGGCCAAAGTCATGAAGTCTATAGGGGACCCATGTCATGTGATAAGAAGAAGGATCCACTCTAGGAGTTAGTAGAGGACTCTTGCCCAGCCTAGATAGTGGGTTCCACTCTTAATGTCCATAGAAAACCCATTACATGTACCAATAGGATGGTTTCACTCAATAATCCATTGAGGACTCATGTACATCCCATCTTTAGGGTTCCACTTGGGATTCCACTGGTGATCTTGATTGATCACTGTCATCATCGAGCATCACCTAACTAAGAGTCGTGCTCAGAGCATTTAAAACCATATCTCAAAATCCAAAACTAATGGAACCATCATTATCTAGGAAAAAAATATCATTATAAGATACTCTTAGTCTAAAATAGGATTCTAAATGAAGGAGATATGGAACCTTGATGTTTCCTCAAAAGAGACTAAGTAGTGCACAACATGCGAGGGGACCCACATGGCATGTGGTCTAGCTTCACCACCTGACTGTATCCCAGGAAAGAACACTCCTCTAAATCAATGAAGTATTACACACCATATAGGAAGACTACACAACATTTCCAAACTCTCTGGGACCAGTTCATGTCCTTCTAGCCATTTCTATGTACTCTAGTTGAGTCCATGTACTTTGGTACACAGTGTGTTTCTTCACAAGATGTACCACCCATGTGCTCTGTGTGTGTCCTTATATTCTAGAACATGGCATCTGTCTTTCCACGTGATTCATAAAATGTCTTGTATATACAAGGAAGGTGGTACATGGTGTTTTGGAGGTCTATATTTCATGTCGTCCTTTTGATATCCCCATACCCTAGCCACAATATCCAAAAGGTGACACGATGTGTGTCCATCACAGTACATCGTGTGTGGTCTAGTTTTTCATAGAATCTCATATACTTATATAGAGATTAATATCTAGCCATTACACTATATATCTCACCTCCACGCCATCTAAAAAATATTGGATCTTGTGTGGATCTATCGTTTTCGTCCGTTTGGTGGCTGGAAATCTGTCTCTATTGATTCTTAGATGATTGTCTCCCATCTAGCATGCCTCAGTTTCCTTCAGTGCATATTATTTAATATCCAATAATAAAAACATTTACCTATAACCTAGAATTGTTCTGGAATTGCTCTTAATTGTATGTTCATTCCTCACCCATGAATCCTTTTTTATTTCATGGGTCAGATCTGTCTAGTACCACCTGGAAATGTCAAACCAAGACCTCAGGGTCCAAATGGTGAAGAACGAATATAAATTGAGGGGGAAGGTAAAAGAATAAAGTAACATACATCTTTATCCATGTTTTATTTTCCAATGATCTAGAAAGGGAACAATACTTGAGAAAACTGAATAATCAATTAAATTTTAGAACCTGAGCGCATGCAATGGGAATTAATTGTCATAGATCCAAGAAAGGGATCTATTTGATCAATAAATTTAATCCCAAACAGCATAAACCTCAAAATTATGATTCATAATTGGTGATTGGATCCTTATTTATTGAAGATTGTGTATTCAAAAAATTGAAGGAATTTTTTGTGTTCACTGCATCACGAGATTCTCATATCTGACATTTTTACGTTGTCCGATTTTTTTTGAAAATGGAAGGAGAAGAAGAATCTATAAAATCCCACTATATTTATGTTACTAAAAATAGAGGATTCTCCATGACAATTCATTTTTACAGATTTATTTATGTTAAATTAAATAATTATTTATTTATTTATTTAATTAATTCACATGAATGTACCACCAAAGAGTGAGATATATGAACGCCCCATGTTGACTTATTTTAGGTTTTTCCTTGGGTAAACACCTTGTTCTGGACTCAACTGAGGCCTTAGATTTAGGATCGATGTTTTTTTTAAGAGTTATAACAATTAATTTAAGAAAATCCCTTTAATAATATAAAATATATTTAATTTTTAATAAAAATTACTCCGGGACATTGGGCCTTGAAATATAATGTCATCTCAGCTCCTAGCTCTAGATAAATATATACAAATATGTCAGACTCATACAAGGAAAAAATCAGGTTCTCAATAAAAATGAACCTAAAAGAGGTTCCATTTTCAAAATTATTTTCATAACTATATTTTATTCTTGATATTAGTTATACATTTTTTCAATATTTTATTTTTCTTGTAGAGATTTATTATCAATGGAAAAATATTTATTCTCATTCTTCCTTTGATTTATTAAAAATTACACTTTCGAAATTTACTATTTCGTAAAAATTTCAATTCATTATTTTCATAATATATTGAATTATTATTAATTATGATAATAGTAGTTTTATAAATTATTTTATTTAATTTTTATAATCCCACCTAAGAAACCATTTTGATAATCACAAAAGGGATAAATAATTATAATCCATGTATTAGGATCGTGCTATTGATCCTTGGTGATGTTAATTTTCATTTTTGTGGGGGAAATAAATTTTTTTATGGAGGAGTTAGTATTTTTTTCCTAAATGCGCTATAAATCGTTGAAATTTTAAAATGCATATGGTGTATTTTATTCATGTTGTTATTATAGGTATAAAATATTTTTTTCAAAAAACAATTATAAATATTACCTTTCTATTATTTCTGTAATATTATTTTATTCACTTATTATTAAAGTGCTTATGTTAAAAAAATGGAAATATTTCAGTGATTTCCACATCATTTAGTTTTAATGATTACAAAATCTCTTCAATTTTTTTAACAACTTCATTTATTTGATTTGTAGTAAATCATGTCGAAATATTATTATTATACTGAATAAACTTCAATAATCCATGAAGATGTTTTTATGGAATTATTAAACTCTATGACTGATTCTCTAAGAAATATAGAAGTGTTTTAATAGAAATGGATGAGTATCATATTGATGTTCAATTATATAGGTTGTATCAGATAGTGGGTGTAGTACCATAGGATAGTCGGTGGTATGGGGAGTTTTATCCATATCTATTAGAAGTTCATTAACTACCTAGTAGAGGATCAACAGCATGCTGATGTAAATAGACCAAAGAACTATTCATTAAAATGTTCATCGACTATATGGTGGGTTCAATAGTATTTTGGATAGCACTAGGTAATCCTTCAACAACCTAATGGGGGATATTGGGTATCCAATGACTTTGGGACAACTATTATGAAAGTGGATATATTAAGGTTAAAATAATATAAATTTGGTATTAAATTACTAAATTACCCCCATAGAATTAAAAAATGTTCTTGGGAATTTTATGGATATAAGTATAACCCTTTGTTTGCTTGGAAACTTATCTTCTCAACCATTTTCACCACCAATTTTCTATAATAATCCAATTTATCATGGGTGGTCTATTTTTCTATGTTTTTTCTTTTCCAATATAGAGTGTGTGTTCTTTTTGTAAAATATTCTCACTCTCTTCTATATTATAATTCCATGATTTTTGTTTTTGATAATATATTGAAAAAATTATACTTTTCTAAAACATTAATGATTTTAATAAATCCTCTCTTATTCCTATTTTTTATCACTAACATTAATTTTAGGAACTCATTTTTTACTACCATAACCATTAAATGGAGAAAAAATATTCCCTCTGAGGTTTCTATTTATCCCCATTAGAAATATAGTATCGATTGTAATTCTGGATAGTTACTATAACCTAAAAATAAATGGTGTTTTTTTATATTTGATACTATTAAAACCTAATGGTTAATGTCTTTAATATTCAATAAATTGATGTAGGATATGTAGTGGATCATTTACATATATTTGTGAAAATACATAAAAAAATTCGTTGTTTAATTTCTGCATTTTTATGTATAAGCCATTTTCGTCGCTTTATTAATCAATTTTATTATACATCAATATGAATAATAATTTTATTTAAAAAAATTAAAATTTTATTCTTCTTAATTTATAATAATTTATTGTTATATAATTAGAATTTAAATTTTGATTATTTTATTTATCTCTTGAAATGTTTTAATTATCTAGAATCACTATAAAATAAGACTTTAGTATTTATGTATTGAGTTATATCCTTTGATTTTTTAATGGTAATATTTACCCCTCTTGTTATTATACCCAACTCTGACCCACTATTAATGAAATGGTTTCCCACATAATGTTGTATTTTTTTAATAAAACCAATTCTACGTAATGATGTAATGTAATAAAATATATTTTATTAATTTGAAATGTAGTGTTGTAAAATATGGTTTTACCAAAATGAGTTGATTTGATCTCTTTAAATATATACTCATTATGTAGACTATATTATATCTCATGTAGTGATAGTGTTGAATGGATTTGTTATGGAATGTGCTAGTATAAAATGTGATAGTTGTTTTCAATGGGATGTGGTGTGGGATTTCTTATGTCGTTATGATGAGGGGTTTTGGTGGTGATATGGTTGGGTTGTGATGATGGATTAGTATATGGTGTATCATGAGAATAATTAATGTGATATAGATGAGTTTTTTCTGTTTTGGGTGTGCTACAGTCCATATTTTCCATGAAATGAATTTGAAATGATGAGACTAAAATGACATGAGTTGGTAAATGAATAAGAATGGGTTTCAAATCAAATATAATATTGGGATAATTTTTATATTTACTTAATGGTTTAAATTATTTGTACGAAAAATGATGGGGTTGTATCAACATGAAATGAAATTTATTAGTAAATAAGAATTAGTGTAAAATCATATGTCTAGAAATGGTGGTGTATATAATTTAATGTTGATGTGGTGTGGTTATGTATGGTGGTTCTGTATTATGTTTCATGTTGTGGTAGAAGTAGTCGAGAATGGTGTTTTGAGGAAAAATGGTGGAGTTGTTGTGTAAGATAGTTTAGTTTAGGATACCCCATAGTTTGAGTATTTTTTGTTATTTATCTATAATGTATTTTATGTTATTTCATTACTCAACCCACCTAAGTTGGAAAACATACCAATGCCAATCTGTTTTTGGTTCGGAGAGTTTTCCCCATTATCTAGGATAGTGGTGATTCATAGGGTAGCTACCCCTTATTTTCTTTTCATCCATCAATATTAGTAATAACTAGTTAGTATTTTAGATAATCCAGCTATATATGTGTTATTGTTATATATTACCAAATGATGTATAGGATGTTATTGGAGATTACCTAATAATGTTTGGGTTGATGTTGGAGATTACCTAGTGATATATGGTTTGGTGTTTTCTAGAGATGATAAGGTGGTGGTTTTTGTTAGGCTCATGATTGGTAAGAGAAGGACACATGGTTTATTTCTTTTATATTTATGATACATTATACCCAGTTTGTGTTGATAAGGTTGGGATGTGATGATGAATGATTTTGGAACAACATGTTAGATACTATAAGAGGTTTGTATAGGTAGAGATACCTTTGGAGCCAAATTAGATATGATGGATATGTGATGACATATGCATCGAAGGGATGGGATCATAATATGTTTGATGTTTTAGTGGTAGAATGAAATGGAGGTGGGGAATATGTTTTGGGATGGACTTGTATTATACTTTATTTGATACTATGTTACTATATTGGATGAATTATTTCTGTAGAATTCCATGGAGATGTTCTGATTTGATAGTTGACATATTTTGGAGGTAGTTGTATCTACTATTTATTACATGGTTTATTATTACTATATTTTAACAAGTCAAGGAGTGTCTATGGTTGTGATCCTACCATGTAAACTTGTTATGATCACCCTACATATATATAAATAGTTATTCAAGTTTATATGAGGATTTTTGTGAATGAGATGGACATTACTAGAATGGATATTATAGTTGTTTTTAAGTCACTTTTGAATGAATTTTCTTATTGTTTTTCACATGGATTCATTCAATGTGTTTTTTAATGTCATGTGTTCGTTGTGGGAAGTTTTTTTCTTTTATTTTATGCCTTTTGATGGATTTTCTTAGTAGTTATTCATTCTATATTTGGATAATATTGTTATTATTGAGTTTAATTCCTTACACAAGTGATATTTTCATACCCTTAGTGCTCGTCAACAACCTGGGGAATACTAATGGGGGGATTTAGGGGTCATTATCTCTCTTCGTTCATTCCAAACAAATGAGGGGTACCTTTGGATATATGGGGTTATGAAAAAGTGTTGTAAAAGTTTTTTTTAAGAGATAAGTTGGATATTTTAGTTATTATAAAGTTAGGGTTATGTGGGTTGGTAGTGAAAAGAGTGATTGTTGATCATGGTGCATGATATAGTCTAGGGAGAGCGGCTACGATATAAGATTCTAATTCTACAGGACTCGATGTAAGAAATTTGAGCTTATTGAAAGACCAAGTTATGTAGTTACACTTGCATGGTAGAGACATAAGTGATGTACATTCATATTTATTGGTTGTAATTGTGATTTAATGAGATGTATTTTATTAGTAAAAAAGAATATAATTTAATTAAATAAATCTTGAAATTTTATGTGCATTTATTTAGTTTTTGATGTTTTATAGTTGACAATGAAATGTTTTTGGTTTTCCAAATTAGTCATATATAATGAATGGAAAGAGTAAAATGGTGATCAATTAGCATGAAATATTTGTTTTAAACATTGTTGAGGGTCAAATATTTTATTTACCTTCATGTTTTAAAAGAATTATTGATGAATATAAATTTTTACAATACTAAAACCCATTTCATTTTAAATTGTCTTTATAATGATTGATTTTTTCCAAGGCATGCGTAGTGTATTATTGTGTGGGTAGATTCCTAGTTATGGATACCCTTATGGAATGTGTTACAATTAGTAGATTCCATACTTCTACACTGAAATAATTGCATTCAAACCATTATTCTAATTATTCTTGTTCTAAGAAAAGATGATATTCTATGTGTTCTTTTTCATTCCAATTATATAATAAGCATGGGCTATGTAGATACTATAAAACATAATTTCAGATATTTAGGTTATGAAATTACTAGAAAATAATCATCTTATTTTACTATAAAAACAGTAATAGAGATGTTTTTTTAGCGAGGTTTTTTAAAAGATGTCATTAATTTTTAAATTTAGTGACACTTTTCCAGAAGGCTTCACTAATTCACCGATGTTTCCAGAATGCATTTCTAAAATAGAAATATTTCCTCACAAACCATTAATAATTTAGTTACTTTTACCCAAAAATATCTCTTAATTAATTCCATTTCCTAAAAAAATTGTTAATATTCTATCCTTTCCCCAAAAACATTACTATATTAGTGATGCTTCCCAAAAAAAGTCACTAAATTGGAAATGATTCCCCACAAATGCAGCTAAATTATTGACACTTCCCAAAAACCACAGCTAAATTAGTTACTCTTCCACCCAAAAAGGTCTCTAAATTAGCAACACTTCAAAAAAAAACATCGCTACATTAGTGATGCTTCCCAAGAAACATCACTGAATTAGCGACGCTTCCCCCAAAACATCTCCACATTTGCAACACTTCCCCAAAAATTTCTCTAAATTAGCAACAATGCCCTATAAAACATTTTTAAATAATTGATTCTTCCCAAAAAAACATTGATAAATAAGAATCTCTACCTAAAACACATCGCTAAATTAGTATTTTTAGCCCAAAAAATCAATTAATTATCCAGTTTTCCCTAAAAATGTTGCTAAATTATGGATATTTTCAAGAATGTTCGCTAACTATATATATATATATATATTTATATACCCCATTTCCCTAAATCGAAGTAAATATTTATTTAGCTATATATATTAATATATATATATATATATATATTAATATATATAAACATAGACACGTAGACACACGCCTGTCATAGGGCTTAGAAAAACAATAATTTCCTAAGTTAAAATGCAGTAATGTTGTTGACCAAGGATGTCTCCCGAAGTGGAGTGCACACAAAATATTTTTTCATTTTAAAACAAGGGTAAAACTTTTGTGCTTTTGAAAGGAAATTTGAAATTAAAATGATTGAAAAACTATAATATTAAAAGGTGGATTAGGTCAAGGTCAGTTTCCAAATCTTAATGTTATCCTTGTTCAATTTAATTCAAACCTCTTCTTCTTAGTTGATTAATGTGAGTTTCCACAATCGTTTCCTCCTACTTCCTTGGTGAAATTATGATGGTGATAGAAACCATTTCCAATATCTCAGATTGGTAACTCTCATTCTAGGTGTAAAATAGTTGTATTGAATATATTTAATTGATATGGGAAATACCTGATTGGGTCTTGTTTTTCCCTTACAATTAAGAACATTCAATACACCTTTTACACGTACTGGCAATCGTTGAGTACTTCACTACTAATCCCTGGTTTATTCTATCGTATATAAACCAAAAATTAGTAGAGGGAGATAATGATTATTTTACCAACGAAAAAATCAATAATGGAATTAAAATTCAATAACAATCTCACTTTATAATAAAATACACTATATGAAATTGAAAACAACTTTGAAGAAGAAAGAAATTTCATTCAATTACTTTCAAGAACTCAAGCATTATAACAGAGAAAACCAACCCTTCCCCAATCACTGTAAATGTTTAACCTACCATGGTAAGGGTAATAAAGATGAATGGGGAAGAAGAAGGAATTAAAAAACTATGAAAAATAAATGAAATAAAAGAGAAATTCGAAAATTTCTCCTTCTTGGTGTCCCGAAAGGAATGGGTGGGAGAATGGGATGCTTTGAGAGGGAGGACCTCTCCTCCTTTTATAGCCAGAATCTGTCCCCCGAATGTTGATGCCTTTTAGCCCCATTAAATTAAATATTCACGCAATGATATCATCTTTAATGTTGTTCATAATTATCTTGGGAGTTTCCCTCAAAATATCAGCGGATTTGGACAAGTAATTCGAGAGTTATGTACGTTTTACTCTCACAATTAATTATGCCCAGTTAGACACACCAAATTGAAAACCTCAAAATTATGATTCTTTAATTACCATTAAAATGGAAAACTCTCGTGGCCTTCCCTTAATGAAATATATTATAAAACTCCTTACGCATCCACCCACCAAATATCATAACAATTGGGCCCAGAAAAAATTATTTATGGACCCCACACCAAAAATTGGCAGAACTATAAACAGTTTTCATAAGAACATTTGTGAGGTTCTTTTGAGATTCCATATAGTCGATTAAGCTTTTGGATCAAAAATAGAAAATGAATCCTTTGATGTATATAATCTGGAAAAGTGATAATTTTTCCATTTAGATTAGTGTATAATATGTTTTGGCCAAACTACATCAATAATTTAAAATAGTTAAAAATCTGAAATATTCCATTTTTAATGTTCAGCTCAAAATAACACCAATATCATAAAAATGAAGCAATTCATCATATAATAAAACTTTTGTGGGTTTAAAAAATTAAATTCAATGTAAATTTAATTGAAAATATTTTTTCTATCATTTCCCCAACACATAGCACTTGGACTCCTGGAGAAGTAAAAATCAAATCAAATCAAATACAAAACACATATCAATGAGATCTACCAAATCCATACACGGAAACAAAAAGATATCATGCCTCATCAAAAACAATTATTTCAAGTTCTCCATTTTAGATTTTAATATATTTCCACTTTATTTTTTATCCCATGCACAAAAACACCTACCTCACATGAATTTTCTCTCACTCACAAATGTAAATGTTGAAAAAGTCTTTTCTCATCAAAACTCACACAAGAGTCACCATAGGCTTGATAAATTCCTACTTCTCAACCTGATATGAGTCAAAGACATGTGTTTCTCATGAGGACTTTTCAGGGTTGTTCTGTGGCATCTAGTTGGTAGGATTTAGATGTTAAAAATTATGAGGCCGAAAAAGGAGGTCTTGGCTCATTTTGAAGAAAAATTTCCAGATTCTAATTATCACTCAAACATGGTCTCCTTCTCTTACCCTTTGTATATAATGGGCTCTATAATTTTTCAATCAGCTCATGATTTCAGCAGAAAAAATTTCAATCTTTTCAAACATGATTTTTCTTGAATGCTCTAGATAGGCACAACTTTCTTTTTTATATCAGAAGCTCCAGAAAGGCACAACTTCTCTTATCATGAATGCTCCAGAAAGTCACAACTTTTAACAAAATGAAATATTCAGTAGAAACATTAGCTCTTCAACATTTTATATTCCACAAAAAGTATCACCCAATATGGTAGTACACCATAATACATCTTCCCCCACACTTCAGGTCAACTAGATCATGCAATTTCACTTCTAGAGCAGGTTGGATAGGGAAAATTGGCTTGTAATGTGGCTAACCTAACAGGCTATTCATGGAATCTAAGGGCTTATAAAGGATAAGGGTAAAGGTGGGCAATAATGAAAATGATTATTTTGAAAATGGGTCTTAAAACCAAATAAATTCCTCAATTATTTAAAACACATGTACTCGAAACCATCAAGTTTGAAAAGGAATAAATAAAATTCTAGTTTATGCAGGCATGGTCTGTTTCTCTCAAGAAATGAGTTTAATGAAAAGAATATGACAAAAATGGTTTAGAAGCCTCACAGGAAAGTGATTTCAAAGATATAGACAGTGAAATATGGCATGGGTTTCAAAAAGCATTGTAATTTTCAGGAAATACCCAAAGATTTAAACTCTAAATAAAGTCATTTCAACATTCATTTAAGCATAGTTTCCTGGAATAGATTAGTTCAATCATTTGAAATGAGTTTAAAAAATGGTAATGATAATCATTTTATCTCAAATGTTTCAAAAACACACCAAAAATTTTAAAAATAAACACACAAATATCGGAAAAACAAAAAAAAATCTTTTTTAAAGAAAATAGTAAGCTAAACATCAAATGAAAATACAAATCTACAAAGGTTCCCTCCCCCACACTTAATTGATGCAGTGTCCTCAGTGAATTAAAATTTATTTAACATGTAAGTATATTTTTGAATGATTCACAACAAACAAGTAAGTATAAAATAGAGGTATAACCTGACTTATTGGAAATGCAACATTGAGTTAGGCTCCTATGTGTTGTTCTTTGAAAACCTAAAACAGGTAAAACAATAACATAAGAAATTTATTAAATGAAATGAAAATAGAATTTGAATAAGAAAAGAAGGATGAATCTTGGTTTAATCCCCAAAGCTGGCCCTGGGTTTTGACTGCCTCCAGAGGGGCAGTTCTAATCGGTTATCCCCAATCCGATGGTGGGTGAGGATTCTTTCTCATTAACCAACCAAAATTCTTCTTTCCTATATGTACTTGTTCCTTTTTGTTGAGGACTCCATGGATATATTATACCAAGTCCACCCCCATTTTATTAAGATACAACATGCATGGTGCGGTTTGAACAATGAATGAGTCCTCCAGTTTCATAGTTTCCACTTGCATAATTTCTTCTTCGTTAACTAGTGCTTTCTCAAGATATGCTGCATCAAGGGAATAATCAAAGGTAATTTCAGATTATACGTCTATTTAAACAAAATTAAAGCATTAATAAACAATATCAAATGCATCCCATTTATTGGGAGTATCATGAATCTTATTCCCCTCAGGAAAATCCAATTTTTTATCCTCTTGGAGTTCTTCTTATATGTGTTCAATAAGTTCAGGGGGCTCTAGATGATCTTCAGTAGTTGCATCTTCATTTTCATCCTCCACCATAAAGGCAATATATGTGTTGACTAAATCTGAAAAATTAAAACAAAGGAAGGTGATACCAAATTCAGTTTTAACAAGATCAAAAGATAACGAGTTAATGAAATGATTATCTCCATAAGTTTTTACGTCTTTAATCTCTTCTTAATTTGAAATAACCTATTACAGTTGAGTAGTACAAGATAGAGGCAGGTAGTCAGGATCCAATATTTTTTCTTCAAATTCCACTACGTTAGTGGTTTCTCTTTTTAATGGTTCCAAATCATCTTCTTCTTGGAGGATAATTTGTTCTTCACACTCATTCCAAAATTCATTCAAATCATGTTGATCCCCACCATGTAGCTCGGGCTCTGATTTCTCTTGGATCAAATAGACATATTTTATTAGCCTTTCTATTTGACTCTTTATTCCTTATATGGCCATTTTGAGTTCCTTAACTTCAAATTTATTATACTCTAAAACTTCTTCTTCTTCTTGATGATACACCTATGAAATATCATTTTGTACCATAACTATTTATTGATAAAATTCATGAAAATACTCTTGGAGTTCAATTAATTCTCTTAACAAACCCTCCAACACTGGGTATTCAAGGTTTATTTTATGTTTTTTAATTAGATCCCCGAATTCATCCTCCTTGATGATTTGGATTAGAGATCCTCAAATTTTTTTATCCAAGAAAGAAATACTATACTCTGTAGACCATGGTGAGTTAAACACTTGTTCTTGCGCTTGTGTGTATATGTTCCATGAATTAAATAAATAATCATTTGAAAATAACATGGAAAACTTTTCTTTGTTTTTTTGTTTTATGTTTTATTTGAAATATGAAAAATATTTACAATTTGACTTTGGCACTACCTCCCCGGCAGCGGCTCCAAGTTTGACACACGCTTGTCATTGGTTGTGGAAAAATAATTATTTCCTAAGCTAAAATGTAGTAATGTGGTTGACCTAGGATGTCTTCCGAAGAGGAGTGAACACAAAATATTTTGTCACTTTAAAATGAGGGTAAAAATGTTGTGATTTTGAAAGGAAATTTGAAATTCAAATGATTTAAAAACTATGATATTAAAAGGGTGATTAGGTTGTGGTCAGTTTTATAATTGTAATAATGTCCTTGCTTAATTTAATTCAAACCTTTTCTTCTTAGTTGATTAAAGTATGTTTCCACAATCGTTTTCTCTCACTTACATGGTGAAATTATGATGGTGAGAGAAAACCTTATCAGTATCTTGGTTTGGTAAACTCTCTTTCCATTTGTAAAATTGTTGTATTGAATATACTTTATTGATATGGGCAATACCCCAACAGTTCTTATTTATCCCTTACAATTAAGAACAGTCACTACACCTTTTAAACATACTGACAATCGTCGAGTACTTCACCACTAATCCCTAGTTTATTAAATCGTATATAAACCAAAAATTAGTTGATGGAGATAATGATTATTTTACCAAGGAAAAAATAAATAACAGAATTAAAATTCAAGAAATATCACACATGATAAAAAAATCCGCTATATGAAATTGAAAACAACTTTGAAGAAGAAATAAATTTCATTTAATTATGTTCAAGAACTCAAGCATTACAACATAGAAAACCAACCCTTCCCCAATCACTCCAAATGTTTACTCCATCATGGTAAGGGTAATAGAGATGAATGGGGAAGAATAAGGCATTAGAAAAATTTGAAAAAGAAAATAAATAAAAGAGAAATTCTAAAATTTATCCTTCTTGGTGTCCTGGAAGGAATGGGATGGAGAATGGGATGCTCTGAGAGGGAGGACCTCTCTTCCTTTTATAGCCAAAATTTATCCCCTATATTTTGAGGCATTTTTTCCCTAATAAATTACATCTTAACGTATTGATCCCTTCATTAATGTTGTTCATAATTCCCTTGGTTGTTTACCCTCATAATCGCAGCAGATTTAGACAAGTAATCAGAGAGTTATGCCCGTTTTACTCTTACAATTTATTCTGGCCAGTCGGACATGCCAAATCGCAAACCTCCGGATTAGGATGCTTTAATGGCCATTAAAATAGACAATTCCCTTAGCCATCCCTTCATTAAAGATGTTATAAAACTCCTTGCATGTCCACCCACCAAATATCACAACAATTTCACCCACCATGAATTATTTATGGGCCCCAGAATTAAAATCGGCAAAACTATAAACATTTTTCATAAGACAAGTTTTGAGCTTCTTTTGAGATTACATATGGTCGATTCAGCTTTTGGTCCAAAAATAGTAAATGAATCCCTAGATGTGTAGAATCTGTAAAAGGGATAATTTTTCAATTTGGATTAGTGTAGAATATTTTATGGCCAAACTACCAAAATAATTTTAAATAGTTAAAAATATGAAATGGACCATTTTTTATGTTCAGCTCAAAATAACACCAATATCATAAAAATGAAGCAATTAATCTTATTGTAACACTTTTTTGGGTTTAAAAAAATTAAATTCATTGTAAATTTAATTGAAAATATTTTCTCTATCACAGGTATATATATATATATATAAACACGAACACATACATATATAAATATACAAATATACAAATATATAGACATATATATATACATATATATATTTTAAATGTAGTCACATTTTTAAGAAAAATGTGTCTAATTTAGTGTTATTTTTACGAGTGTTTCAAAACATAGAAAATAATAGATAAATATACATATATATATATATATATATAATTATATGTATATACAAACACATATATATTTACACACATACAAATATAGACTTATATATTTATATAGATATATAAATATAATATAAAACATAAACATATATATATATATAATAGAAAATATAAACGTATGTAAAATATAAAAATATATATATTTAGTCCTAAAATATAAACATATAAACATATGTATATATATATTAATATATTAATATATATATATGATATTAATTTTTATATACACAAATCTATTTATATATATATATAACATTACAAAAGCATATATTTTAAATTTTGTTATGTTTTTAAGAAAACATAACTAATTTAGTGATATTTTAACATGTGTTTTAAAATGTTCCTAACTATATATATATATTTATATATTTATATATTTATATATTTATATATTTATACATACACATATATTTTCATAGACACATCCATACACATATATAAACATTTTCCTAAATATTATAATATATAAACATATATATATATATAATATAAACATATATAAACATATATGTATATATGAACCTAAAATATAAAATATATAAATAAAATATCAAATATAAAATATATATTTCAATATACTAATATATAAAAAATATTATTACTTAAATATTGAAATCATCTATATAAAAAATACAATATCACAAAATTAGATGACAAAATTCAAAGTATCATGGTTGGATAGTTATTTCTTTTATAAGTTTTTGATCTGTGGTTTGACCCAAGGGAGGCAGAATATTTATTTTTTTGAAGAGAACAGAAGTGCAGGGCATGGCATGTACAAGTGATGAGGTATTGGGGTGTGGTACAGGTGGGAGAGGTGAGGCATGGTACATGTAGGGAGAGTGTTAGAGCATTGGGGTTTTGAAAGGAGAGAATGGGGTACAGGAGGTATAGCGTCATGGGAACATGAGGGAGAGTGAGAGCGTGTGTACAGGAGGGGAGAGTGTTAGAGCATGAGGTACATGAGGTAGATTGTTGTGGATAGAGGAGGGAGAGTGAGAGCATGGGTGTAGGAGGGGAGAGCGTTAGAGATTGGGGTATAAGAGGTATAGTGAAATCATGTGTACATGATGGGGGAGTGTGGGGGTACTGGTGGGCCAATGAGTGTATGGAAATAATGGGGTTTTTATATTTTTATTACAAATAAAAAAATATAAAAAATATAAAATTCAAAAAAAATTACCAAATTTTATAAATACATCTGTAAATTGTTTGTCATTTACCAAAATTTCTTAAAAACATCAGTAAATGAGGTGTCTCCAAATTAGTTAAGTTTATAATCGTCACTAATTTGGAGATTTCTACTTATCGATGATTCTAACAACAATCAATAAATGAGGTGTCTCTAAATAGTGACTTTTATAAACATTAATAATTTAGAGACACGTGTAAATGTTGCTAAATATCGATTTTTATAAATGTATCTAAATTAGCAATGTTTATAAACATCACTAATTTGGTGACACCTTATTTAGAAATGTTTTTCATTAACGTCGTTAAATTAACTAGCCACATTTTTAAACATCGATAATCCAAAAAATCTATAATTTCCATTTTTTGTAGTGATTATTGATAATTAATTTTAATATACAAAAACATTGACATGAATAACATGATCAATCCTTTTTGGAATGATTTTACTTTTTTAGTATCATATCATTTACATGTTGGATGGTATTATTATAAATTTATTACATGGATGAAATATTAATACCATTTTATCATTGAATTAGTGTAAATGAAATGAATGGCTAGTGATAACCAATAAATTTTTTTATTTTTTTCAAATAAATAAACCTATCCCATTTTCTATACATCATTAAAATATTTTTTATTCAAATATGGTTCATGTTATTGAACAACAAAATTAAATCTCATGCCATTTTTTCCCTTGTACTCATTGTATATATCTTGAATGTATTAGAATTCTTCAATATGGCTAGATTTTTCTTATGGAAATGATGAGCTTGTTTTGTGGATTCTAGTTGACACATGAAACTATATTACAGGATTGAACCTTTTATTACATGATTGAAAAAATTAATACTAGTAATATAATTTTTCCTTTCATGTTATGTGTTCAGTACCATTCCAAGACATGGTTTTAAAATATATAAGGTAATGTCATATTTTAGCATTGAAATAGAAGTATGTCATCCAATGAAGCATGGGATGACATCAATAGTTGAAAAAAACATTATTACCAATTGTGAAATTACGAGCATGTGGATCTTTATCATGTTAAATGTTTAGTATATTCTTATTAGAATATGAAAAAAAATGTAATTTAATGATCATATTGTATTCAAATAGGGAAGAGAAAACCATGTTACCATTATTTGAATATATCTATATGTTTTACTAGGAAATGAATGGTTAAATATTGTTTAGTTAAATCCTGATATTCATTAAATGACAATAAAAAGTGTGTGGGTACATGTTATTTCAAGTGTTTTATGTTTTTTTATTAAAAATAATAATTTTTTAAAAAAATTTTTTACCAAATTCTCTTATCATTCTATATGAAAATGAATTTTTACTTTCTCATTATGTTTTAACTATATCTTGAGGTCTAGTGATTATATATTTATAATTTCAATTTCAATTTGAAATATAACAACTTTATAATAATTTTATACAACTACAAAAAAGGAATAATTCAATCCATAATATGTTTTCCATTTTGATCTCAATATGATATATGCCTTTCATTTGAAAAACATTTTCTGCTTTTATTTCATTTTTTTATCATTTAAAAATAAAATAAGATTTATAGATCACATTATTGTGAAACTAATTCCTTTGTAAATATAACACATTTTTCTATATTTCATTAGAATAAATGGAATTATAATTATATTTTTATGTGGTGCAACAAATGATCCATTTTTATACAACAAAACACTAATTCTGAAATTTCCAATATTCAAAATCAATTATATATCAAGGATATATATATATATAGGTGCATTGGAGTTTAATTACTTCAAAAAAAACAGGCACACCTCACACAAAATCCCAAAATGAAAGACATATCCCCACTCCCCCAAGGGGATATCCCATCCATTAAACTCAATATACTTATATATGAATGGCCCAATTACCTAGTAGGACTGAAGGGCCAATACATGAGCCAAATACCCATTTTTACTTCCCAACAACCCAATATCTCAAACCCATATTTGAGCACATTGTTTCAAATCCACCTCATCTCTTCCTTTCCTGTTTTTTCCCATCATCAGATCTGCATGGCCATCTGCAGTCCACCATAGACCATTACAAACAAGGAGTACTCACCATGCGCACGTCGTCCCAAGATCTATCATCTTCAATCACCTCTATCGATGGTCCACCCTCGTGATCCCCCCCCCTCCTCAAATATTTCATTGTTCATTGTTTTAAACGTTTATCGGCTCAACCTAGTCTGTTGTCTCCATCAACGACATCAACATCAACACTAATCGACCAGTCTTCCTCGACCAGTATAGTCATCAGCCATCCTACACCTATCCATCACAGCCATCGCACCACTCTGCATGCCTATCCACCATCAGATACCTACCTATATATATATATGGAACATTATATCACTAGACCTCATCACAACCCTATTGGGACCCGCCATCCAGTCACCTGTCAAAATCCTACCTACCTGTAAATCCATCTTTAATCAGTCTGCCCCCTAATCAGAGAAAATATAAGTAGCATATGGGAGTCAATCCTGAATCCACACCAATATGGGATATAAATATAAGAATTATTAGTAAATTTTATTAAATTAAATTGAAATTTAATTATTTCATTTAAATTATTTTGAAAAGGAATAACATCAGTGTTTTTTGCGGTTTTTATGTTGTATTTTCAATATTTTTGATCATATCTTATAATATACTTATCAGATTGAAGTGTTAATTGATTAAGTAGAAAGATCTAGAAGTTATCTTAATTTATGTCTTCTAGAACAACTATGAATTCAATTGTTTATATGGATTAAAAATTCATAAATTTTTTGGTGTTAATATTGTATATGAAATAAGTCACTATACATAAATTAATTGTTTTAAAACATAAAATATTTTTTTGAAACTGAAAATTATTCTTTTAACCACCAATTAATTCTTTAAAACTAGGGAGTAAATTTTTTTATTTATAAATATGATTTATTTTATTATTTCTATCGGTGAAATAATTTTATTTTTAAAGGTTAAATATAATTTTTATTATAATGATGAATTAATTTATTATTTCAAACGGTGAATTAATTTTTTATTTCTATTGGTGAATTGATTTTTTATTTCTAATATTTTTTTTATATTTTTATTTCATTTCATTCACTTGATTATTTTCTAATTTAACATTTTATATCAATTAAATTATTCCAAAATATTTTATAATATTTAATTTAGTTTAATAAAATGTTTTTATTAAAAAATGCTATTTGAAATTTTAAAGTCTTATGAACAATCAATTTATCATATTATAATGATGATATTTTTTTAAATTATTATTATGGAAATTAATTAATTATATAATGGGTAATTGAATTTGGTTTGAATTAGTATTTATGTTTTAAATTTAAACAATTATTGTTAAAATTATTGTGGATGATAACTTTCTCTCTGCTCGATAATTATTGTAATGATATTTTCTCTCTCTATATATGATAATTATTGTTATTATTATTATTTGAATTGTTTTACCTGGTTTTGGATTGTTTAATTAGGTTACACAAATTCTATTTAAAGGAGTCGAGGATTCTTGGAATAAACATGATGCACGATGAATACGATGATCTCACACATTCATACTCATTATACATTCAAAAGATACCATTCTATACTATTTACATCATTTCTCACAAACTCTTAAGGAGGAAAAAATATCATCTTTGTCTTAATTCTATTTGAAGATAATTATTTTACCTTTTCTTGAACTCCTAGAATTCATCATTCAAATCCATTTGATGGCCTTGCATCAATTGTTTCTTCAAAAAAATTATAATTCTATAAAGTTGTAATCACTCTTATATATTTTCTATATAAGTAGTGGAACACACATAATCGTTCACAATATAGGTTATACTACCTCTAAAATTTATTCCCTAAATAATGAATACAGGGCCAAAAAGTTGAACACTTAGGTTGGGGATACTCCTGTAGAAAATATGGGTTTTTTTCTACTCCCATAAAAGGTTTTATGCTAGGTTTGGGGTTTCTCCTCATAACATACAAGTTTGGGATTACTCTTATAGAAAGCTTAGTTTTTTTCTTCTCCCGTAAAATAATGTATTTTATGTAACATCCCAAGTAAGCAATGAATAATATATATTTTTATCTATTTATATTAATGAATTAGATACTGTTTTAGATGTTTAAAATGAGAATAAATCCAATCTTAAGCATGGAATACACTAATATTTTTAAAATATTTTTTTACTTCCTTTTGATGGAAAAAATTTTTTTAAATCAAACATTTGACAATTTTATAAGCTCTATTTGTCCAAATAAACTTATTATTTATGATTGGGACATTGAAATTTACATTGGATAATTTTTTGGTATTTTTCTAACAATGTTCATTTTTTAATGAATAGTGAAAAATACTACATTTTACATCAAAATTGCTTTTTAATCTAATTTATTTATATTATTAGATTATCTATTGAATTTTTTTAAAGTTAAATTAGAATATAATTTTACTATTTAATCCAATAGTGGTCGTTGGAATTAATTTCACTTTGAAATTGGACTTAAACTAGTGTCAATCTTTACATACTTATTATTTCATAAAAACACGCTATTTGCTCTGAAAGTGGGAATTAATTATTAAATTAATTAGTGTAACTTATTTGTTTCGAATTTTGTAAAATAGACATCATTTTTGAATTCGTAATATCAAATATATCTTTGGGTGAAGTTTTGGTATTTTTTGAAAAACTTCAATTTTTGATGAATAATGAAACCACTAAGTGGTACTTAAAAAACTGATTTTTTGTTTAAATGATATTTTACCACCTCTGTGATTGGAATTTCAAAAATCCTACATACATGGTTGTCATTAAGAAGTAAATTTTTGGTCAATGGGATTAAAATAATTTGTGGTGAACAGTGACTTTTAAGTTTTTAATCACGATTAGAGGTAATTAGTGTAATTTAAGGTAAGAATAATGTTTTAATAATATGAAATGAACTTGAAACATGTCCTACCCTTATTGGATGTGTCATGGACGGCCAAGAAAATCCATGGGTCAACTTGGGGACCCTATAGAGCCACTTTGGAAGGAAAATGACAATAATATCTTTTTATTTAATGTTAAAGTAAAAATGTCACAAACATGAGTTGTTTTGCTAAAACAATTTTTAAATGGGGTTATACAAGTCATAATTTTAACTATAAATAGTCATTGGAAAGATAAAAATATTTCCTACATCATAGTAATTTTTTATAATTTTTTGACATTAAATAAATTAAATTATTTATGAAACTATGATGATGCAACGATTACCTCATTATTTAACGATTTATATAAAATGAAAATATAATGTAAAATCTAAGACCTAAACTTGTAAAAAACCTATTGTATGGGTTGAGTTCGAACCTTTATCACCTTATCCTCGAAAGTTAAAATTGTGGGACCATTAAAATCCGAAAATAAATTTATAATAATGTATCATTTTGTAACATTCCAAGAGTGCCCCTCCTCTCCTCTTATAGAAGTCCCCCACGTCTACCACCTTACCCACACTTCCAAAGCCTTTTTCTTGGCCAAACCCTGTCCATTTTGTCTCTCCACATCCCTCTCTAACTCTTAGAAGCCTCACTTTGGGATGATGTATTCCCAAGGAAGCCTTTGATCTCAAATCAAAAAGAGTTACCCGATTTAAAGGTAGTGTCTTCTATTGTGTTCTTATGTTTTATTTTGCTTCTCCAACCCCCTAAACTCTTTTTATTCATTTCTTTTGTAACAACAACAGTATCTTAGATATACTATTATGTTTTTATAAGAAGGATTCGATCTTCACTTACACACACCTACATCTAATGGTTAAAGAACATACTGTTTCCGTGGATGGAGAATTTATGCCTCACGAAACGATGATTGTTCAATGTTCATTTAACACCTTAAAAGTGGCCATTAAGATGACACTATATTTATATATGATATATAATATGTTTATTTTTTACTTAAGCTTCTGTATTTTTCATTTATGGCATACCTTTATGGATTCCATTATGGGTAAACGCGATATCTTCATTTTAGGAAGTGCGGACTACCGCCCCCTCAAAGTGATTTGATTCGTTAATACCATGTGTGGTACGTATAAAGGATAGATTTAATGATATTATACATGATAAAATACTAGAATTAAAATAATATTAAGTATCATTGTTTTTTAATTCCATTAAATATGAAATAGAAATGGAAGTAGCGTTCATGCGTACGTACGGCTTACCGTCTCCATGAACGGTGCATTTCATTTCTTACCTCTAAATGTTATGTAATATTATAAATGCATGAATATACTAGATATATATGATATATATGATATCTACATCATTAATATAATTCTGGATATAATGGATATTTTACCACATGAACAACATGTAATTATAAAGAGTTTATTTTTTACTCAAGTACCAATGATCGTTAAAACGACCATTATTAACTTAAATAATAACATAGTGTTCATGACATGGTAATAAATGATATAAAAGGAATAATAAACTTGAAAAAGGTTTTTAATCAAGTAGAAATTAACTCAAGTTTATTATTCATGAGATTAAAGAACGATCGAGTCAAGTCAGACACGAGGTAAGGGAACTTCTTAACCCGATTTCCGTTCTTTGGGTTAATCTCCTACTTTCATATTATGTAATGATATTATTATGTCCTATATTTTATTTTTACCTTATTTATGTGTATATATAGTGAATACACATAATAGATCTATTTTATTAAAAAATGATCTTTGTATGGGACTTCGTCTCAATCTCCTTTCATTGAGGCATATTTTGTTTTGTACACAACTTTCTTTTATACGGTGTATAAACCCCTTTTGACTTTTACATTTATTTAAAAGCAATCTTTTTATATGAAGCGTTTACTAAATGACAATAGGGAATGTTTTTTTTGTCGAACATATGTGGCGAAAACGACTTCTCCACCGTCGTGACCATTATTAAAGTTTCAGCTTCCTCTACAAGACATAACCTACCTTTTTTTTAACTGAAAAATAAATACCATGTATTAATATTCTTTTATTTTGGTATTGGAAATTCTTTTCATAATGTATTTATTATATCAATGTGTTGTATTGATATCTTTTGATTTAAAAGTGGAAATGTTTTGTTTCATTTATGCATGTTTTATATGATACGATTATGTTATGGTTCTTGGGAATTGTTTTGAAGACTGGTGGTTCCATGATAAACTAAGGGTGGGTGATCCCGATGCAGCTCTCCAATGTATTGGGTAAAGCGAAGGAGTTAAACAATAAGGTTTCTCCCAAGATATTTAGGGAATATACTGTGATGGGTATTCCAAACTTAACCAAGAGGGTTACTCCCTACGTAAGAATGTTATGAATTCCCCAAGTTACCTTTATGTCTTATGATTTCTCTGATTTATTCATGATTTGATGGGGTATGTTACAGTGATTATTTATTATAAGTAAAGTATGATTTAATACATGGAATAATGTTTTCATTTCGTACTTTTATATCCCTTATTGAGCTTTTTATGATCATCCCAAGTTTTTGAAATGTTTTTCACAGGTCAAGGGAAAGGTACATGATGTGATGATAGTGTCAAGGAAGTGTCAAGAAAGAATCCATGTTTTTTTTAAATATGATTCCGTTGATGGGAAAAATGAGTAATATCTTTTATGTAACCAATTTGTTTAAATGTTGAATGTAATGCATGTTTTATGATATATTTCTCTAAAACTCTAAACATGAAAAGATCATCAACGTGTATTATTGAAGAAACTCAGGATTAAGTAATGTTTAAGGCTGGGGCCTTATAGTTTGTATCAAAGTTTACTTTAGATAACTTTAGGAGTTAAAATTCTATTAAATGATTATCCAAAAGTATTTTTTATGGTAAAATTGATGTCATATAGCATTTGAATATTACCACGTTGCTTCTCCAAAGATATTTCTATGTTAAGAATGGTTTTTCGTAGAGGAAATAGAACAGATTTTCTTGGGAAGGCATATAGAGGGAAATGACCTTTCAAATCAGTATCCTGAGATGGTCAGAATCAGAACTAAACAGTTTGTTGCAGTGATGGCCCAGTTGACTCAGGTGAAGAATTTTGGTTGTTTTTATTGATGATATTATAGTGTTTTATAAAAGTAAATAGGAGCATGAAATTAATTTAAGGGTTATTTTTTAAACCTTAAAAGAAAAGAAATTGTATGGGAAATTCAGCAAGTGTGAGTTTTGGTTGCAATGATTTCTTTCCTTGGTCACATTATTTCTAAAGATGGGATAACTGTTGATCCTTCAAAAACAAAGGTTGTTGAAGAATGGCCAAGACCCACATATGTAACTAAGATTTTTAGCTTCTTTGGTTTGGCAGGATATTACCGAAGGTTTGTTAGAAATGATTCACGGTTATCTAGACCAATGACTAAGATAACTCGGAAGGGTGTTAAGTTTAACTGGAAAAAAGAATGTGATGATTGTTTTTAGGAATTGAAAAGAATATCGGTGAATGATCCAGTTTTGACACTATCATCAAGGAATGGTGAGTTTGTTATCTACAGTGATGCTTCATTGAAAGGACTTGGTTTCATCCTAATGCAGAATGACCAGGTAATTGCTTATGCTTCACGACAGTTGAAAACTCATGATGTAAATTACCCTACATGTGATTTTGAATTAGCTGATGTTGTTTTCGCTTTAAAAATTTAGAGGCATCATTTGTATGGAGTAAAGTGTGAAATATATACCGATCACAAAATATTAAAGTATATATTCACTGAGAAATAATTGAACATGAGATAGAGGAGATGGCTATAATTAATCAAGGATTATGATTGTACAATTAATTATCATCCGGGAAAAGAAAATAAATTGGCTAATGCTTTGAGTCAAAAAAAGCAATGCTTCAGTAACAATGTTGCATTTGGAAAATGATCCATTTTTTAAGGATTTGATGAACTTTTGAATAGAAATTGTTTGTGTAGGATGTTCTTCTATTTTGTTTCAGGTATCAGTGAGATCATCTCTATCAGACAGAATTAAGCATTCACAGAAGCAAGACAGTGAGTTTCAGAAAAAGGTAGATCTGGTTCAGAAGGGTAAGATTCTTGAATTAAACATTGATAATGATTGTGTTTTGAGATTTGGGAAGAGATTTTGTGTGCCTTGTGATTAAAAGTTGAAGATATAGATGTTATTTGAAGCTCATAGTTCTTCGTTTTCAGTTCATCCTGGCAGTACTAAGATGTACAGAGATCTGTGGGAGTATTACTGGTGGGATTGAATGAATAGAGATATTGTTGATTTAACAGTGAAGTGTTTGAATTTCCAACTGGTAAAAGCAGAGCAGAAGTTACTGAAAGGGATGTTTCAGCCTTTACCATTTCCAGAGTGGAAATGGGAAAAATATATCCATGTACTTTGTTGTGGGATTGCAGAAGACACCTCGAGGTAATAATGAAATCTGGGTTTTTGTTGATCACTTTACTAAATCTTCTCATTTCCTGCTATACGAGATAATTTATCCCTAGATCAACTTTTCCGTTTGTATCTTAAAGAGGTATTTAGGTTTAATGGAGTTCCTCTCTCTATTTAATCTGATCGTGATCCCAGGTTTACTTCTATCTTTTGGAAAGGCCTTCAGAAGTCGTTGGGTACTGAATTAAATTTTAGTACAACTTTTCATCCTCAATCAAATGGGCAGTCAGAACGAATAATTCATACTTTGTAGGATATGCTACGTTCTTGTTCGATGGATTATCAGGGAAGTTGGGACCAACATCTTTCTTTGGTTGAGTTTTCTTATAATAATAGTTTTCATTCCAGTATACAGATGGCACCATTTGAGGTGTTATATGGGAAGCGGTGTCGAACACTAGCTTTCTGGGATGAAGTGGGTGAAAGGAAGCTGATGGGACTAGAATTGGTAGAATAGTTGGAAGAAAAAGTTTAGTTGATACAGAAACACATGAGAACAGCTCAGAGCAGGCAGAAGAGTTATGCGAACAACAGGAGGAAGGATCCCTTTTTTGAGGCAGGTGATCATGTTTTTCTCAAAGTCTCTCCATGGAAAAGTGTGATTTCATTTGGTAAGAAAGGAAAGCTGAGTCCAAGGTTCACTGGACCATATGAAATTATAGAGAGAGTTGGATCAGTTGCATTCTGAGTGGATTTACCTCCGAGTTTATCTTAGGTACACAATGTTTTTCATGTTTCGATGTTGAAAAAGTATATGCCAGATCCATCTCATGTTTTGAGTCCATAGGTAGTTCAGCTGGAAGAGAACCAATCTTATGAGGAACAATCAGTCCAGATTATTGACCACAGGGAGCAAGTGTTACGGAATAATGTGATTCATCAGGTAATGGTTTTGTGGAAAAACCACATGGTTGAATAGGCAACATGGGAATCTGAAAATGCAATGAGGGCTAAATACCCCCACTTATTCAATAAGTAAATAAATTGAGGGGTATAAATTTTTTAAAGGGGGAATGATATAACATACCATGTAAGTAATGAATAGTATATATTTTTATCTATGTCTACTAATGAATTAGAGAGTGTTTTAGAGGCTTAAAATGAGAATAAATCCAATCTTAAGCATGGAATACACTAATATTTTTAAAAGATTGTTTTACTGCCTTTTGATGGAAAACCATTTTTAAATAAAACTTTTTACAATTTTATAAGCTCTATTTTTCAAAATAAACTTATTATTTATTATTGGGACATTGAAATTTACATTGGATAATTTTTTGGTATTTTTGTGACAATGTTCATTTTTTAACGAATAATGAAAAATACTGCATTTTACATCAAAACATATTTTTAATCTAATTTATTAATATTATTATATTATATTTTGAATTGGTTTTAAAGTTAAATTATAATATCTTTTTACCATTTAATTCAATAGTGGTCGTTGGAATTAATTTCACTTTGAAATTGGACTTAAACTAGTGTCAATCTTTTGATACGTATTGTTTCATAAAAACACTCTATTTTCTCTGACATCAGAAATTAATTATTAAATTAATTAATGAAACTTATATGTTTTGAATTTTTAAAATATACATCATTTTTTAATTCGGAATATCAAATATATCTTATGGTGAAGTTTTGGTATTTTTCTGAAAAACATCAATTTTTGATGAATAGTGAAACCACTAAGTGGTACTTAAAAAACTGATTTTTTGTTTAAATAAAATTTTACCACCTCTGTGTTTTGAATTTCAAAAATCCGACAAACATTGTTATCATTAATAATTAAAATTTGGTTCAATGGGATTAAAATAATTATTTGGTGAATAGTAACTTTTAAGTTTTTAATCGCGATTAGAGGCAATTAGTGTAATTTAAGATAAGAATAATGTTCTAATAATATGAAATGAACTTGACACATGTCCTACCATTATTGGATGTGTTATGGACGACCACGAAAATCCATGGGTCAACTTGGGGACCCCATGGAGCCACTTTGGAAGGAAAATGACATTAATATCTTTTTATTTAATGTTAAAGTAAAAATGTCACAAACATGAGTTGTTTTACTAAAACAATTTTTAAATGGGGTTATACAAGTCATATTTTTTACTATAAAAATTCATTGGAAAGATAAAAATATTTCCTACAACATAGTATTTGTTTTATAATTTTATACATTAAATAAATTAAATTATTTATGACACCATAATGATGCAGCGATTACCTCATTATTTAATGATTTAAACAAAATGAAAATAAAATTTAAAATCTAAGACCTACACTTGTCAAAAACCTATTGGATGGGTGGATTTCGAACCCTTATCACTTTATCCTTGAAATTTATAATTGTGGAACCTTTTAAATCCGAAAATCATTTTATAATAAAGTACCCTTTTGTAACTTTCCAAGAGTGCCCCTCCTCTCCTCTTATAATAGGCCCCCACCTCTACCACCTTACCCACACTTCCAAAGCCTTTTTCTCAGAGAAACCCTGTCCATTTTGTTTCTACACATACCTCTCTAACTCCTAGAGGCCTCACTTTGGGCAGAAGTCTTCCCAAGGAAGCCTTTGAGCTCAAATCAAAAAGAGTTACCGGATTTAAAGGTAGTTTCTTCTATTGTGTTCTTATGTTTTATTTTGCTTCTCCAACCCCCTAAACTCTTTTTATTCATTTCTTTTGTAACAAAACAAGTATCTTACATATACTAGTATGTTTTTATAAGAAGTATTAGATCTACACTTACACACACCTACATCTAATGGTTAAAGAACATACTATTTCCGTAGATCGAGAATTTATGCCTCACGAAACGATGATTGTTCAATATTCTTTTAACACCTTAAAAGGTGGCCATTAAGATGACACTATATTTATATATGATATATAATATGTTTATTTTTTACTTAATCTTATGTATTTTTCATTTATGGCATACCTTTATGGATTCCATTATAGGTAATCGTGATATCTTTATTTTAGGAAGTGCAGACTACCACCCCTCAAAGTGATTTGATTCATTAATACCATATGTGGTATGTATAAAGGATAGATTTAATGATATTATATATAATAACATACTGGAATTAAAATAATATTATGGATCATTATGTTTTAATTCCATTAAATATGAAATATAAATGGAATTAGCATTCATGCGTACGTACGGCTTACCGTCTCCATGAACGGTGCATTTCATTTCGTACCTCTAAATGTTATGTAATATTATAAATGCATGCATATAATGGATATATATGATGTCTAAATAATGAATATAATATTGGATATAATGGATATTTTACCACATGAACAACTTCTAATTATAAAGAGATTATTTTTGACACAAGTACCAATGATCGTTAAAATGACCGTTATTAACTTAAATAATAAAATAGTTTTCATGACATGGTAATAAATGATATAAAAGTAATAATGAACTTGAAAAAGGTTCTTAAGCAAGTATAAATTAACTCATGTTTATTACTCAGGATATTAAAGAATGATCGAGTCAAGTCGGACATGATGTAAGGGAACTTCTTAACACAATTTCCGTTCTTTGGGTCAATATCCTACATTCAAATTATGCCATAATATTATTTTTTCATATATTGTATTTGTACCTTATTTATGTGTATTTATAGTGAATACACATAATATATCTATTTTATTTAAAAAATTATCTTTGTATGGGACTTCGTCTCAATCTCCTTTCATTGAGGCATATTTTGTTTTATACACAACTTTTTTTATACGGTGTATAAACCCCTTTTTACTTTTACATTTATTTAGAAGGAATATTTTTATACAAAGCGTTTACTAAATGACAAATGGGAATGTTTTTTTGTCGAACATATGTGGCGATAGCGACTTCTCCACCGCCGTGACCATTATTATAGTTTCAGCTTCCTCTACAAGCCATAACCTAACTTTTTTAAATGAAAAATAAATACCATGTATTAATTTTCTTTTATTTTGGTATTGGAAATGCTTTTCATAATGTCTTTATTATATCAATGTGTTGTATTGATATCTTTTTATTGGAAAGTGGAAATGTTATGTTTCATTTATGTATGTTTGACGTGATACAATTATGTTATGGTTCTTGGGAATTGTTTTGAAGACTGGTGGTTCCATGATAAACTAAGGGAGGGTGAGCCCGATATAGCTCTCCAATGCATTGGGTAATGCGAAGGAGTTAAACGTTAAGGTTTCTCCGAAGAGATTTAGGGAATATACTGTGATGGGTATTCCAAACTTAACCAAGAGGGTTACTCCCTACGTAAGAATGTTATAAATGCCCCAAGTTGCCTTTATGTCTTATGATTTCTATGATTTATTAATGATTTGATGTGGTATGTTACAGTGACTATTTTTTATGAGTAAAGTATGATTTAATACATGGAATAATGTTTTCATTTCGTACTTTTATATCCCTTACTGAGCTTTTTATACTCATCCCAAGTTTTTGAAATGTTTTTCACAGGTCAAGGGAAAGGTACATGATGTGATGATAGTGTCAAGGAAGTGTTAAGAAAGAATACATGTTTTATTTTAAATATGATTCCGTTGATGGGAAAAATGAGTACTATCTTTTATGTAACCACTTTGTTTAAATGTGGAATATAATGCATGTTTTATGATATAAGTCTCTAAAACTCTAAACATGAAAAGATCATCAACGTGTATTATTGAAGAAACTCAGGATTTATTAATGTTTAAGGCTGGGGCCTTATAGTTGGTATCAAAGTTCAGTTTAGATAACTTTAGGAGTTAGAATTCTATTAAATGATTATCCAAAAATATTTTTTTATGCTCAAATTGATGTCATATATCATTTGAATATTTCCATGTTGCTTCTCCTTAGATATTTATGTGTCAAGAATGGTTTTTCGTAGAGGAAACAGAACAAATTTTCTTGGAAGGCATATAGAGGGAAATGACCTTTCAAATCAGTATCCTGAGATGGTCAGAATCAGAACTAAACAGTTTGTTGCAGTGATGGCCCAGTTGACTCAGGTGAAAAAGTTTGGTTGTTTTTATTGATGATATTTTAGTGTTTTATAAAAGTAAATATGAGCATGAAATTCATTTAAGTGTTATTTTTCAATCCTTAAAAGAAAAGAAATTGTATGGGAAATTCAGCAAGTGTGAGTTTTGGTTGCAAAAATTTCTTTCCTTGGTCACATTGTTTCTAAATATGGGATAACTGTTGATCCTGCAAAAACAAAGGTTGTTGAAGAATGGCCAAGACCCACAAATGTAACTGAGATTCTTATCTTCTTTGGTTTAGTAGGCTATTACCGAAGGATTGTTAGAAATGTTTCACGTTTATCTAGTCCAATGACTCAGCTAACTTGGAAGGGTGTTAAGTTTATCTGGACAAAATAATGTGATGATTGTTTTTAGGAATTGAAAAGAAGATCGGTGAATGATCCAGTTTTGGCACTACCTTCCAGGATTGGTGAATTTGTTATCTACAGTGATGCTTCAGTGAAAGGACTTGGTTGCGTCCTAATGCAGAATGATCAGGTAATTTCTTATGCTTCACGACAGTTGAAAACTCATGAGGTAAATTACCCTATACATGATTTTGAATTAGCTGATGTTGTTTTCGGTTTAAAATTTTGGAGGCATCATTTGTAGGGAGTAAAGTGTGAAATATATACCGATCAAAAAAGATTAAAGTATATATTCACTATGAAATAATTGAACACGAGACAGAGGAGATGGCTAGAATTAATCGAGGATTATGATTGTACAATTTATTACCATCTGGGAAAAGCAAATAAAGTGGCTGATGCTTTGAGTCGAAAAAGTAATGCTTCATTAACAATGTTGTGTTTGGAACGTGATCCATTTTTTAAGGATTTGATTAACTTTGGAATAGAATTTGTTGGTGTAAGATGTTCTTCTATTTTGTTTCAGGTATCAGTGAGATCATCTCTATCAGACAGAATTAAGGATGCACAGAAGCAAGACAGTGAGTTGTAGAAAAAGGTAGAGCTGGTTCTGAAGGGTATGTTTCCTGAATTAAACATTGATAATGATTTTTTTTATTGAGATTTGGGAAGAGATTGTGTGTGCCTTTTGATTCAAATTTGAAGAGATAGATGTTATGTGAAGCTCATAGTTCTTCATTTTCAGTTCATCCTGGCAGTACTAAGATGTACAGAGATTTGCGAGAGTATTACTGGTGGGATGGAATGAATAGAGATATTGTTGATTTTACAGTGAAGTGTTTGAATTTTCAATAGGTAAAAGTAGAGCGGCAGTTACTGAAAGGGATGTTTCAGCCTTTACCAGTGTCAGAGTGGAAATGGGAAAATATATCCATGGACTTTGTTGTGGGAATTCAGAAGACACCTCGAGGTAATAATGCAATATGGGTTTTTTTTGATCACTTTACTAAATCTGCTAATTTTCTTGCTATACGAGATACATTATCCCTAGATCAACTTTCCCATTTGTATCTTAAAAAGATATTCAGGTTTAATGGAGTTCTTATATCCATTTAATTTGACCGTGATCCCATGTTTACTTCTAACTTTTGGAAAGGCCTTCAGAAGTCGTTGGGTACTGAATTAAATTTTAGTACATCTTTCCATCCCCAATCAGATGAGTAGTTTGAACGGATAATTCAGACTTTGCAGGATGTGCTATGTGCTTGTTCGATGGATTATTAGGGAAGTTGGGACCAACATCTTTCTTTGGTTGAGTTTTCTTATAATAACAGTTTTCATTCCAGTATACAGGTGGCACCATTTGTGGTGTTATATGGGAAGCGGTGTCGAACACTAGCTTTCTGGGATGAAGTGGGTGAAAGGAAGCTGATGGGACCAGAATTGGTAGAAGATTTGGCAGAAAAAGTTCAGTTGATACAGAAACACATGAGAACAGCTCAAAGCAGGCAGAAGAGTTATGCGGACAACAGGAGGAAGGATCTCTCTTTTGAGGCAGGTGATCATGTTTTTCTCAAAGTCTCACCATGGAAAAGTGTGATGCCATTTGGTAAAAAAGGAAATCTGAGTCCAAGGTTCATTAGACCATATGAAATTATAGAGAGAGTTGGATCAGTTTCGTACTGAGTGGCATTACCTCCGAGTTTATCTCAGGTACACAATGTTTTTCATGTTTTGATGTTGTGAAAGTATATTCCAGATCCATCTCATGTTTTGATTCCAGAGGTAGTTCAGCTGGAAGAGAACCTATCTTATGAGGAACAACCGGTCCAGATTATTGACCACAGGTAGAAACTATTATGGAATAATGTGATTCATCAGGTAAAGTTTTTGTGGAAAAACCACATGGTTGAAGAGGCAACATGGGAATCTAAAAATGCAATGAGGGCTAAATACCCCCCACTTATTCGATAAGTAAATAAATTGTGGGGTCTCAATTTTCTAAAGGGGGAAGGATGTAACATCCCATGTAAGTAATGAATAATATATATTTTTATCTATGTCTACTAATGAATTAGATAGTGTTTTAGAGTCTTAAAATGAGAATTAATCCAATCTTAAGCATGGAATACACTAATATTTTTGAAAGATTGTTTTACTACCTTTTGATGGAAAACCATTTTTAAATCAAAACTTTTACAATTTTATAAGCTCTATTTGTCAAAATAAACTTATTATTTATTATTGGGACATTGAAATTTACATTGGATAATTTTTTGGTATTTTTGTGACAATGTTCATTTTTAATGAATAGTGAAAAATACTGCATTTTACATCAAAACTGCTTTTTAATCTAATTTATTTATATGATTAGATTATCTTTTGAATTGGTTTTAAAGTTAAATTAGAATATCTTTTTAACATTTAATCCAATAGTGGTCGTTGGAATTAATTTCACTTTGAAATTTGACTTAAACTAGTGTCAATCTTTTGATACGTATTGTTTCATAAAAACACTCTATTTACTCTGACTGCAGGAATTAATTATTAAATTAATTAATTTAACTTATATGTTTTGAATTTTTTAAAATAGAAATAATTTTTTAATTCTGAATATCAAATATATCTTAGGGTGAAGTTTTGGTATTTTTCTGAAAAACATCAATTTTTGATGAATAGTGAAACCACTAAGTGGAACTTAAAAAACTGATTTTTCGTTTAAATGAAATTTTACCACCTCTGTGTTTTGAATTTCAAAAATCTGACAAAAATTGTTACCATTAATAATTAAAATGTGGTTCAATGGGATTAAAATAATTATTTTGGGAATAGTAACTTTTAAATTTTTAATCTCGATTAGAGGTAATTAGTGTAATTTAAGGTATGAATAATGTTTTAATAATATGAAATGAACATAACACATGTCCTATTGTTATTGGAAGTGTCATGGAAGACCAAGAAAATCCATGGGTCAACTTTGGGACCCCATAGAGCCACTTTGGAAGGAAAATGACATTAATATCTTTTTATTTAATGTTAAAGTAAAAATGTCACAAACGTTAGTTGTTTTACTAAAACAATTTTTAAATGAGGTTATAAAAGTCAGATTTTTTACTATAAAAAGTCATTGGAAAGATAAAAATATTTCCTATATCATAGTATTTGTTTTATAATTTTATACATTAAATAAATTAAATTATTTATGACACCATAATGATGCAGCGATTACCTCATTATTTAACGATTTAAATAAAATGAAAATAAAATTTAAAATCTAAGACCTAAACTTGTCAAAAACCTATTGTATTGGTGGATTTCGAACCCTTATCACCTTAGCCTCGAAATTTATAATTTTGGAACCTTTTAAATCCGAAAATCATTTTATAGTAAAGTACCCTTTTGTAACTTTCCAAAAGTGCCCCTCCTCTCCTCTTATAATAGGCCCCCACCTCTACCACCTTACCCACACTTAAAAAGCCTTTTTCTTGGACAAAACCTGTCTATTTTGTCTCTCCACATACCTCTATAACTCCTAGAAGCCTCACTTTAAGCAGAAGTCTTCCCAAGGATGCCTTTGAGCTCAAATCAAAAAGAGTTACCGGATTTAAAGGTAGTGTCTCTTATTGTGTTCTTATGTTTTATGTTGCTTCTCCCACCCCCTAAACTCATTTTATTCATTTCTTTTATAACAAAACCAGTATCTTACATATACTATTATTTTGTTATAAGAAGTATTAGATCTAAAATTACACACACCTACATATAATCGTTAAAGAACATACTGTTTCCGTGGATTGAGAATTTCGGCCTCACGAAACGATGATTGTTCAATATTCTTTTAACACGTTAAAAGGTGACCATTAAGATGAAACTATATTTATATGTGATATATAATATGTTTATGTTTTACATAAGCTTCTGTATTTTTCATTTATGGCATATCTTTATGGTTTCCATTATGGGTAAACGTGATATCTTTATTTTAGGAAGTGCGGACTACCGCCCCTCAAAGTGATTTGATTCGTTAATACCATATGTGGTATGTATAAAGGATAGATTTAATGATATTATATATGATAACATACTTGAATTAAAATAATATTATGTATCATTATGTCTTAATTCCATTAAATATGAAATATAAAGGGAAGTACTGTTCATGCGTACGTACGGCTTACCGTCTCCATGAACGGTGCATTTCATATCTTACCTCTAAATGTTATGTAATATTATAAATTCATGAATATACTGGATATATATGACATATATGATGTCTACATAATGAATATAATGTTGGATATAATGGATATTTTACAGCATGAACAACTTGTAATTATAAAGAGATTATTTTTGACTCAAGTACCAATGATCGTTAAAACAACCGTTATTAACTTAAATAATAACATAGTGTTCATGACATGGTAATAAATGATATAAAAGGAATAATGAACTTGAAAAAGTTTATTAAGCAAGTATAAATTAACTCATGTTTATTACTCTGGAGATTAAATAATGATCGAGTCAAGTCGGACATGAGGTAAGGGAACTTCTTAGCACGATTTCTGTTCTTTGGGTTAATCTCCTTCTTTCAAATTATGTCATGATATTATTTTGTCATATATTGTATTTGTACCTTATTTATGTTTACTTATAGTGAATACACATAATACATCTATTTTATTTAAAAAATGATCTTTGTATGGGACTTCATCTCAATCTCCTTTCATTGAGGCATATTTTGTTTTATACACAACATTATTTTATACGGTGTATAAACCCCTTTTGACTTTTAAATTTATTTAAAAGGAATATTTTTATACAAAGCGTTTACTAAATGACAAAGGGGGATGTTTTTTTGTCGTACGTATGTGGCGAAAGAGACTTCTCCGCCGTCATGACCATTATTAGAGTTTCAGATTCCTCTACAAGACATAACCTATCTTTTTTTTTAAAATGAAAAATAAATACCATGTATTAATTTTCTTTTATTTTGGTATTGGAAATGGTTTTGATAATGTCTTTATTATATCAAATTTTTGTATTGATATCTTGTGATTGAAAATTGTAAATGTTATGTTTCTTTTATGCATGTTTTACGTGATACGATTATGTAATGGTTCTTGGGAATTGTTATGAAGATGGGTGGTTTCATGATAAACTAAGGGCGGGTGAGCCCGATATAGCTCTACAATGCATTGGGTAACGATAAGGAGTTAAACGTTAAGGTTTCTTCGAAGAGATTTAGGGAATATACTGTGATGGGTATTCCAAACGTAACCAATAGGGTTACTCCCTATGTAAGAATCACTACGGGAAAAATGGGTATTTGCGACGGGTTATTTGCGACGGGAATAAATCCCGTCGCAAATAGTCCCGTTAGAAACTTATTTGTGACGGGGGTCTTTACCCGTCGCAAATAAGTAGTCTTTTGCGACGGGATAGGCTTCCCCGTCGCAAATAGTTTCCCCGGGCTTTGGCGCCAAATCCGGGGAAAACTATTTGCGACGGGGATGCCTTTCCCCGTCGCAAATAACCGGAGGCGGTAAAAGGTATTTGCGACGGGAAAGTATTCCCGTCGCAAATAACCGGCGGCGGTAAAAGGTATTTGCGACGGGAAAGTATTCCCGTCGCAAATAGTATGTTATTTGCGACGGGTCCCGTCGCAAATAACTATTTACCGGTTGACCGTAATAAATGCGGGCGAAGGTATTTGCGACGGGATTCCCGTCGCAAATGGACCCGTCGCTAATAATCTAACCTATAAATACCCCCATCCGTTTTTCTCAAATCATTCTCATTCTCCACCTTCTTCTGCTCTAAATTTTCTATTTCTAAATTTGAGTTTTTGTTCAGTTTAATTTTTTTCTTCGGAGCTGTTATTAAAGTTTTGAAGAACGATCAGAGCTCATCAATTTTCAAGGTATTTATGTTCATTTTAATTTAATATTTATTTTTAATTTTGTATTAATTTCAATTATTTTTGATTAGTTGTAATTTAATTATGTTTATATTGTTTTCTTACTTAATAAATTTAAATTATTAGTATTGTTCATAGTTAATGGTAATTAGCAAATAATTTGTAATAATTTTTAATAATTAAGAATAAATATTAATAATTAGTAATAATTAGTAATAATTAGTAACATTAGTAATAATTATCAATAATTAGTAATAATTAGGAATAATTAGTAATAATTAGTAATAATTAACAATAAATAGTAATAATTAGTAATAATTAACAATAAATAGTAATAATTACCTATAATTTGGAATAATTACCAATAATTAACAATAATTAGTAATAATTAGTAATAATTGCCAATAATTGCCAATAATTGCAAATAATTAAGAATAATTAGGAATAATTAGGAATAATTAGGAATAATTAGGAATAATTAGGAATAATTAGGAATAATTAGGAATAATTAGGAATAATTAGGAATAATTAGTAATAATTAGTAATAATTAGTAATAATTAGGAATAATTAGTAATAATTAGGAATAATTAGTAATAATTATCAATAATTAGGAATAATTACCAATAATTAGTAATAATTAGTAATAATTTCCAATAATTAGCAATAATTACCAATAATTAGCAATAATTAGCAATAATTAGGAATAATTAGCAATAATTAGGAATAATTAGCAATAATTAGGAAGAATTACCAATAATTAGGAAGAATTACCAATAATTAGGAATAATTACCTATAATTTGGAATAATTACCAATAATTTGGAATAATTACCAATAATTTGGAATAATTACCAATAATTTGGAATAATTACCAATAATTTGTAATAATTAGTAATAATTTGTAATAATTACCAATAATTTGTAATAATTAGGAATAATTAGTAATAATTAGGAATAATTAGTAATAATTAGGAATAATTACCAATAATTACCAATAATTTGTAATAATTAGTAATAATTAGTAATAATTACCAATAATTGCCAATAATTAGTAATAATTATCAATAATTGCAAATAATTAGGAATAATTGCAAATAATTAGGAATAATTAGGAATAATTAGGAATAATTAGAAATAATTAGGAATAATTAGGAATAATTAGGAATAATTACCAATAATTACCAATAATTACCAATAATTGGTAATAATTACCAATAATTGCAAATAATTAGGAATAATTAGTAATAATTAGGAATAATTAGTAATAATTAGAAATAATTAGGAATAATTAGGAATAATTATGAATAATTAGTAATAATTAGGAATAATTAGTAATAATTAGGAATAATTAGTAATAATTAGCAATAATTAGTAATAATTAGGAATAATTATCAATAATTACCAATAATTATCAATAATTACCAATAATTACCATTAATTACCAATAATTACCAATAATTAGCAATAATTAGCAATAATTAGCAATAATTAGCAATAATTAGCAATAATTAGTAATAATTAGCAATAATTAGGAATAATTACCAATAATTAGGAATAATTACCTATAATTAGGAATAATTACCTATAATTAGGAATAATTACCTATAATTTGGAATAATTACCTATAATTTGGAATAATTACCAATAATTTGGAATAATTACCAATAATTAGCAATAATTAGTAATAATTTGTAATAATTACCAATAATTTGTAATAATTAGGAATAATTAGTAATAATTAGTAATAATTAGTAATAATTAGTAATAATTAGGAATAATTAGTAATAATTAGGAATAATTAGTAATAATTAGGAATAATTAGTAATAATTAGGAATAATTAGTAATAATTAGGAATAATTAGTAATAATTACCAATAATTAGTAATAATTACCAATAATTTGTAATAATTAGTAATAATGACCAATAATTGCCAATAATTACCAATAATTGCAAATAATTAGGAATAATTAGGAATAATTAGGAATAATTAGTAATAATAAGGAATACTCACGAATACTCACGAATACTCACGAATACTCACGAATACTCACGAATACTCAGGAATACTCAGGAATACTCAAGAATACTTAGCAAAAAAAATTATATTATCAATATTTATGAAAAAAATATTAATATTATTAAAATAATAAAAATTTATAAAATATTAAAATTATCAATATTCACAAAAGATTTTGCTCTATTCTTAACATGTTCAAATCTTAAAGGGTCGCTAATTGTCAGGTCATGCGCAATAAAAATTTGAGCATGGCTGACACAAACTTTTTATTGCGCATGACCTGACAATTGGCGACCCTTTAAGATTTGAACATGTTAATAATAGAACAAAGTCTGTTATGAATATTGATAATTTTAATATTTTTTAATTTTTGTTATTATTTTAATAATATTAATATTGTTTTTTCGTAAATATTGATAATATTTTTTTTATTACTAATAATTAGTAAACGAAATCTGCTTGGATAATGAAGGGAAAGTTTATAATCATCTCCACAACGATGATTACCAAATTTCCTTTCATTATTCAAGCAGTTTTCCTTTTGCTAAGTATTGCTAAGTATTGCTAAGTATTGCTAAATTAGTAATAAATAGTAATAATTAGCAATAAATTGTAATAATTAGTAATAAATTGTAATAATTAGTAACAATTAGTAATAAATTGTAATAGATTGTAATAATTAGGAATAATTATGAATAATTAGGAATAATTACCTTATTACATGTGGAGACAGAATGTGAAACACACAGATGAAAGGAGAATTGTATATAATATAAAAAATTATATTATTTTAATATTAATAATAAAATATACTAATAATGTAATGATGTTATTATTATATAATTAATATTTATAAAAAAAATTATATTAGTATTATTAAAAAAAATAAAAAATCAATATAATATTAAAATTATCAATATTTGTAACAGGTTTTGCTTTATTCTCAATATATTCAATCCTTGCTTGAGTGTTTTTTCTAACAAATTATTCAAAACCAGTAATGCTTTTATATTTTATAGAAAAATATGGAACAAAGAGGTCGTCAACAGTCATTATTAGATGACCGCATATGGATAAATCAACGTAGAAATCCAAATGGTTCTGGTTTAAATCCAGTATATATAGAGGGTGTGGAGATTTTTTTATCATTTGCGGCATCAAATTCAGAATTTGTTTCAGAAGGAAAGATAAAATTCCCTTGTAGAAAATGTGCATTGAGAACGTTTGACACGTTTGACAAAGTGGGGGAACATCTCTTGCGTTTTGGTTTTCAAGCAGATTATGTTTTTTGGTATCAACATGGTGAACGCAGTTCCAGAGCAGGTGATACCAACTTGATTCCAGATCCATCCCGGTTTCAAGATTTAGTACATGATGTTGCAGGTTCATCTGTTCAACATACAGAAACTCCGGCTGATATAGCTTCAAATCCTGAGTTGGGACCGTCTGAATTTTATGAGTTGTTGAAGTCTGCTGAGGATGCATTATATCCTGGCTGCAAGATGAGAAAATTAGAAGCAGTTGCAAAATTTATGGCTATCAAATCAGATAACGGAATGCCAAACACATGTTTTGACCAGATATTTTCATTGCTGAAAACACTGTTACCCGAAGGAAATGTTTTACCTGTAAAGAATGGTCATATTACTGGATTGAAAAGTCATGATTGTCATGTTATAATGGAGAGACTTCTACCCATTGGATTAAGAGGTCTGTTGAATTCTGTGATTTGGGATTCCATAACAGACATGTCTCATTTTTTTCGGGAAATTTGTGCGGCTACGGCAGATTATGATGCTCTAGGCAAACTTGAAAAAGATGTTGTTGTAATTATATGTAAACTGGAAAAAATATTTCCGCCGTCTTTCTTCGACTCAATGGAACATTTGATGTTACATTTGCCATATGAAGCCAAATGTGGAGGTCCGGTACAGTTTCGATGGATGTACCCATTTGAAAGATGCATGCAAAAATTGAAAAGAAAAGTACGCAACAAAGCATCTGTTGAAGGATCTATTGCAGAAGCTTATTTGCAAGAGGAAATATCTTTTTTCTGCTCCCATTATTTTGAATCTGAGTATCCTTCAAAACACAACCGAATGGGACGGAATGAGAGGAATATTGATGAAATCGACAATCAATTATCTGTTTTCAACCAGTCAGAGCTTGGTTTTGGTGGAGTTTCTGAACGCTGGCTTTCAGATGATGAACATCATAGAGCTCATACGTATGTTCTGCTCAACTGTGAAGAGATGACATCAGTTGTACTGTAAGTGTTTATATCACTTATTCTATCATTTATGTTACAGTAAATAACTTTGGTTTTTATAGGTTGTATGATAATCATATCAAGAAACAAATTCCACAAATTACAGCAGCTGCTCTCGAAGAACGTCGACTGAAAAATTTCTCTCAGTGGTTTCAAAAACTGGTAACATAAATTCTTTATCATTTAGCAACTCATTCAATGTATAGTTTACTATATTGATAATTATTTCACAAATCTTCAGGTGTCTCGACATGCTGATAAAATTGACAAACGGCTGTGTGTATTGAGTTACCCACCTTCCAAACTTGTTAAAACTTATAATGCATATGTGGTGAATGGATTTCGATTCCACACACATGCATATGGGGAATCGAAAAAAACAATGAACAGTGGAGTTAGCTTGAGAGGATCTCATCATCGAGAAAATGAAGTTGACTTTTATGGAATACTTGATGAAATTATTGAACTCTGTTATCTTGGACAACATTACATAACCATGTTCAAATGTCGGTGGTTGGATACAGAGAGAGGCGTGCGTGTTCATCCGACTCATGGAATCATCGATATTAAATGTAAAAGTGTTCTCGCAGTAAATGAACCATTCTTATTGGCTCAACAGGCATATCAAGTTTATTATGAAAAGTACTGTGCAACATCAAGAGACTTGACTGATTGGTGGAGTGTAATAAAAATCAAAATTCGAGACAATCAGTTTAGTCAAAGTGAATGTGCTTTCACTGATGTGCAAAGAATTGAAGTTTTTCAAGAGAGTACTCAAAATCAATCTTTTTTACAAAGAGATATGAGTATCGATGACGACACCCCAAATTTAAGAGTCGGTGATGACGATGATGTTAATGATGTCACACATGAATTTGAAATGGTAAGAGATGAAGCAACTGCAACTCGAATGGATATCGATGATGTTGAGGAGGAATATGAAGATGACAATGACATATATGAAGATGATGATGAAGATGAACACTTATAGAATTCCATGGTATTTATATACAATCATAATATGTATATATGTATATATAATAGTAATTATCAATTATTTGCTAATATTAACATTTTCTGTTTCAGATGGACGAGGCCACATTTCGTGAGTTGGCGGAGGCTGACGTGCCTTTCGATGCGGATGAGTTGCTGGCAGATGACCCTCAGCCTGCAGGCACTCCAGGGAGTACGCGGAGGGGGCGCGGTCTTGCACGATTGATGATTCCTGACCCCGTCCCCGAGCGACGTCCACGTCTTGGGTTTGATCCGCGCACCCGGAGGTGTGATAACCTGTGTAATAACCTGTGAATTTGACTAATATTTCATTAATCTATTCACGTAATAAATGTTTATTATTTTTTCAGTTTTTCGCATATAGCAGTCGGACAGGGCAGCGCTATTTTGCGCAACTATTTCTCTCAGCCGTGGACCACATGGGAGCAGATTCCCATTGATGTGCAGCAGGCCATGTTCGGCCATTGGTTGGTACGTACGTAAATAAATAATTTTTATTTTGAAAATTATTTCATTTCTAACTTGATATTTTGATTTATTTGTAGGGTTTATGGTATCCGATCGAGGATACCATGCGTGACGCCATCCACGAGGCATGGGAGGTGGCCATGCGTGATCGCCTTCGTCAGTTTTTGCACAATTTAAGAAAAGCTGCGATGAAGAAAGCAGGAGTGTCAGATTTTGATGAGTCATGTAGAGCACACCGACCAGAGTACATTTCATCCCATGTATGGGATGGATTATGTGCGCACTGGTTGAGTGGTGCCTTTCAGAGGAGATCATCGGTGGGGAGGTAGAATCGGGGGAGGCAGGAGGTGACTCATCGAGCTGGGAGTCGTTCTTTCAGTACTCATAGACAGCATCTGGTACGTACATTATTTATAAATATTTTATATAACTATAAATATTAACAGTTTATTTTTTATTCTTATAGGCTGTCGAGCACCCCGATATTACATAGTACGACGTATATCGGAGGATGTATAGTGATCCTGCTACTGGGGAGCTCAGAGGTGATCGTCAGCATCACATCGTGGTCAGTATTATTTGTTTTCAAGTTTAAAAATTAACTGCATATAATATATTCACAATTTTAATTTTAAATTGCAACTATAGGAGTCATATGAGGCTGCAGCGGCACAGGCCCGACCTGAGAGTCAGGCCGAGGCATCAGATCAGACCACTGCCCGTCAGTTTGATGAGGCGGCATGGATGCAGGCCACCCAGTATGCCTTCGAGAAGGGCCGGGTAGTTGGTATCGGCTCTCGACTGACTCCCGGAGATTATTATGGCAGTGCTGCGATGTCGGCGTCCAGCTCGAGAGGAGCTCGTGCATCATCTTTTACACAGTATGAGGAGCAGTTGCGATCTCAGACTGCACAGATAGAGAGTCTCCGACAGGAGCAGGAGCAGATGCGTCAGCAGCATGAGGAGGAGCGTCGACGCCAGCAGCAGCTGTACGAGGAGCAGACGAGTCGGTGGCAGCAGCAGCATCAGGAGCAGATGGAGTACATGCACCGACTCACTCATGCTTTAGGGATGGAGTTTCCTCCACCACCATCTGCAGATCCCCCACCTCCCCCCCTCCCCCCCTCCTACAGATTATAGTTTGTATTTCTGTTATAAAATTTGTGAAATCAAAATAATTTTTTTTTCTATTCGTAGTTTCTGTCTCATTATAAAATATTAATAATATTATATTTTTAAATAACAATATTAATATGAATAATAATAATATTTATATTTTATAATATTAAATTTTATATATATATTAAAATTTTATTTATATAATAAAATTTTATATATATATTAAAATTTTATAATATTATAATTTAATTATTTTTTTGTAATACTTGAATTATTTTAATATTTGAATGTAAAATAATTCTATTATTTTTATATTAATTAAAATAACTTATTAATATTTTTTTTATTTATGAATTATAATTATAATATTATTATATTAATTAAATTATTTATTAATATTCTATTATTTTTATTTTTGAATTATAATTCTACTATTATTATAGTAATTAAAATAATTTATTATTTTCATTTGTAAATTATAATTCTATTATTATATTAATTAAAATAATTTATTAATAATTTTTTTTTATTTTTTTATAGTATTTGCGACGGGATACTATGCCCGTCGCAAATACTAGTATTATTAATAGTTTTTTATTTTTTTTTAAAAAGAGTATTTGCGACGGGTCCCGGTTCCCGTCGCAAATACTAGTATTATTAATTTTTTTTATTTTTTTAAAAAAGAGTTTTTGCGACGGGCCCGTCGCAATAACTGTTTAAAAAGTTTTTTACAAAAATACGGAATACTATTTGCGACGGGGAGAATGCCCGTCACAAAAAAAGGCTTTAGCGACGGTCCCGTCGCAAATAAGTTCAGTTGCGACGGCGTTTTCAGCAACGGGCTATTTGCGACGGGACCCCGTCGCAAATGGCTATTTGCGACGGGATCCCGTCGCAAATGGCTATTTGCGACGGGCTCCCGTCGCAAATACCTGCTTTTCTAGTAGTGAATGTTATGAATGCCTCAAGTTACCTTTATGTCTTATGATTTCTTTCATGTATTCATGATTTGATGGGTTATCTTAAAGTGATTATGTTTCATATGTAAAGTATTATTTCATACATGGACTAATGTTTTAATTTCGTACTTTTATATCCCTTACTGATCTTTTTATGCTCATCCCAAGTTTTTAAAATGTTTTTCACAGGTCAAGGGAAAGGTAGATGATGTGATGATAGTATCAAGGAAGTGTCATGAAAGAATCCATGTTTTATTTTAAATATGATTCCGTTGATGGGAAAAATGAGTACTATCTTTTATGTAACAACTTTGTTTAAATGTGGAATGTAATGCATGTTTTAGGATCTAATTCTATAAAACTCTAAACCTGAAACGGTCCTCAACGTGTATTCTTGATGTAACTCAAGATTAAGTAATGTTTATGTCTTGGGCCTTATATTTTAGGTTTGTGGATGCTTCTCACAAAGTACTGAGTTGGGATTTCTCAATTGTAAAATTTTGTGTTTATATTTCTCTTATGTAAAATTCTCTCTCTCTTTAATAGGGGGTGACATGATCCATTAATTGGGTTGTAAATAGTATATGTATGATCACTTTAATACAAACTACTATAAAACTATTATTCTTTCTCTTTAATTCTTTTCAAACACTTTTCACAAATCCACTAGAATAATTCATTTAAAAAAGTATTGTTTAATAATTTTAGACAAAACAATTTCCAAAAAATATTTATTAATAATTATTATAATCTCAACAAAGGAACGTTTATCCCCCCTAGTCCTTTCATCAACAATTCTGACCTAATAATTGGTATAAGACAGGTACCTTTATAAGGATACTTTGCAATTTCATATATTTTATTATTTATGCTAACTTGTATCCTAGTCCTTAACAAGACTAAAGAATAATCTATTACAGCTTAATAGATACCCCGGATTGAATTTCATTAATCCTTTGAGACCACCTCATTTCTATGGGAGTTCATATTAAAGTCCTATAAATAGAATAGGTATTTATAAAATAAGATATATGACTATACACACTTATATTAAGAGATAAATAAAGATAATCCATGCCTTCATAATTCATTAAATATTTTGCAGCATCATTTCTGGTAAAATTTTTATGTTTAACTATGAGTATTTTATATGATCTACCATGAAAATTCAATATTCAATACTTATATTTTTCAAAAATACCTCCATTCTATCTTTCCAATATCCGTAATCACTTCCATTGAAATGAGGTTGTCTCAAAAGATTAAATAATTCATTCTTCTAGGTTGCCATGGAACTATAATAGATCCTTCCTTTTTCTTATTAAGGATGTGGATATAATTTGGAAAAATAATAAAATAAATAACATAGTTTTGTATTCTAAAGAAAGGTCCCCATTTGATATTAATTTTTAGGTTACAATGGTTGAATATAGAAGGGCTAGAGGGGGTGAATATTCGGTTATTAAACATATCAATGTTTTTAATAAATAATTTCAGAATTTGATGGTCTGAAATTATTAAAATATTCTCTCTTAAAAGAATTATTATAGTGGGTGTTTGAATAATGTTGGTATAAAATTTAAGAAAATAACTCAAAGAATTTAATTGTAGTTCAAATTAAAGTGATCCTACATCTACTCATCACACCCCAACCAATGGAGAATGACACCCACTATAAAAGATATATATATATATATATATTTAAATAGGAACTATCTAAACCCATACTTTTACACTAGATAAATCCCATCCCAAGACTTTGTGAGGAGTATCCCCAAACCAAATCCCATAACCTTTTGTGAGAGTAGGAGGAAACCCATACTTCTTATAGGAGCAGCCCTAACCTAATCGTTCCACTTTTTTCTGGTATGTATAACCATAGATATACATTATAGAGGTATTATAACCTATTGTGTGAAAGATTATGTGTATAACTCTACCACCAACATAAAATAAATAATACATATTACAACTGGATATAATCCTAAAGATTTTTTTTATGAAACAATTGATATAGGGCCTTCAAATGGATTCTAGTGATGAATTTCATGTGTTCCAGCAAAGGTAGAGTATATCTCTTCAAGGATAATTAAGATGAAGAAGAATTGTTCCATCCTTGAGAGATCATCGCAAATTATATAAAAATTGGAGAATGAGATCACATGAATGTCATAAGAGTATAACCATATGATATTGTCATGTTTGTGGGGAATTATGTTTATTCCAATCATCCTCGACTCCTTTAAATAGAATCTGTAAATTCTAAGAAACAATTCACTAAATGGGTAAAACAATTCAAATATTAATAATATAAATAAATATCAGAGAGTGAGGGAGAGAGAATTTATTGTTACAAAAATTATCTACGATAGATAGAGTTATAATCGACAATAATTGTAACATTAATTTCTTGATTTTAAAACATAAAATTTAATTTTAACCGATTTAAATTACCTATTAAATAATTTAATAGTTTCAATAATAATAATTAAAATATATCACATAATTATAGTAAGATAAATTGATTGTTCCTAAGACTTTCTAGTTTTATGCAATGCGTATTAATAAAAACATTTAATTATTAAACATTAAATATTACAAAATATATTTAAACAATTTCATTGACATAAAATATTAAATTATTAAGGAATCAAGTCAGTGAAATGAAAACAAAATATAAAAACATAAATAATAGAAATATAAAACTAAATCACCATTAGAAATAAAATTTAATTCACTATTTTAAATAAAATATTAATTCACTATTAGAAATCAAAAATTAATTCACAGTTACCAATAAAAAATCAATTCACCATTCTAAATAAAAAATTAGTTTATTGGTTTTAAAAAAAAATTCAAAGGTTTGAAAAAATAGTCGTTTATAAAAAATAGTTTATAAATTTTTATGAAAATTAATTTAAATTTTCTTAAGATAATGTTATTTGATTAGTTTAAAAAAATATTGGGTGGTTTCCAAAAAAATATATTGTGGATTTAAAAAAATGATATTGGAAATTGTTTTATAAAAATTATTATAAGTTTCTTAGAAATGTAATTTTTATTTAAAAAAATATTTAATCTAATAATATTGCATTACCTAATGTACAAGGTAAACACACAAACATTTGTGAATTTTTGATCCATCTAAATGACTGAGTGATAAGATGGATCAGAAGAAATAAATTAATAAAATTTAGAGATTTTATATTTTTAAAATAATCTAAATTAAATATTTAGATTTAGATTTAGTTTAACAAAAATTTTAAAAGACTCTTATTTTTATAACCCAAAAACTATATAAATTTACAATGTCTTATGTGTGATATATCAATGAAATAAAAAAAATAAATTCTAGAAATTATAGATTTCATGAATTTCTGTATAAAATTATACATTTTTTTACCATATAAAAAAATTAGACATCCATTTATACTAATAAAATTTAGATTAATGTGTTATATTTAAAAATAAAAAACATTTTAATGTATGAAATCTATAAAACATAGGTTATAATTAAATAATGAAATAAAATTTAATGACACAATAAGCAGAAAACTATTGGTCACACCAAAAGAACGTATCATATTCAGATAAAAATGTAAACATGTTTGAGACTAAATACAACTTAATATTGGTTGAAAAAAGTTTCATAAACTTCTTATTTTTCAAATGAAATAGTAATTATAAAAAATGATCATTAAAACTCAATATATAGTTTAACACAGAGATGAAGTTAAACGTTATTTTCAAATAAAATTATAAGGGGGTTTTTTAATTTTTATAAATTATAAATATTACTTGTAATAAAATAAAACATAAAACACATGAAATCACATGTAAAAAAATATTCCCATTTTTATTAAAAAACTGAATTGTTGAAGAAAAAAATCATGTCCCATTTGTAAATAAACAAAAAGATAATAATTAATTTTATTTAAATAAATATTATCAGGAATAACTAATTATGCCTCTTTTCACTTTAAATATATGTATATATTAATGAAAATATTAAATATAAATATATGATGATAACATGAAATCCATATAAACAAAATCCAAATGCTAAAACATTAAATTACATGCTATAAATAATAAATAGAATCGAAAAATTTCCCACTAAATGAAATTTTGACTAATTATTATATGAAATCATCAAAAATAAATAAATAACGTATTATGGAAAATGAAAAATTGAAAGATTATATTTCATAGTTTGATAAGAAATTGAAAAATAAGAATATGTAAAATAAAATTTCTAAAATTTAAAATTAAAATCACAATTCATGTAATGTAGATTCATCTATAAAAGACAAATATTGTGATGATATTGAAATATTTAAAAAATAGAATGTTAATATGAAAAGGGAAATTCTGGATTTTGAAAGAAATTTTATTCAGCATTGTTCAATGAAAATAAAAATATGACTGGATGATAGAAATGATGAAACTAAATATTGATAAATATATTTTTGGTTATAATCATCATATTCATAAAACATACAAGACCACTTTTCTTGAAAGTTCTAATGAGAAAGTTTCTATTATTACTTGTATTAAACGATTATTGCAAGAACATTATGACAATGAATTTTCACTAATGTTTCCTCTATCACTACGTATTACTAGAGTTTCTATCTCTATCAAATTATCTTCTCATGTACCTTATAATAAATGTTTAAATTCTACTTGGGTACTGATATTATTTTACTAACCCAATTAGATCCAAAATATCTTAGGTACCAAAAAAGTTTTGCATTAATATGTTACAGGAATCTAACACACTTTCTTCAATTTTAAATAAAATTATTTTCACTCTATAAAGAAAGTTTCACTTCATTGAGATACATTGTGTTTTAAAAGAATATTATATGAAGTAAGAACGTGTATAGTTTTAATTTTATGATCCGAGAGCATGTATTGTTTTTATAATTCTGAAATAAAGTTTTATATATAATGGGACAGTTTAATTGAATATGAGGAAATAACTTGTAAAATATTCCATATGAAAATTTCAGTGTGTCTCCATAATAACAATATGATTCTTGAATTGTTTGTTTAAGCACGTGACGCATAATTCATATGATAAAACATGTGTAGTTTTGATTTTGTTAAAATATTTTCTCCCATTATATTAGGTTGTTCACTTTTGTCTTTCAATATTGATTTTCAATCTTATTGCATGCCATGTTTTCATCTCTTAACCCATTTCATGTTAGAGTTATTTAAAAATAAGGCATTATGATTGACCTTGAAAATGTCACAGAAATTATGAGTGTTTTTTAAGGTTGGATTGTTTGATGGTTCCTGATTTTAAATGTTTATATGACGAAAAGTTATATTTTTATTCGATTTTCAAAATCTGATTTTTGGGTGAGTGGGAACCGCACAATTCCAGATAACCAATTCAAAAACACCTAAAATGAAACTATAGCTTTCAAAAAAGTCATATGATTTTTGGTAAAAACCAGATTCAAAATTCAAATGTAGAGAAACACCAAGCCTCGAGCCGGAAACCGAGCGATATCAGAAAATTAATATATCGTCTCCACAGGATTCAAACCATGAGCTTTCCATGACGCAGACCATGACGCACCCACAAACCCAAACCCATCATCACCGACTAAATGAGAAATTCTTGTCGAAGACTATCCTTCTCGTCATCGGAACCACACCCTCATGCCCACAAAAATAGTATCTTCACAAACACCAAAAATATCATCAACCAACAAAAACTGAATCAATGAAATTGTCACAACTTCACCATCGTCAAACCATCAATGTCGAATCCAATACCACACCAAAAACAGAATTACTCAAAATTGAACAACTTAACCAAGTGAGCACAAATCACGCACAACAGATCACCCAAATTGGGAACGGGATTCAAAAATCAAGGAGCGAAATACATCATGGAAATGGAAGCCACCCGAATGTCATACCATGGAAAAAGAATGGAACTATCGCAAGATAGATCCACAACTCCATCGTCACCTTCAAGAACACACTCAAAGAACACAATGAACCTCCCAGTGCTACCACGGCTGGTGAGAAACAATTCTGCAACTCTCATCCTGCAAGGATGGAACTCAACCATGAACTCATTGCGCTGTCGTGAGAAACCCTAGCCATATCGGAGGACAAGGCATGAAGATGGTCTAGTAATGATGATAAACATCATGATTTGATCCCACGAAGCCGTAGAAAGAGAACAGCACACCACGATCATGCCGAGAATAGAAGCTAAGGAGAGGAGTCATTACTGCCCAGAGATGGAGAAGAGAAAGGCGGGGACAGAGGGAAAACCTAATGGTGCGGAGAGGATATGAGTCGCTGCCACCCTGAGATGATGTTTCATGGTGTTGTGAATAGTATCCCCTATTGGTATTATGAGTGGTTTATGGATTTTTTGACAGATTAAACTACCTCCTATAAAACCATAACCACTTAATGTTAGTAAAAATGGGTTTGATTGTAAAATCTTGAAATTGATAAATATAAAATTTTATACCACACCAAAATTATTATAATGAAGTTATTGGTTGTTATATAATGTTGTTCAGGTATGTTGTGATTGATCATACATGGGATTATTGAGTTATAGATTTTCAAATAAGAATAGAGGGAATCCCCTTCCCTTATTATATGTGTTATATTTAAGACATGTTTTAAAACTATTTGTCTAAGATAGCGCCACACAAATTGAATGAAATCTTGAGATAAAGGGTGGTTTCCCCTGATTTTTTTATTTGTAGTAATGAAATTCTTTATATTTATATAGGATGAGGATGGGTTGTCTGGTTGTTGTGGTGGTTGTGATAGAGGATGGGATATTGTTTTGATTTATTATATGACAACTCATTTCTTTAAAACACCTTAAATAATGATATATTAAGAAAAGATACCTGCAAGTAAATCCCAGAAGATCGTGATGAATATTGTCTTTGATAAATTAGGTTCATATAACATTAACTTGAAACATGGGTATAAAAATATATTAAAAAACTAGAAACATAGACCTTATATTTCATCGATCTTCTGATACTGCATTGGATAACTCAGGGATGTATATAAGAAAAGGGGGAGCTATAAAGGCATGTAAGGTAATAATTAAATCATAATAATATGAAAGTAATACATATTAGTCAAAATGAATACCAAAGTGATATATAAGGGGTAGTATTCATAAAAATGTTTTTTGAATAATTATATTATATGATTGAATCAAGGAAACTTAATAATTCGAAAATATATTGTGTCTCGGGTCTGGTTCACTAGTCGGTCACAAAACCTGAGAACAACCTAGCCTCATGTGCATCTCATCATATTCTCGAGGCTACCGACTTGTAGTAAGGGTATGTGTTAGTATGGTGAATGGACTATACCCTCATTATTAGACTAAATCTCAGTGATATTAAATAAATAGATCAAAAGAAAAATAAAATAAAAAAATTGTAGTGGAAACATCATAGAGAATAATGGAAGTAACATTATGATACCAGATATATAAATATTAGAACAAAAAATAAACAAACATATCCACTATCAGATAAAAAATTATATCATGAATGTATACTATAAAAAAATGGGAATAAATGGAACATATCATCAGAAATATTCAACATGTTATACAAAAATGATCAAAAGAAAAAATCTATCTGTACTAGAATTGTGATCACATGTTCGGTCCTCTACTCTAATACTCCATCCTATTATAGAAAATCAAGTTTCTATAGCTAGAGGATTTAACCTTTCCCTCCATTTATTAATTATATCATTCTAGGTACTAACTGGATGCTAGAATAGGGCGCGAGATATACATAATAGGACACCACCAATGGTATCTATAACAAATCATGTCTCTGTATATAAGTTGTAACAATTTGTACGTATAATATGAATAATGATGTAAATTATCAAGTGATGAAACCTAACAGAAAATTATAATTTGTGTCAAAATGTGTCATTAAATATAGATTAACTATGTGTTAGAGTAAATAATAAACTATGAAACACAAAAAACATATCATGTATCATACCTACAAGGGAAAAGACTCAAGGCCACTCTCCAAAGAATCTTCCTCACATCCGTGGGACTCGTCCAAGGTATACTCAGTATAATGTGGACATAAAAGGGCTAGGAACTCAGGACCTATAGCTAATTCTTCCACATAATTTCTAAGGAGAATATCTAGACACGCAAGTTAAAGACTTGGGAGTGTCCCATGGAATAAATACATGACAATCAAAGAAATCCTAATCTAAGGTAAAAATCCATGGCATCCAATTTTGAATTTTGAAAGTGGGTTGTCGTTTCCAAACCTCAATACCCCACATTAGTTCCATACCCTATTTTCCATTAACAAATGTTCAATATAAGGGCCCAAACACCCATGTTAGCATCCACAACCATTATCAGTTGAATCTTCTTGAATCATTTCATTAATCAATTCCAATTCATGTGGTAAACTAAGTCTTGTTAATTTCTATGACACAACACATTCCATTAACATAATTATTTATAAGACCAGATATTCTCCATCCTTTTTTAGAATTACTATTTAACAAATTTCATTTTTTTATTTCATTTATAAATAAAAATAATCAAAAATATGTGTTCAAACATTAAAATTCCATTTAATTCTTATAGGGTGTCAACTCATAATCAAGAAGTGTGGCACACCCAATGGGATGGAAAGATATTAGTCATTTAATTGAAACCACCTCAAGGTGGTGGTTTGGGTTGAGGTAGGTGACATTTAACCATTTAAAAGGGTCTAAAGTATATCATTATTACTTTCTAAACCATTAATTTTTTGTGTCAGACATTTCAAAATCAATTCATTAATGGTTTAGCATGGTCATGAGGATACAAGATATATATGTAATGAATTTTAGAGAAAAGGTATAGAACACCTACCATAAAAGGGTAGTAGAATCCTCATCCATTATCAACATTTAAATTATACTATAAAGGAAGAAATTATAGAAATATATGAATATCCTAAACATTGGGAATATTATCTTACACGGATTTAGCATTCTATATGGTGAGATAAATGAAGAATGGAAGGAACATGATTAATGTTCTAACTCAGATGGATCAATCATGAGGAAGGATGAGTGAAATAGATGTTGGAAATAAGATGTAACTCCAAACCTTGGTTGGTCCCAAAGTAGAGATCTAAGAGGATATAGATTATTTTTTGTGATTTTGGAGAAGAAAAATGGTGGAAAATCTTAAAAGGAAAACTAGTAAAATAAATGAATTTTACCCATTTTTAAATGGAACATGGTTTAGACACATGGTTATCTAAAATGTTCACTAAACATGCACTACCCGTGTGAAACCATTGTGTTAGTGGAACACCCCCATCGAATAGCTTGTCACATGGTTGGAAAAATTGTGCACAAATAATACATTCTCACTGCCCAATAACACCACCCCCTTGCATGGTTAGGAATGTAGTTAGAAAACAATGTGATAGTTATGTGTTTTAGTTTTCCAACACACCTCCACCATTTTACATGACCATGTGAATTCCAAGGAATATTTTATTAAAAAAATTCCTCTATAAATGGAACACATGGTTAAACTAAATAGTTTCTACTAACACTTAACCAACAAAGTTCATCTTCCTATTTCTCCAGAAACCAACAGGCTGAGCTACGAATAAGCCTTAAAAAATCCCAAACCCTTCCTTAAACCTTTAAGCACATTAATTTGGATATTAAAAAAGGCACAACCCAAAATTTAAAGGATATTTACATATAAAAAATATCAGGACGTTACAACCTCCCCTCAATAGAACAAATCATCCCTATGTTACCCTTCAAAGTGTGGTAAAACATCATATAAGAATAATTCTAGCCACTGAGCACATATATCTTCTTATAACTTCTAGGAAACGCCATGTACATGGATGTGATTCCATATCACTCATACTATAGGAAATATCCTTCAAGGTAGATCCTTCAGGATATAAGAAAAAATACATATAGAAATATCCTTAAGGGATGCATCAACCTCAAAATAACCCTCATCTAGTTTAAAGACATGATACAAGTCTAAATGATAATGAAAAGGTTGTGAAACATGGAAGATGTAATTAATTTTCAAGTTCCTATGAAAGAACTGAAACAAATAGTCTAATGGTCTGGATCTCTTAATGATCACAAATGGTCTAACAAACTTAGGTTCCAGCATCCCCTATCTTTGAATCTATTGATTCCACAATATAAGAGATATACATAAGAGTACCTGATCTCCCACCTAAAACTCCAATGGTTGGTGGAAATGATCTACATAAGACTTTTTACTAGATTATGTTATATCCAAATGCATCATGATAAGCTATAACTATTCCAATTATTCATGAATGGGATGATCTCTGAGTGGAACATAATCCCCTTTCTATTACCATCACTAAGGTGAATGGAATGACCTATCGTATAAGTCCTCATAAGGATCCATCTATATAATCTTTTGGAAGATATTTTTATAATTAAATTTAGAAATCGCTAAGTATATGTCTCAAGATCCTCTAAAATCAAGGAAGCATTCTTTAATCATGTCCTCTAAAAATCATATCATATTTAAAGAGTATTCATCACTATTTAGGTGATATGATATGCCAATAAATACCTATGACCCCATAACCTTCTACAATCCCTTCCACAACTATTATCTGAATTGATCATCCTTCTCCAATATGATGGTAAATTGAAGTCCATGAAGGGATATGATCTCCCTGACACATATAATCCCTATCTCATCTACTGAAAATATTTCATAGATAGGTAATAAATAATATCCCTTTATCAATTTTTCTATGATCAACCACACTATGCTATTTATCTAAGGTGATATCAACAAAACTATTATGAAATTCCTGGTGATGTCATCCCATATGTACTCATGAATGAGAAAATTTCAATAAAGCCCCGGTGGTTTCTAGTGTTTTTCCTTCACCTACTAATATGTTTAACACTGATTAACAAATAATGATACCCCCTTTATTCATAATGACTACCAATACATGAAACACAACACATGGAACATCATGTTAAGACTGGGATGTACTACAAAATAGTGTCATGAGACTCTCACATTAATTCCTCTCTAATATATATAGGAATCTAGACACATTCATGAATGTGCTAGACCTCATCCCCATGAACAACCCATCTACCTAGTGGGTCATCTTATGAAGAAATATTCCATATAAATAAGCCCCCATGATATGAAAGTTGAACCATATTCACTCTATCTATAAGTTAATTTTTCTATACCATATCTGGTAGAACAAACTACCAATGACTCTGTTAAAACTCACTATGAATCATATAAAATAAGGCTATTAGATACCATTCACTACTATCCTCTTAAAAAACCTATGTCTATGTATGATGATACATAGGGTTAGTAATTGAATTTCACTTAATGTGACTATAAGAAGATCAAAAGTAAACTACTATAGGTATTTGACACATTTTAAATAGTTAATATTCTATTCATTCTTGGTATATATGTATTTAAGGGTCTTGTGACACATGAATAAAATGAACTACTCTACCAACTAGTATTGCCTCTATCAATGTAAAACATGAACCACATACTCTAACTTGAGATTGTTTGTTAGTTAATTACACTGGTGAGGTATCAATTGATGAAATGATTATGCCATGAATTGATATCCCATCATAATAAGGGATCCAAACTTGATGACTAATTCATCAAAATAAACCATAAATCTCATTCCAGTCTTAGGTAAATTCACAATCGATGCTAACGTAATCATTCATTTCAACTCCGGAAAGTCCACATCACATGATTCATACCATAGTAACTTGAAATATTTCTTGTTCATTCATGTGTGTATTAATTTTAGGCATGATGAATGATGTATAAAGTTCCTGTAATATCAATCCCGACCGATGAAACTTTTTATTTCAAAGACAATATTATATTCTCCCAATAAACTACAACTCTTTATTTATTTGGGTTGATAAATAACCATAACTCTAATTTATTATGACCATGAATTAAAAAATTTCAATCCAAAAATAGAATTTTGTTAGAATATCAGATAGGTAATTCTCACTCAGTATACATAAAATGACATAAAATTTTATGGAATATTTTTATCGACACTATGAGCAAACCAAGATGTACTCCAAGAAGTCTACCAAATATGGATCCAGATATGAGTGGAAAACCAAATTTAGTGGATCCCTCAAAACTACAGGTGCATGTGTGAGACTGAGCAACATGACCAAATAGTTGTACAATACATATCTACTATATAATGATGCATGTGGTATATCTAATGGTAAAACATGAATCTGATGATATCCCGGCCTCAAATAAATCCTGGAGAATACCCTCAATCCTTAGAGTACGAAAAATCAAAAAACAATATGTGTGGTAATGTATACTAGTTCTTCATAGTAACCTGATTCAATTTCAAGTAATCAATACACAACCCAGGATCCCTATACGCCTTCTTGGAAAAAAGAATGGGTGAACCCCATGGTGAAGTATTGGGTAGGATAAAACCCTTATATTCTAGGTCCCCTAACTCTCTCTTGATATCTTGAAACTCAGTTGTAGCCATCATATAAGGAGGAATTGATACTGGTGTTTCACATTAAAATATATCAATTGTAAAATCAACTTCTATCGTTGGAATAAAACTATAAAATTAATTAGTAAAGATATTCATAAAATAATAAACTACTAGATGGAATTTCATATGTCACGTTCCTTGATTATCCAAATAAAGGATAAACATTTGGGTTATCACACAACATAACCCATGATCCTCATGTCTATATTGACTCTCAAGGACAACCCATTCATCATTTTGAATACATTTATTGCCCTCTCATGATGTAGAAGAAAGCATATTGTGATAAAAATCAATATTTTGATGATAGGGAACCAACCAATCCATTCAGATTATTATATCAATTCCCTTCATGTCGAGGATGAAAAGGATCCATAGAAAATGATAGAACCTCCCACAAGGGTGAACTCCTTACACTGGTATAAACTTTTTGATTATATTCTCAAAGGTGTGTCAATTGAAATCACCCCATAAAAATATTGAATTTTAAGCCTAGGAATTTCCATGATATACATAGAATTAAAGGAGTGTGAATTCCTACTTTTAATTAAATAAGATACTAGAGTTTATTATACTAAGATCATACCTCACATTTTAGATGGACTGACACTCTGCTTCTCAAGTTTCAACTACACTACATATATCTATCTTGATCCAAAATTATGAGATAAAGCTAGGGTACCCTGAGTAGGATTTATCTTCTACCACTATATGTCCCATTTTTGGATCCCCCAACCATTCCCACCCCATCATCCTATATAACCTATAGTGTTCCATCTCTGAACCTGACGAGGAGCTACTGATCCAACTTCTACAGATAGATCTATCACAGATACTATTCAACTTAACATTGGTGAATATGTACAAAAAAACCTCTAAATATGGCCCATTTTACCATAATACCAACACATTACTAGGAATCTATCACACTAGGGACTCATATGACCATAAACCACACTGATGATGGATCACATGGTAACCCAGTTGCATACTATAACTACTGTCTCCCCCTTGGGAAAGTTCAAAATGATGCTTCTAATTGTTAGATGAACTACTTATTTTTTGAGGTACTAAACATCCCTTGATCACAACATCAAGTTCTCTGAGGTTATGCTTATTAATGAGAGAATGATTCACTATCCCAGTGATAGTTTTATACAAAACATGTTCACCTATGAATGGATATCATACAAAATCCCATCTAAAAATCACATAACCCTCAAAAACTCATCACCAAGGAGAGTATGAATGAAACACTAATGATCACTGAAATGAGAGGTTTAATCCCCGAATAATAAAGTAAACTATACTAGGTATCTAATCTCAATAGCTCGGTTCTCTTTTGATGTCTCTAAAAATAAATTATAATAAAATGTTATATGGAAATCCCAATAAACCATAACCTAATGATGGTCAATCTTGTTCAAAACATCCCAAAATATCTTGGTAGATTATCTAAGATATTATGATGTAATATTGAAAATCCTCTCTAGATGTATATCTAGATTAAAAAGTATAGATAATGTAGACTCTATCCATAACTTTTCATCCCAGGGATCACTATCCCCATGAAATATAGGTGGATGATACTGCTGAAATTCTCATGTCAACTTTGAAATAATAGGAGATGGAATTAGGGCTCGCTACATGATCTGAATGATTCATAGAATATAATATCAAAATTGATCATCAAATAACTTATCAATTTTAACATGTGGCTTCATAGGTATCACTACATGAGGTAATACTAGTGGCTCAGTCCCTACGACCTCTAGAGCCTAGTCATCAGCACCATCCTGGTGCATGACTCGAGGTCATCAATGACACATATCTCTATAATTCCCAACACATTACAAAGAGGAGAATAGATAACACTATATATCACTGATGAAGAAATAGGATAGGTATGATCCTTCCTATAAATGAGTCAACATGTCACTGTCTTCTACTAAATATAGGTCAAGGTGAGATAACCAACCATAAGAAAACACAACAGACACTCTGAACTATTTAGTACTAAGGTTGGGTCAAAGAAAGTTCTCTATTTCCTATCAGTGGTTTTTATATATGAAGTGTCAATTGAAATTTATAGGAGAACCCCCTTTATGATGAAATAGGAATCCTAATTTAATGGAAAATATTCCAGTTAACTTTTAAGAATCATCATGTTCGTATATATATTAATATAAGTGTCCAGTTAGATGGGTTAACATTCCAAAGTTATAAAAACCTAATATTTATATGTTATAATTAGAACATCATGTAACTACAACTAATATTTAAAATTTGGTATTATAATATGACAGTTCCATTTATGATTACTTTATTATATAGGTCACCATTCTCAATTAATTGATGTACAATCTTTATAAACTGCAATTAGCATCCATGTAGTCACATATAACTAATGTCTTAGCTTGTAAAACCATTATTAAAAGGCTAAAACATATAATAATTAGTAAATTAGTGTTATAATATCAATATATATGGTAAAAAACCATTTAGAATTATACAAACAAGTTAAATAACCAATTATTTATCCTTTTCATGCAATAAATATTAACACAATTTAAACACTTCAGTCAAAGCACTACAGAATGCTACAGGAAATTAACATTGGAAAATAGATATGACATGGAATATGCATGAAATTGTAATTATCATGTGCCTAGTATGATTTATGAGAAAATACCTCTTTAACATACCAACCAAGGGTAAATTAAATTCAATAATAAAAACAATAATGTCATAAATCATGCACATAATCCAATAGTGAATTCAGTACAACTATAATATGAAAAACCCAGAACATGAAGTCCCCCCATGATCATTTTCTTTTTTCTCTATATATGGTTAAGCTACTCCGAAGGATAATCTCATTACCAAATCTATATAAATTTCTAGTATCTTATCTTCTAAACAATCATAGTAATAAAAAAGGAAAATAAATCTTGGATACAACTTGTAGCATGTCGTGTGCAGTTCACTGATCAATAATGGGACATTAGAGACACCGAACCTTAAACACGACTCTCAAAATTCAATAGGTTTACTAGTAGAAATATGAGTCTATAATTGTGTGATAGAGAGATTATTCCCTTATTATAATAATGGAACTCATTCATAATATGATGATATAACAACACAGAAATAGATAACAACATAGAAGGAGAAACATTATAGTGAATAGAATAAGTAATATCCAGATAAGAATAAATAAAAAATCTAGAATTAGAAGCATAAATAATAAATACTCATATACACTATCATATACAAAACTATTTCATGCCTTTATGTTATACAGAAATGTGAATACATGGAACAAATAAATTGGAATATGAAAAATGTTATTTAAAAACTAATTTAAAGAAAAAAATTATCTCCACTTGTATAATGATACCAAGCTTGATCCTATATTCCCACACTCTATCATAGGGTAGTAAATTAGTCGTCCATAGATGGATGATTTTCCTTATCCCTAAATGAATCCATTAAAAATATTCGGTTACGAAACAATGGACCAAAAAGGGTGTCAGATAAACTCATCTTCCCAACACCAATATTGTCTTTAAAACATATTTTCTATTCATATAAAATGTAACAATGTGCAGGTATAATAGGAATATGTATTGAAATGATAATCCGATATAACCCAACCAAAAAGTAAAAACTATGTAAAAATTAGTTTATGAATGTTGAAATTTTGTTTAATTGGGTAAATCATCAATTGAGGCTTACACTAGACTTATCATGTATTATATCTCTATGGTATTGGAACCAAGTCCATTGGACAAGGCATCCTTATTTAGTCTAAGGAACTTGTCCAAGGTAAAAATATATATAATGTAGACATACAGCTATGAACCTATGCCACACAGCCAAGGTGTCCTCATCAAGTCCCAAGATCATTTCCAATGATACACAGTAATGAAATTTATGAATCGTAAGGAAAAAATTCATAGTTGTCCAAGGAATCCATATCCAAGGAAATAATCCAAGGAATCTAATTCAAAAATATGTAAGTGGTTTGTTCATGCCACACGACAATACACCACATCAGTGACATACCATGTTTTCTATTATTAAAAGTACTATATAATGGATAAAGGGGCCTTGTTATTGTCTATTCCCTTTATAAGGGAATTTTCCACAATTATTTCATTAATAAATTCACATAAAATTTTTAAATGGAGATAGGTTAATGTCCATGAAATAAAACAAGACATTTAAATAATTTAAAATATTCCAAGAGATAATCCATATTGAATCATAATTCCATTTCGTTTCATTTCATTTTTCAATATCATTTATTAACCAAAAATTTACAAAATATTTATTCAACCTTTAACAATACATTTAATTATTATATAAATTCCACTCACATGTTAAAATCTCAACACACCCAAAGAGGCATCTAGATATTATGAATTTTGTCAAACCCACCCTAAGTATGTGATTCAAGTTGAAGTCAACAACCTCCAGCCACATCGAAAGGTATAAGATAACTCATGATTACAGTATAAAAATCATTTCAATGTGTAACACATTTTAGGTGTAAGGAATTAGAGGTATGGTGTGCAGAACAACTATGAGAGTTATTGAAATCAAGATATTTTGGAAAACTATATAGAACACCTACCAAAGAATGGTAGTAGACTCCTCACCCATTATCAGCATTTATCATGAACTACAATCAATGAAATTAGGGAAATTTAAAAATAAACTTTAAATAAGGAATATTTCATTTTATAGATTTTTCATTACATATAGTGTGGTAAATAAATAATGTAAGAAATAGTATTAAAGTGATTATTGAGAATGATCTAGAATGCCGAATAGTGAGTAAAATATATGACAGATAGAGAAGGTAGAGAAATCCAAGTTTGGAGGAAAAAGGAGAGCTCTATCATGAGGGAAAGGATGTTTTGTTATTTCAGATAAGAAAAAAATAGTAGAATATTAAACGAATGATATGAAAAAAAATTAAAATTTTAGATATATTATGGGTACATGTTTTTTTAAACCATGTTCCTTCTATTAAACAACTATGTTCCCCAACTATCTATGTGGTGCACCCCCTCACATGGTTAATAACACATTTTGACAAAATGTGTGCAACCCATGCGTTTTCATTTCCCAAGAACTCCACTCTTTTGCACGGTTAGGCACACAGTTAAATAATCAATGTTCTCAACATGTGTAAGATATTTTTAACATATGTACACCATTTCACATGATCATGTGGCCACCCATGTACACTTTATCAAACTGTTATCCTATATAAATGGGTCACAAAGTTGAGTCGTAAAATTACTACTAACTGTGCAACTTTGCCTATTTCTCACAAAACTAAACCATCAGGCTCTAAACAAGATCCATATGCTCTTTAAGCCTTCCCTTAAACATTAAAAACTTTCATTTCTATAAAAATAATGGTATAAAAATAAATTTAAAGGATCCATACCTCTGAGAAAAGTTATTAAATTACCAAACAACACAAAACATGACATTGTAAGCATAATTCAAGGGAAACCATGAAGACATCAAAACATAATGTTCTTAAAATAACCTTTGGCACACCATACATGGAATATCTTGAGATAGTAACACTTCCCAATGTATTGGAGGTATATAAAATTCTTTCCCTCCCCCCACCCCTATCACATTCAAATAATTTACATACATTTGGGAACCACATAGATCATACAACATAAGAATGAATTTAATTAATGTTAACTCGATTATTAAGGTGTGCTAGTTCAATGAATATAATTCCACCAAAAATTAAATACAAGTATAACTAGGTGAATAACCTTGATTGGAAATGGGGCTAGGCCTTAACTTTACTAATTTTTGACATTGAAAATCAAAGAATAATTTTATTAGCATAACAGGTGTACATAAAAGTTTATCAAAGGGATGAGTGAGAATTAATGGTGGTATCTCATTAAAAATAAAAAATATGTATGTTAAAGGAATGTGTAAAAACACATTAAAAATAATATGGTTTGCAATAAAAATATCTTAGTGAAATGAAAGTACTGAAAATAAAAAGAATAGGAGACAGTCCCTAACCTTGAGAGGGATCTTCTAAAATATTGGGAGGAACATCTTTTGAGAATGGGAACACATTGGGATGGCTTTATAGGGGGAAAAATTTAAAATCATGCCCAATGGGTTTTGAGTAAATATTAATTGGATTATGGGTGAGTATTTATAGAAAATGAGGGGGAATTGATTAATAATTTCTAACATAGATGTTAGACTCTCTAAGATAAAATAATGAAAACAGAAAAAAATTTAGTGATTTTTCACATGGTTTATGTAAAATATGAGTGGATTTAAATATTTTATAAGTATAATAACGTAAATGCTTGTTACCATACCCTTAGTGATGTTGAAGATATTCGGGTTAATAGAAAATATAATTTAAATCCTTAAAATATTATATTAGTTTTTGAGGAATAGTTAAGGATTTATAAAATTATTCAAATAATATAAAAAATATATTATTTTAATGATAAATCCTATTTTTTCATGTTTTCACTTTATACTATTTTTTATATAAATATTTGGTATATTATTGTTTTAAAATACATACCATATATTTATACCATATTAAATTTTTTTCCAATAACTAAACTATCTTTGAAAATTATAAAGAAAATAATCATTAAATAATATTGACATTATTATTATAAAAAATATATTTATTTAACCAAAATAACTCTCTAGATATAATAATTTACATTTTTTAATTAAAATTTGGTTTTATTTAAAATTATTGGTTTTTATACATTAATATTTTTTGGCACTCATAAATATTATATTAGACTCCGCTAAATTATCATATAATTTTTATAGAAATATTATTTCATAATAATATTATATGAAAATAAAATTTATTTCAAAATTCATTATTTTATCCAAAAGTTATTTATAATTAATGTCATATTTTTTTAAAAATAAAATATTAGTTTCGTTGTATCAAAATACAATTTTCATCAACTCATATAACCTTGTAATAATGAAAAGGGATAAATATAATAATTATTTTATTAAAAATGAAAAAAATCATACTACTAGTGTATAGATACAAAAACCCTTATTACACCAGCATATTCCCTAAGGCAATTGTGTGTAGTGCTAGAGATTTACTAGGGTGCCTTGATGAACATAGTTCAGTCAGTGATTCTGAAAAGATTAAACTTCTCCCAGAAATAGTTTCATTCATTATTTTGTTGATGAATTTTTACTTGGGACTAGTCAATTAAAAATCCCAATGATTTAATCTCCATTGAAATATATAATAAATTATGTTCATAGGGTATAGCCCTATTAGATAAGGCCATCACTCCATCAATTTTTGGTAAAATATACATTATCCTAACCCGTAAAATAAATTAATCTTATCAGTCACTATAAGATTACTATATTATCAATTTTTAATATTCTTAATGGTGTTTTATATTGAATATAAATTATTTCATAATTTTTCTAAAATAAATATAGTATTGCATGATTTTTTATAAATATATTACATAATAATGAATTTATTCATCAAAATGGTATTCAATTTGTAAATGTTTAGGTAGTTTCATTTCTCCCCTTCAAAGGTTTCACCCTTTAAATATTTATTCCACACACTAAAAAAGATGAGGGTACTTTTGTTTCATCGCCTATTACATTTCCCAAGATGATTCCATAAAAATTTTGTTTTTCCAATACAATTTAATAAGGTGAGTTGATTTGTTTCATAAAAATATATCTCTAAGATGTGATCCCTTCAATGGTTTCTCCATGAATGATTGATCATTCTTTGATGTTACCACAAATGAATTTAGTACATGTGAGGGGTTTGATATGTTCTTCATTAAGGGGGATGCATTAATCATGTATTGGGATATATTAGGTGGGAGTGAAAGTAAATTGTCCATAAATACAATGAAATCAATGATAAAAAGTAGTCAATATTTTTTCGACTACACATTCCCTTATTCTAAATCCCCATGAATTTTCACCTTAGCGATATTTGAATGAATTTATTATCTCTAACCTCAAACATTAAGTCCTATAAATTATTGTATTTATATATTTTCTATCAACATTGTGTATATTAAATTTGACACCAAATTAATTGAACATTATCTTTCGTCACTTGGATAATATTAGGTCCCATTAGTTTATTCTCTACCACTTTTCCAAGCATTTTGTAGTCTAAAACCACTTCGCATATAGAACCTCATAATATGACGTTTGTATGATATAATGGAAGCTGTTTTTAAATTGGAACTCCACCATGGGAATTTTTTGATCCAAACATCAATGGAAATACATTGAAAATGATCACAACATATCCTCTAGATTTTGAAAGGTTCTCTCATACTAACATTCTTTTTGAGGGAGACAAGAAATAATAAAACTCATCTCTATATACATACCTTATAGGATAATTATCGAGGATATAGAGGTAAAACTAATATATAAATAACATAAAATAGAGAGTATAACACAAGAGAGTCTTACCACTTACTTTATTTATAACATGGCTAGTTGGCTGAGAGGGAAATATTACCAGATAATAATGAAATGTATTTCCTTTATATAGGAATTTAATACCACACCAGTGAAGTAATTTCTTATAGATTTCTAGGGAGTCCTAGGATTAAATATGTGGTTATATATTCCCTACTAGTAATGGAGATGGTTATATCATAAACTTAGACTTCTGTCATTCAGCAATAAATTGTTTTCATAATAAGCATCATGATAAAAATTCTTCAATATCTCTATTTATGTTATCCCACTATATTTTTTATTCACATTATTATACATATTAGTTTATCCTTGATTAATACTAATGGATGAACTATGTAAATCATCCAAAAGTTCCCCGTTTTGTTCTAGTTTTTATGGGACATATATTCAGGTTCAAAATCTTATAAATCCATCTTTAGCATAGTTGAACTCTAGATTATTTTATACCTTTTCTTGTACCTCCACATAATCTTTTTGGGCCACTATGATTATCTTAATAATTAATGGTCATGAATTTATTTTTTCAAGTAAGGATTCATATCATTGTATTACTCACATTCCCTTCCTATTCACATCTAAAATAGTTGGATCCCTTTTAATCCTCATCATGTATAGGGATGCACAATCATTTCCACTTAGAGAATCACCAACCTTTATCACATTCCTTGGATGGTCATGAATTGAACAATCATAATCCACCATTTAATATCACCACCTTCTTATTTTATAATGATCTCCATTCATGTGAATATATACATGAGGCTTTTATAATCCATATATATCACACATCCCCCTATAGAGATAATTTCAGAAAAACATTAACGAAAATATAACTTCATCCAATTCCAAAAAATTATATGGGCATTTATACTAATAAATATTTAATTAGATGGTGGAACATGCTATCAATTTGTTATCATGCTTGAGTAAACCTCCCAACTCATTTTATAATTCATTTCTGTCAATCAAAAAAATGATTCCTCACTAGTGGGTAATGTGAGAAAAAATTCAATGATTATCCTTGTCACTAACTCTTTAAATTATTTTATGCATTCCTTAGTCAAAACAAATTCACCCCATTTTGATTCAACATGGTTATCGGGAATGTAAATCATGATATGTTTTTAAAAAAATGATGATATCACACAGATAATCCATGAAAGATATGGATATCCTTAAAACATATTGTTCTAGGCCATTCTTAAATTCCCATTGTTTTTAAGGATCTAAAGATATCCATTTTAGTGATAGTATTACCTGATAATGTTACATAATACATCCCAAACTCTCATAAACTGTACGTTTAATGCAAATTTTCTTCTATTAAGGTCATTAATACATCATTAAAATTACCCTCATGTTCCTATTTTCTTTTATAGTAGATAAAAATATTATATATAAATACAACCTCATATTTTTTGAGGTAATACATAAAGATTATTTTCAGTAATTATGTGATGATTTTTGGAGAATTAGTGAGTCCAAATGGAATCAAAATGAAATCATAATTCTCATACCATGTATGAAATGTAGTTTTGGGGATATCCTCATTATTCACCTTTACATGATAACATCTCAACGGTAGATCCATATTATAAATTTATAAGATCCACATAGATAAATTAAGAGGTAATAAATCTATGGTAGAGAATACGTGTTCTTCATCATGATCTTGTTTAGATCATGATAATCAATGTATATTTGTACTGAAAAATCTTTTTTCTTGATTAAAAGTATTGTTTCACCACATAGTGAATCACATGGGAGTATAAACCCTTTATCTAGATTATAATGATGTTTATTCTTCATCTATTTATGTTTAATAATGAAAATTCTATATGGATTATAGGATATTGGAAAGAATCCAGGTATGTTCTCAATTGAGAGGTCAACATCATGTCTTATAGGATTACCTATCATTTTTTTAAGAAACAGATCAATATATTTCCTTATAATGGAAATTTCATCGAAGATAGTCATTTATATAGTTTAAATATTATGATCTAGATTCAATTTTTTATACGGTAATACTATCCATTCATGAGAAAATGATTTACAAGGAGATTCAACTTCTTTCTTCAAATTTTATAGAATAGAAGGGTGATTTGTGATATAGAGGGTGATATCCTTATCTCAGAAATTTATATTGTCTATATACAAGGAAATCCAATCCATAACCAGATTTTTATTGAAATCCAATAAAGTGAGTTCCAGAAGGTCTGATGAGAAGTTAGTCCCACAATTATAGATAGTGGAGAAGTTATATACTTAGGATGCAATAATTTTCCCATTTTCCATTTTCATATATATCTCCACTTCAATGTATTGAGGTAGAGTTTGAATAGCTATACTAAACTTACATGTTATAAAAGAATGAGTTTAACAAGAATCAAATAGCATGTCTTATATTATTTAATAAATAACCAAAATGTTTATCACTAAATTATTTTTGGGATCCACCTCAATAATTGTAATAGAATAATATTACCATTTCTCTCTAGGACATTGAGGTTTTTGGTGTTAGTTATCATCGAAAACCCTTGGTTTAGTGCATTAATTAACATAGTTTCCTAGATCCTGGTAGTTTATATATTGGATAGTAGGGTGAGGGATGACTATATAATTTGTTCCTTCTATGAAATTGATGGGTTTCTATCATTGGTATTCTCTATCTATGTTCCATTCCTTCATATACCAAAATATTTTTCTTTTAACCTTATGGAAATTTTCTGGATATTTCTTTCTACTCAATTGAAAATTAGGGTGTTAGAATATATTGAAACCATGATATTTATACACTGAATCACCATAATTATAATCCATTCCCCACTTCCTATCTCCTTACACATGAGACCTATGATATTCATTAATCTTTATTAGGAATTTAAGGTCACATCCTATAATTTAATCATTACTATCAAAGTCTCAAATAGCCAAATATTTTTTTAGAATCAGATTTATCTCATAAATTAAGTGTTAGACATTAATTTTTTTGTCAATGAAAAATTCATAGTTATATCATAACAGTATTAAGATGTTCCCCTTATATGCCCTGATGGATTTTTCATCCTTCAACTTGGGGATGAGGAAATCCATCTCCATTTTATGTCGGAGAGTGAAAGAAAAGTATATATCGAATATTATATCACTTCTATATCTTCCATGATATTTTCATTTTTTGATCTGTATCCAGCATTTATCATCTTCACACATGCATGATAAACAACTAGCACAAACTTCTCATTATTAGAGAATTTAAAGATGGAGAATACCATTTAAATGGATTTGATCCATTATTACATGATTAAGGGATCAAAATATCCACTAAAATTCAAAGGACATTGTCACATAAAGGTAAAAATTTTAACTTTACATTTCTCATTGGGATGTATGGTTTCACCCTAATTCATATTTCTATTCCGAATGTTAATTAATTTACAAATTATGGTAATTAATTTCTTAACTCCTCTTACAGAACATTGTATCTCATTTGGGAATCCATTACATTGCTTATAACATTGGTTATTGACTCGGTTCCTTTGATTCCCATCCATTGACTAAAATAAAGTGAAAAACAAGGATGTTAAATTTAAAACTACTAAATAAATAAAATGTAAACCATGAAAATTATTGGGATAACTCATAAATAACATATATTTTTCTACCTATAAATTTATATTTATAAATCAATGTTATCCATGGTTCGTTTCCTAATATAAAATTTTATGAGAATTTTTTCGCTTCATAAAGGCTCATAGATAGATTTTAAATTTAACAAGGAATATCCCTTAGTAATTTCAAACTAGTTTTGTAGCAATGATACTTTTTTATACACTAGGTGATGACTAAATCAAATCCAAATATTCCCTTTTTAGTGTTATTACCCCAAGGTACAACTATGGTAGATCTAAATCCACATTTTGTATCTATTAAAGGATTTTTATTCCTAAAGACAACATAATACACACATTAAGATAATTTATAAATTTGTTAAATTATTTATTCATATCTTTTGGGCATTAAAAAAGTTTCCTTACCCAAATCCCAACAAATAAACTGACCATATACTAATACTAACTATGAACCATATCATTAGTACACTTTAATTAATTATTAATTACATAATGACACTAATAATTCACTCTTATATGATCATGATTCCAACTATATTTTGGAAATTTTATACATATAACATTAAATTGAAATAATCTTATATAAACATTATTTAAAAACTCTAAAACAAATCCTTATATTCCATTGATAAACTAATACTATACAAGATAATATAAACGAAAAGGGTGAGCAATAAATCCGTGTAAGGGAATAATAAAAGCGTTACCTGATGAAATTACTAAATGTTTGTCAAAAGGTATATCAAGGTGACATAAATGGAGTGAGAATCATAATCATAACAATCAAATCATTCTAATAGATGATAACATCAAGGAAATTTATGAATGTCGAAACAATATAAAACATGACATCATAAGCATAAGTCAAGGCTATCCTCTAGGACCTCATAAAATAGTGTTATTAGGATAACCTCTTCTACACTATACATGGAAAATCATGAGATAGAAAAATTACACAATTTATTGGTGGGATATATAAATCATCCACCATCACATTAATATCATGTATATGAATTTGTGAATCATTGATATCATCCAATATAATAAAACATTTTATTAAAATCAATCCCATGATTAATTAGTGTAGTTTATATAAATTTATTTCCTTCATCACTATTGTACATGAAAAAATTTGTTCAAACCCTTTAGTGGAAATGAGAATGGGTTTTCACTATGCAATATTTTTTTATAGAAAATCATACGATAATTTCAGTAGCATAACTGGTATACATAATGGTTTATATATGTGGTTAATTAGAGTTAAATGTGGTCTTTTATTATATGTTAATCATAAGTAAAATGAATGGCTGTGTAAAAACACATTAAAACATGGTAATTTTAAAATATAATAGGGCATATTAGAAAAAAATAACTTGAAATAAAAACAAGAGGAGAGAGTCCCTCACATCAATAGGTCCCTTCTAAAATCCTGGGTGGAGCTTTTAAAAATATTAGAAACACAATGGGATGAATTTAGAGAGTTATAGGGACATTAACTTCGATATCAATGGTTTTTGAGTGAATATGGGTGGGATTAAGGGTGGGTATTAATATAAAAAATGGGGAATCCTTTAATATTTTATAAACATAGGATTGTTTCTTTATCTGATAAAATAATCACAACCACATAACTTATCATGTATTTTACATATTTTCTAGAATGGGGGACTAATTTTCTTTGTTTTATAAGGATGAGAATCAAAATATGTAAAATAATAACCTTGTTCATATATAAGTGAGTCTTGTTTATAAAGAATTGTTTTTAAAACCTTAAAACCTATTATATTTTTTGAAAGGTTTATTAAGTGTTTATATTGTTATTAAAATTACATAAAAATATTATTTTAAAGGGGAAACAAATTTTTTTTATTTTCTTTTACAGTATTTATTACATAACTTTGGGGCTGTTACGATGCTATAATACATATAGTAAATTTAGGTTGTATTTATTTTTTACCCAAAAATATTATTGGCTCATATATTTAATGAAAATAATCCCTCAGTTGATTTTGACATAATTATTTCAGAAATAATATTTATATTATCAAAATAATTCTATAAATATGATAATTTTCTTTGATAAATTAAAATTCTCATTTTTTTAAATAATGTTTGTTTTTATAATAATAATAGTTTTATTACTATCATAAATATTATATTTTACTTCACTAAATTATATTAAAATTTGTATATAAATATTATTTGAAAATAATAATATATTAAAATATAATTTATTTAAAAATTATTTATTTTAGAAAGATGTTTTTTTATGAAAACTTTATATTTTCAAAAAAAATACGATTTTTGTATCTTCGTATCCAAACATGATTTTCATCAACTCATATAAAATTGTAATAATTTAAATGTATAAATATAATCATTATTTTATTAAAAATGAAAATATAAAAAATCATAATAATATGTTATAGGTAAACAACCCTTATTACACTAGAATAATTCCTAAGTGTAAGTCATATAACGGTGGGATTTTCTTGTGATGGTTCGAGAAACATGGTTTGGGTCATGATCGTAATAAAATTGAACTACTCCCATTAGTTTTTTGTTCATGAATTAGTTTTTTTATTTTAGCTAGGGCTTGGTCAATGAAAACTACCAATGATTTCATCTCCCTTGGAAGCTATGATAAAAGGGCTTTATATGTTATGATCCTACTAATTGAGGCCTTCTATCCTTCCGTCATGGAAAAGTAGACCTTATCATAACCCTTGATATATAATAATATTATCTACCATTGTACAACAGTTATGTTATAAATTGTTAAGATTCATAACGGTATTTTAAATATCATAAGAATTAATTTTTATTGTTCTAAAATAACTAAATAATTTCATGTTTTTTGTATAACTATAATACTTAATAAGTCGTTTATTTATTCAATATGGAATTTCATTTATAAAATCTTGAATCTTTATAGTTTATATTTAAAGGATGTAGATTATAGATAATGTGGGATGCTTTGGTGTTTCTTTTGTTGGGGGATTATGATATGGTCACGTGGAATGTTGTGTGTGAGAGTATGTTATTGAGTGTGGACTTGGTATGGTGTGATATTGGTTATGTGTTGGTATTTCCTATGTGTCGCTTAATGTGATTGTGAGTTTTATGATAACATTAATGTTTCCTCATTTAAATACATTTCATTTACACACTATAGATGTTTGGGGAATGGAAATACTATTGGGGGTAATTTTTAGTTGGTGAAATCCATGAATAAATGTTGATTTTTCTTGGTTGTTGGCCTATTTTTTACAAAGACTTTGTGGTTCTGGGATATAAAGGGTAGTGATCTAGGAGATGAGTCTTGGGGGAAAATTTTGAGTTATCATGAAATTTTTCCATTACCAAGTGTATATGAGTTATTTTTTGAAATCTTTTTCTTATAATGTTCTATCCTGAGTGGTTGATAATGTTGATTCAAGTACTATGGGTTACATTCCTTGGGATTCATCGAGGATGATCATGAGGTTATCAACTAAGGTTTGAATGTTTCTTATATATTTTGTGGTTGAGTGGATTGATGTGTATTCTGTATGGAGAGTTGATCAATTTCAAATGTGATAAAATTGGGAACCATTGGTATTATTATCCCAATATCAGTCTTATTTCTCTTACTTTCATGGATACATAGTTGAGGGTGAATGTCTTGGTTGAGTTATACTCCTTTCCCTAAAATCCTGTAAGGAATTTTGATTCTTTTTTTGAATACTCTGTTAAAAAATTTTGAAAAGTGAAGTATATCCATTTTAAATAAAAATTTATATAACATCTATTCCAATAAAATGATATTTTTCAAACATATTAGAGATAATTTTTCCCAAGTTCTAGATATCATTATTCAGGGTTAACGTGGAATGAGTCTATGGAAAATGTTGGTCATGAGTAAAGGGGATGTTTCCACATTAGCTTCATCTAGTGGCAGCACATTGTTTGAGAGATATACAAAGTATCTTTGAGGGTTTTTGGGGAATGTTTTATATATGGATAATAGTTCAAATCATAATGAAGTTATTGGTAGTAGTTTGGTTTTATCCGGTAGATGGAGCTACTTGGGAAAGTTATTAATCTTGTTCACATTCTAAAGAGGCATGGTGTCTTGGATAAGAGTACATTGGAACATGAAACAAACATGTGTTCTTTATATATAGGGTTTTGTTTAATTTTGATTTAATTTTTTTCCTTATATGATGAAATACTTGGACCTTGTTGGTTATTATGGTGTTTTATTCTTCTTCTTTATGTGATATAATAGGTTGTGGGTTTTTTTAGTTATAATATAATCACTGAGAGGTATCACATATAATCATTGTTTACAAACATTAATTTTTATTTTTTTATGTTTGGTATTGATACATAAGGAGAAGAATTGTTTGAGAGGTATCTAATGTGCCTGAACATACCTAATCTCTAATTACTTCTTGTGGTTATGGGTGGTAGAGGTTTTAGGATATGATTAAATAGAGTAAAAGAGGATCCTGAGATGGAATTTTAGTAGTAATAGTTGATTATGGAGTGGATATATGTCATATCATGGGAGACGTTCTTGTATAATTGATTTATACTGATGTGTGAAGTCTTGAAGGATCCCTCATAGAGATCTGTTCAACCATTCTTCCTCAAGGTAACATTGGATTAGCCCTTAATCTACATCATGGAGGTCTAATTAAAGGTTGGTATGGTTGTGTGGAGAGATTAGTTGTCTTCTGGATCATTGTTGAGGGTGGAGGTTGAATTATGTGGTTCTATTATTTTCTTCATTGTTATGTTGTTCATTTTAGGAATGTTTTTGGATTCTCGGATGAGTTCATTCTAGGAATTTTTTTGGATTCTCAGATGAGGGATTTTTTTGTTCTATTTATTTCATCAAATCTATATAGTAGTTCTGGATAATAATGTGGACTTATTCAAGGAGATTGAATTTTACAGCATGGTGGTTTCAATTATATCATTATCCTTATCTAATTTTATCATATTTATGATGTGGTCCCTCTATGGTTTTTGGAAATATAATTTAACATCCAAATTTCTACATGGTTATTTCTATTATTCCCTAGTTCTATCATATTACAGTATATTTTTGTTGTGGTGTAGGGTGATTCACCATGGTCTTCTAATTAAAATTTTTATTATTATCTATAAACTCCATTGAACATTATATTCATCTAGTATTTCTTATCGGTTCTTGGGAACTCTCAGTTTTCCCCTGGGGGATCTTTTGTCATAATTTATTTGGTATTCTAACTAGACCATTGGAGATCGATCCTTTGTAATTCATCATAATTTGACATCATTCTCTCATCATTTTCCTCTCATTCTATTCATTTGGTGAAGGCATTAACTAAGAGTATGTTTTGTTTTAGTGGTGTTAATGAGAGATATTTATGGGGATTTTTTTACTTGTTTTGTTGATCTATCCATGGTGTGATCTTGTTGTTTAGGATGTCCCATCTTTTCATCCTCATGCAGTCAATTGGAATGATTTTTTTGAGGTAAATAATCCTCATTTTATAACATTTTAAGAGTATATGTGGGGATTACATGCTTTTTTTTCTTTTGGAGTGGATGGTATGAGTAATCATAAGGATATAATTAAATGGATTAATTTTAAATAAATGGTTATGGGGATATATCTCTCATGTTTACTACTTTCATGATATTTTTATTAAATTATACCTGCATTTTTTTGGAGAAAATCACAAATATAGGGATCCTTGCATGTGAAGTAGTTATAATAATTGTGAATCCATTATTGTGTTTTTTTTTGAAATCACCCAAAATAAAATTCATAATCCCATACAAATTATGAATGAATTGGGTGCTCATATAAAGTTATTTTTTGGGGATAATTTATATTCTATGTTTTAATAGTAATTAATTAAATTCTTTTTTGATGAATTTTAAATGTTTTTTTGTGACAGAAAGTTTTTCATATATGTTTTAATGATATTACTATAAATCTATGGTAATTATGTGGACCCTATTTTGAATCATGTAGTGATGTTGGTAACCAAATTGGGTATCGAATGTGTTGGTATATGAAGAGATGTTTTATTGGAATGGGATGCAACATGTGTTCTTGTGAGATGTTTTTGATATGTGTTTGTTGTTGGATATTTGGGTTATGAATATATAGTTAAATATATTTTGTTTTGGGGATTTATTTTTAGGGATGGAAGAGCTACTGTGTGGTGTGGGTGTTTTATTTTCCCGTTCATCCATGGAATGACTTTGAAATTTAAAAATTGTATGCTCCGGTAAATGAATAATTATGAGTCTAAATTAATTATAAGAATGGGATGAATTTGATGTGTGGTAAATATTTTAAATTATTTTAATGAAAAATTAATGTGTTGTGTTGTTGTGAAATGAAATAGAATAGAAAACAAGAGTTAGAGGAAAATTATAATTTTGGAAATGGTGGAATGTATAATTGAAAGTAGTAATTTTGTGGCTATGTTTTCTGGTTATATGGTGTTATTAATGTAGATGTGTTAGTGGTAGTGATAGATGTTTTGAGTTTTAGTTGTGGTGATTTTGTGTATTCATGTTCAGTTTAGGTTAACCGATGTGTTTTGTGTTGTGTGTTGTCTCTATATATAGTAATTTATGTTATTATTTCACACCCCACCAATGTTATACATCCTTATCAACGACAAATATTTAGGTTTTGGATGTTTTCCCCAATATATAGGTGGGTGGTGATTTCGATGTTCCACTACCCCCTAGTTTATGCTTTTCTATTAGATGTAGTGATGACGAGTTACTTTTTTCGATTAATGAGTGATATATGGGTTGATTTTGGAGATTACCCTCTAATTTATATTGTAAAAACCCAATATTTTTTAATAATAACACTTTGTTCAATAGCCCATATGACCTGCATCACCGAGCTTAAATGACCCGTAGAATATATTACCATTATAAATTAGATGTTACCTTTATGGGCATGGATAGTATTAATTTTTTTAACATATATAAATTCTATACTCAATAAAAATTTACTTATAAATTTTTAATAAAAAATTAAACAACTTTAAATAAATATATGTTATTATACAAACAATATGTTTCCTTAAAAAAGGATTATTATTTATTTTTGTAAAAAATATTATAATTAAATTTTGGAAATTTTAAAAAAAATTATAAAAATAATGAAGTTTTTAAATTTTTATATCAAAATTAAGTTAGGGTGAATGTTATTTATTTTTCTGAAATGTATGACTTTTCGGTGAATAGTAAAAAGTACCAATTTTTCAAATATCGACCTTTCATTTCATTAAATAAAGTATTTGAAACATTCACTTGTGTTTTTTTCCTTAAATTGAAATATAAAACATTTTATTTAGAACAACCAAATTAATTTAATTTCAATCATCGATTATCACGATTTTCATAAAATATCATTTTTTATGCTAAAAATGTTGTTTTCTGTAAACTCTTTTTTAATGCATAATGTTTTCCCATTTTAATTAATTAAAATTACCACTAATAAAAAATAATTTAATTTAAATAAAAATTTTATACATCTTTTTTAGGAATAAAAATTAATATAAAAATCATTTCAAGTCTTATAGTTAATATAATATAATCTAGTTCATGAAAAATACATTTCTTGAAAAAACATTATCATGTTCTGTGGGATTGATGTTAAATTAAGTTCTAAAACTTCTTTTTCATTATTGTGAAAAACTGAATTCCAAATATAGAATCAGAATTTTTAATAATAGGCAAAAGGGGAAACTTAATTTTGGCCATAATTAATTGTAAAAAATTGTAAAAAAACTAGTTACTCGTTTGATAAACAAAAATGATTATAAAGTGAGTAGCCATATAGGTAAATGAAATATATTTTTTATAAAATTGTTATTTTTTATGGTGGAAGTTTCTATTGACCATATAACCACTAAAATACATTATTTAAAAAAAATTGAAACTTTTCTTGAGAGTGGATTCCCAATTTTTGAATAGTTTTTCATATTCACAAAAATGCCCCTCCTCCTCAATTATCAAAGGGAACCCATCCCCTAAAATACTAAAAAATATAAATCCATTTTTATTAAAAAACCATAAAAAATAGTAAAACATCTATATACACATTCCTGGAATTATTTTATTCCCAAAATTGAAACCTTAGGGTTATTAATAAGAGATATAAAGAGGTTCTTCTAAGCCAAGGTAATCATCTTCACCGACCTCCTTCTTTTTTACTTCTTCATTTTCCAAAATAAATTATGTATTAAAAAATATAATATAATAACATCATTATATAATATATACCAAGTTGTTATTATATTTATTTCAATATATTTATCCACTTCCTCTTCCAACAAATAAGAAACAAAACCATCATCCATATGTATGGTGGACTACCACCTCACAAACCAATGTAATTCAATTTCCATAATCACTTATTGATGACTATTAATGATGATGTATTTAATGTTTATATATGATATTCATGACTCATTTATCACCCTATAAATGGAAAATATAATATACATTATTACCATACCATCCATCAAAAAATTATAACATCATTCATGCTGATGGTGGACTACCACCTCGTGAAGCGATGTAATTTTTTTATTAATGCATCGCATAGATTTTATATGTAAGTGTGTTTAAATAAATAATATTTTATTTATTTTATAATGATAATTATTGTAATATAAAATAAAATCTACCTTCTGTCCATACTTATTGGTGAAAAATATAATTGTTATTATGCGTTTGTAAGACTTGTCGTTTCTGTGATTGCAATGTAGTTCTTTTTTCCTAAACATATTTAATAGTTTGTTTAAAACTTTTAATTTATTTTTAGAAAATATAATAATTTCATGATTATTATTCACGATATGATTGAATAATTACACCTTTGACCATATATTGTTTAACACACTAATGCCATTTGGAAATTATAAATTGTGTGTTCTCAAAACACCCATCATGGACATAACATAAAATGAAAATAAATATTTCATTAAAATAAATAATGATAATGTTTAAATTAAATGTTTTGAAAACTATAAAATTTGTTAAGAAAAAAATTAATTTATATGAGTTTATTCTACTATATATAAATAATTTACACGAAAAATCTATACTGGTGGTAGGGTTTTCATCTACAAAATTCCATCTTCGAGTGACATATTATTTTATTAACCTAATTTATTATAAAAGGTTTTAATAGTTCCTATTGTATATTTAGAATCATTTAATAGTCTTATTCTCATTGGGTTATCTTCAACTTCAATTTTCCACTATTTCAAGTGGTTTTTTGTTAATACGTTCCTCAACCCCTTGGGGATTTCTCATCTACCTTTTGCTTCCATGAGACAAACACCATATTACAAACTTATTTGTTTTATGAGGTGTATATAATGAAACGTTGATGTGTTATATCATGAATATATTTATATTTATGGTATTTAATGTTTCATTTTAATTAACTACTTTCATGGTGGTTATGATTCAAATTTTACCAAATAGGTAAGGGTTTACTTCACAATCTCATCATTATTTGGGATTGATTATGTTTAAGTAATCCTTGGAGGAATTGTCTTATATATATCTTAAACCTAATATTTTTTATCCTATGTTTATTAATGACATTTTCATGAAATGTTACCATTTCCATATATTTGGTATATAAAAAAATTACAAAATCATTTATCAGAAAAGTTTAATTTATCTTCATCTTTGGTAAAAATCCCTTTTCTTCCATATCTTTTTTTTAATAATATTTTTAAAAATAATTTATCATCCAAAAAATTATTTATTAATTAAATTTTTAAACATGTTTCACTTTTTTCAAATTGGTTTCGACGGAATTTTTTGTCTTTTTTCGAATGATATGCTTTTTAACCGTTTTTTAATAGTGTGAAAGGACTGTTATTTTTATCTTATATGACATGTATATAATTCTCCACTATAATGAACAGTAAATTATTTGAAGATTACATTATATTATTCCATTTTTATTTTTAATTAATGTTTTTATAACATTTGGGAAATATTTAAATTTTTAATAAGTAATTTCAAAGTGGAAATTTTACATAACCCAAGACATATTTCATGTAATCCTTTAAATAAATTTTCATCAATAAAGACAACCATTGATGTCATGGATTACTTCCAAATGATATATATTTTACTCTCATATATATACTTAGATTATTCTATATAAAATTTATGGGGTAATACAACCATTGTGTTCAACTCTCAAGTTCCTTCATTATGAAATTTACATTGACTATGATATAATATAAGATTATTAAACCTATTTTATTTCCATTAAAAAGTCTTATTTTTATGACTTGTAATTTATTTACATTTTATGACACACATAATCTTGGAAATTTTATGATTGGTGTACTCAAATATCCCTCTAATAGATTGGGTAAAACGTTAGTATCATGAGATATCATGTATGAGATTAGAAAGTAAACCTAATCCATTATGTTATTTTTCCCGCCATGTGATATTGTCTATGAAGTTATACTCAACTCATTTTTATGTCATGTTATATGTCTCTATCTCATTTCTTATGCTTCCATGATTTTATGATCCTTGTAATTTATGTTATGCTCCCATGTGATTACCCATGCACCTTATATTTCATGATATCATATTATACCTTTGACTCACATTCTTTATTTATTTGATATGTTAATCCCATTACTAGGATTTTTCTCCCTCCCATTTTATTTTATATACTTTTCTAGGTTATCCAATCCTATTTTAGGAGGTCAAAAGAATTTATGAACTCAGTATGCAAAAAAAAATATGGTTTATTTTAGTCTCACTTTAATCTATTATGATCGTAATCTTACAAAGAAACTAGGTATTAAGATAGTTGTGTTTATTTAATTGATGTTAATTTTAAAAAACATTTAATAATATGTTTAAAATGTTTGATTCACTATAGTTGGTATCACATCAAATATACAGTCAACATTTAGAAACTTTTTTGGGAAAGCATTAGTAAGAACCCTGTAGATAAGTATACGGATTAGTCTATTTTTAGGAAAATATCCTAGAATTCTTATGAAGGATAGAGAGAGTTGATTATAAGAAATTAAATCCTTATATAGATACTAAAGTAGATGTCTAAATGTAATACTTATACATAGGGGAAATAACCTAAAAATGGTGCATTGTGATAGACTCGATCATCACCTGGTGCAACAAAATAGCCTTTGTTGCATACGTGGTTTTAAAATCCCAAAGGATTTGCTTTAGATATTAAAGAAACTATTTATGAACCATTATGAAGGAATAAAAAAATTATTAGGTTAGAAAATCTATTCGGAAAACATAACATGATTGAAACCAAGAGACTCATATGTAAGGATATAATTATCATTTATAAGTTATTTCATCTAGGTTTATAATTTTTTCCTTTTCTATATTAATACATTCTCATTATGTTTTTTTAGTTAATGATGTGAAATAATTTAAAGCATTACAAAAAACAATTTTATGGAAAATTTAATTATTTCTATAATGATATTCCAAACTAAATGGGAACATAAGCTAGAAATATTTTGTGTCATTACAAATGAGATATCCTAAATTATGGTTATAAATTAGACCATATTTTAATTCCAAAAAAAATAACATATTATAAATATATATTATCATATATGTTTAAATGTCAAAGGTGATAAATAGAAAAAGATTCAATTTTTAAAATTTCAAAAATGTAAGAATAAGCACCATGGAAAATTATATAATAGAACTGGGACATGAATTATGTTTGGGATAATAAGCCACATATAAACTAATTTCCAAAGAAATATTAAGTATCTGAATAATAAAACATAGGTAAATAAGGTTCATCTTAAGGAACTACTATTAGTTCACTATCGTATAAGTGGGGAACTTGTTCATTATATATGTCAATACCCTAATTAAATGATTAATTCCTAAGGAAAATGTTATGAAAATCATTTAAGTGGAATTATTGAAGTGTTTAGGTGTTGAAACTCGAGAATCATGTTTTTGATGTATTTTTATCAATGGTATTTTTGTTATAAGAATCATAAAGACATTAAAGATTTTCTACAATATTTTTATTTAAGGATTTTTAAAAATATTTTTAATGGTTCTAATAACCTAAAACTGTGAATTAATAACAAGTTATTATTTTATGCCAAAAAATATGATTAAGGAAAATATAATCTTTCATATATAGTTAATGTTGAGGTAATTAAAGTCAATTAAAATTATTTAATTTTTCATAAAATAACGAGCTAGATGAGAAATCATAGATGTTAAAAAAGTGATTGGGTGAATAATTTTATTTTTGAAGATGTTCATCATATTATTGAGAATGTTATAAGATTAAAATTAATTATGAATATGATTATCATTTTTTCCAAAATTTTTGAAAAAGGATAACCAACAATTTGGGTGACAAACCATCACATTAGGTAAGGCCACATGGCTAAAACACACAACCAATGGGTGTTAATATTGAAATGCCTGCCACTAGAAAACATAATGTAAGGGTTATTATTATTTATTTAATTAAAATATTTGATAGATTAATATTATTTTGATTTTGGAAAACCTATTTTAGGATCAATTTTTTATTTTATTTTAATTTTAATGTGATTAATGGTATTTTAGAAAAATATTTATTGGGTTTATTTTTATGTAACTCATAGTAAAAACATGTGATAGAAATTGAATGATTATTTGAGAAGAACACAGTTAAATCCTTGAATTTTTAGGATATTTGAGATATAGAGTTGTTTTATTATAGAATTATTTAAGGTGTACATTGGATTTTAATATTAATATAAAGGTGCATTAATTTTTGTAATTACCTTACCTTGTTATAATAATTTCAAGTTTTGGTTAATGTTGAAATAAATTAGTAATATGTTTGAATATTTTATTTTATTATCTGATCCATTAAAAGATAATTTTAGTGATTGAGTAATAAAAAATAATTTTGAATACTCATCGTTTGAAGAAAAAAATGATATTTAAATAAAAATAATAAATGGATGATATTATACCTATAAAATAATTATATTTCCTTATGTTATTAATCTTAATAGTAAAAGGGTCCCTTAAATTTAGGACAATGATCTAAAAATAAAAATGTAATTCATTTTCAAAAAATCAATGGTTTATTATCTATTAAAAAGGTTTTAATATTATCTTATAAATATAAATTATTTTAAGATTTATGTCTTCATTTATCTCAAATGTTTTCCTTTTTATGAAACTATATTTTTATCTTTTTTAAGATGACCTTTATATTTTTCATTCTCTCTTTTTAGGAGGAAATTTTATTAACCCTATTTATAATGTGGGGTTTTCAAGAAAAAAGGAATTTTTCAATGTAAAAACTTTTATTATTGAGTTCAAATTAAAATTGTGACAATAAAATTTATTAAAGGGGGGTTTGGGAATGTAACACCCAGATATCTTAAGAGAATAAAATAGTATTTTATAGAGTATATGATATGTAAAAATGAGATTAATCAACCTTTGAAATATATTGATGTCATAGCCGAGATGTTAAATTTGAATATATGAATAGAATTAAACTATTTATATTATATATATTTAAAAAAATTCAAATATAGATATTTCCTAATAAATAGAAATTTATTTATAAATTCTTAATAAATAAAAATTCATCTTTTAATAATGATTTCTTAATCTAAAAAAATTATTTTCCTTCAAAAATAATTTTTATAGCTTTTTAATAAGAAATATTATAATTAATTAATCAAAAAAATTGGATTTTATTTTATAAAATCAATATATTTTTAAAATAACTAAATTGGTATTATCATATGGTCATTTAAATCATTTAATTAAATGAAAACATAGAAAATACATGAGCATTGAAAAATGATAGACTATGGAGGTCTAAAATAATGAAGCCCAAGGACATCCCATCTCAGAATATTATTCCCCTCAGGAGTCATATAGTTCATGCAAGGAAAGATTGAGACAAAAGTCACATGGAAGACAAAAGAGGATAGGTGGTCCGTAAACTTGTTACCCTCATCAATTGTATAGTGTGACTCCATATTGACACTAACAAATCTAATGCATCATCTGATATTATAAGAGATATAATAAGAGGTGGTACTCTTTCCTTTCATTATATTTCAAATAATAATATTCTCTTTCCAGTGCATCTAGATCAATGTTCCTTTTTTTCATAATTAAAGGCTAGTTAGAATTTATAGTGATTTTTTCAATAAAGAGTGATCGCTACAAAAATATTCTGAAAACACGGAGATTATTTATCCCTTAGGATCACGAATCATGCCACCTCCCCTCTTGGAACCCATACCACATGAGACATTTGAATTCATTTTGGGTCTAGAGGGATGGGGGCTCCAATGAACCTAGTATCCTTGGTTTTCTATGAGATAGATACTATTGTCTGATTTGACATCCTAGACCAGTCATAGGGTGGAAGAAACTTTCATGTTATTAAAAATCCAACCCTTGTTGATCAAGAGGTTTCTTATTCTGGTAATTTGATATTTCCCTCAGTAAAATATCCATTCATGATGAGCCATGTTCCTTGATTTCTATTTGCACCTACATCTTGAATCCATCCCCAAAGTGTGGGTTTTTTCCCAGGACTGGTGGCATCCACACCATAAAACCATGATTCAATAAATGGTGAGTCTGATATATTCAAGTAAGAAAGACTAGTGAAGTCACTAAACATGATCCAAACAGCACATGCCCATTCACTATTTAAAAATAGTTGGTCCAACCTATCACCCTAAATTTTTCTACCACATGGGAACCTAGAAACTAAAATAACTCCCATTATTTTTACATTTTAATTAGTGGGTATCACATGATTTTTTATTCTCCATGCTATAAAATTTTAATTTATAGGTATTTTTTTCGTCCATAGTTTCACACTCTATATGTCATCATTGTTTGAGGTGAACATCTCCCTTTATAAATCCTTCATAGATAAATTTATTGATGTTGATGTAGTGAAAAAAACTTATCTAAATCATTGGTTATATCTATAAGATAAGAATTCACCCAAATGTTTTTTTAGAAAATCATTGATTAATGTTGGGTGCATGATTGCATATCTAATGGAAATGTTCATAGTAGGGTAGCCTAGAAATCCACGTTTTCTTCCTTCCCATGTATGATTCCAAAATGATATATAGACTCTCCCCATAATCAATCTAGTATCGGATCTTAGAGCCAAAAAATGGAGGATAATCTTATCCCATAAAGTAGAGGAGTTCTCACCTTCCATTCTTGTATCCCTTCTGCATTTAATCTCCATAAACATGCCCTAGAGGGGTATTTCTTAAATATCATCCAAATCTAGTTTTATGTTCCTGAATTGAAAGGTATATAATATGCTCCTCACATTAATACCTCCCTCCTGTATTGGTTTGTACATCATTTCCCAGGAAGTCCAATGTCGCATTCCATCTGGGTGTGCATCCCAAATAAAGGAATCTATAACATAATAAATTTTTGGTGTCACATTTTTTATGACTATGATGGATTATAAATCATGGACTAGTATAGATGAGATTATATTTTCAACCAAATCTATCCTTCATACAAAAGAGAGAAATCAATTTTTCTAGTTAAACACATGTCATGTGATCCATCAAACTATATGATCAAAATTATGTATTCCAATCCTTCATGAGGATATAGGAGACCCCAGATAATTCATAGTAAGGGTCCCTCTATTCATGTTTTGTCTCATAGATATGATGTTAATCCTAATTTCTAAACACCTTATTGGGATGTGAAGTTTTCTCTTGACTCTTTTGATGATTTATCGACTCTAATAATAGTAGTCTCAAAGTAACTTATTAATTCCACAAACTGATAACTTTTTTGAATTCATGAATATGATTATATAGTCTTTGAACATAAGCTAAGAATTAAATTTATATCATTTCCTATAATGATAAGGAAGGATTTTACCCCTCGCAGTGCTTCTATTGATGAAGTTACTTAACAAATCTTGGGAGATGATGAAAATTCTTGATGATATAGGATATCATTATCTAATCCCATATATGGACTTAAAGAATCCCTAATTTTTTCATATTGAGTGAATAGATTTCCATGAGTAGCTAAAGAACCTAAAAATTAAGTTAGAGGCCCATGGAGAGATTCCCATACCTTCAAGCACATTGATGATAAATCTCCACTCAATTCTATCAATGTACTTATCCATGTCCATCTTTAGTTCTATATTGGAGCCCTGAACCTTGAGACGGAGATCACTTACCATTTACTAAGCCAAGGATATGGCCCATTGTATAGAAATAATTATCATGAATCCATGATATTCATCAAACATCAAACGGGGAAGGAATGTGGATAGCCTTATGTTTATGACACTTTCCAACTCCTTATATGGGAAATTATGCATTCTTACTAGATTATAATACTATATGGAAGAAGAGTACTTTTTTTAAGGATTGATGGAAATAGTGGTAGTGTCGACTATATGTGGGATAAAAACTCCCCGGAAGAACTATTGTATCGCTACCACCAAATCACGTATGATCTAGTTCCGTGATTCCCTATAAAAAGACCATATAAACCTACCAGGTTTAAATCACTCTCTAGATTAAGATTCAGTATCACCTTAAGAATTTCATTCTCATTAAGGGAAACTTCAAGGAATTAAATTTCCTTGTTGGACTCTATTTTTGGGATAAAATCCATGATCTCTTCATGGCCCATTACATGAACCTCAATAATATGTGGATTAAAAACTAAAAGGAGATCTTTGAAGTAAGACTCGACAATTCCCATAACCATGTTCCATTCATTTGTAAAGGTTCCATATTTCATCCTAATGTTGGATCTAACGGTACACTGGTTTTCACTGATAAATACATGAAAATAAGCCAAATTTTTATCACACTCAAAAATACATGTTATTCAAACATGTTCTAATACTAATAATTATTTCCTCAATATCATTTCCTCTAAATTATCCTTCTTTCTAGACATATCCCAAAATAGTTCATCATTAGAGTTGTTTTATAAACTAGATTCCAGTCTCTCAATTTTCCTCTTCACTATATCCATGTCATTATATTGTGGGGGGTTATCTTTTATCCACATATTGATGTTTCATTCGAGTCACCTTATTTTTTATTTAAACCTTATCCATCCACTTTATTACATGGGATTGTTCAACAATTCACTCACAGTCTGATGGTATCCCATGTTTCTGATCCATATATGTGAAAACATGTAGTTCTCATTCCTCTCATGCATGTGGGAAAAAATAAACTAAGATGAGGTAAGATCATATATAATATGTACCAGATGGTTTTCTATAGAATTAGGATTTTCTAATATTTCATGATTATTGGAAAGGCATCGATCAAGCTGACACTAGTTATAAATACCTACTCTATGGTTATTACACCACGTGTACCAATCTCTATCCTAACCCGTATCCATAAGGCTTTTATGATCCATGAACCATAGAAAATACATATTATCCATTAAAGTAAAGATACATATCCCTTTAATCTAATTTTAATCCATAATAATATTAAAATATCCTCCAAAATGCCATGGGGACTCCATCATATCAAATGATTTGAGCTCATTACACAGGGTTTCTCTTGTCTATGCATCATAGATTCTATAAAAAATAAAAATATGGATTTTTGATTGTCGATCATGACTATAGTGGTGACAAACTACCCGAAAACCTAAATCAGTTCCACTGAGATAATGGGGTTCCAATAAATTAATATATTCCAGTTTTGAGGGGTAGTGTGCATGAAAGCATTCATTCTTATACTTCATTCATACTCACTTATTTTGTAATAGATTTTCTTGGGATCCAAAACTACTAAAAGAGTGGCCCCATTATTATGTACCTCTCTGCTAGTAAAAACCATTCTTTATTAAGAACCTAGGGCTTAGGTATGTTAAATGAGTAAGGAGAACATTGGATTTGATGTCAGTTGGATTTGGTACTAAGTATCTTGACCCCATTGTTCTGGGAGGATGATTGTTGAAGATTTTTTTAGATTGAGATCTTTTTCATTCTAAAACATTCTATGTAGAATAAGGAACTACATGGGCTGTTGATACATCCTAGATGATAGTTTTCACCTCAGTAGTTTCAAAGGTCCATGATTTTGGTGACATGTCAAACTTGTCACCCCATAATGTAGAATATATTCTTGATGATGAGAGGAGAAGTGAAATATTCCTCATATGATTTTCCACCTTCATAGAATGAATATAAAATTAGTTTGTATGGTCTAAGAAATCCTAATAATGTGATAAAACATTGTTTTGGCTTTTAGGGAGGGATAATTCTTGCTAGAAAGACCTAGATCATTGAGAGAATAAAATATCATATGGAAACGTCTAGCAATATCCTTTCCCTTAGCCATTCATATATGGTCTCCCAGTTTGTAGAAAAACCCCACAGAGATGGTTAAGGAGACAAGTGCATTTCAAGACACCAGTTCTAATAAATTATCATCCTCTTCGAGTGATAAGATGGATTTGGGAGCCCTAGTCCATTAAATCCTTATACATCCTTGAGAGAAAGTTTCTAAAATGGCCACAACCGTAGGAGCCCGAACATTAATCTTCTTCCCAAGGAAGGTCAAGATAAAGCTTGATGGAGATAGGGAGAGATGAATTCTGGGTTTCAACCACCCACTCACCATGATGAATATTTCTAAAAACAAGAAAATAATGGCCTAGAAGGTTACAAAAGGAGTAGTATATAGGTGTTAAGGGGTAGACGAGGTATTGTCACCAGTCTAAAGACTCCAAAATGTGGATACAAAAATATTCCAAGAGAGGGAGGTGAATTTAAATTTCAACACTTATTAGAACTATTGATGATTCCTCAAGATATGTGGTGTTGTTATCTGCAAAAAGGAATCACAATATAGAGTAACTGATGTCTCTAGGATTGGTCCCATTCATGAATGGTAAGGGAATGCTCAGAAGGATAACCAATACCTCTACCCCAATTGGGTCCCTACCATGGTTGATCTCCATATCCCACTAAGTGAGATTGAACAACCAACAGCCCAGGTATCTAGGATACTTACACAAATCCTAAACTAAATCTTCCTCTGACTGTAGGACCACACTGAAGAATTTTTAATAAAAGGATAAGACCCAATCTGGGGCCTTTAGCCACCAAAAACCCAAAAATCCTTCGAAGTTCACGAGTAGTAACTTTTAAGCACCAAAAATCTCTAAAAGAATCCATATAAGTCACTTTAGAGGTTCTAAAAAGACAATAGAGGGAAAATCTATGGTCGAACATGGGCCTCCCCTCACCAAGACAGGAAGATCCAAGGGAACCTTTAGGAATAAAGTGGACAGAGATCCCTAAAGAGTGAATCAAAGATAATCCATGAGGGGACTCCATGAGGAAAAAACGTCCTGAAACTTAAATATACCAAAGTTTGATGATAATAGGATGTCATCTAATGAAGGGCTAGGATCGAAGACCGCCAGACATTATGTTGTCGCTGAGGAGAAGACATCTGTCGATGGAGAAACAATCGATATATTTTGAGAAAGTGGTAGTTTTTGAAGCTAATTATTGTGATAATAGTGATCAAATATTCATATCTGATAAATCCATTGTGTTTTATAATGGGGTGAAATTTTGGTATTTTTTTGAAATTTTTTATTTTTCAGGGAATAGTAAATGTTACCGATTTTTCAATTACAGACATTTCTTTTACTTAAATAATGTAATTTAAAAGAATAAATATATTTTTTATTTGTTTATAATGTAAAATATGAGTTATTTTATTTATAGTAATTTAATTAATTTCATTTTAATCATTGTATTTCATGATTTTTTTATGAGTTAATCTTTGTGCTGAAAACATGGTTTTTTTTAAAATTGTTTTTGAATATATAATGTTTATCCATTTTTATTAATTAAAACAACCACTAATAAAGAATTATAAAAATTAAATTATTCTATTCTATTCTATTTATATTAATTTAAATTCATATAATTATGATTTCTAGTAATATTACTAATATATTATAATCTATTTCTTGAAAATGTATTTCTTGAAAACTTGTTTTTGAATACATTTTATGGGATTAATTTTAATTTTTATCATACCACATCACGGTATTTAATTTTATAAAATAGATTCCATATTTTTATTAATAATAATTAATAATGGTAATATGTTAAACTAGATTATGGTCATAATTAATAGTAAAATATATAAAAAACGTTTTACTATAGTGAAAAACTAAAATGGTAAAAGTTAAAACCTTAGAGGTAAAAGAAATAACATGTTTAAAAAGAGTATCTTTTTTAATATCGGAGGTATAGATCAACCAACTAATCTATATAATCTATTTGTTTTAATTTTTTGGGAACATGGCTTGAGTGTGATTTCCCATTATTGAATAGTGTTTCTTATTTTCAAAAATGCCCCTCCTCCTTAATTTTTAATGGTCACACCCTAACCTCACTTATTCACACTCGTGAAGCCATTATTCTCAACAAAAATCATCCAAAATATTTTAAAAACATAATTATAAACATTTTATATCTTCATTTTTCCTTAAAATACCAACCATAGGGTCTTTAGTAATATATCCAAAAGAAATTCTCCTAAGATAAGGTAATCATCTTCACTAAGCTCCTTCTTTTTTACTTTTTCATTATGCAAATTCAATAATGTCTTAAAAATTCTAGAATAATAACACAAATATATCCAATATACTACATTTTTATTATTTTTATTGATAAATATTTATTTACATCAACTTCTATCAAATGGAAAACGAAACCATCATTCATATATATACAGGACTAACAACTCGTAAACCAATGTAATTAGTTTTAAGTAATCCACTCTCACAGCTATATATGAAGATTTATTTATGTTTTATATATTATATTATTGAAATATTAATAATTATATAAAATTTACATATCATATCCTTTTTTACCTTACAATCCATTGAAAAATGATAACATCATTCGTGCATACAGAGGATTACCGTATCTTGAAGCAATGTGATTTATTTTTTTATTACAATATCAGATGGATGATATATGTAAGTTTATAAAAGGAAATAATATTATTTTTATAATATAATGATAATTATTTAAAAATAAAACTTCAATTACATTATTTCTATCAGGATCGATGAAAAATTGAAATGTTACTCATGCATACGTACGATCTATAATATCTATGATTATAATGTAGTTCCCTGGTTAAAACCAAATTTTATGTGTAACATACCAAGTAAGTAATGAATAATAGATATTTTTATATATGTATATTAATGAATTAGATATTGTTTTAGAGGCTTAAAATGAAAATAAATCCAATCTTAAACATGGAATACACTAATATTCTTAAAAGATTGTTTTACTGCCTTATGATGGAAAACCCTTTTTAAATCTCTATTTTGACCATTTTTTAAACTATGTATGTCAAAATAAACTTATTATTTATGATTGGGACATCAATATTTACTTTGTGTGAATTGTTTGGTACTTTTCTGACAATGATCATTTTTTAATGAATACTGAAAAATACTGCATTTTACATCAAAACTGCTTTTTAATCTAATTTATTTATATGATTAGATTATCTTTTGAATTGGTTTGGAAGTTAAATTATAATATATTTTTATCATTTAATCCAATGTTGGTCATTGGAATCAAATTCACTTTGAAATTAGACTTAAACTGGTGTCAATCTTTTGATACTTATTGTTTTATAAAAACACGCTATTTGCTCTGACAGCGGGAATTAATAATTAAATTAATTAATGTGACTTATATGTTTTTAATTTTTTAAAATAGACTTCATTTTTGAATTCGGAATATCAAATATATCTTAGGGTGAATTTTTGGTAATTTTCTGAAAAACTACAATTTTTGATGAATAGTGAAACCATTAAGTGGTGCATATAAAAACTGATTTTCCATTTAAATGAAATTTTTCCATCATTGTGTTTTGAATTTTGCAAAATCCGACATACATGGTTTTCATTAGTATGTAAAATGTGGTTCAATGGGATGAAAATAATATTTTGGTGAATAGTAATTTTTTTCATTAATCGCGATTAGAGGTAATTCGTGTAATTTAAGGTAAAAATGATATTATAAAAATATGAAAACACCATGACACTTCTCCTACCCCTGTTTTATGAGTCATGGCCGACCAAGACAACCCATGGGTCGATTTAGGGGACCCTATAGAGCCTCTTGGGTGAGATAATGACTTTAATGCCTTTTTTTAAATAAAGGTGAAAATGACACTAACATAAATTGTTTTACTAAAACAATTTTTAGAAGGGGTTATACTAATAATAATTTTGTCTATAAATACTCTTTGGAAAGATAAAAAGATTTCCTACATCAGGATATTTTTGTTATACTTTTTAGACATTAAATAAATTAATTTAATTATGACATCATGATGATGCAACGATGACCTCATTAATGAACAGTTTAAATAAAATGAAACGATAATATAAAATCTAAGACCTAAACTTGTCCAAAAACTATTGGATGGGAATATTTCTAAGACTTATCATCTTATCTTCAAAATATATCAATGTGGGACCTTAGAAACTCGAAACACTTTTGAAAATAAAATAATAGTTTCATGGTTTCCAAAAGTGCCCCTCCTCTCCTCTTATAAAAGGCCCCCACCTCTACCTCATTTCACACACTCCTCAAGCCTTTGTCTCGGCCATCACCTGCCCATTTATTCTCTAAACATCCCTATCTTCATCCAAGAGGATTCCCTTTGGGCAGAATCCTTTCAAAGGAAGCCTTTAGGCTCAAATCAAAAGGAGTTACACTTTTAAAGGTAATTCATTCTCTCATGTTCATTTGTTTTATTTTGCTTCTCCAAACCCCTAAACTCTTTTTATTTACTTATTTTGTAACAAATCCAGTATCTTAAATATACTAGGATGTTGTTATAAGATTTATTTGAGCTACACTCTCACACAACTACATCAAATGGTTAAAGAACATACAGTTTCCGTGGATGGCGAAATTCTGCCTCCCGAAATGATGATTGTTCAATACTCATTTAACACCTTAAAAGGTGGCCATTATGATGTCACTATTTTTATATATGATATATAATATGTTTATTATTTCCTTAAGCTTCTGTATTTTTCATTTATGGCATACCATTATTGTTTCCATTATGGGTAAACACGATATCTTCATTTTAGGAAGTGCGGACTACCGCCCCCTAAAAGTGATTTGATTCGTTAATACCATATGTGGGATGTGTAAAGGATAAAGTTAATGATATTATATATGTTATTATACTGGAATTATAATATACTCTTATATGATTATGATTCTATTCCAGAAAATACGAAATGGAAATGGAAGTAGCGTTCATGCGTACGTACGGCTTACCATCTCCATGAACGGTGCATTTTATTTCTTACCTCTAAATGTGATGTAATATTATAAATACATGTATATTCTGAATATATATGATATATATGTTATTCGAATCATTAATATCATTCTGGATATAATGAACCTTTTACCAAATTAACAACATGTAAGTGTAAGAAGTCTATTTTTGACATAAGAACCAAATACTGACAAAATGAACATTATTAACTTAAATGATTACATGATGTTCATAACATGGTATAAAAGGAATAATGAACTTGAAAATGGTTCTTAAGCAAGTAGAGATTAACTCAAGTTTATTATTCAGGAGATTAAAGAATGGTCGAGTCAAGTCGGACCTGAGGTATGGGACTTCGTCTCAATCTCCTTTCATTGAGGCATATTTTGTTTTATACACAACCTTCTTTTATACGGTTTATAAACCCCTTTGACTTTTACGTTTATTCAAAAGGAATCTTTTTTATACGAAGCGTTTACTAAATGACAAAAGGGAATGTTTTTGTCATACGTATGCAGCGACAACGACTTCTCCACCGTCGTGACCGTTATTTGAGTTTCAGCTTCCTCTACAAGCCATACCTTATTTTTAAAAGAAAAATAAATACCATGTTTTACTTTTCTTTTATTTTGGTATTGAAATTTTTTTTCATAATGTTTTTATATCAATGTGTTGTATTGATATATTGTTATTGAAAGGTGGAAATGTTATGTTTCCTTTATGCATGTTTTATGTGATACGATTTTGTTGAGGTTCTTGGGCATTATTATGAAGACGGGTGGTTCCGTGATAGACTAAGGGCGGGTGAGCCCGATATAGCTCTCCAATGCATTGGGTAACATGAAGGAGTGAAACGTTAAGGTTTCTCCGAAGAGATTTTAGGGAATATACTGTGATGGGTATTCCAAACGTAACCAAGAGGGTTACTCCCTACGTAAGAATGTTATGAATGCCTCAAGTTACCTTTATGTCTTATGATTTCTATGATTTATTCATGATTTGATGAGGTATGTAAAAGTGCTTATGTTTTATGGGTAAAGTATGATCTCATCCTTATGTATATATGTACCCATGTTTCCTTTCCATATTTTTATATACCTTACTGAGCTTTTTATGCTCATCCCAAGTTTTTTTGAAATGTTTTTCACATGTCAAGGGAAAGGTACATGATATGATGATAGTGTCAAGGAAGTGTCATGAATGAATCCATGTTTTATTTTAAATATGTTTCCATTGATGGGAATGAAGAATACTATCTTTATGTAACCACTTTGTTTATATGTGGAATGTAATGAATGTTTTATGATCTAATTCTCTAAAACTCTAAACCCGAAAAGATCCTCAATGTGTAATCTTGTAATAACTCAAGATTAAGTTAGGTTTAAGGTTGGGGCCTTATAGTTGGTATCAGAGGTCAGTTTAGATAACTTTAGGAGTTATAATTCTATGAAATGATTATCCAAAAGTTTTTTTTATATGGTCAAATTGAAATGATATAGCATTTAAAGATTACCATGTTGCTTTATCTAAGACATGTTTGTTCAGAATGGTTTTCCGCAGAGGAAATAGGTAAGCAGTGCTAGGAAGGAATACATAAGGAAATAACCTTCCGAATCAGCATCCTAAGATGGTCAGAATTGGAACTGAACAGTTTGTTGCAGTAATGGCGCAGTTGACTCAAGCGATAAATGGTTGTGGTATCCATGCACGAGATCAGCCAGATCAACCGTAGAGGAACATGTTAGTGGTGGAACATTTCATGAGGCAACATCCCCCATCATTCAGAGGATCATCTGACCCTGTGTTAGCTGAAGGGTGGATTAAAGTACTGGAGAAGATTTTCGATGTCATGGGGTGTTCAGAAAATCAAAAGGTTAGTCTTACTATTTACTGTTTGGAGGGTGAGGCAGATCAGTGGTGGTCTATGGTTAAAAATATCAGGGACGCCGATGAGATTGATGCTCTCGACTGGGATGAATTCAAAGGTATGTTTCTTGAAAAGTATTTTCCTAAGGCTGTTCGACATAGGATGGAAAAACAATTCTTGGAATTGAGGCAAGAGGAAGACTCAGTGGCTGCCTATGAATAAAGGTTCACTTGATTGGCAAGGTATGCTCCAAATTTTATCCGAGACCTTGATAGTAAAATCAATCGTTTTTACTCAGGATTAAAGCCAAAATATCGAAGGGCATTAGCTTCTTGTGAGTTTAAAAGTTATGAAAAGATTGTTCGATGTGCTAAGAAGGTGGAAATGGATTTTTCCGATGATCAAGTTTTCTATAACAACCAACAGAAGAAGAGACCGAGGTGGCAGGAGAAAGGTAAGAATTCTTCAAAAAAGTCTGATGGTAAGAAAACTAAGTTTCCAGTTTGTGATAAATGTGGCAAAAGGCATGCTGGGGAATGTCTTCTGAAATCTAGAAAGTGCTACTGATGTGTTAAGATGGGACATAAGGCTCGGGATTGAACTGAAAAATATCAGGGTGATGGTAAGACCAAATTTGATTTATAGTTAGTGAAATGTTATAAGTGCAATGAGATGAGTCACTATGCAAACGAGTGTCCGAAAAAGATCTTGAGTTATGGGAAGCAGTTAGACTACAAATAGAAAGGGGTGGTGAAATCCTTTGCAACTACTTCAGTAGATGTCGGGCCATCAAATGAAGTTGTATCAGCTCCAGGGAGCTCAGTTTTTTTCAAAGATTGACTTGAGATCGGGGTACCATCAGCTGAAGGTAAAGGAGGCAGATGTTCCGAAGACCGTGTTTCGTATGAGATATGGCCATTATGAATTTGTAGTAATGCCTTTTGGGCTAACCAATGCACCTACTGTTTTCATGGACTTAATGAATAGAATTTTCCATGAGTTCTTGGATAAGTTTGTGGTGGTTTTCATTGATGATATTTGGGTGTTTTCTAAAAGTAAAGAGGAGCATGAAAGTCATTTAAGGGTTATCCTGCAAACCTTAAAAGAAAAGAAATTGCATGGGAAATTCAGCAAGTGTGAGTTTTGGTTGCAACAAATTTCTTTCCTTGGTCACATTGTTTCTAAAGATGGAATAACTATTGATCCTGCAAAAACAAAAGTTGTGGAAGAATGGCCAAGACCCACAAATGTAACTGAGATTCATAGCTTCCTTGGTTTGGCAAGCTATTACCGAAGGTTTGTTAGAAATTTTTCACGGTTATCTAGTCCAATGACTAAGAAATCTTTGGAAGGGTGTTATATTTATCTGGACAAAAGAATGTGATGCTTGTTTTCAGGAATTTAAAAGAAGATTGGTGAATGCTCCAGTTTTGGCACTACCTTCCAGGAATGGTGAGTTTGTTATATACAGTGATGCTTCATTGAAAGGGCTTGGTTGCGTCCTAATGCAGAATGATCAGGTAATTGCTTATGCTTTACGATATTTGAAAACTCATGAGGTAAATTACCCTACACATGATTTGGAATTAGCTGCTGTTGTTTTTGCTTTAAAAATTTGGAGTCATCATTTGTATGGAGTAAAGTGTGAAATATATACCGATCACAAAATATTAAAGTGTATATTCACTCAGAAAGAATTGAACATGAGACAAAGAAGATGGCTATGATTAATCAAGGATTATGATTGTACAATTCATTACCATCCAGGAAAAGCAAATAAAGTGGCTGATGCTTTAAGTCAAAAAAGTATTGCTTCATTAGCAATGTTGCGTTTGGAACGTGATCATTTGGTTAAGGATTTGATGAACTTTGGCATAGAAGTTGTGGGTGAAAGATATTCTTCTGTTTTGTTTCAGGTATCAGTGAGATCATCTCTATCAGATAGAATCAAGCAAGCACAGAAGCAAGACAGTGAGTTGCAGAAAAAGGTAGAGCTGGTTCAGAAAGGTAAGTTTCCTAAATTCAACATTGATAATGATTGCGTTTTGAGATTTGGGAAGAGATTGTGTGTGCCTTGTGATTCACTGTTGAAGAGAGAGATGTTATGTGAAGCTCATAGTTCTCCGTTTTCAGTTCATCCAGGAAGTACTAAGATGTATAGAGATCTGCAGGAGTATTACTGGTGGGATGGAATGAAAAGAGATATTGCTGATTTTACTATGAAGCGTTTAACATGTCAACAGGTTAAAACAGAGTAGCAGTTACCGAAAGGGATGCTTCAGCCTTTATCAGTGCCAGAGTGGAAATGGGAGAATATATCCATGGACATTGCTGTGGGATTACCGAAGACATCTCGAGGTAATAATGCAATATGGGTTATTGTTGATCGCTTGACCAAATCTGCTCATTTTCTTTCTATACGAGATACTTTTTCCATAGATCAACTTTCCCGTTTGTATCTTAAAGAGATAGTCAGGTTACATGGAGTTCCCTTCTCCATTGTATCTGATCGTGATCCCAGGATCACTTCTATCTTTTGGAAAGGCCTTCAGAAGTCGTTGGGTACTGAATTAAATTTTAGTACAGCTTTTCATCCTCAATCAGATGGGCATTCAGAACGAACAATTCAGACATTAGAGGATATGCTACGAGCTTGTTCTATGGATTATCAGGGAAGTTGGGACCAACATCTTTCTTTGGTTGAATTTTCATATAATAACAGTTTTCATTCTAGTATACAGATGGCACCATTTCAGGCATTATATGGGAAGCGGTGTCGAACTCCAGCTTTCTGGGATGAAGTGGGTGAAAGAAAGTTGATGGGACTAGAATTGGTAGAAGAGATGGCAGAAAAAGTTCAGCTGATTTAGAAGCACATGAGAACAGCTCAGAGCAGACAGAAGAGTTATGCGGATAACCGAAGGAAGGATCTATCTTTCGAGGTATGTGATCATGTTTTTCTCAAGGTTTCCCCTTGGAAAAGTGTGATGAGATTTGGTAAGAATGGAAAGCTGAGTCCAAGGTTTACTAGACCATATAAAATTCTGGAGAGAGTTGGATCAGTTGCATACCGGGTGGCTTTACCTCCGAGTTTATCTCAGGTACATAGTGTTTTTCACGTTTCGATGTTGAGAAAGTATATTCCAGATCCATCTCATGTTTTGAGTCCAGAGATAGTTAAACTGGAAGAGAACCTATCTTATGAGGAACAACCGGTCCAGATTCTTGACCACAGGGAGAAAGTGTTACGGAATAAGGTGATTAATCAGGTAAAGGTTTTGTGGAAAAACCACATGATGGAAGAGGCAACATGGGAATCTGAAAATGCAATGAGGGATAAGTACCCCCATTTATTTGATAAGTAAATAAATTGTGGGGACGCAATTTTTTAAGGGGGGAAGGATGTAACATCCCAAGTAAGTAATGAATAATTTATATTTTATATGTGTCTATTAATGAATTAGATAGTGTTTTAGAGGCTTAAAATGAAAATAAATCCAATCTTAAGCATAGAATACACTAACATTCTTAAAAGATTGTTTTACTGCCTTATGATGGAAAACCCTTTTTAAATCTATCTTTTGACAATTTTATAAACTATGTTTATCAAAATAAACATATTCTTTATTATTGGGACATCAAAATTTACTTTTTGTGAATTTTTGGTATTTTTCTGACAATGTTCATTTTTTAATGAATAGTGAAAAATACTGCATTTTACATCAAAACTGCTTTTTAATCTAATTTATTTATATGATTAGATTATATTTTGAATTGGTTTTGAATTTAAATTAGAATATATTTTTATCATTTAATCCATTGGTGGTCATTGGAATCAATTTCACTTTGAAATTAGACTTAAACTGGTGTCAATTTTTTGATACTTATTGTTTTATAAAAACACGCTATTTGCTCTGATAGCGGGAATTAATTATTAAATTAATTAATGTGACTTATATGTTTTGAATTTTGTAAAATATACTTCATTTTTGAATTCGGAATATCAAATATATCTTAGGGTTAATTTTTGGTAATTTTCTGAAAAACATCAATTTTTGATGAATAGTGAAACCACTAAGTGTTACTTATAAAAACTGATTTTTCGTTTAAATGAAATTTTGCCATCATTGTATTTTGAATTTTGAAAAAATCCGACATACATGGTTGTCATTAGTATGTAAAATGTGGTTCAATGGGATGAAAATAATTTTTTGGTGAATAGTAATTTTTTTTCATTAATCGCGATTAGAGGTCATTAGTGTAATTTAAAGTAAATATGATATTATAAAAATATGAAAACACCATTACACTTATCCTACCCCTATTGGATGAGTCATGGACGACCAAGAAAACCCATGGGTCGATTTAGGGGACCCTATGGAGCCTCTTGGGTGAGATAATGACTTTAATGCCTTTTTTAAATAAAGGTGAAAATGACACTAACATTAATTGTTTTACTAAAACAATTTTTAGAAGGGGTTATACTAATAATAATTTTGTCTATAAATACTCTTTGGAAAGATAAAAATATTTACTAAATCGGGATATTTTTGTTATAATTTTTAGACCTTAAATAAATTAATTTAATTATGACATCATGATGATGCAACGATGACCTCATTAATGAACAGTTTAAATAAAATGAAACGATAATATAAAATCTAAGACCTACACTAGTCCAAAAACTATTGTATGGGAATATTTCGAAGCCTTATAATTGTATCTTCGAAATATATCAATGTGGGACCTTAGAAAATCGAAACACTTTTGAAAATAAAATAATAGTTTCATGATTTCCAAAAGTGTCCCTCCTCTCCTCTTATAAAAGGCCCCCAACTCTACCTCATTTCACACACTCCTCAAGAATTTGGCTCGGCCATCGCCTGCCCATTTACTCTCTCCACATCCCTATCTTCATCCTAGTGGATTCCCTTTGGGCATAATCCTTTCAAAGGAAGCCTTTAGGCTCAAATCAAAAGGAGTTACACTTTTAAAGGTAATTCATTCTCTCATGTTCATTTGTTTTATTTTGCTTTTCCAAACCCCTAAACTCTTTTTATTACTTATTTTGTAACAAGACCAGTATCTTCAATATACTAGGATGTTTTTATAAGATTTATTCTAGCTAAAATCTCACATAACTACATCAAATGGTTAAAGAACATACGGTTTCCGTGGATGCCGAAATTCTGCCTCCTGAAACGATGATTGTTCAATACTCATTTAACACCTTAAAAGGTGGCCATTATGATGTCACTATTTTTATATATGATATATAATATGTTTATTATTTCCTTAAGCTTCTGTATTTTTCATTTATGGCATACCATTATTGTTTCCATTATGGGTAAACACGATATCTTCATTTTAGGAAGTGCGGACTACCACCCCCTGAAAGTGATTTGATTCGTTAATACCATATGTGGGATGTGTAAAGGATAAAGTTAATGATATAATATATGTTATTATACTGGAATTATAATATACTCTTATATCATTATGATTCCATTCCAGAAAATACGAAATAGAAATGGAAGTAGCGTTCATGCGTACGTACGGCTTACCATCTCCATGAACGGTGCATTTCATTTCTTACCTCTAAATGTGATTTAATATTATAAATACATGTATATGCTGAATATATATGATATACATGTTATAAAAATCATTAATATCATTCTGGATATAACAAACCTTTGACCAAATTGACAACATGTTAGTGTAAGAAGTCTATTTTTGACTTAAGAACCAAATACCGACAAAATGAACATTATTAACTTAAATGATTACATGATGTTCATAACATGGTATAAAAGGAATAATGAACTTGAAAAAGGTTCTTAAGCAAGTATATATTAACTCAAGTTTATTATTCCGGAGATTAAAGAACGGTCGAGTCAAGTCGGACCCGAGGTATGGGACTTCGTCTCAATCTCCTTTCATTGAGGCATATTTTGTTTTATACACAATCTTCTTTTATACGGTGTATAAACCCCTTTGACTTTTACGTTTATTCAAAAGGAATCTTTTTTATACGAAGCGTTTACTAAACGACAAAAGGGAATGTTTTTGTTGTACTTATGCGGCGACAATGACTTCTCCGCCGTCGTGACCGTTATTTGAGTTTCGGCTTCCTCTACAAGCCATACCTTCTTTTTCAAAGAAAAATTAATACCATGTTTTACTTTTATTTTATTTTGGTATTGAAAATTGTTTTCATAATGTTTTTATATCAATGTGTTTTATTGATATATTGTGATTGAAAGGTGGAAATGTTATGTTTCCTTTATGCATGTTTTATGTGATATGATTTTCTTGAGGTTCTTGGGAATTATTATGAAGACTGGTGGTTCCGTGATAGACTAAGGGCGGGTGAGCCCGATATAGCTCTCCAATGCATTGGGTAACGCGAAGGAGTGAAACGTTAAGGTTTCTCTGAAGAGATTTTAGGGAATATACTATGATGGGTATTCCAAATGTAACCAAGAGGGTTACTCCCTACGTAAGAATGTTATGAATGCCTCAAGTTACCTTTATGTCTTATGATTTCTATGATTTATTCATGATTTGATTAGGTATGTTAAAGTGATTATGTTTTAAGGGTAAATTATGATCTCATCCTTATGTATATATGTACCAATGTTTCCTTTCCATATTTTTATATCCCTTACTGAGCTTTTTATGCTCATCCCAAGTTTTTTTGAAATGTTTTTCACAGGTCAAGGGAAAGGTACATGATATGATGATAGTGTCAAGGAAGTGTCAAGAATGAATCCATGTTTTATTTTAAATATGTTTCCATTGATGGGAATGAAGAATACTATCTTTATGTAACCACTTTGTTTATATGTGGAATGTAATGAAAGTTTTATGATCTAACTCTCTAAAACTCTAAACCCGAAATGATCCTCAATGTGTAATCTTGTAATAACTCAAGATTAAGTAAGGTTTAAGGTTGGGGCCTTATATTATGTTTGGTTTTAAAATTATAATTTAGGTATTAAAAGATAATTATGTAATTATTATTATTAAGGTGATGATAGAAAAATTACCCCTTTTGCCATGGTCAATACACAGATGTAATTTGGTAAGTATGAACTAAGTGTCGTTAAAACACCTAATAAGAACATAACTGAACAAGTAATAAAAAATTTAGTCAAAATAAGTGTTTTGAATGGTTTTGGTATAAGGTATTAAACATATAAAATATTATTAATAAATAAATGATATAAGTTTTTATATGAAAGATAAAGGACATGAAGTACAATTCTAGACCCAAGGTAAGGGTTTTTGTCTAATAACCTCTTTCCTATATATGGAAGTTATTTTATACACAGAAGTTTATTAAATGGTTAATATTTTTAAATTTTAATATTTAAAATAATATATTGTTCTTATTCATGTCATTTCTTCTTCAACATCATATTATCTCTTTTTCAATTGGTTTTTTATTAAGACATTCCTTAAATTCCAAGGGATTTCTCATCCAAATTTTACATCCATGATACCCATTTCATATTCGAAAATTATTTATTTTTTGTGGTGTATATACTACTCATTTGATATGTGATATAATTAATATATTTGTATTCAAGTTATTTAATGATTCATTTTATTTTACTTAATTCATGGGGGTTATGATTCAATAGTTACCTAAGTGGTATGGTTTTATTTCCCCATATTATCATTATTCGGCATTGATTATGTTTATTTCTCTCCTAGAGTATTGTTTTTTTATATTTATATCTTAAACACAATATATTTTCTTATATTTTTTTATTCATGAACTTCTCATGTAATATTACCACTTTCCTCTCTTTGGTAATTAAAATTTTTATTATATTGTTTTTAACAAAAATGACTTTATTTCCCTTTTTAGTTGAAAATAATTTTTCTTCCATATCCATTTTTTAAAAATATTTTCCATAATGTTTATAGAATCCTCATAATGATTTACTAAATAAATCTTTATCCATATTTTACTTTTTACGAAATTGTTTGAATGGAATCTTCTTGTCATTTTTTTAATGATGTACTTTTTATCCTTTTTAAAACAATATGAAAAGAATATTTTTAAAATTATATAACACATAAAATATTACTTGTAGTCTTGACCACTCAATTATTTTAATATTTATTTATATTTTTTGATTAACCTTTTTTTTAAAAATCTAGAATATTTTTGAAATTTTTAGATTTTGAATAATTTATTTCAATGTGAAATGGTTATTTTCCACTATAAATATTCTATGAAATCATGTAAATAAATATTCATAAATGTAGACAAGATCTGATGCTATATATTACTTACCAACTCGGTATATATGCCTCTAAAATATATACCTTTCTAATACCCCATTAATTATATGGTTTAATACATCCCTTATTTTCATATCTCAAATGTCGTCATTATGAATTTCCTATGATAATGATATATGAAAAGATTATCCAACCCATTTTATTTATATGGGTAACTCTAATTTTTTGGACTTATCATGAACCTCCATTTTGTGGCACACATAGTCATGAAAATTATATGATTGGTGTTCCCATATATTTTCACAATGCATTGGGAAAATATTTAGTCTCATGAGGTTTCATATATGAGATTAGGGATTAAACCAAATCTATTATGAGACTTAGTTCACTATATGATATTTTCTTGGTAATTAGTCTTTAATCATGTTTATTTCATGTTATATGTATATACCACCATTAAAATAATTCCTTTATCATGTGAAAACATTTATTTTATGTCATGATTCCATGTGATTACTCATGTCCCTTCTCTTTCATGACATCATATTATACCTTTGACTCAAATGTTATATTTCCATGTAATTTGTATTCCCTTACTAGGTTTTTAAACTCACCCTTTTCTTTTTTGTACTTACCCAGTCTATCCCAAGTAGTATTAATAGATTAAAAGTATTTTGAAAATTAATATGAATAAAATAAATATGTTTTCTTTTATGCTCATATTTAAATATTATAATCCTAGACATCCTAGGACACTAGGCCTCATGATATTTGGGTTATAGTTAATAGATGTTTATGTTATAAATAGTGTAATAATATGTATAAAAGTACCAGTTCACAATATATGGTTTGGTGTTGGTTATTACCTAGTGATGTTTGGTTTGGTGTTTTATATTAATCAGTGACATATGGGATCATGTTGGATATTTTTTAGTGATGATAAAGAGGTAGTTTTTATGCGGGTCATGCATAGTATGAAGAAGGAACAAGATTTATGTTATTCTTATTTGTGAAACACTACTATCCAAGTTGTGTGGATAATATTGTGATGTGATGATGACTAATTATGGCTCTAGATTCTTTAACCTTGGGGACTTTGAAATATGTAGGTATGAATATTTACACACATCAGAGATAGGAGGATGTGTGATGGGATATGTATGTATGGGATAATTACATGAGACGATTGATACCAGGGCACTATAGTGCAAAACCAGTGGGGAAGGTTGTAATTGATTACTTGGCATGTTTGTGTACTCTTTGGTATTTTTTGTTCACTAGTGCATTATTATTCTCTTTCTGCATGTCCAAGAGTGACCATGTGTATTATCCATATGATTATAACTTTTATAATAACTCTAAATATATAAATACAATTTTAAAATTTGACGAGATGATTTTTGGGGACTGTTTTGGTCCTAAATCTCTTGGATATTGGAGTTTTTTTGGGTCACTAACCTAAAATTTGCTTTTTTTCACTTAGATATATTCATTGTGTTAGTTTGTTTCATTCATGTATTGTGTTTTGGTTTGGTTTACATTCTTATATTCTATATGATAAAGTATATTTATTATTATTCATTCTCTCTCTAGATCCTACATTTATTATTTTTGTAAATTCCTTCTACGTGTCACATTTTTATACACTTTTTTCTAGTGTCCAACCTGAGGCCTATAGAAGGTGAGACTCGACTGTCATTATCCCCCCAAAATTATTCTTATCCTAGTAGGGGTACCATTACAGGTAGGGGGACATGAAATAAAATCTTATAACTATTTTTCCAATGCTTATCAATCAATAAAACCATAACATATTTTGATGTATATTTTAGTAAATTGCCTATTTTAGATATAATTCATTCACTATTTCTATTTCTTACCACCCTTTAATACATTTAATATATAAAAACTGAATTAGGATAAATATTTATTTTATTTTATATTATAAATGTAAAATTACTTTGGGAATATATTTTAATATATGATGAATTATATGATATCTTCATTAAAAATTTGGATTAAATTAATTTTTAGAGAATTAAATAAGAACTTATTATGATGGATGTTTTTAACAAGTCACCAAGAATCTATTTTCATTATATTTTAAAAATAACCATATTAAATATGTTATTTAATAATTTTTATTGTAATTTTCATTAATAATTGGTAACTAATATAACTCGCTAAATATAGTATCATGTTTTCTAGTACCATATAATTAAAAATTTGGTGTTTCTACTATTTTATACAACAAGAATTATGAATATGGTCATGACTTTTTTTATAATTTTTAAATATATATCGACAAGTTTGAAGTTAAATTATTATAATTGAATTTTTAACTTATTATATATTTTTGGAATTCATATATTTTGGGTGATTTACTTTCATTGAAAATAATTTCAATTAAAAATATCTAAAATCTACTATCATTGTTTCTAAAATCGAATTTCAAATTTATTATAGTCATAAAATTTATTTTATTAAATATCTTATTAATTTTATATTTAATATTTTACTATATGTTTTTATATATTACTCTTATTTTAATAATGATAAAATTTCGGTTGTTTTATTTTCTATTTTTTGAGAAATACACTAAATAGAAATTATTTCTAAAGAGGATAAATTTTTTTGTATTTATATATAAAAAGTATATTTCTAATTACAAAAATGGGTAGAATACAATTTAGGATGATGATTGTTTTTCAAAAATAGGGATACATGTTTTTATAATTTTTATTTAAAAACCTCAATCAATTTTTAACAAATGGGTGGGTTTTTTATAGTTATGTTCAGTTTTGATAATTAATAATATAGGTTCCTAGCAAAGAGAAAATAATTTTTTCATTGAAATAAAATAATATTTTCAAAGAATCTAATTAACATCCACAAAAAAGAAATATTTCATTTTATATTTATTATAAACATATAATTAAATAGTAAATATACTTACAACACTGCATGAAACAAATTAATTCTTCATGTGATGCACAATATTAGAACAAATATATCTTACTATATAATTTTCATAAAATATATTTTATATAATTAAATAAATAAACTGGAGGAAGAAAATAGGAATTAGATTATTGTTATGTAAAAATCCCTTCTAAACAATGATGGAAGTATCAAGAAATTAAATGTTTGATTTTGAAATAATACTCAAATAGATGTTTGAAAATAAAGAATTGAAACCCAAAATCTGATAAACATAAACTCATATCAATAAAAAAATTGAATCTCTTCTGCAAACATAAAATTAAAACTTGACATCAACCCTTCATAGATTAAATCTGTTCATTAAGATATATAATCTCCTTATAATTTATTATGTAGGGAAAAGAGGATAAACCCATTTCTTTTGCATAAATAAGATTTCTTATAAATAAATTTTTGAAATTAAATAATATTCCCTCACTTGAGTAGCATACTATGTCAATACCATCCAAATATTGGGATGTGGACTAAAATTGGGGTTTTCCAATCTCATTTTCACACCAAAAATGAGGCATTTTATAACCACAAAACTATTGTGTAAATAGAGTTGCGTAGGACTCAGATTACTGAGCTAGATGAGATTTGAGATGAGGACAATGAAAATAATATTCCATTAACATGTACTATAATTGATTCATATAAATAATACTACTCAAAAAAATATATAATTGATATAAATTGACTACTACTGGAACATCCATAGAAATCTTGTACTAACATTGATAGGAAACAACGGACATATTCGATATAATAATTAGAATAAAATGAAAATTTTAAAATAAAAACACATTGTAGATAAAAATTACATCAAGAGAAACATATACATGAGTTAATAAGAAGGAGATAGGGGGAAAACCTACCAAAATAAGAAATCTAAACCTGATGAAACCAAAGACCTCAAATATGGAAAATCGAATACCTATACGAAAAAAACCTACATCGCACTAGGTTGGAGATGAAGAACAGGTTCTCAGCCTACCGTAGTCAAACCCTAACCAATTTCATACCTCATCAGACATTGGTGACCCTGAAACCCTAACTATGACGTCGCTTGGACCAAGATGATGCATAGGTCTGACACTTGATCCACTCTCAATGGTGACTAGAGCTCGAAGCTTCCTTGGTCGGGACTCCTAGGTTAGCTCGACTCAAATCTCGATGACCGCCCCTCTCTGCTCCTCTTAGAACCTGACAAACCTGACTCCCTGGTAAACACCTTATGCAAACCCTACAGATCCTCTCCCACTTTTGCGCAACTCACAGGCGCACACATCCCCTTTCTACTTCTTTTTTTCTTTTTCATTATTCATTTTTTTTATTTTGTTCTTTATTTTTTTTTGCCAATTTTTTCCTAAAGTTGTGTTTTTTTTATATTTTATCACACGATTTCTCAACATTTAACATTTTATGGTTATTTTTTTTTTAAATATATTATTATATTTCATTTCATATTTTTTTATACATTGTATATGAAAATCATTTTTTAGAAACCATGCAGAATTTTTTTATTTATAAAATATCTATATATGTTTATAAAAAAAAATTTCAACACACATATATAAACTGCGTTATAATATATATATATATATAACAACATTAATTATATTTATTTTAAAAAATTCATAATTTATAAATTTTCAAAATTTTATAAGACAAAATATAATCTATTTTTATGACATTCATATATGAATAATTTAAATAATTTATAGTTATGTTATATAATCATAACTGTATTCTAATAAATTTATTTAAAACAAATAAGTATAGTTTCATATATACCATATTTTTAGAAATCAAACTATATTGATTATATTCAACGTGAAGTAGTAATTATTTCATAGTTAGTATAATTGAAATATATATATATAAATATATATATATTGAAATTTATTTATTACCCTTTTGATAAAAATAATTTTTCTATTCAAATTAATTTTAATAAAACAATAAATTTGTTTATAATAAATTATTCCTTAAAACAATTTAATTATATAAAATTAATTTTTAAAATAATAGTACTCATGATCATTTTAATTATTACTATTTATGGAAATTGAATAGAAATATTATTAATTTTTTTATTATAACTAAACCCTATTAATAAAAAATATTTTTAATAAACTTTTGTTTAGACTTTTCATGGTTGTTACAATTGAAAATATTAATTGACGATCATAAGTATGAATTTGATTATAATATTTGTAGGATAACATATTTATTATGAAATAATATAACATTTGATATTTACATAGAATAAAACATGAATCATAAAACATAAAATATTAGAATAATGTGTTTGGAACAAACATGAGTCATAATTCAATAATCATACATCATGCTAACATAACATAAAAATTATAAATTTGAATTAAAATTAGCATATATGCCATATATAAAGGCTCTATGCCAAATAATTCATCAAATATTAGGTTTGGGATAAACATTCATGTACTTTCTTATGCATGGCCAAAATGCCCTTGTATCATTATGGGTTTCGAACCCCCACCCCATGAACTCTTTTGATCTCATGAGATGTAAAACATTAAATAATTCATTAGATGACCATAACAGACCCACTTTTCGAAACAATTAAACAATTTATATATATATATATAATATTATAACATTAATTTATTCATCATTCCATCAAAATTTAATTAAACTAAATAAAAGAAGTGTTTTTATAAATATTTTATTAAAATATCACTTAATTAATCTAGATAAAGAAGAGGGGAGGTATAATTTCAACATATCCCCAATGAATCATTATGTGCGTTAAAATATTTTTTTATATATGAAAAAAAATTGTAATAGAATATGAATTACACATTGAAAACAAGTAAAAATCTTATTCCATTGTAAAAAAACAACTAAAAAAATCCTAGAATATTTTGATTATTACTTTATTTGGAAATATATAGATATATGTAATGGAATATTCATGATATATAATGGTTAGGGATTAGTTAAAAGGTGGTTAGACTACAAACATAAAAAAATGTCATTTTAAAACTAATATAAATAATGTCAAAATTGACTTATAAAGACAAAACTAACAAATCATTTTAAAACATTTTTAAAAATATATTTATAGTTGACAATGAAATTAAAAAAATAAATATTTTATAGACTAAAATTTATGAAACACTATAAATAACATGGATATGGAAGTAAAGTACTTAAGATATAAAACAGGAGATAAGGTCAGGTTCTCTTGTAAGATTTCTTTTCAGTCTCTTTTTATAGTAATGGGAAAGACACAATAAGAATTCATGTAATCCCCAAGAATAAATAATTTATATGAAAAATGATAATGGTGAAGAGAGATAAATTGAGAGATATTATAAAATTTTCCAATGGCATTTCAAAAATTAAAAATCACAATTATACATAAGATTACAACATAAACCCTTATAGCTTAAGTAACTTTTAAATAAAAAGACTTTCAATGAAATAATGTGAAAGGGGAAACTAAATAAATTATTTAATAATAAATAATTATATAGTATTAAAAATATAAAGTATAACCATAATGTAAATTTTTATATGTTCAAGGTTTGAAATATGTCCCAAAGAAGTAAATTTGAGATGAAAATCTTTTAACTCTATCTTCTTGTGTAGTTTAAAATACTCTTACCTCCTATATAATAAATTTAAAATTATTATAATTCTATATCATAAAATTATTTACATTTATAAAACTATAAAACATTCACTTATAATTTATTATTTCTTTGTTATTAATATTTTTTTATTAATATCTATATTCTAGTGTAAACAAATTCATTTTCCAAGCCAGGTTTGGTTTGAAAATGCCTTTCCTTGAATAGTAATCATGGTTCTAAAATAATAATCATGTCATAAATATACTATTTAGTTATTTAGTAAACATTTATATCCTTTAATTTAAGTTATTAATGAAAAATGGGATACATCATTCATGAATGTTTTTTCCTACATATACACGGGTGTGACATTTCCCGTTCACAAAAAATGTGAGGGAACAACATTTTAAAAAAATAATTCCATAATAATGTTTATTTCATGAATATAATTTATATTCAATAAATACATCTATATAGTCATCTATTAAATTTTATGCTGAAAAATAAATTACTTCATATAGGTGGATTCCCTCACTTTACTGTAAGTGATTTTTCATTTTTCATTTGATGTAAAGGGGTTTGAAAATGGTTGATCAATCAAAAAAAAAAGCATTTGATTATTATAGTTATACAGAGTACACAATTTTTATGTGGTTATAAATGATTTGTATGTGGTGGAAGATTAGTAAAATATTAATAAATTTGGTTAATATGAATATATTTTCCTTGGTTATACAATTTTGGATCTATACTAAAGACTTTTTAGGATGTTATTAAATTTATACTTGAACCTCGAGGAATTAGGTGGAGGGTCAGTATATGATTGTGGTAGATATTTATTGAGGTAATGGTATTAATTTATGTTATTAATTGAGTATAGCTGTAACATCAAAGTTAATTTTAAGATGAATAATTTTCTTGTCTAATTAATATTCATTAGTTATATTATATATATATATATATATATATTCATTATAAGAGTATTAGGTAAATGTTAAATCAAAATGATAATGGATTATTTCTTATGAATTTGTGTTTTCATGCATAATATGCTTTAATTTTAAAAATATATTTTAAAATTATATAATTTTAATTAAACAGGAAGAACATCATTTTTTAAATCATCAGGTAAAAAAATATTTTCATGAATTTATAATAATTTTCTAAAAAAGTTAAACTTTTCAATGAATACTCAAAATATAGTTTTTTTATTGAAAGACGTCTTTTAATTTCAAGATTTTAAAATGTTCAATTTTTTATCAATAAATTTCAATAAAAAATTATTTCAATTAAATTATTAATTATCCAATTATTTTACATGGAATTAATTTTATAATTGAATTTATTATATAAACTTTTTTATAAATAACAAGTTATTTTTTTGAAAAATAGTTTTACATCGAGTTTTTTGAGTTTTTTTTAAACTTAATTCTCCTAATTGTGTCAACTGAATTTATTAAAATTGATTCCTTATTTTTAAACCTCATAACTGATATTTATTAATAAGTTCAACTTAATTGTTTTTATAATTAATAGTAAAAATAGTAAAACTCGGTTACCATGTATATGGTTAAAACAAGTTTATCATGGGTTAAACATAAGTGATAATCGTAAAATTTCCTATAAAATTTTATGAATTCTATTTGATGGCCATAATTTGTCCATAAATCCAAAAATATTCATAAATGGACCCTTTTTTAGATATTTGGTCTAGTAAGACATTAATATATTTTATTTTATTTTGAAATTCCAAGCATGACCCCTCTCCTATATATAAAAGGACACCACAACCCCTCTAATATATGCACTTAAATATAATTTTTTCATATAAAACCTACCCAAATACATTTCTTACATCACTCCCCACGTTCTATAGTGCTCATATATGATTAAATACTATCCTAGGAAGGAACTAAGAAAAAACCTAAAGAGTTTTTTTGAAGAAGAGATATAGTTCTTAAACGAGCGCTTTCATTTTATTTTTTTATTCTACGATCATTAAATATTTTTCAAACATGATGAAATAATAAAACCATTGTATTCCATATACTATAATATTTTTATGTTAAATTAATAATTTATTTCCTTCTCTATCTTTCATCAAATGGAAAATGAAACTATCGTTCGTGTGTATGGTAAGTTGTTACCTCAAAAACTAATGTAAATATATTCCCATAATTTCCTCTCATAGACATCTATAATGATGTTTTTAGTGTTTATATGTTATATTAATGATATATTTATCTTTATATTCATTTAATATATCATATTATTTATTACCATTCCAACCACTTTAAAAATGATGATTTCATTCATGCATATGTGTGGATTACCACCTCCACAAAGTGATGTTATTCATTTTTCATGAACACATCATATGGATATTATATATAACATTATTTAATTAAATAATATAAAATTTATTATATAATCATTTTTATATAAAGAAAAAAATTATATTTACCTTATTCCCCCTGACACTCTTGTAAAAATGAGAATATTACTCTTGTTTATGCACAACCTTCCATCTCCATGATTGTATTGGCTCTCATTTTTATAACCTTATTTCACAATTAGTTTTAAAATTAAAATTAATGTATAAAAATTATATTTAATTCTTTATTATTATTCTATATATGATGTAATAATGAATTTTTGGACCATATAAATCTTACCTAAGTGTTTTTTCCCATTTGATCTGAATATCATCAAAACTTCTAATGTGAACTTAATTGATTGCTTAATTTTATATATCTTGGTAATAAATATTAAAAAGGAATGTATATTTCAGAAAAAAAAAATTAATAATGTAAATAATTTATATAAATTCATTATCCATGATATAAAATTAAGTATTCAATGAGTTAGAATCATGATATAAGAAACTTTAAATTAATTCCTAATTATAAATGTTTTTAAGATTTATTTTATATATCTTACAATTCTATGATAATATTCTTATATTTATTTTATGGGTGTATTTAAATTGAAAAAAATTAATTATAAAAGGAAAAATTCTGTCAAATTTGAATTTATATCAAAATTTTTCAAGTAGAATATTTTTATATATTTTATATTGTATTTTTTGATGAGAAGGAACCAAAGGAATGTTCTATTTTAATGTATATGACATCAATGATTCTTAATACAAAAATAAATATTATTTTATGTTTCATTAAATTGAAATAATTCATGTTTTATGTAAATATAAACCCACTATCCATTTGATTAGGGTGGTTACAAAAAAAGTTTTAAAATAGAATAGATATTTCAATATTATGAATTGTTTTCTTCTGTGTACAAAGAATATTAATATGATTATGATAATGAAAATGAAATATTTCATATGTTATTATTATATTATGGTTTATAGGAATTCTTTGTGATGAATGTTGATCCTAATAAAGATTATGATGATGGATGATCCTGATATAGCTCATGATGAAGGGTGATCCCAATATAACTCTTCAATGAATTGAGTACCTGGATAGAGTAAACAAGTCAGGTTCCTACTAAGGGATTATTGGAATATACCAGGACAGTTCTTATTTTTTTAAGAGTGATTGTAGTAGTGATATGAAAATTATGTCTCATTCTATATACAAGATTTATCGATGATTTCTATGAGTTTTCACAGAAATATTATGATTTCATAAGGTATGTTAAGGAGCATATGTTTGACATAAATTTAATTCTACTCTTAATGGTAAAATTTATAACATTTCATGAGTTTTTAGGATTAAAAAAATTATAAGTTTAGTTTTCCATAAGTATTTCTTATTAAATTTTTTATAAAAATATTTGGCAAATAATTCTATTTATTTGGAAAGAAAACTATTATTTTGATCCCAAGGTTTATTTTATAAAATTAATATTTTTATGAGTATTCCAAGACTCACAGGTTGGGTTATTACTTTTTATATGTCCATTTCTCAATTTAGTTCATCATACCATGTTTTCAAGTTTTTTCCATATGTTTTAATGATTTTTGAGGATAAATATTATGGTAAGGTGAAAATTGTAGATACATTTCTTAGAAATAAAACTTTTTTATTTTAAAGGTTTTTTGATGTCTACAAATGGATAAAAAGTGGTAGTTTACACATTATGAAGTAATATTTATTTACTTAAGGGTATTGAAAAAATTCATTAAATATGTGTACATGAAAGAACCGCTAGAATAGAAGGAAATTAAATCTTATCTAAACAATCAATTTTATAGAATTCTTAATACCAATTCCTTAAAGTTTGAATCCATGTAATGGTTTAGATAAATTTAGTGGTTCGGATAATGTATATAATACCTTTAAGATATTCTAATTTGTGGCTATCATGATATATATTTTGAATATTACAATGTGGATTTACCCAAACTATCTCTTTTTAGAATGGTTTTCCAAAGAGGAAACATGGAAGCTGAAGAAATAATCCATCAAGAGTATATAAACCTTCCAAATAAAAAACCTTGAATATTTGGAATTATAAATTATTATTTTTCTACTATGATGGATTAGTTGACATAAGATTTAAATAGTGGTGGTTTCCATACTAGATAAAAACTATATCTACTGATGAATAACATGTCGATAGTGGATTATTTTAGGACAAGAACCTCTAGAATTATCTAGATCTATGACTTAGGGATAGTTGAGGATTGGATTAATGAATAGGAAAACATAATCAATGTCTTGATTTTTTAGATCAAAAAAATGTAACTTATTATGTTTACCATTTTTAATTTCAATCCCATAGATAGTGGTTAATTTTTATGAATACTAGATAAAAATAAGAGATTGAATCCAAGGAATGAGATATATTTAAGTATATTTTTCTTTGAGATATATTTTCCTAATGTTTCTTCACATAGTATGGAAAAAAAAACTCATGTAATTGAGGTAGAAGAAGGAATATTCAACTTCCATGTATGAAAAAAACATCACCATATTTGAATGGTACACACAAAATCATAATTAGGTTGAGGATAATAAAATAAATATATGTTACTCAAGATTATAGTTATGATACAAAAAAACATTGGCCTCTCAAAATTTTCAATTTTATGAGAAACTTATTCACTATTATAATAAGGTATAAATGAATTTTTATGGAAACCATTTATTCCATGAAAACATGTAGAATAAATAAATCTATATGGGTCAAAAAATGGGGATAATACATTGAACAAATATAAAGGTAAGAAAATAAACTTTTAATTTTTATTATAGGTGTGGTAGAAAGAACCCTGGGGAATGTATCGTGAAATATTGGAAGTTTATCCAATATGGTACGTCTGGGTAAATAGATTTTGATTTCAAATAAAATTTCTTGGTAGTGTTTTTACCAATTATAATAATCAGGGATTAAGGTTATTTAAATGTGATGGTATTGGTCATTATGTGGTTTCATGTCCAAATAAGGACGTGAATGATGGGAACTAACAAGGATTTAAGAAAACGGTTGTGGTAAAATCAATTGTAACTACATTAGTAGATGTTTGGAAATAAAATGAGTTGGTTAAATGAACATTACTTGTTTATTCATATTATGATAGTGTATTGTATGATTTTGGGTCTACAAATTCTTTCATTTTTTGTGATTTTATGGTAAAATGAATATTTCACCTCAAGAAATGAATTCAAAAGATTTTTTAAAAACACAAAGTGTAAATATTACAGTAAAATGAATTTAATAAATATCTCCCTATTATCATCATTGGAAGATTTTTACCCATAATATTTTCTTATTTACAATTGTATTATTTGATGTTATTTTAGGTATGGATTGGTATTCAGTTTTTTATACTCTGATAGATTACTAAAATAAAGAAGATAATTTCAGAAATTATTTTTTGTTTGAAAATAAGAATCATTTTATACCATTTATAACATATCAATATACTGAGAAACTATTAATATATTGAAATGATTGTTACCTTTATCATGTTGTTGAAAATAAGGAAACTATTCATATGAATAATATCCTCAAAGTAATAGAATATTTGGATATTTATCCTAAGCATTTAATAGGAATTAAACATGATCAAGATATTGAATTTACTATTTAATTAGTTCCTGATGAAATTCCAATTTCAAGACCACCTTAGTGAATGGATCAAGTAGAAACTATTAAATTCAAAAAGTAGTTTCAAGAGTTTTATAAACAAGTTCTCATTATTCCTAGAACTTCACCACGAGGTTCTGCTATTTTATTTGTTAAAAAATGATGGTTTCATAAGTATTTTTATTAATTATTGGGAATTGAATAAGATTACTATTCTTAATAATTATTTGCTTCCTTATATTTATGAGTTTCTTGATTATATTTAGGTATATCACTATTTTTTTAAGGTCGATCTCAATTCAAGTTACCATCATATTAAGGTTATGTAGGAGGTAATATATAATAAATCATTACATACTAGGTATAGTTATTATGATTTTTTGGTTATTCCATTTTAGTTGAAATATTATATAGTTGTTTTAACAGATCTTATGAATAGAGTTTTCCATGAATATTTAGATAGGATTTTTGTATTTATTGAGGATATTTTTGTTTATTATAAAATTTATGAGGATCATAAAAACTTTTAAGGATTATTTTGTAATTCCTAAAATAAAATAATTTATATGTAAATATTAGTAAATGTTATTTTTTCTTTTTAGTGATTTCATTCATTCAAAAAGTTGTAAATAAATATGGTTTAATTATTAATACACCTAAAAATAAATTTGTTGATGAATGGAAAATACCTATAAATGTGACTTAAGTTCATAGTAGTATTTTATTTTTAGGAAATTACTAGATGTTTTTTGAAAAAAAATATCATGGTTATATATTCCACTAACAAATTTAACAAGAAAACAAGTTATGATCACCTAGATAAAGAATGTGATAAATGTTTCCTAGAATTGAAAAGAAGATTAGTCAATACTCTTATATTTTCCCTAGAATCAATAAATGTGTAATATTTTAAATAAAATGATTCTTTATTGAAAGGGATGGGTTTTTTATTTAAAAATAATCATGTAATTTAATATTCTTCATGTTAGTAAAACCCACTTTGAAAAAATCATCCTACATGTGACCTTAAACTTGTGAATTTATTGTTTTCATTGAAAAGTTATGGAAAACATTTATTGTTATTAAAGTGTGGAATATATACTGATTATAAAAGCATGAATTATATATTCACTCACAAACAGTAGAACGTGATATATGGGAGATGGATATAATTGATAAACGATTACGACAAAAAAATCATTAACATTCGGGTAAAGAAAATAGAGTAGCTGATTCTTTGAGTTGGAAAGATAATGTTATATTAACTATGATTCATCATGAGAATTATCCTTTGCTTAATGATTTTATGAATGTTTTTTTGGAAATTTAACATGCCAAAAATCTATTTATTTTGTTTTAGGTTTCAGCATAACAAAATTTGTTGTACTTGACTAAGAAATCTTAGAAGGAAGATAGTGTTTTACAGGAAATGGAAGAATTGATTAAGGTATGTTTCTTGATTTAAATATTTTAAAATTAATTATTTGAAGATTTAAAAAAATCATATGTGTTTTATGTGACACCCATTTGAAAAAATAACTATTTAATAAGGGTAATAACACTCCATTTTTCTTCATCCTTACAGTACAAAAATGTATATAGAACTTTGGGAACATTTCTTTTGGTAAGGAATGAAGAATGGTATTATTAAATTTTCTAAGACATGATTGACTTATCAATAGGATAAACTTGAAATATAATTAATTTTGGTGATAGTTAATACTTTTCTTATGGTATAATGGAATTGGTAGAATATATCAATAAATTACATGATTATATTTCAAAAAACCTCTTGAGGTAATAATGTGATATGGGTTATTTTTGATCAACTAACTAAATATGATCATTTTATTATCATTCTTGATAATATGTATTTAGATAAAATTTCTTAAAAATATTATAAATAGATAATTATATTACATGGAGTCCCACCATTAACTATCTTGGACCATGATTATTGGATTAACTCAATTTTCAGAAAATTATATAGAAGTCACTACAAACTGAATTAAATTTAAGTTTAAACATTCATCCACAATCTAATGGATAGTCAGAGATAAAAATTATGACTTTATAAGATATTATCCAAGAATTTTTAATGTATTATTATGGAAATTTGGAATCAAATTCTAACTTTGGTTGATATTTCTAATCATAATATTTTTATTTCCAACATAAAGATGATAACTTTTAAGGAATTATTTGGAAAGTACTATCGAACTAAAAAAATTTGGGTTCATGTTTTGGAAATAATGTTGATTGGACTTGAATTGGTAGAAGAAATGGTTGAAATGGTTAATGTAAATCAACACCATATGTGGATGGCTTGGATTAGTTAGAAAATTTTTATAGATAACAGTATGAAAGATCTTTTTTTAGGTGGGGGTCATATATTTCTCAAAGTATCTTCATGGAAAAGTGTTATGTTTTTGGTAAAAAGTCAAAGTTAATTCTATTGTTAATTAGACGACAGGAAATCCTATATAAATTTGGATATGTTTCTAATTTATTTCCCTTTACTCAAATTTTATCTATGTTATATTAAATATTTCATGTTTCATTGTTAGAAAAATATTTTGTAGATGCATCTCATGTTTTCAGCCATGAATTATTTTAGTTTTTAAGAAATCCATTTTTATGAGGAACAACTAGTAAAAATTATTAAACATATAAATATATTGTTATATAATAATTTGATTTAACTTGATATGATTTTATATAAAAATTATAAGTTTGACCAAGTAGTATAAGAATCATAAAATAATATTAAGGAGATGTATCTCCACTTGTTCAATTAATGAATAATATTTTGAGAAAATAGTTTAAAAAAAGAAGAATAATGTAAAGACCCATGTATTGTTAATAAGAATAATATAAACATATTATTTATATTCATTTTATATATTTTATATATTTATATTCATAATAATAATATAAGGTAATTTTTTTATCAAAATAAAGAGGCTTCATTTCAAAACAAGTTGTGTATTAATATACTATATGGTTTTATTTAAAGGATTTATCTCCATGTTATAGAATTTTATTTTGAAAAAATAAACTTCATATTTTAATTAATCTTATAAGAAATATATAGGGAATATGTTTTATGAATTTTATGAAAATTTTTATTTTATAAAGAATGGTGAAAAATAATATTTTTTATTGAAAATTATGTTTTTGTTTCAAGAATTTACAAAAGTAAATTTATTTTTTAAAAACTTTCAAGGAAATTTTAGTTTATTTATATAATTAATAATATAAATATTATATTTTTAAATAATTTGGTAAATTCATTTTTTATGTAAACATCATTATACATAAAATGACATTTTTTCAAAAAAAACACTATTTAATTGTGTTTTTTATGTTTAAATATAAATTAAATTCGGTAAAAAATATGAATTAAATATGATAAAATGTATTAAATATTTTGAATCAAAATAATTAATTTTTTTGTATAATTTCAACTCAATTTTTCATTAAAATGAATTGTGAAAATAGAAGAAAAAAAATAGGTTACAGCAGAAAAAGTTAAAACTGGTTTATTAGGGGTTAAACTTAATTAATAATTGATATAATTACCTATAAACTTGTATAAATTATATTTAATGTACATATTTTTATCATATATCATATAATATTATGAAATAGTCTATTTTGGATCCATTCGGATTGAGTAAGATGTTAATAAATTGTAACATTTTTAAACATTCCAAGTGTGTCCTCTACCCCACTTATAATAACACCCCCTCTCCTCTCATATTCACACATCAAGAGCATTTTGGTTTGACCAATACATTTATAAATACCTTAATTATTTCACCCCATATATTCTATATTAACTGGTGTGATAATAAAATCAACTTAGAAAGTAATTATCTACAAACCTAAATAGGTTATCTAAAGAATATGTATCGTACATAACTAACTATTTTCATTTTAGTTCTTCTTCTATCTACTTCAAATAATATCAAAACATGAAAATATATAAACCCCAATTTATAAAAATATATTTATACATATATAAATATATACATGTAATGTAATAACATATATATATTTCTCTCTCTTCCCTAAAATGGGAAGTAAAATAATTATTCATGTGTACGGTGGACTACCTCCTCGCGAACCAATGTATTTCATTTTCCACCATTTCCTCTCAGGTCAGTTTATAATTGGGAATAATATATACATAAATATATATATTACTAATGAAATATTTATCATTCTATGAATATATTATATCTTCCTATTTATTACATTTCTATCTAATGAAAAAATGATAATGTCATTCATCTGTATGCGTGGATTACCACCTTTACAAAGCGATGAGACTTTTTTAATAAAAAAATCTTATGTTTGCTATATATAAGCTTATTTAGATATATGATAGTATATTTATGATATAATAATAATTATATAAAGATAAAATAATAATTACCTTCTTCTTACATGATCTTTAAAAAATTAAATTGTTATTCATGTGTACATATAACTTACCGTCTCAATGATTGTAACATAAATAATTTTTAATAACCATATTTTATGATATATTTTAAAGGTATAATTAGTGTATAAATATAAAAATTATTATATAAATATTATTATAGAGATTACTTAAAAATTTCCTTTTTCTACCATAGTCAACATACCAAAGTGATTTTAGACATTTGAGCCGAACATCATCAAAACATATGATGTGAACATAATTGATTAAGTAAATATATATATATATATATCATATTATGAAAAAAATAAAACGAATAATAAACTTGAAAAAGGTTATTAATCAATTAATTAATCAATATATGTTTATTATTTAAGAAGATGATGAATGTATGTTATGAGGAAAACTTGAGGTAAGGGCCAATTTAACTTAAAACCGAAATTTTAATGTATTAATGATTAATTTTATAAATATTTTTATTATATATATAAATTATTAACATGATTTTATGGTTGTATTTATATGTACATAAATGAATCATAAAATAAAATTTTATGTCTCTTTTGACTTTCTTTTTGAAGGTTTTCAAATGGAATTATTTATATATTTTATACAAAATGTTTCTATGAAAAGGAAAAAAGGAATATTCTATTTTATTGTATACGATGTCAATGATTATTACCACCACCATAAGTATTGTTGATTTTTTATTACATTACAAGATCTCATTATTTTATGAAATAAAAATCATCCTTCTTTTTGTTTTATGTATTTTCAAAAATGGTTTTAAATTAAAAGATATTTCAATATACAGTATTGTTTTCTTATGGGTGAAAAATATATTTTTATGGTTATGATAGTATAAATAAAAGACTTCATATGTAATTTTTATGTTATGGTTTTTCGGAATTGGTTATGATGATGGGTGAGCTTGATATAGCTCATGATGAAGGGTTATCATGATGTATCATATGATTATTAGTGAGCATGATATAGATCTACAACTTATTGGGTAATGGGATATAGTTAATTAGTTAGGATTATCCTAAGTAATTATTTGAATTTAACAAGTATTTTATTACATTTATAAGAGTGAGATTAGAATTATGTACCATGTAAACTATTAGATTTATCTATTCCTTCTTTGGGTTTTCATGAAAGTAATATGATTTCACAAAGTAAGGTAATGAGCATATATATAAAGGTAAGTTTATGTTACTTATTAAAGGAGAAATGTACAACTTTTTATGAGTTGTTAATAATTTAATAGAAAAAAATTATGAGTTTAATTTTTATTTTATTATTTCATATGAAAATGATTTCTTGTTTAATAAAATCTTTATATTGAGCCCAATTTTTATTTTGAAAAAAAATGATTTAAGGGTATTCATGGACTAACATCTTTCATTATTTCCTTTTATATGCCCCTTAATAAGATTCTTATGAACATTCCTTGTTTTAAATTTTTTTTCAAAGAGTTTTAATGATGATTTTGGATAAGTATAATTTCAGAAAGAAAATTTTGAAGATATTTCAGGAAAATATATGTTTTTTATATTTTATACTTTTTAAAAATGGATACAAAGAGGTAGTTCCCACTTTTTCTATTGTAACATTTAATTATGTAAGTTTTATGACTAAAATATCTAAAAATATAGACCTCAAATTTCTCTATGAATTAAAGGAAATAATGTTTTTATAATGATGGAATTTTATAGATTGTTTAAGGTCGAGTCCTTATAAGAATAGTTTTCATATTATATGTGAGAGGAGTGCTGCCCTAATAAATATTAAGAACTTTTAATTATAATAAATGTTATTATTAATGAGTGGGAATCCAATTTATCCCAATTTAAAATTTAATATAAATGGGGGTATATAAATACACAAAAATAAAATATATATATATATCTTTTTAGATTAAAATCCTTTCCACTTAGATTGAAATATTTTAAGCATTTTAACCTTTTTTATGTTCACATAACTTTTAAATTGTAACTAATATTTGTAAATAACAAGAAAATTTTTCTTATAACATGATTTTTAAATAATGATTCCAAATATGGAATACATTTTATTATAATCAATTTCTAAATGTGGTATAAAATAATTCTAATATCCACACAACAAACTTATAAAAACCATATAAAAAATGCATTTTGGAACTATTTAATCATTTTATTTTTTACTTTCTTAGTATTAAATAATATAAGAATATTAATTTATTTAATTGAATATATTATACTCAAATTTCATTAAAAAATTCTTAATTTGTATTTTTAAATTAATTTAAACAAAAATAAAACTTTTCATAATAAAAAATGTTTTCGAAAAAATTATATCATTTTAACTATAAATTATTTTATATTCATTTCTAACTGATAATTTATTAATAATTTTTAATTCCATTTTATACATGTATAAATAATAAATTTTAGTTGATTTAATTTTATAAATAATATAAATTTAGATTTTTTTATAAAACACAAGAATTATGTTTTTAGGTAAAAACTTTTTTATTATTCATTACTATATTTAAAAAAAATCATTTACCCTTTTTATATTGTATTTAATTATTCAATAAATTTTGGTTTTCTGAGCATTAGAAGCTGTAAAACACATTTATTTATATCTATGGAAAATATATCTACTAAAATCACATAATTTTACATAGGATGATGGTTTTTATGCCATGAATATATTTTTTACACCATAATGATATTATTGTATGAAAATATGCATCACCACATGGATTATAATCCTAAGGATTTTGGGGGAAAAGAATTCTAACAACTTGATATTTTTTTATATTTTTATGAATTAAATATTATTTTATATATATCTATCCTCACATAAAACAAAAAAAATGATACCATGATATATTTTATTATAATATTAAATATGATTATTAAAACTAGTCATTGAATTAGCTTGTATTAATATGATTAAATAAATTATAATATATATATATAAGTATTTCATTTTTGTGAGTAAGAATATATATATTTATGAACTATAATATTTATTTTAAGAAAAATAAATATATTTTTGTTAAATTATGATTGACTGACGCATGTTTTATTAGTTTCTTAAATAAATTAATACTAAGAAATATAATTATTTTAAATTGTTATTTTCCTATAAAAACAGTTTGTCATTATATCTTAATACTTTATTTAATTTAAATTTTTCAATTTTGAGAAAATTAATTTAAAATAAGGGACATAATTTTTATATTCATCATGGAAATATTAGTAAAGGATATTTTTTTGGATATTTTTGGAAAGATTTATTTTTTGGGGAATAATATGAAACATTATTTTATAAATACAACATTTTAAATCATTTTCATAGTATGAATGTATCAGAAATATTTATAAAACATTTTCAATAAAATTAATATATTTAATATATAAAATTAAAGTTTATAGGATATTATTATGAATCTATAAAACCCATGTTTATTATTTCAGAATATATGAAATATTTTATTAAAATAAAAACTGTATTTTCTTTTTCTTATAATTAAGTAACTACAATGTGTAATTCAGTATTTTATACCTTTTAATGACATATAAATATTTTTTTAGTTACTAATAAACCAATTAATTACATATAAATAAAAAATTGATAATTTTATATGGAAAATGATTTTCTCAATAAAAATAAAATATCTTGAAAACATGGTTTTTATGTGTATGTGCACTAATAACAAAATTATATTTTCTAATGCATGTAATTTTTATTTGATAAAATTATATTATGTTTTCCAATAAGCACGATAAAAATTTATACTAAATTTAGATTTTACCAATTAAAATTATTTTTTTAGTATAAAAGCACAGTTACAATAATAATTGTAAATAATGTATAAAAGGGTTTAACCTAGTCCAAAATGAAAAAAACATTTTAGAACATGTGTTATAATTTATTTTTTAGGGGGTATCAATATTATCCACTAACTAACTCTATTATTTTTCATTTTTTGGAGCCTTTACCCTTGAATAATGTAATGAAAATATTGTAAAGCGAATGGAATTTAAAATAAATCATTTCTCAACAATAATACAAGGGGAATTCCACCACACCTTCATGGATCTATAAAATTGATATATCCTATTGTTATATTATCTTATTAATTATTCTATAATTTTAATTCACTTTTATAAGATTCTTGATACAATGAATTAGATTAATCATTCTATTTTTGTGGAACCCTCAAAGGAAAACACAATGTTCTGAACATGGGTACTTATTTTTACAAATTTTTCATCCATTATAAATTAATTTTTCAATTGTAATAGTCCAATTTTTTTAAATGACATAATTATTTTATATATAAAATTTTTTATTATTATTTGATAATGGTAATTATTAACATTTATCCTTTTATATTGAGGAAAAATTAAAACATCAACCTTGTGTATGTGTGGACCACTGCATCAATGATATAACATGTTCAATTTTACTTCACCTCATAAACGGAAAAGTATAAAATGATAATTTAATAAATAATTTTAATAGTAATAAAATAATTATATGATGGAATAATACACATTTTTACTCTTTTATCCCATTCTATGTAAAACTGAATCGTCATCCCTGCATTTTTGAAGATTTCTCCATCTAATAAATAATGTATTCCGTTTTCCATTACCATTATTAATGGATATTTAAAAAAATTATTTAATAGATAAATAATACTTATATGAAATTATTAAGGTTCTTCTATTCTAAATTTTACAAACTATTAATAATTTCAGAAACAAAATCTATTTTAAATTTAACAATCTAAAACGAGAATTCTAAGAGAAAAAATGATTTATTCCTAATATAAAATAGTTTCATATACACTTAATTATACAAAACTTCATTTAAATTATGATATATTTCACTAATAATCCTTATTAATGATAATGTTTCTTAAATTGTACTTATATTACAACATATCCTATTTATAACAATCCATTAAATTATTGTATATTTTTTGGGTCGGTATAACCCACAAATGACAAAATACTATAAAATAATACCATGGATGAATATGAGAACGTTTTATACTAATAATATATTATATAAATAATAAAATATTAACATAATATTTTTTATGTAATTTTATCATTTTTATTGAGATCATTGCCTAAGATAGCATCATTCATTTGATAAAAATCACAGAAATATGCTTCTCGCCAACTCTACATTCTATGATCATAACCAAAAATCCCATAGAATGAAATTATAACTCTGTAAATTAAAATAATATATAAATTATAGTAACTTTATAATTGTAAAAAAATTTAAATTTTGGAGATGAATGAATATTACTCATGATATCACAAACCAAGTTCAAAAAGTTCAAGATCACTCACACTCGATTTTGAAAATAGATAAAAACTAATTAATATGATCATAAATATTTATTATAAATGTGTAATATACTTTTAATAGTATTTAATAATGTCATAAAACATTTAATTAATATAGTTATGTTTCTTATATATGATTTGAGATAACTTTTTAAGAAATTGAGATAAATGATAAGGGTTTCTATCTCAATCATCCTTCATTGAGCCATGCTTAAATATTATGAAACAAATTTCATTTGTTTGGTTTAACTAATACAATAATTAATTAGGATATGATAAATTATTTTTGAAAATGTAATGCTCACATCCATTCATGATCAATTTTCTTTATTATGATTAATATATTCAAGAACATATAAGGGGTTTTCATAACTCAATCTTCAATCTTGAGTTATAATGATTCTCATTGAATTTTGTCCTTAATTTCATATATTATACCAGATTTATATTTTTAGATATCACTTTTGATTCAAATATTCCTTATTTATAAGTTATCTTACCTCTTGAGAATTCTATTTTTCTAATAACAATTCACATTCTCTTAAATGGAGGGTTATTATCAATGTCCATTTTCCCTGTTTCCCACTAATGTTTTCCCAAAATATTTATAATAAAAAAACAATTATTTCTTATTCCCTTAAAAATTATCCTTAAATGGTTTAAAAAATATTATTTTCTGTTGTTTTTAAGATTTTGGTATTAAATAATGTTATTAAATGTTTTTTCTTAAATTTTAAAATCAATGGATTTTCTTCTACTCTACACTTCCTCAAGATAAAACCTTATTTATCTTTGAATTCTCCATTATTAACTTTTATTTTTTAATTCAATATTTTCAAAATGCATCACTTCAAATTTTATAAAATTAATATATAAATTTAACCCTAGCATCTTTTTTTAGGAAAATTTTGAAACTATCTTCTAAAAACAATTTTACATTTTCACGTCTATTTTTTATTTTAATTTTCTAAATTAATCACCCTAATGTGTTTTTTGTATAATAACATAACATATAATTAACATTATTTTATTTTATTTTTCTAGAATTAAAATCTTGGAATCAATAAACCCTTATTCTTAATCTCTTTATTTTTTGTTTAATTTTCTAGGTTATTATTGTAAGTAATTTTTTCTACACAAATATTCTCAAATATTTATTAAGATATGATATGATGATATAGTATACATTATTTATTTTGATATTTTATGATCATTTTTATTGAAATAATCATAAAAACCATTTAATTATTAGGTTAAAATGATTTATTATTCTGTTAAGGCTTTTCTATATGGTGTACTTATTCATGTACATAATATATGTGATAGATGGGCTCTAAATTGTATAGAAATATAATTTATTAGGTAATTATATATGTATCATGAGATATATGTATGGGATTTTAAATTGATCCAAATATACTAGAGGACCTTTTTAATGATGTGATGATAGTCATGGGAGTGAGCCTTGACATATAATAATGATGTCATGTATTACGTTGTGGTTATAATGTTTGGATTCTTTTGGTACTGGTTTATCTATTCTAAAGAAACATCTATGATTCTTGGGTTATTATCTTTGTTTTATTTGGTATGAATTTTATATTTTATTTTCATATTCCTCATTTACATTCTCATACCTATATTTGAATATTGTGCTCACTGATGATCATTTATTTTAATCACTTATGATTACCCATATATAGTTTATAAGCTCACCCCTTCTTGTGATTATATTTCCCAAGGAAATAAAGGAATGTAATACATATTTTACATTTAGAATAATATATTCCTTATAAAATTTTTGGGTGATTTTAAGGAAGGATTATGTATTTACTATTTCATATTATAGTATAAAAAATTCCACATGTATAAGAAATATATGTGTGTTTCTGTTAAAGGTTATTTTTTCTCTAATACTTCCAATGAAATAAGACCTTTCAATTATCAGTTTTTATTTGTTATAGAATACTATGTGTTAAATAATGTAATATCATGGGTAAGAGTCTTGGTTCACTATTATTGTTATAATATAAGGAAATTTTATTTTTAGATATTATGATGAGATACAATTAAAAAAACCTTAAAAATAATTATAAGTATTTCATAGAATTATAATGTGGTTGAAATTAGTTATTTTATGGTTCTCCTAAATATGATATCCCTACCTTGATACTTCAAGTTTATTTAGTCATTATAAATGTTTTAATTTTATTTTATAACCCCATAAATGGAATTAGTTATTAACTGATTCATTAAATTCTTAATGAAAAAGAGGTATAATTATACTGTTTCTTTGAAACTTCATTGGGATACGATTTGTGTTATCATATGATATTTATGAACCACTATAAAGGATTTAATTATAAGTTATTTTAGGATATTAGGTTACTAATTATGAAAAATCTCAACATAAACTGTTGTAGGTTGGATCAAGTATGACATAGGATGAACTAAGAGTGATATAGGTTGAACTAAAATACTATTGGTTAATGTAATAGTACCATGATGTTGGACATAATGTGGTTAAATTTACGAAATTATATTTTTGAGAATAATATTATAATGTTAATTTTATTTCACTCATGTTAAATATTTTTAGTTTCATTAATGGATTGAACTAGATTGAATCATGGGTGTAAGGGATAATCTGATAATTAACTCATAGAAAACCCCATTCAAGCCTGTTCTTGTGGGAGAAAAAATGTGATTATTGTAAATAATTAATCACAATAAATGATCAGGAATTTCAATATAGGTTACTTCCTAAAGAAGCTAAAAATGGAATGATGGTGTCTTGTGGATTTCTCTGTGACAATAATAGTGAAAGTAATAAGATATAATTCCTAACATGTTTGAAATATTGAATGATGCATGAGGGGAATTGAATTATAGGGAAGAGAATATATTAAAATTAATGAGATAAAAGCCATCAAACAAAGAAGTTTAATTATAGTGAGAAACTAAAAAAAATCAATTGCAATGAAATTGAAAATTATGTAAAGGAATCCCCTGATTCAAGGTTTAATAAGTTAAATATGCACCATCAACCACACAAACTGTGGTAACATGAAAAAGGATATTCAACATGTTCTATTTAATTAAAGAGTGATTTTTTACTCTTGATTTTCATATCTCTTAAGTCGTGTATGTTTAAGTATATAATATATTTAATTATAAACAAAAAAATTGTTATAATTATTTTATCCATATTATAATGATATTATTCATGGTTTATAAAATGTTACTTCTTTTGAATTTAACTCTTATAAACTTATTATGGTTTCATTAGGAATTTATTAAATCTATTAAAGAAATTTTCTATATAAAATTGAATGTATAGAAATATCGTATCATATCCTAAATCAAACAATGATGAAATAAAAAGTATATAGATAATTAGTATAACACTATAAAAATTACTCCCATTGTATGAGATTTGAAATTGTGAGAGGACTCAATTTTTTTAAGTGGAGAACGCAACGAACTGAGATTTCACTATAAATATATTGTTTGATATCTTAATCAATATAAAACACTAACTAAAACATAAATATGATATTTATTTTTTATAAATATTAAATATAACTACTTAAACAAGTCATTGAATTATAATATATATATATATACACATATGTATACATAATTCATTATTATGTATAATAAATATATTTTGTGAATAGTAAATTTTATTAAAAAAATAATTTTATTATTTTTAAATAAAAATTTATAATTTCATGTTTTATTATCTTTTTATAGTAATTTATAATAGGAAATTATAGTATTTTAATATTTTATTTTCCAATTAAAATAATCTTCTACTATTTTGTGATTTTAATTACTGTTGTTTTTTAAAATTATAGAAAATTATTTTTTTTAAATGGATGTATTTTTATATTCATTATGAGAATAATATATTTGGAAAAATAGTATTTTTTGGACAGATTAATTTTTAGGATAAAAATACAAAAACATTATTTTATGAATACAACATTTTTCTAACATTTTCATAATATATCTAAATACCCCAACCCCAGCAACCCATATTTTGTGGTAACTTTATTACTTTGGAATTATATACAAGAAATATCATCCAAAATTACCAAATATTTTAGTTTCCCTAGTAAACTAGATACATACTAGAAATTCAAATTACATTTTAAAATAAAAAAACACAAATTATTTTATTATAGAACTCCATTATTCCCCTTAGAGTATCCCTAAATATCAATAACAAAACACTTCCTTGTTTTTTGGGGTAAAATTAAACATAATAAATGGGTGAGTTCAGATTCACAGTAAGGATAATCATACAGTGAAATATATCTTGAAAAAATAATGATAATCAATATGGAAAGGTACATAACTAAAACAGATTTCATTTAAACAATAACTTGAGCACAATATGGTTTGAATAAAAGATGATCAACTAACTCTGTATAAAAAATCACATGATCTTGAAAATTATACATTAATATTAAAACTAATTGAATAATTTAATATACATCAATAACATATCATTCAAGGGAATACATAACGCAAAAATATAAAAAATAATTTCAATCCCTTTTGAAAAATAGAAACAATTATTTGTCAAACCCCAAAAACATTGTCCAACGTATTTATATCATGATGAATTTTGATGCATAGAAGAGTTATCTACAATTATTCACCACTAAACTCACACTATGTTTCATGAATTACTAATTTGAAATGGTTGAAACATAATAAACATAATCATTCATATTGAAAAAGAAACATAAAAAATGTTAATACTTATCCCAATCATATAAAAAATTTCACAAACAATCTAGATTAATACAGAATATAGTAGTAAAATTAAACATCCTCAGTCAAAATAATAATAAACCATCCAATTAAATAATATTATTGATATTAATATAACATATCCCTATTTTATTGAAATTAAAAAAGGAATTATGTTTTTTATGAATAGAAATACCATGAAATAATCCTTAAAAACAATATTGAGAAAAATAACCTTTTAATTTCGAAAATCACCTATTAAAAATTAAATTTTACAAAAAGAAATTAATAAACATTATTTGAAAACAACCTTGAAATAAATATGGTAATCTTTAAAACATTTAGTGGTTATGATGGTAGGAAATTTCATTAACATAGTACACAAATTCCTTTAACATTTTTGGTAATATCTTAATGGGACTTGTTCAGAAAATGACATCAAAAATACTTTTATTTTTAAAAAAAATAAAGCACTGGTAAAAATTTCTTTAATAAATCATTGGGATAATGTTATAATCATTTTTCAAAACATTTTTATAACAAATTTATTTCTAAAAAAATCATTTTCGACCCAAAAGAGAAATAATGTGGCCTTTTTTCTCTATATTGTTTAGTACCAAAGAGAGTAAAAAATGTTAATAATACATGAGAGGTTTTGGAATAAAGATAGTAGTTCAAAACAGATTTTCCTTAGGATAGTAATACCAAATAATTCCCCCAAGGTAGATGTAAAAATAAACAATCCCGGTTAATGATGGGATTATGAAATAAATTGTTACAAATTCTGTATCTTTTGAATCATCTACCCCATAAAATAAATAAATTTAAAAGAAACCTTAAATATAATTAAGTTAAATAAATTCATGATATAAAATTTTCAAGGGTGAGTATATGCATCATAGAAAATAAATATGTGGTGAATATGGAATATGTCTCATGAAAGTAAAAGTGAGATGAGAAACCTTCACCTCAGGTTTGACTCCCATCGTATGTGTTTAAACCTCATGTATTATAAATATAGGTTTATTAAAAAGGTATAATAGTAAATTAATAATATATATAATACCATATATATTCCCCTAATAACATTTTACTACCCTTTTGTTAAAAATATTTCTTTGTTTTTATTGTTTATGGTGTTAATTTCCTTTTGTTATCATGTTCATATTATCATGAGAGTTACTGTTATTATACATAGGAAAATGTTCCATAATCATAATAATGATATTATTGTTAAAAATATTAGTTTTTTCATTATATACATTTTTAAAACCGGTGTTGAGAAGTTTTACATAAAAAATGAATTACATCACTTCATACAGATGGTCGAACGTACGTATTCACGTTCAACAATATCATTCCCTTAATATGTGAAATGGTATAGAAATTTATAATATATAATTTTCATATAATTTATATCATTCTATATATATCATACATATTCATTAGATGTATCCTTATTACATTCCATGTAATTCCTAATTTAAAAATGACTAACATCACTACATGATGTGGTAGCCTTATGTACACACCAATGACATTATCATATTTAAAAATGGAATGGAATCAAAGAAGGTATATGTGATATTATAACTCTATAAAAATAATTATATAATAAATATTATATATATATAAATTAATACCATCATTATATCCAACACTGAAAGGTGGTGATGGAAAATTAATTAGATTGGTTCTTGAGGAGGTAGTCCTTCATACACACGATGGAATGTATCATTTTACATTTGATGGAATAAGAGAAATGTATTGGTTATCACATTATAATTATATATTATCCATATATGGTAGATATATTTGTATTATATTGTAATTTTTTGTCATAATTGAAGGTTTTAAAACAAAAATGAGAAACCAGGGGCTTTGTTAATAAGATTACATTCTCTTAGAAAATCCTTATTTGGGTCTCCTCTTAAAGAACATAGGGTTGGTGTTCTGGGAATAAAAACCCAATATAATTTTTATTAGGATATTGGGAAAATATTTTGGTAAGTTTAGATTTATACAAATGGTTTTATAGGTGTGATGAATTGAGTGGAGTGAGTTCCCCTTTACAATCATGGAGGAGTGACATTTTTTGTAAATACCCAAAACTATTCAATAATGGGAAGTCTATATCACCCCAAGTGGCTCAAAAATTCATAATTTAAGGGGTATGTGATTTATATGGTCAATCCACACCTCTAAAAAAACAAACACGAATTAAACATGTTTTCCATAACTTATAATTTTTTTTACTTTTACCATTTTAGCTTTTCACTACGGTAACTAGTCTCTTTAACTTATGTAATTTATCCTTTAAGACTAAAATAAAATGATTATTATTGGATAATTTATGAAAAAATAATTATAAATATAAAAATCAAATGTTTCAAATAAATATCTTATGCGTGTTGAAAATTAATTTTAACACGGGTTCGTGTAACGTGCAAAAAACGGTTTTAACAATAACCATGCTAATAACGTTTTTACTCTCTATGGGTCAATATAGTCATTATAAAGTACAAATTGTTACATTAATTGGATATAGTTGATATATCATTAAAAAATATATTGAAATTATATATTATTTATATTAATTTTAAATCATTTAATAACATATCATTTCTTTTAAAAAACATTAATGCCACTTTTGACATTATTCTTTTAAGTTGAATTTGAAAAATATTAGGAAGATGATAGAATTAGAATATATTATTATTAAAACAGTATAACATGATATATATATATATATATATAATTGTAGCATAATTTAAAAATTAATACAATTTATATTACTTTTAATAATTTTAGTACTGTTTATTTTCTTTTTTCTATTTATTAAATTAATATATGATTGGCGTTTCTTAAGAATTTAAAGTAATTATATGATTACTAAAATTTAAAAATATATTACCCTCATGAAATTAATTTCATTATGATGAAAATTACCATTAATACTTTTTTACAAAATTATTTTTCCCTATGTGAATTCATAATTGAAATTTAATTGCAAGAGGTTGACATTTTGTCTTTTTTTACTTAAATTATTATATAGGTCACTTTCATAAACAAGTGTCCCAAAGAATAAAAATAAATAGATCCTATTATAATAATGGTATATATAAGAACATAAAATAGTAAATTGATAAGTTATTATGTCAATTTAACACTTATCATTTTAGTTTAAACACATGGTAAACTTGTTTTATCATTAAATGTGATAATTAATTTTTAATGATTTTACTATTTATTAAAAAAAAATTAGATGAACTCATTATATCATATTGATTATTCTAATTAAAAACATGTAAATCATTTTACATGTTCAATTAATAGAAGTCTTATATTTTAATTTAAAATTATACCCACAAATGCATAAAAATGGTTTTTGCTATAAAAACATTCAAAAGTTTAAAAGGTTTTTATAAAAGAATTCTATATAATATTTAACCCAATGACATAAATTTATTAAATTTATATATAATTTAACTATGTTACCCTTCAAACAATTTATAACTATTAGTTATATTTTAAAATAATTTAAATTAAAATGTTATTTTCAATAAAATCAGTATTTTTCACTATTCGGTAAATAATGAATCTTTTTATAAAACTCTAAACAATTCCCCAAATGAAAATTTTTATATTATGATATAAAAAATAAATTAATTTTTCTAAATAAATTTTCAAAAGACGTAAAATTAATATTAAAATATGTGTACAATGCATGATAAATCAACCTTTAAGAAATATATACTTTTTTCAGAAAAATTATCTTTTTCTTTAAAATGACTTTTATTTTATTTATAATTAATAGATAACCATTGAAATTATTTTATACATGTGGAAAACATAATATTTTTGTAATTTAATTAGTCTTATTCATACCCTCCAATGTTATGATTCGGTAATAATGGTCTTAATAATAATTTAATATTTTGTCTCATTTTGTTTAAATCTGGTGTTGTGTGCATCACAAGCTATCGAATAGATTAAATTTATTTAAAAAGAAATATATTTTTAATTCATGAGGTGTAAAATTATCTTATAATATTATTATTTCATGTTATATAAACTATCAAACATGATGTTCTAATTTTAAAATCTATGGGTGTAACATTATACCAAATTAAATAAATTGCATTATTACAATTTAATCTTAATCTTGGTAATTGAGGGTTAGACATTTGAAAATACATTTATTATAACCCAACATGATAATATGGGTTAATATAAATTAGTCACAATAATAGTGAAATGGAAGTACAAATTTTACCTAAATAGGTTTCCTTGTAGGAGAACATTAGTTGGAAATGAAGACATAAATATGGAATAGAATACTAATGGAGAAAGATTAGCAGACAATTATAGAGATCATTGGTCACCAAAAAGAGAATAATTAATAAAAAGTTAAGAACCTAAAAACAATAAATATGTAATGAGATAAAAGACAACTTCATTTATCACAAATTAAGGTAATAAGATAAAATTTGTGTTTCTAGATCCTTTTCATAGAGTTGAAATTTTAGTTACCATTATGATAGATAACACTAGAAAATATACTTTCAATTTCATCCTTTTGTCATGCTTCAGTCAATTCTTACTTCATAACTTACTATAATAAATGAATATAAAATAGAAAATTTTTATACCTTAAACACTGAAATTAACATTTAACAGATCATTAGATTAATAAAATAATGTAAAGTCAATCCTCCTACCATTAGAAATTTTCTAAAATAAAAATTCTCAGAAAAAGTTATCCAATAACACCCAAAGTTCCACATAATTCATTCCATAAATATTTAACATTAATACTCACCCAAAATATGTATAGTAAAACTCAATGTCCATAAATTTATATTATAGGTCACTAAATCAACATTATATTCCCCAAAAAATATAATGTGTCTCTTAATATCTCATTAGAAACATGTGAATACCCTAGTCACCCTAAAAACTTAATGAATACATGCATTCCAAAAAAATTGTATCTTGTTTAATATAATTCATAGATCCAATTATGTAGTAAACTCTAGAAAATATAACATAACTATCAAATCTTTAACCAATTTCTTGGTCACCACAATTTTCCCATAAAACTCTCTTTATCATTTTTATCTCAATAGCGTGAACATATTAAGGTTTATCTTCCCTCAAACATGCCTTTTCCAAAAGTTCAACTTCCCACTGAATAAATATTAATTTTACTATACAACATGTGTCTTGAAATCCTTATAAAAAGCCACCATGGTATAATCCTTATACCTTTTTAAAAAATCATTGATAAAATACTTGTGATTTTTTTTATTAAATCCAAATATAAGAACTTTAATCATTACACTTATACTTTATAAATATAATAATATTTTTCTTTGATACCTTTTTTTATTCTATTGTATATTCCCTTGATACTTGGGGTATTTTATTCATATTCCCCCATCGCATTATAGTTTAAACACAAAAAAATTGTTTTATTATTACACTTTTAATCATGATAATGGTTGCCTTTATGTCCAAATTTATAGTAAACTATCATTCCATCCTGAAATTACCATAGTGTTTCTTTCCACAATTATCACATGGATGGAAATACTTCTCTCCCTTATTCTCTTTATCTTTCTTTGTCTCTTTCATACTATTTTTCCCTTTATTCCCTTAAAAGCCATAATTTTTGGATAATTATTTCTCTAACTTGATAGAACATAATACTATTTCCTCATGTGATGAGAATTTTTGGAATAATAGTTCCCTTCCGATGATTGGAATAATCTCATCAGAGAAATGATCAGTATTATTTGTTGGATTATGATAATTGATAATACTCACATTCCTTCCACTAGGTTTCATTTATAAATAATGTAATACAATATTTGATGCCATAACATTATCAAATGTAATGTGTAATACTAAAAATAGTGAAACACATAAAATAAATTGAAACTTTTATGCATGGATAATATCATAATCACAAACAAGGTTTCTTTGGGAATGTTTTCAAATCATAAAAATAATTTCAACTGATTCATAATGTTTTATAAATAAAATTTGAATTAACTAAAGAATATCCCCCATGAGCGTTATGAAAGGTGTGAAGTAAGGTCCGTTTTTGTTTACCAGGTAATGATCGATTCAATCCTAACATGATTTTTATGTTATTTTCCATATCTAAATATATTCCATTAACACATCCACTTGTAGTATGCTTACAGAGATTTATTTCTAAGAAAAACACATAATCTATACCTTAACAAACATTTTGGATTTTATCCTATACATAGACTCATCTATAAATTAAGTCATATGGTTATATTCTTTAAATTGTATTTCCCTAAATCTAGTTTCTATGGATTCAACTAAACTCTCCCTAATATGATATGTAAATATGTCGCATCAGTAACATAGAGTTGGTGTTTAATTTATTACACTAAAAATAGATATATGAAATTCTATTCTAAGGGACATAATAGTTTAGTAGTATTGGTAAACTAGATACATACATGAAATTCACATTAAATTTTAATATAGAAAATAAATAAATTATTTTATTTTATAATTCCATTATTACCATTATCACATCTCGTCACATTAATCAAAAAACACTTCTTGGTATTCTAGGAAAAATAAAACATAAGAAGGGGTGATATCAGATGCTCAGTAAGGGTAAGTTTACAAGGTAATATATCATGAATAAATTAACATAATCAAAATGGCATGGTAAATAACTAAAACCCATTGAATTAAAATAATTACATGATTATAATATGGTAAGTATAATCAATGTTAAAATAAATCCATATAAATAATCACATAAGATTGAAACTTACCAATGTATATTCTATCTAATCTAATAATCACAAGGACATCAATAACTATTCTTATAATTAGGGAATGTATAATTTGAGGCATCTAAAACAAACTATCAAGACCATTTACATGAATGTTTAAAATTATAGGTAAAAATTATCTAATTTGGCCAAAAGATATGTCTCGTGAGACCCATCGATGCATCTAGGGGATATTTATAACTATGACCCACCCATTACATACTATTTTTAATTCATTACTCATATTAAAGGGTTGAATCATAATCAATATAAATATTCATATTAGAAAAACAACATAAGAAATGTTAATACATAAAACAATAAAATAAAAATAATCATAAACCATCTAGAGTATTATAGATAATGGTAATAAAATTTTACACCATCATCCAAATTGATAATAAACAATACAAATAAATAATAATGATGATATCAATGAAAAATTTCCCTATTTTATCTTAACTATAATAATTTATGAGATCATTGATGAATATAAATACCATGAAAATAACCTTAAATATATTCTTGAGGAAAATAAACATTTCATTTTGGAATCCGTATTTTAAAACAAAATGTTCACAATAAAAATTGAATATAAATTTATTTTAAAATAACCTTTGAAACTTATAATGTAATCCTTAAAACATCGAGTGGTCATGGTGACCAAATATTTCATTAATGGAATATAAAAATTCCTTTCACATTTTTTGTAAAAGTCAAACTAGCATTATTTGGAAAGATATGAAATTTGATTTCAAATATTTTTTTTAAAAATCAAACATGGGTTAAATAATTTTTATGTTGTTAAAAACATTTTTTAAATCATTTTTAGAAAACTAGGATTTAGAAAAAAGATTTTTTTGGCCTAAAAAAGAAATAATGATTCCTATTCTTAAAAATAGTTTCTCAATAATTATAATAACAAAAGAGAAGAAATATTGTACTTATAATTAATATTTTCAAGAATATCTATATGATATGAGAATATATTATATTTTTAAAGTAATTCTAAATAATTCTCCCATGGGAAACGTAAACATAAATAATCCTGAATAATGATAATACTGTAAAATAAACCATTTAAACATTGGTAACATCTAAATCGTTATCCCAATACAATAAATAACATTAAATGAAAAATTAAATTCCATTAATATAAATAGATTCATTATATAACATATCATATAGGTATTATATAAACCCTGGAAAATAAATAAGTGGTGAATATGGCATTTGTCTCATGGAAGTAAAAGTGAGCCGAGAAACACTTACCTTAGGTTCAAATTCATTTATATGTGTCCAAAACTCATGTATAATAAATATAGGATTATTATGAAATTATTAAGAACCATAATTATATATATTATATCATATATGATCCTATTATAACATTTTACCACTAACTTTTAAATTATATTTCATTATTTTTATTGTTTAGGGTGTTGCTCGCCTTATTTTCTCATGCATGTTTTATCATTAATGTTTTGGTTCATGTAAAAAAGGAAGGAGTAACATAATCACCATAATTATATTAATTATAAAAATATTATTATTTCATTATATATATCTATATAACTATTAATTAATGTTTGAAGTGGAAATTGAATTGCATCGCTTCATGGAGCCAGTTGACTATATGTATGCAAAAGAAACGATATCTTTCCCTTAACATGTGAAAGGATTGGGAAATTTATAATATATTAATTATACATAATTTATATCATTTCATTTATATGACATATATTCATTAAACTTAACCTTATTACCTTATATGTAAAGCTTAAGTTAAAAACAAATCACATCGCTTCATGTGGTGGTATACTTTCGTACACATGAGAAAAATTAACCTATTTTAAAAAGAATAGATAGTAAACAGGTATATATGATATTATAAAATTAAACATTTAATTATATAATAAATATTATATACTTATATATACATTAAAAACATCACTATATTCATCCTCAAATAGTGGTGATGGAAAATTAATTACATCGGTTCGGGGGAAGATTTTTTTTCCATACACATGATCAATGATTTTTTTTTCCATTTTATGGAAGAGGGTATTGATTTAAGTTATTAAAATATCATAAAAAATCTTTTTATATTAGATATATTGGTTTTATTATATTAGATGTTTTAGGATGTAACGATCCAGAATTCTATAAATGATATTTCCCTTCTTATGTTTATTTTATATAGTACAGATCACATAAAATCACTAATAGAACACAATACAAACTTTATAAATAGAGCATGAATGAAATAAGATTTATTTCTGTAAGATAAGGAACCTACACTTATTAAATATTAACTTGACCTTATGAATAGTAATATGACCATTTTTAATAGTAAATCATCCAAATAAACACTAAACTCACCAATGAATTTATAAATAAAATTAAGTCATTATATAAATTAAGTAATGAAATAACTATATCATAGTATAAGTGAATATTTTAAAAATTAATATTTAAGTGTTGGTATTTTTTATGTCATAAATATTCAATTAAAATTTTATAACTAATAAAATTATTTAAAATAAAATTTATTTTCATAAATTAATATTTTTTTTCTTACAATTTTACTATAATTTTATGAGACCTTAGTTAGTTTTTGAAAGTGTTATAAAATCAGTTATAGATTTAAATTCTGTATTTTTCGAGTAAATGATTGTTTTACATAAAAATTAAATTTATCATACTTGGGAAATTATTTCCATAAAATGGAGTCCATCTTTTGAATTATACATGTCGAAAAATGGTTAGGGTGATTTTATGGAATTTTTCTATAATACTTGAATTTTTTTGTGAATGGTAAAATACTACAATGTAAAGTATAAATACATTATAAGTTAAATACAATTTTCCTTGAGTCATAACTAATTTATGAACCACAATTTTTAACTATCATTGACTATTTAAATATATTATATGATAATGCTCAACCTATTCACAGTCCTCAGCAAAAATTATAATCAAATGAATAAAATATTCAAAAAACCCCCCTCTATTTCACTATAAATACAAACCCTCACCACCACTTCTCTTTACACCTCTAAGCCTTGTATCTTTTCCAAATGCTTCCCAAATATTCTTACCAAGTTTTGCCCCACATCCATGAATTTATGGGCACAAAAAAATACAAAACCAAGGTTCTTTAAGGAGGTTCTCAAATAAGAGAATTTAAGAGGTAAATTCTCTTTCTTTTTCTTTTAATTTCTTTTCAATTTCCTTTTTCATTTATTATCCTCTCCAAAAATCATATGTAAAAAAGATCCTTAAAAATAAAATATAATCTATATACTATAATTATATGATGTTAATTTAACTTCCATCATCGAACTCCCTTCTCTCTCATTTTATTTTAAAATCGAAATCAATATTTGTAAGGTGCTCATTTACAACCATCATGGGTGACGAATTTTCATTCTTCAATATATCCTTATTCTATTAATGAAACCATTTTTATGATTAAAATAGATTATAATATATGTTTTAGAACCTATTTAATTTTATATAACCAGTATATATACATAATATTAACTCATATGAAAAAACTAGTTTGTGATGATCGAAAAACCACCAAAATAATCTAAATGATTATCACTAATGGTTTTTCTAACGACTCATCCTCGTACAATATAAAAAAATGAATTATATTACCATTTAATCAAATTTATGATCATTTGTATCATATAAATTAAATTCTGGATAATTATACCCATTTTACATGAAATTCCGTACTCATATAGAAGTATACCGATCGTGAAAAGAAAGGAAACGAATTCTCTAAAGCAATAAAATTGTGTCTTATAACTCATAAAAATATATAAATGAACTTAATAAAATTATAATAGATAAAATACATTTATAACGGTTATTAATTAATTAATTAATGGATTTAATTTAATTATCCAGGACATTAACTTCAAGTACATAACACATTTCTATATAAGGTAAGGGTTTTCTTCCTGGACCTCTATTTTCATTCAGGTTACACTTTATTCCTTTATACACAGATTAAATTATTCATTTATTTTATAGAATTTTTATAAGTTCTAATTATAAGTTCCAAAATTATGTATCCTGAACATTACATCTTCCTTTTGTTGGAAATTACATTATTTATAAGGATCCCTTCTCTATTCTTCCTAATACGCAACCGTGATTAAAAGGAGCATCTAAATTTATTACCTATTTACAAGTACCATCCCTAATATGTTTTAAGACACAATTATTTTTATAAAATCACTAATGTTTTCATGAAAAACTATTTTTTTCATTATTGGTTTTATACGAAAAATCAGGGATAATATAAATAATTTATCCAAAAAACACTTCTTTTCAATGTAAAAGGGTATTTCCCTCAAGAATGTGTAGATGGTTTTGTTAGATTATTTTTATTTATTTAAACTCCTCTTTTCAATTTTATTTTTTATTGTTATTGAACTATTTTTTTTATCATCCATCGTATTTTATTAAATGATTTATGATACGTTTCATTGTGGATGTGTTATCTTAATACCATTCATCATACTACTCAAGAATGGTTAGTGATTATGTTTACATATTAAAGAAAATTATGTAATTTTCATATGTATATGTTGTTTATGTTTATACTTATTCATATGAATAATTCAATGGACTATGTAATAAATTGGTGGGTACCTCTATTTCCACTCTGTGCATCGGTAGGTCTCATGAGACAAACTAGACTGGGTTTTTACACATTATATATGGTTACTTGGTCGAGACCTTGAGGGTATGTTTACAATTCCTAGAATTATCCATTACCTCATTATGGATCTTGTAATTTATATTCCATGTGATTATTCTCCTAGTATAATATCCATGTTTATGTTTTATTATGGAATTATTAAATCATATTTTATTTTTTCCATATTATTTTCAATATTATGCTTTAATGGAATGTGTATTTTTAGTTATTCTCCATTCCACATTACTTATGCTTCCAATGTATTACTTACCATTTATGATCATCTGAGATAACCCCTTTATTTTTTTCCCCAGATGATAATATGAATATTATTAAGGACTTGCATGGATAATCTTGGATCTATTAATGTTTCTAATGGAATTTCTATATTTTTTTTCATTTAAAAGTTGTAATGAAAACAATTTGTGTTTTTATTCTGTTTTTCAAAACTACTAAATTATTTGGTCCTTCAAGATATGAATTACTCATCTTTTATACAAATTATATATTATAAATCACTGGATCTGGGAAACTTAGGTCATGGTATTTATATTTAGTATTAGAGGGAGTTTTATAGAAACCTTGGAAACTATATTTAGAGAACATAGTTTAAGGAGCATAACTCTGAGATAGACTTTGAGTATAATAATAGAAGAGCATCCTATAGTTTTGGTAATGTAGATTATGTTGGTATTTTTATAAATACATCCCTATATGGATACTATAAGTTGATTTTGTTCTAGCATAGACGTGCTTAGGGGTAACAACTCCGACAAAGTGTCCCAGGCTAGACATAGGGAAACCTAATACACAAAACTGATCCTTACTATGTACCTGTTTTTTAATATAAATGGATATGCCTAGTATAATTCACATTTTTTCTAAAAATCTTTATTAAGGGTTTAAAGGTAAAAATTTACCCAAAGAAACCGTGTTTATGATTATAATATTTTCTATGCATAACATTTTAATTTATGTTAAGTGTTTTTATATTTTGAGATTTTCCATTATGATTCATAACCTCGTCTATTGTATTCCATAATTTAGAAATTGTGCCTATTATAAGGAATAGAAACCATATCAATATGGATATCCAATTTAGGGAATTCCCTCCTATGAAATACAATGATATTAGTATTAGATTTGTGACTGGTGTTGAAAAACATATAACTATACTTGGAAAACTGACTCGGGTTAGGAATAAAAAACTTACCCATATGGATCAACCCAATTCAAAATGTAGAGGAGAAATGTTAGACTACTTTATGTGAAAAAAACTTCCATTATTCAATGGTAATACAAACCCATTTGTAGAGGATGAGTGGATAAGATCATAAGAGAAGATATTTCTTTATTTGGGAATTAATGAAACAGTGAAGGTTTTATAAAAATTTAACATCTATTAGGAGATGAGGATCAATGATGATCATTAATTCAAAACTCAAAGTTGGAGGAAGAAATTAAAATTATGGAATGGAGATATTTTTAGGAAATTTTCCAAGAAAAATATTTTCCTCACAGACAATGAGGAGATATAGAGAAGCAATTCTTGAGTTTATAACAGAAAGATGATGAAAAGGTTGTGATGCCTGAAGCCAACATTACATGTTTAGAATGGAATTTCATAGACAACATATGTAATCCAAGTATAAATATTGATTTATTTTCTTATGGATTAAAACCATTCTTATGAAGGGCACTGGTCTCCCAAAATTTTACATCATATAAAGATATAGTATCATGTGATATCAAGATTGAAAACATCTCTAATTCATATGACATCAAAGTAAAGAAACAGAAGAAGAGGTTTTTTAAACAATCTAGAAAAGTAAATAAGGAAAGGTGTAAGAGGTGAATAGTTTATTTTCTATCCTGTGATAATTTTGGGAAGAAACAGCAGAGTAATTTTTTGAAGGGTATGGGTGTTTGTTACAAGTATGGAGGAAAAGGCCACCAAGCCATTGATTTTAAGGGAAATAAAGAAGTTACGAATTTTCTATGATACTATTTCAAATAGATGGAACATTATGTAAATTATTGGCCTAAGAATCAAGGAAACTTTCCCAAAAGAAGTCCAATAGATCATGTCCAAGCCTATGTGGTCACAAATGCTAATGTTGAAGTTCATAATGATATAGTGGAAGTTACTTTAATTGTTTCCTCAAACTTATCCAATTATTTATTTTCTTCAATATCATTACATTCTTTTATATCTTCCCAGTTTTCAAATATAATTAGACATTTCCTTTTTTATTTAATAAAGTATTTTTTTAGTAAAAACTCTTAAGGGAAGCATTATTTCAATAAAGATGTGTTTTTCAGTCCTATTTATAACACATAAATGTGCTTTACTTGCCTTCATCATACCTATGGTTGAATTTTTCATAATCTTTGGTATTTATTGGATTTAAAATTATTATTTGAAAATCTATTATAATAATAAGGAAGTTATAATTTTTTAGATTGATATAGAATCGCTTATCTTTATCATAGAAACCCCACCATCTAACTCTTATCTCGAACCACCCCAAATAGGTCTAATATATTAAATCCTTGGGGAGGAGAAAAAATTTCATCAATCAATAAGGAAATAAATCTTAAAATTGAATATGTACCTATTGTGCAAGAATATATAGATGTATTTCCTGGGGATTTAACTGGACATCCTCTAGAGCAGGAAGTTGAGTTCTCTAACGATTTAATTCCTGGGGAAAGACCAATATCAAAGACTCATTATAGAATAGACACTATGAAATTAGTAGATATAATATTTTCTCTAAAGATATGGAGACACTATCTCTATTTAAAAAGATGAGATATATATATATATATATCACAAGATCTTTAAAAATATCTTCCCATAGAAAGAAATCAATATGAGGTAAATGAGGTGGCTTGAACTAATCAAGGATTATGATTTTACAATACACTACCACCTTCGGAAGGTGAATAAGGTATCAGATGTATTGATCAGAAAAGATCATGGATTATTGAATAAAATAAGGATTGTAAAGGACCCTACTTATATATATCTAGAAAATATGCATATGGAAATTATCATGGAAGGTGAAACATCATTACATATTTAAATTGGTTTCTCATCCATATTTATTGCAAAGGATTAAAAGTTCTCATTATGAAGATGTGAATATTCAAAATAAAATTAAAGCTGTGAGTGATGGGAAATTGAAAGACTTCATGTATGAGGATGTAATTTTTAAATTTTGGAAGAGCCTTTGTGTTCCCTCTATACTCGAGATAAAAATGAGTTATTGGATAATGCCCATGGTTTTAATTTTTCTATACAACCTAGAAGCACTAATATATATATATGATATTTAAAGGAACATTTCTGGAGGGATAACATGAAGCAAGAAATTGCTGATTATTTATCAGTATGTTTAGTCTGTTAATAAGTGAAGGCTGGAAGACAACATCCTAGAAGAGTTAGGAAACCTATTCCTTTTTTATATAGAAAAGGGATGAAATAACTATTGATTTTTTAATTGGTTTACAAAAAACCCCATGAAAGAATGATGTAAAATGGTTAATTATTGATTGAATTACCAAATATTCACCTTTCCTCTATATAATGGGGATTTTACATTAGAGTACCATACAAGACTCTATATTAATGAATTTGTAAGACTTCATGGAGCACCAATCTCATTTTTTCTTAATCATGATCGACGATTTAAATTGACAGTATATAAAATTATATAGAATTCATTAGATACGAAGCTTCAAGTGAGTACCGATTATTACCCAAAAACGTATGGTTAATCAGAAAGGGCAATCCAAACATTAGAAGACATTTTGAGATCATGCTCACTTGACATTCAAGGTATGTGGCATAGTTATTTATCTTTGGTGGATTTTTCCAAAATTAATAGTTTCTATTATATTATTCAAATGTAACCAGATAATGCATTTTTTGGAAATAGGTGTTGTACACTAAATTTATGGTATGAATTTGGGTAATGAAATATTGTGGGCCTAGAGATTATTGAGGAAAGAGTAGAAAAGGTAAATAAAATTAAAACTCATAAAAAATCATCTATAAGTAGGAAAAAATATATGCTGATAATCGAAGGAAGGATTTGGAATTTCAAGCAGGAGAGAATTTTTTCTTGAAAGTATCTCCATGGAAGAGTGTTATAAGATTTGGGAAGAAACTGAAATTGAACCCTATATAAATTGGACATTTTGAAATTTAGTAGAGAATTCAATTTGTGGATTATCATTTGGCATTGAAACATAGACATTATAAATTACACAATGTGGTCCACATATCTTTGTTAAGGAAGTATAAGCCATACCCAACATATTTACTCACTTTTGATGGAATAGAATTGGAACTTGGTTTATCTTATTATGAAGAGCCCATTCAGATACTAGACACTAAAGAATTAGTGTAGAGGAATGAGATGACTCAACTGGTAAAGGTAAATTGAAAAATCATTAAATTGGAGAGGTCATATGGGAGCATGGGGAACTTATGATGAAGAACTACCCAAATTATTTTTTAAGGTGACATTCTAGAAATTTCGAGGAAGAAATTTTTATAGGATGGGAGAATGTAACGATCGATAATTATATCAAACGGATTTCACTACTTATTTTTATTTCATATAGTATAGATCACATAAAATCACATATATAACACAATACAAACTTTATAAATGAATAATGAATGAAATAATATGTATTTCTAGAAGTTAAGGAACCCACACTGATGTAATAGTAACTTGGCCTTAGGAATAGTAATGTGACACTTTGGAATAGTAAATAATCCAAATGAATAGTAAACTAACCCTTGAATGTATAAATAAAATTTATGAGTTTTATAAATTAAGGTATGATATAATTATATCATAGTATAAGTAAGTGAATATTTTAAAAATTAATATTTAGGTGTTCATAAATTTGTAAGTCATAAATATTTAATAATAAGTTTATAACGAATAAATTGATTTAAAATAAACTTTATTTTCATAAAATTTATTCATAAACTAATATTTTTTAGTCTTGTGATTTGAGAATTGTTTTATGAGACCTTAGTAAATTTTTTAAAGTGTTATAAAATCAGTTATATATTTAAAATATGTATTTTTTGAGTAAATGATGGTTTTAATTAACAATGAATTTTTTTCGTATTTAAAATTTTATTTTCATAAAATGGATTCCATTTTTGAATTATATTTTTATAAAAATGGTAAGGATATATTTGTGGGATTTTTCTAAAATACATGAATTTTGTGAATAGTAAAATATAGTAATTTACTGTATAAATACATTATAAGTTAAATACACTATTACTTGAGTCATTGATGATGTAAGCACCATAATATAAAAATAACCCTAACTATTCTAATATATTTTATTATAATTCTCAATGTATTCATAGTCTTGAACCAAAATAATAAACAAATGGATAAAATATTCAAAAAAACACCCCTCTCCTCCACTATAAATATCACCCCTCACCACCACTTCACCTAAAACCATTAAGCCTTGAATATTTTCCAAATTAATCCCAAATCCCCATACAAAGTCTCTCCCCCACTTCAATCACATTATGGACACAAATAAAGACCAAAAAAATGTTCCATAAGGAGGTCCTCAAATAGGATAGTTAAAGAGGTAAATCCTCATTCTTTTTCGTTTAATTTCTTTTCAATTTCCTTTTTCGTTTTTTATCCTCTATTAACATAGTACTTAAAAATGAGGATGATAACTATAGTATCATTTATATAATAGAATAAAATTATGTTAATGGAATATCCTTTATCAAAATTCCTTCTCTCTCACTTTTATTTTAAAGATGAAATCATCGTCTATGAGGTTCCTATTTACAACCATCATGGATGACATATTTTCATTTTTCAATTTATCCTTCATGTATGGTAATGAAACTATTTTTATTGCTAAAACAGACTATAATATATGTATTAAAACCTATTTAATTTTCTAGGACCAGTACATATATAATATTAATTCATACGAAAAAACTAGTCTGTGATGATCAAATAACCACCAAAACAATCTAAATGATTATCACTAATGATTTATCTAATGACTCATAATCATACCATATAACCAAATGAATTGTACAAAAATTTAATATTATTTATTTTTATTAATTTCATATAAATTAAATTCTGTAAAATTATACCACATGAACTCCCATACTCATATATAAGTATACTTATCATGAAAACCAAGGAAACAAATGCTCCAGAGCGATAAAATTGTATCTTATAACTCATCAAAAAAGACCATAAATGAACTTAATAAAATTATAATAAAGCAAATACATGTATAAAAGTTTATTAATTAATTAATTAATGTTTTTAATTATATTATCCAGGATATTAAGTTCTAGTTCATAATACATTTAGACATAAGGCTAGGGTTTTCTTCCCGAACCTCCATTTTCATTCGGATTACACATTCTTCCACTATAATCCAATGTAATTCTACATTTATTTTATATAATTATTATAAATTCGTATTATATGTTCTAAAATCATTTATTATAATTATTTCATCATTTTTATGTGGGAAAAGACATGTTTTATAAATATCTCTTCTCAATTCTTCCAGATATGCAAGCTCGATTAAAGGGAACATCTAAATTTCAAACTCTTTTTTAAGTACCATAAATAATATTTGTTAAGTCACTATAATTTTTATAAAAAAATCATTTTTCAGGAAAAATTTTATTTTTTCATTACTGGTTTTATATAAATAATCAAGGAAAATATAAATTTATTTTATTAAATAACTCTTCATTGCAAAGTAAAAGGGGCATTTCTCTTAATATTTTCTCGATAATTTTGTTAGAGTATTTTAATTTATATCAACTCCTCTATTGAATTTTATTATTTATTGACATTTATATATTATTTTTATCATCCACCATTTTTTATTAAATGATTTATGAAAAGTTTTACTATGTATGTGCTATCTTGATACCATTCACTATACTACTCAGAATGGTTTGTGATTTTGTTCACAGATTAGTGAAAGTTATTTACTTTTCATATGTATATACTATTTATGTGTACCCCCATTAATATGAGAAATGAATTGGACTTATTAACAGAAGTCTGGGGATTGATATAGCCCATCGATGCATCTATAGGTCTCATGAGACAAACCAAACTGGGTTTTTACCCATTATGTATGTTGTCTTGGTGGAGGCCTTGATTTTATGTTTCTGATGTAAGACATAATGAATTCTTTCATTATAAATCTAGTTATTGGTATTCAATGTTATTATTTGACTAGTAGAATATCCATGGTTATATTTTATTAAATAATAATGTAATAATCTTTTATCCCTTACATATTATGCTCAAGATTATGTTTTAATGAAAAGTGTATTTTTAGTTATTCATTGTGCCTTATTTATTATTATTTGGTTCTATTACTTTACCTTACGGAGCATCTGATCTCACCCCTTTATTGTTTTATATTTTTACCTAAGATGGGAATATGAATATTATGAATTAATTTCATGTATAATCAATGATTTATGAATGTTTCCAATGGAATTTTTATATTGTTTTTTCTTTCAAAGTTGTAATGTAAAACTTATGTTTGTATCTAGTTTTTACAAAACTAAAAAACTATTCAGTCCTTCAGAGAATAAATTCCTTTTCTATTATACCAATGTATTAATATAAGGCAACAGCTCTAATAAAATGGGGTATAGTTCTTAAAAAAAGACATAACATAAGGTTGTATAAGAATAAAGTAAATGAAAGATATTTATTAAGACTATTGCATTCTCTAACATAATCATTCTTTGAATATATATTTAAGAACCATAGGGTTGGTATTTTGGAAATAATATAACTATTATAATGTGGATAATTATTTTTGGGATATATTATTCCACTTTCCAGTCAATCCAAATTGCGTGATAGTTTAGAAGAAGTGAGGGGAGTGAGATCCCTTTTATAATTGAAGAGGAGTGGCATTTTTTAAATATAAAAAACTACTCAATAATAGGAATTCACTATAACCCAAAGTGTATAGAAATTTGATAATTATAGGGTTGGAAGGATGATATGTTCAATCCACACCTCCACCAAACACAAAAAAAATATGTATTAAAAATTTTGTTACTTAAATTCTAATATTATTTATATTCACCATTTTAGTTTTCACTAAAATAATTAGTCTATTTAAGCTAGGTAATATATCCTTTAAGAATAAAATAAAATAATCCTTATTAGATAATTTGGAAACACTAATTATAATTATTAAATAAAAATTTTCATATAAAAATCCTATTTTTGTTGAAAATTAATTGTAACACAACCCTAAATAACATACACAAACATCATTTATCCTTAACAACTCTGACAATGTTTTTACTCTTTAGGGGACAATATAGTCACTATAAAATACAAGATAATATAACAATGGAACGGGGAAGATATTTTTAAACATATGAAAATATTTGGAAGAATATATTATTTTTAGGAATTTTAAATCATCTAATAAAATATAATTTATTATAATATAAAATCAATGTCAATTTTGAAATTATTCAATTAATTTAAATTTAACAAATATCAATAAAATGATGGAATTCAAATATATTATGTCTAAATGTGTATAAAATGATATATTTATATAAAAAATTAATTTAATATAATAATTTATTTAATTTATTTTAATTTTAAAATTTTTATATCAAGTCATATTCTATATGTTTAGTTTATCACTCATAATAAACACATTTTAACCTTAACCATAATAATTAATTTGTATTGTTTCAATTATTAATTAAGACCAAAAATAAGTTGACATTATTATATGATATTGACTATTATAATTAGAAATATGGAAATAATGTTTCCAATATCAATTCATATAATAGGAATAATTCAATTTAAATTTAATTTCGTAGACACATCGTAAAAAACTGTTTTATTACAATGAAAAATATTAAAAAGTTTTAAAAAGTATTATATAAAACATCACTTTAAAATAGATTCTAATGACATAAATTAGATAAAATATAATATTATTGAACTAATTTAACTTTAAAACCAATTTAAAATATTATTTAACAAGGTGAATTTAAAGGAAAATATAGTTTTCAATAAAAATGAGTATTTTTCACTATTCATTAAAAAATAAAACTTTTCAGAAAAATCCCAAAAAATTACCCTATTATTAATTTGATATAATGATTTAAATAATGATGTTGACATCAATAAATAAATTTTATAAATGTGGTAAAATTAATTTTAAAATATTTGTTCAAGGAGCAATGAATCAACCTTTTAGAAAAATACAGTTTTCAAAAAACATTTCTTTTTCTTTCAAATGGTTTTTATTTTATTTTTAATTAATAGATAACCATTTAATTTATTTTATAAATCTGTAAACCATATAATTATTATAATTTATTTATTCATATATATACCGACAAACCTAATGGCTAGGATATAATGGCAATAATAATATTTTAATAGAGTATTGTGTTTCATTTAAACTCGATGTTTCATGCATAGAAATATATCAATGAGATATAATTTATATAAAAAGAAATATTTTTTAATATATATTAGTCTTTAATTTTATTCTAATATTAGTTTTTTGTGTAATATACTAAATCAAAAATGATATTCCTCATTTAAAATCCCAAGGTGTTTCAATAGAAATATATCATAAATATTAATAACTACTTTTCAGGACCAATGATATGTATAATATTTAAAAATATAAATTTTAAATCCTAATAATGAATCTAGAAAACACATGTTTATCATATTGGAACATAAGTAATATTTTATTCTAAAAAATATTTTTTTCATTTTCATATAATTATGTAATCTTATGGTGTAATGTTTTGGTATTTATTTTAAAGAAAAATAACCCTTGTTATATTTAATAAACAAAACATAGTACCATATTAACCAAAAAAATTATAATTCTATCTTAAACATAATTTTAATGCTCAAAAACACTATATCTAAATATTAGTTCTTTGTGTTTGTGTACTTATACTAAAATTACATTTAATAGCCCTTATAAATTTAATTTGATAAAATTATACTAAAATTTTAAATCATTATTTTCAAGTTATTTTCAGTCTCAAATTTCAATATTTTCATTAAAATTAGTTTTCGAGTTTAAAAATAGAGTTTCCATGCTAAGGGTGGATAAGTATTAAAAGGTTATAACATAGTGAAAAAGTATAGAACGTGAAAAAAAATGTGTGATAATAGGTTTTTGAGGGATTCTAAACCATATCCCCTCACCCAATGCATTATTGTACATTTATTATCTTTTATAATTAAACAATGTAATGAAATTATTGTAATTTTAAAGGGTATTTACATAAATTCCATTCTCAGCACCTATAATAGTGGACTCCCTATACCACTTAAAGGAACTAAACAATTTTGATCCTCACATAAAACCCACAATTTACTATTATCCTACAATCATCCTTCACTTTTAAAAGAATCTTGTTAGTTGAAATTATCTTCTTCCCCCCATTTTTATGTAATTCTCTAATGAAAGCTCAAGGTTATAAATGTGAGTACTAATTTCTCCTAATTTTTTTTACTTTCTATCAAAAAATTTCAATTATAATTTCAAAAATCCTATAAAAATTTAGTATTGAATTTATAATTAATTTTATCATTTAAATATAATGTAAATTAACCACCTTTTTACATTTCTTTTAAATAAAAATGAAGATATCCATCATGCGTATGCGCGGACAAGAGCCTCCAAAAAGAAACCAGATTCATTTTCTATCACCAACTTATATGGATAGACTTGAATGAAAATTCAATATATAATTTTTGAATTTAGAAATAATTTTATATTATGGAATAATAATCATTTTTATCCCTTTCTCATATTTTAAGAAACTCAAAATCGTTATCCATGTGCACATATAGACTACTACCTCCACGAAACAATATAATTGTTTTTTAGTACTCCCTTTAATAGATGATCGCAAGATTAGTTTTAATGGTTAAATATTATTTTTATTCAATTAATATCATTATAAAAGGATTAATTGGATAACTTATCAATAATATAAGTAATAAACAACGGTTATAAATCCAATCATCTAAAATAAGTGTTCTAAATGAAAAAAAAATCATGTTTTACACCAGTTTCATATCCATTAAATATTACTCTATTATTATAAAATTTAATATTTAAATATAATTTAATTAATTATGATCATTGTGGTTCCAGTATAGTGATATTACCACTTAATCACTTCATAAATATCTACTAAATTATGTTATGTTTTTTATTTGGGTTGGTTTGACCACCCACTAAATAAATAAAATAATAAAATATCCTAGAAGACTATAAGAACATGAATACTGATAATATATTAAATATATAAATAAATAATTACATTATTTTGGTTATTTAATGGTATCATTGATATTAAACATATTAATTATTTCACCACTATTCTTTTATTAAAAATCAATCAAACATGTTTTTTTTCGATTTCAACTACATGTATTATAATCAAAACTCATAGAGAATGAAATTATAACATTATAAATACTTATGAAGAATAAAATTTAGTACCTTAAATATTTTAGTAAAGATGATATTTTTCATAAGAATGAATACTGATAAAGTTATCATGAAACCAGCTCAAAACTATCGAGATTACTCATGACTGATATTAAAAATGGTTAAAAAAATTTAATATACATAAAAATGATTAAAAATGAGGATTATAAATTGAAATTTTAATTAATATATTTATAAAACAAGTGATTATGATAGTTAGGTTTTTTATAAATCAGGTTATATCATGTTTAAGGAAATTAAGATAAAAGTTAAGCATATCTGTCTCAATCACCCATCATTGAGGAATGGTATTATATTATGTACCAAAAATCATTTGATTTGTCTAATAACATCTCCATTGACTTATAATACCAAATATTACTATTGAAGTGGTAAAATTCACTTCCATTCTTTTTTACCTTTTTTTGGAGTACAATTGATATCTTCCCTAAAATATAAGGGTTTTTCATAACTCTGTATTCTATCATGAATTATAATGTTTCTTATTTAGATATATCTTTCATTTCATTTTGTATACACTATTTATATCTTGGGATATGAAATTTGATTCAAATAGTCCTTATTTGTGACTTGTCAACATTATTGAAAAATAAACAATGAAGTGAATAATTATAATCATCTTAAATGATGGTTTATCATAAATTTTCCATTTTTCACTTCCCATAAATGTTTTCTAATAATATTTTGAATACCAAGAATGATTTATTTCCTATGTTGTTAGTAATTATTTATACACCATTCTAAAGATAATGTTTTTTTTCATGATTTTGGTTTTCAAAAAAGTTATTTTAATTGTTTTTTATAAATTCATAATCAAATTTTATCCTTAAACACTGCACTTCCTCAATAAAAACATTTAACTCCCTTCAAAGTATTCATTATTAAGGTTTATTTTTAAAATAATTGTTTTCAATTTATTTTAATTCACCTTTTGCAAAATTAATTTTGAAAATGATCCATAATATCCTATTTTAAGACAATTTTAAAAGTGTTTTTTAAAAATTCCTTAATTCTTCGTATCAAATTTTCCCTTTTATTTAAAAAATGAATCACCATCATGGATTTTTTTTTACTATATTTACTCTTTAATTTATATAACACTCTTTTCCTTCTTATGAAAGAAATGCATTATATCAAACAAATCCAACTTTTAATCTCTCATTTAGTGGTTTAATTTCATGTATTGTTTTTACAATAATGTTTTAATCTATATAAACATACACTAATAATTATCATTATATGACTTGATGATACAATAAATATTTCATTTCTTGACGGATTATAATCAGGTTTTATGAAATAATTATAAACCCCAGGTTTTCATCAGGTAATAATTCGTTTGATGAAACTGTGAATTTTTTTCTATATATCACCTTATTTATGTATATAATATGATGTTATGAGTGTCCATAAAATTATAAATCCATATAAATCATTTAGTTATACTTAAAATCCCATGAGATTTTATGTATTGGTTTATGGATTTAACCTAATCAAATATGGGAATTCTTCAATTATGTTATGATGGTATTCGGATCTAACTAAAAATTATTCTAATGGTTTCATATATTATGTTATGGTCACAAACGTATGATACCATAATTCATTGATATCATTTTCTTTGTACTAAATCCTCATTCTATGATTCTTGGATTATGTTCAAAATTTAGTGTCTATGTATTCAGAAAATTATCTTTATGTTCCATTTTTACATTATCATACCCATATCATCATCTTATGCCCACTTATGATCTTTTATTCTTATCACTTATGCTTTTCCTTTGTTGGAATATAATCCCACGCCTTATTATGCGTTATTTCCCTATGTAATGAATGAAATTAATAAACTGTGGGGGTCTAGATGATCATTAGTTCAAAGGTGTTAAGAACTATTTATTACATAAAAATTTCATAATAAAGTGAAAAAATATTCATTTGATAAGAAATATATGGTTATTTGTTTGATAATGGTTCCTTTTTATTAATTATTATAATGAAAATAGAATATTCAATTATTGGATTGTATTTTTTATAGATTTCTAGGTTTATAATAACTTAATATCATGTTCATAGGGATTGGTTCACTATAATAAGAGGTCTCATATATTTTGAGAATCATTTGGTGGAAAGGAAGATGAGAAATAAATTAATTTAGTGATATATATCTTGTCTTTTTTAATTTTTATTCTATATGTATTACTGAATATTTGATGATTAAGAAATATGGATAAGGTCACATTCCTGTTATTAAAATAATTCTATATATTGTAAATGTAAAATAGATTCATGTGATTCTGAATACAAAAATATTAAATAAGGTAGAATAAATGTATGGATGAATTGTTTAGAAACTGATACTATATTCTTTAATAATATATATTATACCAAAGATAGGGTTTATTTAAGGAAATTATAATATAATATCATGTGATTCATAGATGAATAAGAATAAGAATAATAGAGGGAAGATAATAAAAATAATTTTTGAATACCTATAATATGATATTACTGAACATAGAAGATAATTAAAAAGAATATGGAGAAGAAAATAAATATAATAGTTAGGGGAGAGAGAAAGATATAGACCATGAATGTTAATCACTTGTAAAGAGACTCAAATTATTGTGTAGATATTATGATTGGTGATTATAAAAGGATCCAAGAATATTTAGATGAGTAATTCCATTGATCTTGTCTCGAATATACTTTGAACGTTTTGTCACATAAATATAAAAATATTCATTTCACTGTATAATAATATCCTTTGATATTGAAGAATATAATTTATGGGGATAATTTTAAAGTTTTATTTCATGACATCCTTTCAATAAGGAAAATCATATTCATTAAAATTATTGTATAGAACTATTATATACTTGTGGGGGCTCTATTTAAAACTAGTTGAGATATTGTATGCCTATCAAGATAAAGAAGTTTATTTTAAGAATATAGACTATTATAGTCAAAATAAAAATTAATTGGATATATTATTCTAATATTTCACTCACATCCATCAAGGATTATTCACCCGCATTGCTAGTGAACATTGTAAAAATCTTTTTGTGGTCCTCTATATAATTTTTATCATGCATGTGGTGTACATGCATAATAGATAATAATAAGTTGATCTATATATGTATTAACCATTAATATATGTTTGAATATTTATCAGGAATTATAATAAGGATATATATTATTTAAATAAATATGTAACACTGATTCACTTCCCCCACCCCCACCCCCATACCCACCCTCGGAATGATTGCGAGATCCAACAAGAGGATTTCATGTGGTATATGAGTTAATACATGTTCCCTTTTAGTGGGACTATATAATTACATTTTAGTTTTTAATTATTATATATAATGTTTATATTTGAAGATATGTGTTTCCATATAAGAAATGTAATTTTTTCATCCCAATAAATAAAATCATGTTGGTTTTTGTGAAATATAAAAAAAATAGATTCAACTATGATGAGAAAAAATTCCAAGGAGAAATATGTTACACCAATAAGTGAAGTTAATCATCATTGTTATTAATTTTATACATATATTAACAATTATCAGATTTATAGATACAGTTCAAGTTATGAAGAGTATGATGAAGTTGTATCACGTATCAAAATGTTAGGATTACTTGTAAAACAATGGGATTTTAGAAATTATTTCCATTAAAAAATATTGATGACTTTGATAGATTTTTAGGAACACTATTCAAATCATAATTGAATAATGATTTACAAAAAATGGAAGATATAAATATATAGTTTAATGAAATTTATAAATGAATTTTTAAAATAAGTTGGTATAAAATTTAGTTTATAATATTAAAATAACTTTAAAAAGACTATTTAGAACTATAATTTTGAATTATTCATTATATGAAAAATTTAATAATTTTGAAAAAAAAAATCAACAAATATAATTTATAAAATTAATGATAAATAATTTTTAAGTGTTTAATGTAATTTTAACTTAATAAAATAAATTAGTCATATATATGAATGATTTTATTGATATAAATATAAAATATATTCAATTAGATAAATTAAAATTAATTTAATTTTAAAACTATTAATAGAATGAGGATACATTAATTTTATGCTTCAAAATTACATTTTTTCCAAAAAAATGGTTTTTACGCATTTTGTGAATTGTTATAACAATAAATTTATTCCACCATTAGAAATTAAATATGATAAAATGGATTCCTTATTTGGAATAAAAGTGTAAAAAATTAATTATATTTTTATTTTTATTTTTAGTTATAAATAATAGTTTCCATGGTAAAAGATAAGTCATCATAGTTGAGCATAAATATAGTAAATGGATAAACTAACATATATCACCTTAAGTTTAATTAATAATAATCTATATTTTACTACATAACCATATTTGGACTTCCTTATATCCTATAATTTCAAAATATTCCATATGGTGCCACTATCCTTTAGGTATCACTTTATGTATATTTAAAAGATCCAATTATTTACATGGGTGACACTCCCCTCACATACAAAGTGGCTTTTAATGTCATCACTTCAACATAGACAATTAAAAACATCGATCAACCATGATCTACCCAAATCCCTTCTGATAACTTCTTTATACTTTATTAAGGTTCTAGTCTCACGAAAAGTCCAATAAATATATGATTTATTATTGATCTAATAGTGGATACCCAAGAAAGAGGTAATCGACTTAAATGGGTTATTTTAATGTTTTTTATTATACCACATCGTAAAAATCATCTATAACCACATCAATATAATTTAACTAGTATCATTAGTATACTAAAATTTTAATATTTTGATGAAAAAATAATTATCTACTTTATTTTCCCCGAATGGAAAATGAAATGGTCACTCAGGAGTATATGAAGATTACCACCTATATAAAAAATGTATTTATTTTTTATCACTGAATATCATGGTTCATTATATAGAAATATTTAATCAATATTCATGAAATTTATTACATAAATATGATTCCAGAATGATAAAATATTATCTAATTTACTTATCTACAATCTATCGAAAATTGAAACCTCTCTTCTATGAACATGTAGACTCCTACCTCCACAAATAAAAAATCTTATTTTCCTCACCTCCTTACAGCGATAGTTATAAAATTTTATATAATAAATAAATATGATATTTATGTATTTATTAATAGTTATTAATTATAAACATTTTACAAGGATAGGATCCATCAAATGGAAACATCCAGGAAAAATATGATAGTTAACACCAAAATATTGATTTTATTAATCCATTATTGATAAACATATCATAGGAAAGTATATATCAATGATATCTAGTAATATAAATATAATTATGGTTCTAATTTAATTTTAAAATAATATTAAATATATTATACTAAAGTTTATATCACGTTCAACTAAGCAAGACACTAAGGTATGATTTTGTGTTATAATATCACTTTTATTTGGTTTGTTGTGTTTCAATTTCAATTAATATAAATTTTTGGTTCTATCTTACAAAAAGCTTGTAGATTTTATTATAATATTTTTATTTATTTTATTTTTAGGTGTTCTTTCAATTTTCTTTTCCATGATAATCAAAAAAAATTGAAATAATGTTCCCATAAAAATCCATCCTTATTTATTTTTGTTGGTTAGAAATAATTTTCAAACCTCTTAATATTGTTTATATAATTTTATGAACATTCCAACATAAACATAAATGGTATTTAATTTCATTTTCTACTACATTTTACTTTTTAAAAAACATTAATTTTTTTAATGATTTCAGCATGATTCATTTTTTTCTTTCATTATAATGGTTTGAGAGGAATTTTTATAAAATATTTAAAATTTGATAAATTTTCCCATTTTTAATATGATTATTTATTTTCATAAATCCTTCACAAATTTATATTATTTTCAAAAAAAAAATATTCCCATTTTTATTGAAATTGTTTTTTTTCTTAATTTACAAAAATGAAATAATATTTTTTTCATGTTTATTAAAGTGTATATATTATTAAAGTAATTTTCATAAATGTAAATAGACTATAATTAATTTCTTGTTTCATTAGGGATATTTTCTAGTGATTATGTCCACACTATTTCTATGTATGGTTTTGAGGAATGTTTAATGAAATTATCATGAAAACTGCCACTTTTTAATGAGTTCACTATACCTTGAAGGAATGATGAAAGTTATTTTGTTCTTGTTGAATTCATATGAATTTATTATAATTATGTTATAGTTTATTCCATTATATACATACAATTAATGGGATAATAATTTAAATATTATGATCTTAGTGGATACACAGACTATTAGCCGATTTTTAAGAGGGTACATTGGCCATTAGCCCAAGACCAATATGATATATGGGTGGTCCTCCCAAGTTTACTATGTGAGTAATGTATTAATTTATAGCCTTGAAATTTATTTCAATGATTATGATTATATAAAAATATTATGCCATGCTCATATGAAATTTTTTTAAATATTATCCCATTGATCATAATGTATTAATGATTATTTTGCACTCATATGACCCATGTCTTTGGTAATGAAAAATAATTATGTCATGATTAATTATTTTCATTCCATAACTTTTTAGGAATGATTTTTTGTGTTATGGCTATGTTTTTATAACCTTGTGATCATATTATTCCCACTTAGGATCTTTTATTGTTATCTCCCATTTTTTTATTTACTAATAATCTAAGCTCATCCCTTCTTATCTTTTTATTTCCTAGGTTATAAATAATTGAATTAATTATCATAAGACTAGAAGGGGTCCCCCATGAGAAGAAATTTTTGAAATATATTTGAAATATCCCATGTTTTTTTAATATACATATCTTTTAATGTTCTTGTTAAACACTCTTTTACTTCCCTTTTTGTCTTAGACCATAAGTTAGGATATGCGATGGTTGGATTTTTTTTAATAGTGAAGAGGTAGGAAGGTTGTGTACTGGATGCAGGACAACTACACGATGTGTAATTAGACTACATGTAGTGTAATGGTGTAGTTAGAACCTTTCACAATGTGAAATGGATTTTCCTTGGGAAGGTAAAACTAATCAATACATGACATGAATGGATATTACATGTCTTGTAACTACATATCGAAATTTTTTAAAAATAGATGCAGGGGAATCTATTTTCTAGAAAGAAGCCTTTTTTCCTCTCATTCCAAGCCTAAAAACCTTTTTTCTAGTATTTAAGAACTAGTTCCCATATATAATCTATTTATTTCATCATTTGTCTCATTGGAACTTCATTGGGGAGTTCTTAATTCCTTTTTAGACATTCTTGATTCTTTAAAACAACGATTCTGTTGTTTGTGTTTGTGCTCATTTTCCATAATTTCTCATTTTTTGCATGTTCTTTATATTTATCCTAAACTAAGTTGAATCATGACTTGATACTAGAAGATCACTCCCTTAAATAGCTAAGGTGTGTGTTATACACTATTCTTTCATCTTTTGATTCTTTATAAGGCTTTCATCCTTTTTATCACCCTCCATACTTTTCAGTGTGGGCCCAGATTTGAAATGGTTAACTGAAATAGATAAAGTATGACTTATTATCCCTTAGGTTATTTTAGATGTGTTAGTGGTTTTTTCCCCAACCATAGGCCCCCTATTGGGTGTTCCACACATTTTCTTTGGTTTTCTCTATTTATGAACTACCCAAGGGGTGTGTTCTTGAGTTTTCCTAGTTTAATGAAGCTCAGTTGTACTTAAATGAGGTTGAATTACATGATTATGTGATTTTATTCCTCCTTTCCTTATGTTACCACAATATTTCATGCCTAAATTGATTAGATGTCCTTAATGGAATTTTTTAAACTGGTGGTTATATTCATTAGTTGTTTTTTAATTTCTTAAATGGGTTGTTCTCAATTGTGTTAAATGGGTGGGTACACCCATTTTTCGTGTTTTATAGTGAATTATGATAAATGGGTGGGTATTCCCATGTAATATGTCTAATGGTTTATGGATGATAAATGGGTGGGTATACCTATGTGACTTGATTAAATGGAAATGGAATACAAGAGTGGGTATACTCATGTGATGTTTTGGTATGAAATGTATGAATGATTGTATGCATGCCATGAAAGTCTCTCTATAGATTTGGAACATGATAGTGGACACCTTGGATGAGTATGCACCTTGGGTCTTCATTCTGTGGGATTCCTCTGGCGTTTATACCTCTTATATCTAGTTTAATTGGACTCACGTAGGACTTGTTGGTATTCCTAGGACTCCAACCAGAGCATATACTGAGTTTTTGTCAAGATTCTCTTCAGACTCAATGAGGATTACTTGGTATTCTACATATTGGACCTAGCCATTCATGGTGTACACTTCATTATAGGTAATGAACATGAAATATATGGTTGGGTTGTACAACAAGGTTGTTGGTTTTTGATATGGATTCTTTATACATTAAGGTTGTGTGGACAGGATATGGATGGTTTTACGGTGAGGTCATGTTGTTTGTTTTTATTTATTATAGCTTCTTTATGAGGAGATGACACCAGTGCAGGGATACTTGAGATGATTTTTGGTATTTCTTTTCTGTAGTGTTTATATTCCAAGGGATTTCACACATACATTACTACTTATTTACACATGTTTTGAAAATTGTATCATGCTACTTAAAACTGTGTAGATGTTTTCAGTGGTTACCTACTGGGATGTTATCTCATACCATGTTTGGGCCACCTTGGGGACCCAAATAGATTATATGGTTAAATGTGATAAAAATAAAATCTCTCTAACACTAGTAGTTGATCATTTCTTTGGAGAATGAGAGAATGGGTCCAAGCTAAGTCTTGCAATGCTACTAGGACACATTTTGTTCTTTTGTATTTTGGATACTTGTACCATATTGTTATCCAGTGTACCTATTTTGGATATTTTCTAGACACATGTACCATATGTATCATTTTATATTGGACACTTATAGCATGTTATATATTTCTATATTTATTGTCTATTTTATTTGTTGTCTGCTTATTATATCTAATTTTATTGTTAAATGTGATTGACTTCCACTGTGATATAGTCCAGTAATGAGGTCATAGTCTCCCCAATAACTCACCTAGTCCCTTACTTCTAGTCAGCGGCCTCTGAAATTTTTGGAGATGCACTTGAGGCAATGTAGCTAACCACACTTAGGACACTATTGATTGGAATTCGAGTCTGAGACATTACACATTTGTATCTGAGGCATTTATTTTCTATTTTGATTTACTATTTGGGAACAATAGATAGGGGTAGGAATGGAATGGGATTTGGTAATGAGTTGTTCTCAGGCCTAGCTAACCTGTGTACAGGGAAAATCTAAATTCGCTTAAATGAAATTGAAATTTTTAGTTTTACTATTATAGTTAATTTTATTTCAATATTGGATGACACACATGATATATGTTGTTATTATTGATATGATTGGGTTCAATTTCCATTGGAACAAGATGGGATGAGGGTATGAAATCTCATGTATCATATAATAAATTGGTAGCAATCATAGGTCATGCATTATTCCATTCCATTTATGATGTATTATCTGACACATGCTATTGTGATAGTTGTTCTAATAGATGTGCTTGCTATTGTGATAGACCTGGTACATAGGATAAAGGAGTTATGTCATCTTTCAATTCAGAATTTTTATAGTCCCTTATTAAATGGAACTTGATAAACCCTTTAAATTCATTTTTTAAAGTTAATTTGATGTGTATGAATTATATAGGTATATAATTTTATTTCATGAGGTTTTATAGGACATTATAAATCAGAACATGGTGGACCATTGGTTGAATCATTGAATGAATGAATGTTAAATGAAAATGAAATGGAAAATAGAGACTTGGATTTGTCCCAACATTTGAGTGGGAAAAAGGAAGTGTTTCTAGTTTTTTTATTAATGTTATTTATATATTACTAGAATTAAGATAAGTTTGTGGTTTATAGTTCATCTTTAGGAGGGTTTTTTACATGTCATACACTTTTGAGTTGTGATCTTTGATGTTGGTATTTTCTAAAGTGTGTGTTTTTCATTGTAGAGACATGCCCCTATGAAGACCACTAGTGGCACACCGCAAGGGAGGATAAATCCAAACATTGGAGGTGGTTTGAATGGGAAAATATTTGATTCTATTTTAGTGATATTTGTGGCATTGGAGACTATTCCAGACATGGGTGATGAGGCATAATTCTATGAGGTGTTTTTTTACTATATGCAGACTTTTTAGGGTGAACCGCAGCCTTCCATGACTATGGTTGAGCTGTAACGGGTTCTCTAGTAGTATCATCCTCCTACATTTTAATGGGATGGACTTCCATAGGCACTACACCAAATGTGAAATTAGTGGTAGTTTTTTTTACCATCGGTTTATGAAACCGCCGCTAATTGTTTTTTAAATAACATAGAAGCGGTTTATTAAAAACCTCCACTAAATTTTTTAATGTTTTATCAAACTTAAAACTTCTACTCCATCCCATATGATGCTTCACCCCTAACCCCATGAAGCCCTACAAGACCCCCTGAAGCCTCACTGCCAATCCTTACCCTCCCAACAAATCTCGACCCTTCTCGCCCCTCACAGTCGGTCCGACCCTTGCCAACCCCTCTAACGCTTCACCCCTTACCCCCCCTCCCCCATCTTTTTTAATACCTAACCAACCCCCTAAAGCCTCCTCTCTAATCCCAACCCCCACCGCCCCTCACCACCAATCCTAACCCCCACCTCACCACCCCTTAAAGTTCATGTGGTAAGTGAAATGGAGTTTCTACCTAGCTCTTTACTGTATAAAATTTTGATTTACCATGGGTTTTTAGGAATTAACTCTTGATTTGTGTTTTTTTCTTGGGTGTTTTGATATAGTTTGATGTGATTTACAACTATTTTTGGTAATTGGGTAGCCTTTTATTTGTTATCCATATTGAATTGTGTATTTATCAAATTATATGTTTCATTTTTATAGATAATACCTCTTAGAAGTTTGAGTGTGGATGTTATATAGTGATGGATTATATCTCTTGGTTTGTTGAGTTAGTTTTCATTCCCCCAAATATCATATTTAATGATTATGGGAATTTAATTTTTACCTTAGTTGAAGAATTATAATTTTAATACCAACATCTTAATTTGGTTTATTATAAATTGGGTATTTTAATTAAATTAAATTTGAATGAAAATTGTTTTTATCAATTGAAAGTGTTTTATTTGTATCATTGAAATTTAATTGTTTTATTTTTAAGAATGGTTTTTTATTATAATCTTATTGAATTTAGTTGTTATTTAAATATTCATCATTTATTCATATTATTTTTATTACTGTTTATAATTATTTTTGTTTAAAACATTTGAAAATTTAATTTTCTAAAGATTATTTTTACCTTCATGAAAACCTTAAAAAGATCATGTTACCCTTATGTAAATTTGGTGTACCATTACCGAAATTATATTTTACCTTTAGATATTTAGTTTAATGTTCTTTTTACCCTTACATAAATTTTTTTCTTACCCTTACATGGAATTTATAGTTTTTTCTACCTTTATATATGTACCTTTATACCCTTAGGCATGCCTTGTATTCTTGGTTTTACCCTTACATAATATCTACTTACACAAGTGTTTCTTACCTTTATGCAAGTGATTCATACCTTTATCGAAGTGTTTCTTACCTTTACGCAAGTTTTTATTGCCATTATGCAAGTGCTAATCTACCCTTAATCTGCATGAAAAAATGTAAGTTACCCTTGTATAGTGAACTAGTTAACTTTAAATAGTATATGGAATTTATTTTTTTTTCCTTTATGGGTTCTTTAGAAAATTATTATTACCCTTATTTAACTTTTGAGTGGATTTATACAACTTTTCTAGTTAAATTTACATAAATAATTTAAGTAAAAGCTTACCATTACAGAACTTTACTAGTTACCCTTATAAAATGCTTATAATTTGTTCTTACCCTTACATAGCATTATAATTTACCTATATATATCATGTGTAAAATTCATCTTATCTTTATGTAATATTTATATTTTAAACATCACCTTTACGCATATTATAAATATTATGAGGTACCCTTATGCAGCCTGTGAAAAAAATATTTTATCTTTATGTGGGCTATATAGGTATAAAATTCACCTACTATATTTAAGTAGTAGAGTATCTCATTTGTATGAATGGAAAAAATCCCATGTCACTAAAAAATGATACCACGAATGAAATACATTGAGTATTTTTTAATTTGAGCTTGATAATTTTAATTGAAATAAGTTTCTATTTTAATTTCTAACTATTGGGTTTTTAATATATGATAAGGAATTAGAAAACACCCATGTGTATATGATTCAATGTATTTATAAAGAATGTTATCCATTTGTGTTTGGTCAATAAATAGAAGCTAAGTAAAGACGTGGGTAAAAATAAGAAAAACAATTAGAACTTCATGGATTCATTATACTGACATGTTGAGGTATTTCTAGTTGACCTAGATTTACTTATTCTGTATCAATTAAAGATGGTTTTATGTTTACTAATCTACACTAATTTCTTCATCGACATATTCTAATAGTCCAAATAGTTTTATTATTTTTCATAAGTTTTTATAATTATTATTTCGCATATGGTTATATGTACATTTAAAAGGTAGTGTATGGTTATTCTTACCTAGTCAAAATATAATAACAAAGGTTTTTTCAATCATGTAGAATATACTAGGTTATGTATACACCTGAAAAAGATTGTGTGATAGGTTAGGGAAGGACCTTATAAAATCTTTGTTTTTTACATGAACCTGCAATAGGAAAAGATCGGTTATGTCTAGTAATAGACTAGGTTGAGCCTAATCTTATAAAAGATATCTTCTCTCTTTATTTTCAGTCAATGTTAAAAATGTTTTCAAACTTTTCTTTTAGGTTTTCAACTATGTTTAGATTTTATATTCAAAATTATTTTACATCAAGGATTTTATGTTACATGATTGATCCCTTCATCAATTTAATTACTTATAATTGTGTTGATTGAACTCGTGGAGTCATGAAAATTGATTCTTGATCCCTTTTTGTGTATTTATATAGGAAAACCATATTTAGCATATTTATATTTTTTCGAATACTATATATGAATCTAATTTATTATTCAGTAATATTTATGTGTTTAAATTTTTTAAATAATGTGTAGGAACATTGTGATATATATGGATAAAAGCTGGATCACATTACTGAGGAACACACTTCAGTATGCTAAGGGTTTGGAGGAGTTTTTTTATTTTACAATTTCCAATTGATCTGTTGATGGGAGAATAATATTTACATGTACCAAATGTAAATTTATAATATGGTTGAAGATAGATGAAGTTTATGAACACTTTATCTTGAAGTAATTCCCTGGTCAATATTTTTTTGGATTTTGAATAGGGAATAAAATATTACAGAAAGGTTGAACATTGATGTCAATCCATAGAATGATCTCCCAAATTCATCGAAAATGGACAACGAAATGAAAAAAAAATTATAAATGATGCATTCGGCATTGCAAGACACAAACATAAACATCAAAACATATCCAAACAACTAGTTGAGGGTGCTAGAAATATCAATGTTACAAGTGATGTTTTTGACACTATAGGACAACTGGATCAGAATTGTAACATGTCACTGGATCCTCTTATTGATTCTGTGGAGAATAATGTAAGGGAAAAATTCACTGAGAAGACATATATATTTCATGGTTTAGATGACAATGGAAATCAAGAGTTTTATAGTGGATAATTGAAATATTCAAAACATTTTTTTCAATTGAAGTTATGCCATATCAAATGCATGTGTGGAATTAAAAATAAGGAAATGTCCATGATATTGAAATTTTTTCATGATGAATTTCTTGAATAAGAGATCCATGAATATTTTAATGATATTAAAAATTTTGTTAACAAGCTTGGTCTGAATTATACAAAAATTCATGTGTGTCCCAATGATTGTATGATTTATTAGGTAGAGTATTTAAGAATACGGGACTGAAAACAATGTTATTATTATATATGGAAGTCTATGGGTGATGTTTGAAGTATGAATCAACATACTACTATAAATAATAATAAAATGAACACACCTTCAGAGGTTTTACGTTACATTCCTCTAAAACATCTATTATTAAGATTATTCATGTCATCAAAAATTGTTGATCACATCAAGTGGCATTCTGTAGATAATAACAATGATGGATAAGTGTGACATACAAGGGACTAAAAATTAGGGAAGAAATTTTATTCATTACATTCATATTTCTCCTCTGATTCAATAAATTTTTTATTGGGATTGGTTGCTGATTGATTCAACCCATTCAGGACTTCAAGTACCAGTTATAGCTTTTGGCTGATTTTTTTGATCCCTTACAACCTGCCTCCATGGATGTGTATGAAAAAAACATATTTTATCATTTTGATAATTATTTAGAGAAAAAATTCATGGAAATTATATTTATGTATACTTATTTACTTTAATTAAAGAATTATAAAACTTATAGAACAACGGTGTTGATAAATATGATGTATCTTCTAGAACAATGTTCAAAATTAAAGCTACTCTAATGTGGACCATTAGTGAATTCCATGGACTTGAGAATTTATCTTGTTGGAACACTTACATGGTTTTGGATTTTCTAATTTATAATATTGATTTTGAGCTTGAACGACTACCTCATAGTAGAAAATGGTTCTTCTTGTGTCATCTAAGATTTCTCGTTGAATCTCAATGATTTCGGCTGAATAAGTCAAAATTAAATGATGTCATTCATCATAGACCACCTCTAAAGTTATAAATAGGTTGTAAATTATTGGAACAACTTGGAAATATTTGAAAAAAAATTACAGGGGTCATAATTCGAATAATAGTGGGAAAAGAGTTTGAAGTGCATTGTCAAGTGAAATCAAAATGTAACAATTGAAGAAAAAAATTATATTATTCAAACTTTCATATTGAGAATTTAATTTGTTATGGAATAATATTTATGTGATGTATATTGAGAATAAATTTTGTTATAATTTTATATTCAAATTGATTAATGAGAATGTAATGTTTAAGGATCATCTCAATGCTCGCAAATATATACAATCAATGAATATAAAATGTGATCTCTGGAAAGATGAGAATGAAAGGTATGCTCCGTCAATTTTTTAAATGAAAAAAGGGATAAAGATTCATTAATTAAAATTTTAAAATATATTAAGGTATATAATGGTTATTTAAGTAACATATCAAGGTGTGTTAACTTAAAGTATCATAGGTTACATGGATTGAAAAGCCACGATTTACATATTTTTCTACAGTAGTTACTTCCATTGGCATTGCATACATTATTACCAGAAAAGGTTACTACTACTATACTAAAATTCTACACTTTGTTTAGTCAACTATGTTAGAAAAATATATATCCATTTAATCTTAACAACCTTTAGGGAATATTTTAATTGACACTTTGTGCAATGGAGATGATCTTTCCTCCATCGTTTTTTACTATCTTGATGAATTTAACTGTGTATTTGGATGAGGAAGATAAATTAAGAGGCCTTGTACATTATAAATGGGTGTAAACAATTAAGAATTACTTTATTTATATATTTTCTAGTTCAGTAAAAAATTCATGGCACTTCATTATATACAATATTATTATTTTTTATTTTATTTCACATATATCTTTGGCATTTGAAATCATACGTGAAAAATAATGGTCAACCTGAATGCTCTATTTCTGAAGTCTATTAGGTAGAGGAGTGTCTTACCTTTTTCTAGATACTTTGATGATATTAAGACAATATTAAATCTATTGGGACTTGTTGATGACACATCGACTCAATTTGGAATACATGTGAAATCAAAAATCATTCAACCTATTAGCTGATCAATTGGGAGGAGCTCAAATGGTACACTAACAGAAATGAAATTATTATTGATACATAGATATGTTCTTATAAATAATGAAATTGTAGATCAATTTATTTAATAGTTGGGGATACAAATGAAGAGATGAATGACAGGATTAAAAAATGATAAATATATAACAAAATTTTTAAATAAAGAGCTTGTATAATGTTTTGCACGATGTGTACATTCATAAATATTGTGATAAATACTGATCTTAGGTTGATATATATATATTTTAAATATAATAATGTATATTACTTTCTTTAAGTCATGAATACAGATGCTCAATTTGATTTTTCAGAATATTTTAATTTTCTTGGTCATGTTCCTCTAAAACAAGCTATAATGTTTGACGCTTACAATGTGAATGGCTTTAGATTCTATATAGTTGATAGGGAAGAGGATTTGAAAACACAAAATGGTGGAATATTTACATTTTATAAAGTGTAATAATATAGAAAGATTGTCGATGTTATCAAATTAAACTACCATAGCCATATTTTAGTTGTTTTATTCAAATGAAATTGGGTGGATATTATCAGGGGTATTACAAGAGATTCTTTGCAATTTACATCTGTGAACTTCTCATGCTTGATGGATGTTGGTGACCGAGAACTACATGATATTTATATATTATCATAGAAAAAATGGTATACTATGTGATATATGTCATGGATGAAGGGTGGAGTGTATTTTATCACGTAAAACAAAGAGAGTTGTATGATATGGGTGATGAAGTTGAAGATTTTACCTTTAACATTGAATCTCATCAATGGTAAGAATCAGAATTTTTTTAAATCATGATATTAATAATATTATTCTTGAAAGAGTGTATGAAGTATACAGAGTAATGATGGATCAGGAAACCAACATGATTGAAGGAGAAAATGATTTTATGTGCAGTTATCCATTAATTTATCAACCACTTATGTCATTTGTGTAGTCATTCATTATCATTGTTATGTATTTTTTTGTTAGTATTATGCATGAGTTATTATTTATATTTTTTTCATTAATTGTTTGAAATTAATTTTTCGAAATTAATTCTTTTTGATTAAATGACATGAATTTCAAGGTGGAAGCATTATACTCACACTGTGAGGTCAAACAATTTTTCTTGAAGTCGGTCGACTCTGGTAATATTTTTATTATTTTAAATATTTATTATAAAATTTAATATATTTAATATATTAAATTCTTGATTTGTATTTGTTTAATATAGTGACAAAGTTTAGTTCACCAAGTGTCTTGAACAGAAGTGTGGTTGAATGTGCATAAATAATCTAATAGGAGTTTTGTTAATGAGTCTTCCAAATAAGTTGTTGTATGAATTAATTTTTCATTATAATAACTTATTATAATTTTTCACTATGTTAATATATATATTTTTTCTAATATGATTGATATTTTATTTATAAGTAAAAATTAAATAACAATGGGATGTCAATCCCACATAGTCCCACTCAGTCTCCCAGGATGACCCAGTTGGTAAAGTCCTTGGGAAGGAGAATCCTGGTCGAGTGCACGGGATGGGTTTGGGAACATTACCATATGAGGCCTTTGGAATGCAAATATGGATTTCAATTGAATCTACTCCTAGTTATAGTAACTCCCTAACCCCAATATTCTCAGAGAAAGAAGTATTCTCTACAAAAAAAACTATTGAGGAATAGGGGGATCAGATATTTGTTTTGAAGAAAGTGTATCTTTATTTATATCAGAATATGGCTGAATATTACCCTAGGAAATTTTTAGCAATGATTAGTGGTCAGAAGGTAAATAACAGAACATCAAAATGATTTAGTTCAAAAAAATTATTGATATTAGGTTTAAATATAAATAGAAAACATTGTTTAATTTTCAATATAATTTTCTTACAAGTGCCGGTAGCAGGAAGTAGAGGTTGAGATATAGAGGGTGATGAGAAGAGTTCATCATTGTGAAATGATTAGTATAGAGGTTTCTTCATGTATCAGTATGTACAACGTGGGTATTTTTTATATTTTCTTATATTTTACATGGATCCGGACAACGGGTTCCCTATGTATGTGTTGTATAACCATGTATCTATATGTTTTGTTTCAACTAGCTATAGAAATTAAAATTTCTTTATAATAATATATGATGTTTATTTTCTTGTCTATATTTTAAAAATAGCTTGATATGGCTATTATAATTTTCTATTTACCACTGTTTCATGGTGCCTTACTAATTATATTTATACTCACACCGGCATGGGGTTTTCATGCATGATATTTTTCTTATACAGAAAACGAGTAAAAGGTGTCCTTAGTGGACCTAATATCTATGGAACATAAAAGTAAGTAGAGGCACTGACCATGTTTTATGGTTAGGCTTATGTATATTGATTTTGGAACTTCGCTTTTCTCTTTTAGTTGTTTCTATATTGGGATATAATTTCTTTCTTCTCGCTTAATAATTTATTTTACCATTTTCCTTCCCAGTATATTTGTCTATCTCATTCTGATGTATTTCCTAGAGGATACTGGTTGAATGTTATACACCGAGTGGTTTAATTTTATTACACCTATGCACTATTTCATGTATTTGTATGTGTGTGTGTTCACTTACAATAGGATGAAGCCTCCCACTTTAGTGATATTATTACTTTGTGCTTGTCGTTATCCCTTCAACAATATGGGGTGAACATGTGGTGTCACTCTCAACTTACTAGTGTCCCAAGAAGGTTTCCTATAGGTCAATTCATGACACAAAACCCCATGGTTTTCTCAAAGACCGTAATCTCTATCTAACCCTAGCTATTATAGGAGATTATATACACTTTTCCTAACATCACATCACAACCCAATCCTACTAACCAAGGATCATTTTTTGTTATCTCACACAAAACTAAGGTCCTATATCACTTATCCATGAAATGATATCTCAAGCCTATAATATATAGGATAACCCCTATCTATAATACCCTTAGATCAATTAGTATCCTATTTTTTTCACCTTCTTAGTAATAAGTCAACCTTGATTTGTTGGGTGACCTCCCTTTTGGGAGATATTTTTCTCTATTTGTGCATGGAATCTGTTTTTTTTTTTGCTCTATATTTCTGGTCTTAGATAGTCCGTGGAGATGTAATTGGGTAACTCATACTATGTGGATTCTTACTATAATAGGCACATAGAGGCATCTATTTTGTTTTTTGTGATCTCATCAAGGGGTGGGATCAGTGTTGTAAGTCCTATGATTTCATAATTTTTTTACCCATTGTATAAATACAAGTCAATTTTATTCCTAGATTGTGGAAGTTTAGATCATTTATAGATTTTAGGATGATTTCTCCTTTGGATAATAATTTATTATTGATTTTGAATCATTAATGAACCTTTTGATGAAAATTGTATTGATGATGGATGGTTTCATATTGAGAATTATTTCTTTATTATTAAATTAATCTATCTTGTTTGTAATTTTGATGAATTTATTTTTAACATCTGAAGCCTTATTTTAATGAAATTAAAATGATTGTTTATATCTAGTTTTAAATTTATTAAATTTATGTTTTTCATTGAAATATTTTGTGTGATATTTTAATGAGTCAACGTACCTTCAATGAGAAAGGTATAGAGAAATGTATTGATTCATTCGATGTATTGAAAAATTTATTATTGATTCTTTAAATTTTTTGATTCTTTGAATGTATTTATGTATTACTAATTATTTTAATTTGTTTTGTCATTTTTGATTCATTCAATGTATTGAGAAATGTATTATTTCTTTCAATGTGTTGATTCTCTATGTTTTGGTGAGAATCAAAGTACCTTGATTCTTTAGTTTTGAAATGTGTTTTTTCCTCTTATGTTTATGATATATTTGATGATATAGTATAATTTTCAATGTTACTACTTTATTGTTCTAGCTGATGGTTCTTCAGCCCTAGAACTTGCAGCTTTTTGTTGTAATTCATGATTTATTAGTGGTTTAAAACGCCACTGTATATTGTTTTTTTTTCATTGATTTAAACCACTACTATATTATGGTATTTTTTCAGGGTGGATATTAAAACCACAACTAAATATGACAAAATTTTACATATGGGTGGTTTTATCCATTTAGTGGTATTTTTTTCAGTAAAAAATTATGAATTTAGCAGCAGTTAAAAACCACAACTAGATAGCAGTTATTTTTTTGAGATAAAACTTCCACTAAAACTAAGAAAACCACCGTGAAATGTGAATTATATGACAGTTTCTATAAACCTCTTCTAAATGGAAGGAACTACCACGTGTTGAATACTGATGCCAATTTTAGAGCTGGTTTTTTAAACCATCGTAGAACCATCTAGCAGAAATTTCACTTACTGGTAGATTAAAAAAACTACTGCTAAATGGGAATTTTTTTCATAATGAGGCTGGTGGGATATTTCTTGATACCATTCTTTCTATCTTCAAGCATCTAGAGATTCCTCTTGAGATGAGGTTCAAACTCGCCACTTATATGCTATGTGAAAAAGAAAAGTTTTGGTGGGATGTTATGAGCCATGCTTAAGGGTTTTGAGATATGGGTTGGACTAATTTCCAGACCCACTTATATGACTAATTTTACCCTAAAACTTTATGGGCAGAGCGGGATAATGAGGTTATTAATCTCGAGTAGGGTTCCATGATGGTTATGGAGTGCACAGCATACTCTACAGAGTTGGAGCATTTTGTGTCGATGTACCTTGAGGATGACCAGTTTAGAACGAGACTGTTTCGACCACTGAGTGGCTCGTTGTCAGGTTCAAAAAAATTGCAAAGAATTGTCCAAATGGTGATGATCATTCATCCATTGTTATAGAAAATTTCCTGTATCTATATTTCTTTCAACCTGATCTATGTCATTATCCTTTATGGGGGATTGGATTGACCCTATAGAGACCGGGAAATTTATCCCTTCTACACTACAAAAGATGTGCCACAGTAACATGGTCCTAGTGGTAAATTGAATGGGGTCAAGTATTTTAGCAATCAATCCTCTTAGGATATCACTTCCTCATATGGTCTCTAGAAATTTTATTTGTGGATCCAAAAATACCCAACGACCCATGGTATCCATGATTCATGGATCTACTTTCCAAAGGTAGGTGCTCTTTGGATAATTATTCGTCCAACGACACTTAAAGACTCTATTTATTGAGAAGATGATATTTCTGGATCATCACACCCTTTGGGGGGGAATTATTTCTTATTTTGATACTCTCTTATAGATTTAAGTCATGTTCATATGTTCATGAATCCTTGTTTCATTCATGAATAGTTTATCCATAGGCTACCCATGGTTTACAGGATCGTCATAGGCATACGTGAATTTGATGCTACGGATTAAATGCTGACTTAAGGAATTCAAAAAAGCACTCTAGAGTTTATCTTCATCCAGGGGGTGAAAGATGCATTGATATTGGGATTGGACCCATAAGATGGGCTTCCTACATATCTTCAAAAGAGTAATAAAATCTTGTGTATTTTGGAAAACATGGGGCTTACGCATGGGAGATTCCCATTTGAGGGGGCATGATTTGGTGAACCTTTTTGGAAGGGAACCCCTTTTCATCTCGGGCCTTCTAATAGGCTTCATACGTATCCTGGTTTGACCAGGAATCAGAGTTATTATAGTTCAAGATGGTTTGGTTGTGTGGATTTTGTGACCATTACAAATCACTAAGCCCATGTGAGTCATAATCGGTGTGAGAAACAAGAGGATATAGAGATTCCCCAAACCACATATCTTCTCTCTCAATGATGGGATAGGTTGGGCCTATTGTGGAAGAAGCTGAGGCGATGGGGGTGAGGGAATGGAGTAATGAACACTTTGATGTGGGATGACATTAGGGGTCATGTGGCTCGGACCTCAAAATGATAGGGACTTACCTCAATGGGTGTGCCTAAAAAGACATTCTGGGAAAGGTGAGGAATGTCGCCTCTCATCAAAATGAGGAACAAATATGATTCCTTCAACTGACACTATTAGAAATTTAAGTTATATCCATGAATCAATATTCATGGTTTTATAGATATGTGGCTATAGAATCTTTATATCCAGGTTTTAATTAACAAATAGTGGAAACTCTTTTTCCCCATAAGCATCGAGATCATCCTCCCCCAACATGAAACCCATCCTCCCTCGACCTCTCCACACCCTCCTCCATTGTCGACCTCTCTGTGACCTCCTCCCCACCAAATGATGATGCTCCTCCCCCGATCTGCAACCCTCTTCCTCTCTCTACCTCTTCGTTCCCACTTCATCCCTCAACATCTCTATGCCCTCCTCCTCACCTAATTCCACTACTCCTCCCCCAATCTACAACCCTATGAACCCTTCACCACTCTCAAGGCGGTGAAACTCATCTCCCACCTGAAACCCTTCCCCCTCATTTCCAACTGATCGATTCTCTCTCAGTCGATCCTCATAGGATTATCTATTTGGTCCCACCACCTTCATCCTTTTATCCCTATTATCCCCTTGATCATGTGTTCCTACCCTCCTACACCCCCTTCATCTCATGTTCCTCCTCCAATCGGTGCATTGGTAGAACCATGTCCTTCCACGAGCGAGATCCATGCAAGTCGACCCCTCAACTTTCTTCGAATATCGTTGTCGTTACTCCTTCGTGGCAGTTTCTCTCCGAGGAAATTAATACATATCTTCAGTGATCATTTGTACATACTTCTAAAGTCGATGGTGATTTTCAAGGTTCTACCCCCAACTACAAATGTGTCCAATAAAAAAAGAAATATTACTTTTGAAATGTTCAGTTTGAAGTGTTATGAGGTTGTGTAAATTTAGTTAATGGAAATGTTTTTTTCTAATAGTGTTTAAATTTAGATTGTTCTATAGTATTTGATAATTTGTTATTGCAATTGGTTTTATGTTCTATTCATGATAATTTTTTATTTTAGTTGTTTGATGTTAAGGTCTATTCTAATTTCTTTTCATGGATTTTTTTGACTGAATTGATAGCTATCATTTTGTATGCTGGTTGTAGAATCATGTGATCTAACTTTATTTATAATCTTAAAATATTAGTATTTCAAGACAGCCATGCATTTTTCAGGTTATGGATACTATAGAGAACTTTAAAATTATTCCTTTTTATGTTTTAAAGACATCATAATTATAGAATCAGTTATTGAAGTTCCACTTTATTTTCTTCCTAAATAGATATTTAACCACACGTCATTTAGTTCTCTATATACGAAGAACGTATTTATGCCCAATAATGCATTATAATTCTTACATTGTTAATTATACTCATATTTCCTTCAAATATAAAAATAACTTCAAATGGGTATTATTTCTACTATTTAAAATAAATCATTCATGATAAATATTCAAATTGTAAAAAAAATCTATACTTGGGGAATTAGTTACTAAAAACATTGAATAAGATTTTCCTTAGTTTAATTATATTATGTTAATCTCTCATTTCAGCCATATGGTCTCATGAAATTGTGTTGACTTCAATAAGATATTGTTTTCTTGATGTCATAGTCTTGCTGATGATGTTTCATGTTGATGTTGTTATCATCATCACATGTTATATTATTTCATTTCTCACTAATCATGTTCCTCCCACTTCAATTTTTAGGTTCAATTAATGATGATTCATGAGATAACTAACATTTTTTAAGTCTCCTAGGGGTCGTTCGTTTGTTTTGTGGAAACCAGAGTCAAAGGAGACTGACCACATATTCATAGGTAAGCATATATATAATAATTTCTCTCGTTATATGTTTCCCTTCTCATGGAAGTGTGATTACACATAAGGGGCTAGGTTTGATTATGTATATATATTAAAAATGCATATGTGTGTGGATGATAATGGGATTATGAATGTGAGCATATATATAAGGATCCTCTTGTGCATGTTGAAGTCTATATGGACACGTACATAGGGGTTATGGTGTTCTTATGCATATTCATATGTGCATATGCCTGGAGGATGGATGGATTATCTTAGAGTTGTCGCTAATAAAACTGTCAAGCGCCGAGTGTGGCATGGATCATTTGAGGTAGGGTCCCTCTCCTAGAATCTTTTATTCAATAATATTTAGAATTTTATTTATTTTTCTTCTTAATTATTCTAGTTTATATTAAATTAAATTTCATGAATAAGTGTTAGTTAAGATAATTGTTTTTTTATAAAAAAAATCATGGTTTTGTAATAAAACCCCTCAAGTTAAGGTGTGTTGTCTGTGAAAACTCACAGTGGTATACCTTGTGTGACATTATTGCATTGATGTTTTCTTTATACTTTATTTTATTGTTAGTCTTAAAGCACACATCATACTAGACCATTTTTATATCCCTATATGGGGTAACCCTCTTTTTATTAAAATGGTTGTTTGAACCAAAAAAACCATTTAAAGGATATTTTACTTTTAAGATGGAATTTCGCAAGTTGGAAAGTGTTGTAATGACCAATTCACCACTAAGTGACCCCCCATTGATCTTATAAATTAAATTTCCATGTTTTAATGAATTTAATGAGTTAAATGGAACCAAACAAGGTAAACTTGGCACATGATTGGTATTGCCTCATGTAGTGAATTATGTAATGGTTATGCTTCCTTTATAATGTTTAATTTGATGTCCTAAAATAAATTGAGTATCATATTCATGGTGACTTGAACTCTAATTTTGAAATTTATTAAGGGAAAGTGGTAAATGTCTAATTATAACCAAACACCTCCTAAGAATCTGACATGATTTGTATAAGGTATTACCCATGTAGGTAATTTTCCTCTTGACCGCTTCACATTCTAAGTGTTTTCTTGCCACTTTAAATATAATTGCCTTGTTTTGATAAATTAAATAGCATGATTTGGATGGAATGGATCGTCATGGTGGAAATACTTTTCGTGAGTGTTTAAATTGAGAGGAAATTGTTAGAATAAAATGAATATTTATACTTACTTGAATTAAATGACATATATCTAAGTGTTTTTCTATGATTAACCTTTCATTAAGTGGTTGAAGTGGAATGAAATGTAAAGGGTGGCATGGGGGTTCATGGGGTGGATAGGGGTTTGGGGTGGGAAGGGGGTGGGTAGGGGTGTGTAAGGGAGGGGGAGGGGGCAGGGGGTGTGTTGGGGGAAAGTATAGGGGTGTGGAGGGGGTGCATGGGGTGGGTAGGGGGTGTGAAGGGGGAAGGGGAGGGGGTGTGTAGGTGGTTCATAGGGTGCTAGTGTGCAAGGGGTGTGCATGGGGGTGCATGGGGGTTCATGGGGTGGGAAGGTGTGTGAAGTGGGTGGGTAGGGGTAGGGGTGTGCTAGGTTATGTTGCGATAGGAAGGTGGAGGGTGAAAGGGGTGTGTAGGGGGTGTGCAAGGTTGCATAGGGGGTGTAGGGGGTAGTGTTAATCCCACCTATGAGACTATGTTTTCATATCTTATTTGATCACATAGTCAAACAACATCATATTTTAGATATTTGAATACTTTTAGGAAATTCTTATGCCCAAATTTTCATATGAAATTATAAGTCATATGATCATCAATGATGTACAACATAACCAGAATTTCCATATCATTTTGAGTGATTCTTAGGACTTCACTCCCAATGAAATACCCTTTTTCTTGACACCATATCATTGAGTAGTTAATCATTAGGAAAAACAACCATCTCTATGGCCTTATAAATATTTAGTTATCCACCTCCTAAACATATATTCTCATCTTTCACAACTCTAATACGTCCACCAAAAAGCTAGTAGAGGGCTTCCATATTCTCACAATTGTTTTACAATGTTTTCTCCCAATGTTTTAGGGTGTTTATATGATGATCATATCTAAAAGGCTTGGTATAATTTCACAATGATTTTCAATGATTTGAATAAAACCTATGATTCGTACATGAAAGTGGTGTATTATTGTAAATATGTACCAAAGTATATGGTATTATGTAGTAAAATCCATCATATTGTGGTTTGTGTTATCTGGTGATTCCTGATACCACTATGTGAAGTATGTATTGAATGAAATTAGAAATCATCTGAACAAAAATCCTATATTAATGATCATGTTATTTTGTATTGGGATGTGCATGTCAATATAAACCTAAAAACAAACAATAAGGAATGCATTCACACCTATGCCACTATGACTCCCTACACCTGAGGCCTCCTTGTGTTTACCAAGATACCACAACACCTGATCATTCCTAATTTAGTGTGATTCAAAAATTACACCTAAAATGGGTGTGCGGGGGTGAGGGCAGGGGGTTGTGAAAGGTGTGGGGGTGGTACAAGGGGTATGCATGGGGTTGGGTTTTAGGGGGGACTGGGCATGGTGATGGGGTGGTGCAAGGGGAGTGCAGGGGGGTTGTGGGGGGCTGTACAGGGGTGGTGTGTGGGGTGTGTAGGGGGTGATGTGTGGGTGTGTAGGGGGTGTGAAGGTGTGCAAGGGTGTAAGGGGGTGGGGGTGTATAGGGGGTGCAATGGGTGTGTAAGGGGGTTCACGGGGGTTGTGTAAGGGGTGTAAGGGGGGTTGTACAGGGGGTGATAGAGGGTATGGGTGTGTAGGGGGTGCAAGGTGGAATGGTTTTCCGAGGGGTTGAAATGGGTTTTCCATGAGGGTGGGGTGTTTAGATGGGTCTGCAGGAGGTTTCCAGGAGGGAGGAGGGAGGGGGTGTCCAGGACGGTCTTCTAGGGGGTGTCCAGGAGGGGCTGTAGGGGGGGAGTGGGGGTATAGGAGGGTCTATAGGGGGCATCCAAGAGGGCGGAGGTAGGGGTGTCTAGGAGGGTATATATGGGGTGTCCAGGAGGGTCTGTAGGGGAGTTTTCCAAGGTGGTTCCAAGAGGGAGGGGGTCTATCTAGGGGGGTTCTGTCCAAAGGGCCCAGGAGGGAGGGGGTGTCTAGAAGGGGGTTTGGGGGCTATCTAGGGGGTGTTCAGGGGGATGGGGTGTTTTCCAAGGGGGTTTCCAGGAGGTGGTTCTGCCTGGGGGGCTGTCTAAGGGTAGTGGAGGGGGGGTTTTAGGGGAAGGGGGTTGCAGGGGGAGTGGGGGGCCTTTTAGGGGGTGCATGGGGGTGTAAGGTTCAAGGGTACGGTATGAGTGGGGTGTAAGGGGGAGGGTGGGAGGATTTGCAGGGGTGTTGGGGAGAATGCAAGGGGCCAGAACAGGCTAAACAGTGTTGGTTTTTTTAGGTAATGTGAAGTCTTATAGCCACTATTCAAACAGTGGCTATAGGTCTATAGCCACAATTGGGAGCCATGAATATATGTCTATATCCACAGTTTGAATCCATGGCTATAGAACATGGGTGATTTTAGCCTATTCCATGGTTTTCAAACATGGCTATAGGTTTGTTTCCACTGTTTCAAACCATGGTTATAGGCTTTACCCTATAGCCACCCCAATACTAGCCACAGTTGAATGAACAATGGTTATAACCTATATCCATGGTTTTTGGGCCTATAGGCATAGTTTTAAACTGTGTCTATATCCTTATTTTGTATTAGTGTGATCATTTTTCCTCATTGAGTGGAAAAGAAAGTGATCGCCCTTAATCCCTAGAATATGGAGGTTCACATCAGCATCCAAATGTTGGACTTCGGGTTACCATGGGAATGTAGTCTTACAGACATCCCTAGATTCCAAATTGTTGGGGGGAGAGCCTTTGTGACTCCCCTTACCATGTGTATGTAGACTCAAAGGGATGCACTGATTCGCCTGATGATCTGATCATACGGGTCTGGTGTATTTGGATGAGGCTTTGGCTTGATGCTGGGGACTGGTTCACGAAGGGGATATAGAGGACTAGATGTTAACAGAGGGGCGAGATTGGAGTCGAAGTAAGGGACACCCAAAGATGCACCATTCTACGTACTATTTTCCCATGTAGGATGTCGTACCTCTGCATACCATAGTGGTATGCTGGTAGAGGGTTCGTCTGCATACCGAAGCAATACACAGGCTTGGGCATTGACCACCGTGAACCATAGTGGTACATGGTCCTGGAAGTGGTCTACCGTGCCGCATCGGGTTCCATCCATGTTTTCTATAGTATGCAGCCTGGGGATTATTCCTCATAGGGATACACTATGTGGAACACTATATTGATGGAGGGTCCGAGAAAATTTCATTCGTGGGGAGTTTATCCATGAGGAATGTGTGGTTCATGATTACACAGATTAGGTTCACATTTTTTCCATTATTATTATGTTCCTTCTTTTTATGTATCATGGCTTGTTATACCTGTAAAAATGTGGTTCATGATTTGACCTTTGTTGGTGATTTGAAACCAATTCATGAATCCTCTCTGAATTCTTTCTTCCAACCTCTGGGGTCTCCTTCGTGAATTCTTCATCTGTCCCTTCTCAATTCCATTTGTCATCCTTTTATAGATCGTTGGGAAAAATATATTTTTGGTCCTGCAACACCATTTATGTATGAACATGAAGATATATATGAATCTGTGGAAGACTCAGTCACCTGGGGTTTGCGGAGGCTACATTTCACGAGTCATGGTTCGCAAAACTCTTCTGATTTGATTCATTCGAGAAACTTATGAGTTCCCAAGATGGTATATGGATGGCCTTAGCATGATTTATTTCACCATCAAAGTGGTTCATGGGTTCTTGGGTTCACGAGCCATCACTCTGCGGGATAGCACCTCATAGGTCCTCCCACATACTAGTGGTTCAAGGTTCAGGTGTTCCACAAACCCTTTCTGATGATGGTACACGAGTCACTTAAAAAACATTGATAAATTCAATTTCTTCATGTTTATTCAGAATTTTGAAACTCAATTTGCTTCCATTTTATTTACTGGACTTTTAATAATTCTTGATTCTTTCTACAAAATTATTGTGGGAGTACTTTCTTCCCTTTGTAATGTTTTCCAGACCCTACAAATTCCCCCATCAAAATGGGGTCTATTTGAAATGAAGAGAAGACTATTATGATTTAGAAGTGGTCTTGAACTAAAGTGTTTTTCTATAGAATAGATAGGTTTGGAAGGAGATAACACACCTATATATAGGGGCCTAGTTCATTCGTCTTTTAACATTTCTCATGGAAAAAAGTTCTTTCGACTCTCCCTCATCTTTCTCTACATCCGCGTACCATCTCTATTACAAAATCCATATTCGCAAACCGCTTTGTACGTGTCGCAAACCGAACTCTTCACAATTTCTTCTTCCCATGAACATGATTTTGGGTTTCACGAACTACGATGGGGAATTTAAAACTAAAATCCAGACCTCCAAATAAGAGAATGATACACGGTTTTCATGTCCCGCACACTAAACTTAAACCTGCGAACTGAACTTTAATCCTCAATAAAATGAACTTAAACTTTTAAATAGAATGTTTGAATATAGACATTGTGAGGCCTTGGTTTTTGGTTTCTTATTTCTGTGAACTTTTATGTTTTTAGGCCAATGCTCCACGAGCCAGCTCCTCGTTGGACTTTTACATACCGTGGTTGTACACAATATATTGTTTTTGCTTACCATAGTAGTATGCGAGGATTACTTCTATGTATCATACTGTATGTGATAAATGGTTTTTGTGTGTCTTTTTTTGGAGCAGTACACGAAGCCCCATGTGAACACTTTTTTAATTCCTTTGGAAATTTTTTGTTCCATTTATCAAGCAATTTTTATTGGACTGACTTTTTGTGGGCTTTTGGATCTTTTTGTGCTATCTGCAATGGCCCTTTCAAAGTTTTTGATGAAATCAACCAAGATGATGGAAACCAAGGTTGAGGATAGTGAGGATCGTATTTGATCCTAAATTTTTCATTATTAAATCTTCCTAAATTATCTTCTTGTGCTAGATCTCCTAGCCTACCCATTGTCTCTATAGTTTCCACTTTATGTTATTGGTCTTCATGATGACATCCCTTTTCCATTGGATGACCCCAATACTCCTTTCATTCTCCTAGAAGCACCACAAGGTCATGATCGGATCAATATATCCACAACAAGAGAGGTCATGGATAATCTAATTCAGGAAAATGTGTTTATATTAGAAGTATCATCTTGGACTTTGGGAGAACACATGTGTTGCCGCACTACGTTGAGACTAGTCACCCAAGAGTACCTATCTATTATAAAACTCTCCTGAGAAAACCCTAATGATGGGTGTAGCACTAAATGGGTCCTGTGAGTAGGATAATAATTCTCTGATGAATGGGGTTAGGATATCTGGGTACACCAAACCTATTTTGAGTTCCTTGACAAGTTGGAGGTTGTTAACTTATATCAATAAGCTTGGGTCTCTTAGTTCGCAGCTTTCTCTCAATGTGAAATCCTTCCTGAGCTGCTGAGCCGCTAGTGTTTGAGCCCCAACACCTTCTTTTTGTCATAGGGGGAGGTGGGAATCAGATTATGGGACATCAAACATCCTGGAGTGCTCCCCATATTATATATATGTATAAAAACTTTCTTCTAGAAGTACTACTTGGGATGATACCAACCATGTGTCCTCATTGACAAACAGTCTATTGGTTATGGAAGAGGGATTACATGATCACCCTTTCCAGGATCGATCCCTTATCCTATTTGAGGCTTGGGTAGGGTCATTTTTGCAGATGAATGGGCCTAATCCAAGAGCTTTCTATAGTCAAAATCATCCATCCGGTCAGTCTCTACAGATTATAGGGTAATATTATGCAACCCTCGAATCGGGGTGATATACTTCCTGGGGATATGATCTTCAACCAGACGTGTCACCTGTACTTAGATTAGCATGTTTCTTTTCCATTTTTTTGAGTGGATGGATATTCCAATCCCATGATTTATATATCGGGGTCATGGCTTGAACTCTGATTATGGCAGTTGTACTGGAAGAGGGTCGACCAGTTAATCTAGCCATTCCTACTCTTTCCTGACTTTATGAGTTGTTGGGGGAATATACAAGAAGGTAACCCTCTAGATCCTCTAATATGACTATTTCAATCTTGTATGGGTGGATGGAAAAAAACATTCCTTGTTATTAATATTGACACACTGCGAGGGTTCCTCGCTTTTACTTTCAACATGTCCTTCTCAACATTACCGATGTTTACCCTATGACATTAAGAATTAGTGATGCAATTGGGCTGCTGAATGATACTTATTGCTTCTCATTTTCACTACACTCTACCCCTAATTAGTCATCAAGGTGTGACATGGGTGGTTCATCAGAAGATAGATCATACATTATTGTGCTCTGGGACAAGATTCTCACTGGTCACATAGATTGATTGGCCATTTGTGAGCCATACCTCCCTTACTGGTTCACCATGCAATTCTGATGCCTTCAACAGACTGTGCTTCTTCCTTCTGTCCAATTAAGGGGAGAATATCATCATGTAATACATCTCTAGTTATGTATTATGATGATGAGGTAAGGTGCCTCTATCGAGGTTATAATCCCCAATATGATGGGATCCACTTTTCTATCTCTGGAATATGCCCAACTCTGGGTGGGTTGTTACCCTGACGGGGTGCTGAGAAGACCAATTCGACATGTACAAAATCCTCTAACCATACTACACCACAACATGACCCTAACATCCATTCCATATATTTATTCTCATATGGTTAGTGGGATGGATACGCCTTCTATTCTTTTCCATACGGTGGCCATGATGTCTACGCCATCTGTTCTTACCCCTACTATGAGAAGACACTCGATGCATCATCATATGCTTCTAGAAGGGGATTCATTGGTGCATCCTATCTCAGTGGGGAGTGATTTAGACTTCTCCTCTCCTGTGGATACTTCTCATGAACCTAATGAGGCTATCCCCAGCAGAGTGTCACCAGATACCCTGAAAGTCGCGGCTAGTCCTCTACAGGAAACTTCAACGGTCTAACCGTTTAAGGGTAAAGAGATCCCCCAATATTGTGTAACCTATATTAGGTCCCTTACCACTCCAAAAATAACACTTATTTCCTATATACCTATTGATAAGGGGGAGGAACAAGGCCTTGGTGCCACAAGAAGGTGTCAGGAAGTGCGAAAACAAGCAAGGCGTCATTTATTCACCCTTGCCGCGGAAACACCTCTAGTTAGATTTACTGATGATATTGAAAACTTCTAGTGGTTATTTACCCAGTTGGGTTATGGTGGCTTTGATTACTGGGATCTAAATCTTCTCATCTACCAAATTTTCATAGCTTGAGAAGGTCTTTCTTCTTGTTAGTATAAACTTGACAAATTCAATTCTTCTTATCATTAGGTAACGAGCTTCTGAGATGTTTCGAAGAAACTTGATCACCTAACAGTCAAAGAGGTGAATTCCCATGATTTGGTGATCACCCAAAAAGTATTTTTGTTAGAATTTGATGCTCTCTTAGTAAGGTTAAAGGCTCAACTGGTATCTTCGGGTGCCAATTACGAAGATATCCAAAAGAAAGTGTGGGACCTTAAATCCATTATAGAATGTGTGCGCCCGATGTTCAAGGCTGAAGTAGGTGAGAGATATTATTTAGAACAAACTCTAGATGGATTGCTGCATTCGCTTTCCATTTTTCTAGAAAGGGAAATATAATCCTTATTGTAATATTCCCCAAATCATGATGTATACTAATTTTCTTTTGAAGCTATTGCGAGACTCTGAACTAGGAATATTCCTCTATCTATTGAACTTAATGGAACTAATTTTCCTCCCAATACTTATTCTTTTCCTTTTTTTTAATTTCAATTAATCACGATCAATCATATAAACATCATTTCGACCAGATATTAATTTAAAACCATGATTCGAAACTAGTAAATGAAAATAATCGAATTGGGATATATTTTTTTCTTGATTTATGGGACTCAACGATTTTAGTCCGGCTATTGATGGGGTTTCTGAGAAAACCCCATGAACTTTTATATATTTTTCATTATCAACCTAATTTTCACCTAATCCTTTTTGATATGGGCTTATCAGGTATAACATTACTTTTTCTTAGGCCGCCCTTCATGGTTTTTCGACCTAAATGGTTTTATTTCTCTTTCGATATCGCAACATTTTTTCTTTTGTTTAAACCACACATAGTATAGGTTTAACGAGCTGATACTCAACTTTGATCCAGGGGTTCCCTTTACAGGTTTTCACTCTAGTGATTATTGCATCTTTTTTCCTGGGATTTTATAGTCCTACCAATCAGACATATTACTAATGTTTTAGGTCGAACCGTTTTGACCAAACATGAAGGGGTAGAGAGACAAATTTGGGATTCATCAGCCGGGAATGTCCTAAATATCTCAGACACGACTGAGGGATTTTTCTTGACCCTAAATTTGTGAGTTTTGGACGTGTATGGGGCTTGGGATCCATTTCAGGAATATGGAGGAAGGAGAGAACTCTAATAAGGATGAATTTTCCTTTTATTATCATCCATCTCATAGGCATCATATGCAGAGCCACCAGGGCATGGAGTGCATAGTCAAAAAACGGTTTTTGTAGGACATTATCCTTATATCTATGATGTCCTGGGAGGATTTACAACACTTTGAATTTATTTTGGCTTTGGGGGGCCATAGTGGGTGGCATATCTGAGGGATGATGTAAAAAAGTATTAGGGGCATTTGTATTGGCATTGGATGGGCAACCTCTCCCACACGATTCTTACTTGCGTGAGGGAGAGTCGGTGAATGCTCATTTCAAATAGATATATTTTTCATGTATTGGAATTTGAAAAGGGAAAAATATGTAAGCTGTTATCCAGAGGGGTTTTTAAAATTTGTGGAGTAAGACAAGACATAAATTTCACATGAGCATACAGAAATTGTAAAGGACTCTCTTGAGGAATAACATGCCTTTGATTGATGGTTTTCCTGTAGACATCATATGCAAAGCCACCAAGGCATGATGTACATAGTCAAACAAAGGTGTTTGTGTGACATTGGCCTTCCATCTCCGATGTCCACGATGGATTATGGAGATTGGGACCTCTTTGGACATGGAATATGACCTCTAAAAATGGATGCACCAAAGAATTAAAGGGGACATTTCATTGGCTGAACTTTTCTGGGAAACCTAGAAATAAGTGGGGGTATTTGTTTTTCATGCATAGATCAACTTCTCACACATGGATTGGATATCATTATTTTATAGAATCCTCAAGAGAGACCAAAGGTGAATTGGGCTAGAATGTTTTGATATGTCCAGGACGTGGGTAGTAAAGAGAATGTAAACCATGAAACTGAGGGCTCTTGATTTAGGAGGGATGTCATAAGGCTTGGGAGTTTTAAGGCGTAGTGAGATAGTAAATGACTCTCTTGAGGACAAATTTTCATTTGTTTGATGGATTTTTTGTAGGAATCATCTGAAAAGCCACCGGGGAATGATGTGAACAGTCAAACAATGATGTCCACAGGACACTATCCATCCATCTCGGATGGCTAGGAAAGATTATAACGATTCAAGATTACTCAAAAATAGAGTTTGAGGTATGGCAGGAGTGTATCCAAATACATTAGAAACATTCGGGTTGTGATTCATTCATGGGGTTAGGTATCCCCTATGTAGATCTGACTCATATGTAAGGTGATGTATTTATCCCATCTTTGGATTACATGTAGTTTAACATCTTAAGGCCAGGACACAGAGTTTCTTATGGGTTTGGGAACCTTGACATGCCTTTTAGGGTCATTCTACTAGGACCAAATTCATGGAATAATTTTCCATGATGTCATGGTGGATCTCTTATTGAGGTCTATAAGATCATGTGATTTTGCTAAGTGTGGGAAACAATGGATTATAAGGATTCCAGATCAACACTTAATAAATAGTAGGGAGTATTTTACGCTTAATCAATGCTATGTATTTTAACTTCATGCAGCTGGGACACTTCTAGCCTTACCTGAATGGCCTGAAGGCCTTCATTTTTTATTCATTTTTTATAACCCCCCATTCAGGGGATGAGGGGGAACCCTTACAAGGCCCATAGGCTTATTTATTACATGGACAATAGGATTAAGAGACATTACTGTGATGTTTAGATTCATGCAGTGAGGACATTATCTTGTGCAGTTTAGAGTCATGCAGTGAGGAAATTATTTTGAGCAGTTTAGAGTCATAAAGTGAGTACATTATGTTGTGCAGTTTAGAGTCATGTAATTAGAACATTTGGTTGTTCATTTTAGATTCATGCAGTAAGGAAATTATGTTGTGTAGTTTAGAGTCATGAAATGAGGACATTATGATGTGTAGTTTAGATTCATGCAATGAGGACATTATAATGTGTAATTTAGAGTGATGCAGTGAGAACATTATATTGTGAATATTAGAGTCATGCAATGAGGAAATTATTTTCTGTAGTTTAGATTCATGCAGTGAGAACATTATGATATCACAAATACTAAAAATAGCTTTGAGTTAATCGTGGTTAGGATATTTTGGCATTCCTTAGACATGAGTGATTATGTAAGGAGTAAACCATAGCCTTTGGGGGCACTTGTATCAGGAAGAATGACATTGGGCTTGAAATACATTGGTAATACTAAGGTAGGATATGAATCTACTGAAGATGAATATTCCTTTGGTTGATGGTTGTTTTTTAGGAAACATATCCAGAGTCACCAGGGAATGATGTGAATAGTCAAACAAAGGTGTCCACAGGACACTAGCCTTCCATATCCAATGTCCATAAATGTTTATGGGACCCAATATTTCTTGGAGTATAGAGTTTGACAAATGGTAAAGAAGTGCTTGGGAATGTAAGAAATATCCAGACCGTGATTAGCTGTGAACTACTAAATATTCCACATAGACCTCACTAATATGTAGGGGAAGCATGATCTTTTGACTCTTTATGAGTGTCATAATTCAAACTTGTAATTTTGATTGTTTCTTTAAACTTGTTTTTTAGGAAATGGGGGGAATGTTCGGGATCTCCTAACATTGAGAATCGGGCCACACAAGACTCTTGAAGAACCTTGAAGTTTAATGTCATGCGGTTAGTACCTTTAATGGATTCCCATATACAAGTCTGACCTATACATTGAGGAAGGATAATTTTTTTTAATTGGTGGCTAGGCTAGGTGGCCAAACTCAGGCATCACTATGTATCCTATGAGGGCACGAATCAATCCATATGTAGTTCTGAAAATTCCCTACAAAGGTTTGGTCCACGTGTAGGAACATGAGAGGGCATTTTTTAATTTGTGGTGGGGTCGGTATGCCAAATCTGGACTTCACTGCGTATCTTGAGAGGGTTGGAATCAAACCATATGTAGTTCTAAATGTTCCCTATACCGATCTGACTCTGATGTAGTGGTAGGGGAATTTGGTTTCATCTACTACCAGTGTCACATCTATCATATTCCTATATTTCTTTTTACATAAAGGAATTCTTACCATTGATCCTAAGATCACATGAGTTATACTCGATGTGAGAAACAAGGAGTGATACAGATTTTGGGGAGATATAGGATACAATAGAGGATTTTTGGGGGGCATGGGTCAATATATAAGGTCAAGAAATCAATACTTATCCCACTAATGAATTGGAATCAAGCCATATGTAGTTATTTTGGGACCGTACAGTTTATCATCGTGCGGTTAGGATGATTTATTCCAAACAGGTTAACATCTTACAACTAGGATGCTATGTTGTGTAGTTTAGAGTCATGCAGTGAGGAAATTGGCATCCTATACAGGGACTACTACAATACAGTTTAATTTAATGTGGTTAAGATGATAAATCATAGTTTAGGGTCATAGAGTTTGGATTTTGGGTATCACTGTTACGTGAAGTAATTCTTCAGAAACCTTGCATTGGTGGGAGCTATGATGGGCTATCCATCCATTGATATAAAGTTGTATTCTACATTGGAATAAAACCTATGTATGAAATATGTTCCATCCCACTTTGATTCAATATTTTGTGGCTTCCTCCCAAGTATCATCGGGGTTCTATGGACCAAAACCATCTCTCCTTCGAGGAAAGGCTAGAGGTGAACCTTTTTGTTAAATGCTCGTGCGATCCAATTTTGGTAGACTTCCATATGGTGCAAAGCATGAAACCTTTTCTCATCCAGATTCTCCAACTCATCAAACCATCTTTGGGATTGCTCTTCTATGGATATTTGATCACAAATGTCCACACAAATTCCTGACACTTGAATTTCAATAGTAAAAACTGCCTCTGCCCCGTATACTAGTGAGTATAGGGTTGCATGGGTGGTAGTGCATTTCATGGTCTGGTAAGCCCATAAAGCATGAAAGATATTTTTTGTCCATAATTTCTTATCCTTATCTACCATCTTTTAGAGTATATTGGATAGTGTCTTGTTTAAATCCTTTATCTGACTATTGGCCACTTCATGGTAGTGGGATGAACGATTGGGTTTGATTCTTTACACCCGGTATAACTTTTCCAACTCAGTAGAGTATAAGTTTCTGTTGTTTTTATTTAGTATTGTATGAGGGACACTAAATATTGTAATGATGTTTTCCTTTACAAATCTAACAACTCTTTTCACCCAAACTTATTTGAGGGTCTTCACTTCATCCCATTTAAAAAACAAGTTGGTTTATTTGAGAATGAACATGAATATTTTGGCTATGGTAGGGGTATATAGTCCCACAACATCCATCCCCTAGGCATAAAATGTCCAAGAGTACATAGCTGTGTGAAGTAGCTCTGGGGGTTGGTGAGTAAAATTTCCATGAACTTAGAAGGAATGGAACTTCTTAGTGAATATGGGACAATCTTGTATCATAGTGGGCCAATAGTATCCAAGACTTTAAATTATATGGGAGATCTTGTTTTCTAATTCGTGTTCTCCCCAAGCTTCGGTGTTCACTTCTTTCATGATGGTAGTAGTCTCTTCTCATAAATTCACCTATGAAGTACTCCATCAAGGCCTCATTTTAAGAGAACATTTTCTGGGTCTATTCTATTATACAAGACAAAGTTGACTGCCCATCTATGGATCTATTCTATTCCATCCCTATATGGTGGGATTTCACCCCTTCAAAGGTAATTTTCAATGGGAGTTATCCAGCCGGTGGTGTGACCATAAAGATTAAAAATGGGGCATATCTCATTGATTTCATCCATATTTTTCTTAATAAATGGTAAGACCATCTGATGGTCGACAATGCTAATAACTATTTCATTACTGTTTATATTATTCCAGGTTGTTACTACATTTCCAAATTCTTCTTCTTGAGCATTTTAGGACCGGGGGGCATAGGTCGGGATTGGTTTTGATGGGAATTATACCATTATTTATCGAACATGGTTCATTAAGGGGGTCAATACTTCTATCTTAATGACATATTCACCATTGACCTGCTTGATGACCAACTCTGAATCACCTTTTATCATAAAGTGTTTGGCTCATTCATGAAGTTCATGCTCTATACCTACAAGGAGGGCCTCTTATTCTGCTTCATTATCTGTGCATCCCTCTAAAAGAAGGAAGAAGTAAGGAAATATGGCATTCTCGAGGGATATGTGTATAATTCCCAGCCCTACTTTTTTAATCTTGGGATCCTCCTTCCTTTTCCTTGTGGGGCTTCTAGAAGCACTATTGAAGTACATTTCCCATGCCTAGGGACCTTTTTGAAAGGATAAAACATTTTCATCCAGAAGTTAAGCATCCAATGGGTTTGTTTCTTCCAGGGGTTGCTCTGCCAAGAATTCAACTAATGCCTGGACTTTGATGGCCTTTTGGGCCATTAATTGTATGTAAAAATGTTGCAGGATGACTAAAAACCATGATAGGAATCTATTTCGCATGGGATGGTTGAGGATATACTTGAGTGGGTTGCATCGGGAGACCAGATGGACCTTGTGGTGTTGTAGGTAATGGATGAAATTATGAACTATGAATATTAGGGTTAGGTAGTTCTTTTAAATTCTTGAATATCGAGTCTCAGCATCGATCATTTTTTCTGAGGTTATAGAAATTTTTCTTTTTGTTGGTGTCATTATTCTATGCAAGGAAAGAACCTAATGATTGTTCCAATGTGATTACGTACAAAGTGAGTGGTCTCCACTAAACTAACAGCATCAGCACCGGTGGGATTAGGAGATATCTTTTGGGATTTTTGAATGTTTCCTAACATTCATTATCCCACTCTTACATAACCCCTTTCATCATTAACCTAGTTAAAGGTAACCATTTACCTTCAAAGTTGGATATGAAGTGTCGGATGTAGGCCAAGTGCTCGTGTAGGCCCCTCAAATTAAAGATACTGGGATGTGGATACATTCCATGGATGGATTTTGTCTTCTCAGGGTCAACTTCGATGTCACAATTGCATACTACAAAGCCAAGGAATTTCCTAGAGGTAACGTTGAAGGAATACTTTAGGAGATTCATATTGAAATTATGATGGTATAGTTTGTTAAAGATAGTTTCAAGATCTGTCAGGTGGTTTGAGTGATGTCATGATTTAACCACCAGATCTTCGACTTATCACTCGGTGAATTTTCCCATGAAGGGCTTGAAAATGCGATTCATGGCAAGTTGATATGTAGCATAATAATCTTTTAGACATAAGGGCATCACATTATAATAGAACACTCCTTGAGGGGCCCTAAAAGTAGCAACTTCTTCAACTCCTCAGGCCATTCGAATCTAGTTGTATGAAAATATTTTTCCACGAAAGAGAGGTCCTCATATCTAGTGGTTGTATCGATCAACAATTCTATGATCAAGATTGAAAAATCATCTTTCAGGAAGTGTTGATCGACATCCCTGAAGTTGATGTAGACTCTAATCTATCCATTATTATTTTTGAAAGGGCTTTATTTTTCATCTAGATCAGATATTGGACATCCCAAATGGAGTTAGATTTTATTATCTTGTCAACTTCAGCCTCTATTTTGGTAGCATGCACTGGTTGGGTCCTTATAGGTTTCTACTTATAGCCATGTTGGCCTTCTAGGAGACCTATATGGTGAGTGGTGACCTCAGAATTGAGGCCTAACATTTCTGTGTAGTTCCAGGAAACACATCTTGATTATTTTTTAGGAAGGAGGTATATGAATCTTGCTCCTTGAAAGTCATAGCTATACTAATTAGAGTGGTTCAAAGGTCGTCTTCGGTGCCTATCTTTATCTCCCTAAGATCATTGATTGTGGTGGAGACACCTTCATCAAATGCGGGGGAGATCTTTGAGGTATTCTTCTTCTTCATCATCCACTTCATCATCTTCTTCCTCTTCTGACGAATAGAGGATTATCAAGATGAGCTCTTCGGTGTTGGTAGAGAAATTTTTTTCATCCTTAGTGAGTAAGGAATGAATGATCTGGGGTCTATAGGATGGGCCAGGTTCATCTTTGTTAGGGCTTTCCTAGACATCATTGAAGTCGACCTTCTCTTTAGTGTCTTTGGACTTGGCTTCCATAACAGAAATCAGGCAGATGAATGAGTTTGTATCTGATATTGAACTTATGTATTAAACTTTGTTGATGGGTAATACATAATCATCCCAAAGTTGTTGGAGGGGATCAGTGGGAACCATTTCCAATCTATTCAGGGAAGTGATCCAGTCAATGTTGTTCGTCAAAGACTGCTTCTCTTTCTATTCATAGAACCTTGCTTCGATGTAATGCGACTCATTGGATTCAAATGGGGATTTATCAGCATGCACTGTCCCATTTTCATATTATAACAATATTTAAATCACTGATGGTATGATAATGGAATTGCAGTGTGTTGATATAGCCTGGGCATCCCTAATACAATGTTGAAGGTTGTACTTTTCCGCACTACCAAAAACTTGGAATCAAACACGAGGTCTCCAAGACAAGTTTTAAGCTTCATTAATCCCAACATATTGTACTCATTTTTTTCATATCTCAATAGAGTCTTGGTGCATGGTGTAAAAATATCCTCATCATATCCCAACCAATGAAGTGTTCGAAGCAGGAGGAGGTTGACTCTAGATCTGTTGTCGATGAAAATTCTTTGAACATTGATGATGTCTATCTTGTCAGACACATATAAGGGTTTTATGTGACCATTCATGATGGTGTCTTCATCCTTGTCTATGAAGGAGATTATGGAGTGGTATTTTTTGGGATTGGCCTCCATCTGATAGACTATGTCCACTACTACTTCAGCCTCAAATTTCTGGGGACATAGTATGTTGTTTATGAGTGGATCCTTTAGGTATGAGGACAAACTCAAGGCATGAAAGATCAATAGTGTCACCAGTACTGAGGAAAGATGATTTAAAATATCATATTTATGCTCTAAAGTTTAGTGCTTCCCAACTCAAGGATTCTCTTTCATTGAAACTTAAGGGGATTTATCTTTAGACGTAGATGGTCAAACCTCTGTGACTAGAGTTTATGGCATTGTGGTACTTTCCATGTTTGGATGAACAGATCTACATGTACACCTTGGGCGATTGGATATATGTTCTTCCTCTGAAGGATACACCAAGATGACTGGGATCAGATTTCTTCGGGCGGCGTTGGAGGATCATTCTGTTTCCCATTGTGTCTGTTGGAGGGTTCTTCCACGAGTTTCTGCAACATTAATGTTTTGTGTTAAGGTGCAGCTGGGAATTTGACTCCTACCATGATCATGCCTTCTAGGAAACCCTAGAACATTGTATCTGCTTCTTCTATCACTCTGGTTGGACATAGGGAATTCAGATTTGTAGTCACAGCCTCCATCAAAGATGGGGTTTAACAAATGAATGAAATTAATGGATTCGATTATCAGTTGTTGATCTGACAATGATTTTGTATTGTTGTCTTCTTCTTGATGGTACTATTTGGTGGGGAGGTGTCTGTTGTACCATTTGGAGGGGTGGTTCCCATAATACCATGTCTACTGGAAAGAATTCCAAAAGTGTCTAGACCAGCTTTGGCTTTGGTGCCAGCTCACCTTCTTGCTTCTGTTTTCTGCCCTATTGTCCCTCAGAAGGCTATAAGACTAAGGATGATGGTTGGGTTTCATCATGAGCTATTGGGGACATGGTTGGTTTCTTTAACTAATCCTTGAAAATTCCATTATCTTTGTCGACTGTCTTCCAAGTCATCCAACTGCCATATTTCCCCCCCCCCCCTTTTCTAGTGACTGTTTTTCATTCCTCTTCCTGTCTTGGGTCTAAGGTTAATATATACTCAACTTTTTCTAATGGAGGACCCAACTTGAATTTTCCAGAATCCACCATATTTTTTAAGAGATCCTTGAATATTAAGCACTCCTAAATGGTCTTCCCTAGTAGCTGGTTATAGGGACAATAATTTTTGTGGTCATCGAGACCCACTTCTTCGGGTTTCTTTGCCTCTAGTAGATGGAGAATGTTTTAATTCATAGAGGATATGAATTAGGTGCAAACTTTTTCATATTAGAACAAGTATAATTTATTTCTTATCTACTCAAAATAATTTCTTTTAACACCCCTTCATTCATATTTTCATTGTGGATTTGTTTGTTGGCATCCATGGGGTCCCGTATGGTTTGGTGGAGTCCTCACAATTGGAGTTGGTGTCAGGGGTGGCTTAAGTGTGGAAAAAGACGCTTCAGCTTTTCCCATTATTTTTCCCAAGGATGATGGGGCTACTTCGGACTTGAGATTGTTCTACTACAAGGAGTCTTCTATCCTTCGGGAAATGGTGGAGAAATATCGGAACCTAGTTATGTAGTTCATTGGGATGATCGGTGTTCGTAATTTATCATGGATGTTATTGATTCACATAGCAAGAATTTAATCCTAGGGGAGAAGCCGTTTTGGGGAGTAATTCAGGCCTTTCCATATGTAAATGAAGTCTTAAACTCTTTAATTCTCTTTCTCCTTGCAGTTAATGAGATCATTGACCATTGTATTTGGAAATGTTGAGCTGAAATAGAATAGAAACTATCGTTGGAGGTCCTCCCAACTTGTAATCGAGTTATATGGAAAGCTAATATACCATACAATGGCTGAAACCTTCAAGGTTTGCACGAAGAACCTATGTTTTACTGATTACTTCTGCTCAATAGTTCCCATCATCGGATCATTGTAAGAGGCATAGTGGATTAGATGTTGTTTCAAGTCATTAAAGCCATTGAACACTAGGAATACGAAGTTTCTAAAGTTTGGAGGTGGAGTAATGTTTCTCACCCAATCAAGGTGGTGATTTTTCTCTGGTTGTATAAGAGCGTACCTCCCTTCCATGTATTCTAGTAGAGATGTTAGTTTCTCAAGGTTATTCAAGATTCCTTGATGCATATCCTACTAGAATTGAGATTCGGAAGGTGTAGTAGAGGCCAAAGATGAATGTGCCAGTGCTGCTCGAGTTTTGGGTGGATACCCACCGGGGTGTCCTTTGTGGGTTCGCCTGAATATACTCTGGATTCTTTATCAGTGGAAGGAATTATTTATGTCCCTCTATGTCCATATTTAAGTAGGTTTATGGTCCCAATTCTGGATTGGATGGACATCCAAGCTAGAATTAATTTACTGAGATGAGTGTCTGTGGTAGGGGAACCTATTCTAGGAACACCTGTGGATGTTCCGCATGGGTAACACACATCTACCAAGATATCTCCCTTGACATAGCTCGAAATTAATTCTCTTGAGATCTTTCATTTATTTCTCCTTCTTGGTGAATCGTTCCTCGTGGGTGAGGGACACATTCTTAGGGGGAGGATCAGGTGGTCCATAGATGACCTATGATTTATTATTCTCTTAATTGGGGTTTTTCGAGGAATGTAGTGATGGATTAACTGATAGGGAGCCCCAATTTAGGAAGGATCTCTAGTTATGGGTATGCACACCATCTAGCTCAGTGTGGGATGCCTCCAAGAGGGAACTATCTTCTCTTTCATCCTCTCCCTTTATATCATTTCCTGTGAGATCCATGGGGTTGACATTTAACATATTCCCTGATGCATACTGCATTGGGGGTGGTGTACCTAGTGTTGAATGGTAGGAAAGCTTTATGTGTCCTTTACTGGACTTTCTCCTTCCATTATATGGTATTCTTTGAGTTTCATGGAAAAAATTTACCCAAAGGGATCCCTAATCTGACCTCCTAATGTGACTTAGTCTTGGAGGGTATAAACCACAAGATATGGTGGAACGAGTGACCTCTCTACTCATTGTTCTTCATATACAGGAGAAGACAGACATCTGTTATACGGTTACTTGATGTAAAAATGCTCCCATCCGTACGGGCTGGGTTTGCTCCCATTCTTCTATTTATGTTCTACGACCTAAATTTTTTGGTCTTATGGGAGAATATTTAGTCAAAAATTCCACCATCACTACAGGATGGGGCTGTTCCAAAATTACGGCAGTAGCCACTGATATTTCCACCTTTTTTATTTCATGCACTCCCGTGCGGATGCGAGCTGAGTATGGAACTAGACCCGGATGAGATTATTGGGATTTTGAAAACATAAACACTACTTAATGGTTGACTTCCCTTAGGTATGAAGTCTTTTGGATTTTCTAGGTTTCCTAGCTCAGAATCTTTTTGATGGTTTATCTCATCAGACCTGACACTTTTGAGACTTACTCTGGGCCAGTTTTTGTTGAGTATTCCATCTTTCTTGAGTAGAGATTTAATTTTATTGCTGCCTTTGGGTAATTACATTAGAATATGTCATTTATGATGAGGTCTGATGGATGGGAAATGGGGTGAAGATTATATCTCCATGTTCTCACCATCCCTGAATACGAACTCCAGACGGGGTGTCACTAATGAGGCAATGCAACTTGAGTAGTGCGTTGAGGAAAACTAGTTCAAGGTTTTTCTTTTTCTTTTTTTATTGTGGTTTCTATGTAGACATTAGGGATTATAGGTCCATTAGACATGGAAATCTCCCCTAATATATTGACATGGTATGCATACCCTTGATAGGGAAAGAACTATTCTTTTAGGTGGAGAATATTCATCCACATATTGAGGCAAACGTCATGCATACATTCCTCATACAACTCCCTTTGTATATCGAAGTGTGAAGTTGTCGTAGGCCAATACATCACTAATATATTATCCTTAGATTGTTGTCTACTCACAAAAAAATGTCATATTGTTGTTCTTCCGGGAACTCCTCTACTTGATATTCCCAGTTTGACTGTTTCTCAATAATTTTATTCTGAGTAGCTGAGTTGATGGGAGCCTCATTGATATGTGAACAGTGCTGGGGTAGCTCATAAGATTAGCATGTCCCCAAACCGTCATCTGGTTGATAAATAATATCACTCATCATAGACAGAGTGTTTGATATGTCTGAATCCATATTTTTTAGTTCCTAACCATCCGAGTTATTTCTTACATTTGTCCCGATAAGGGGGGGGGGCTTCTTGCCTGTATGAATTTTTATTGCGGGGTGGACCTTCATAATTAGTGTCACAATGGTTAGGGATACCATTTTAACTCAATTACCAACTGTGAGGTGTGTCCCTACGGCATATACCCTGGGGAGGATCTTTAAGGAGGGATACAATTATGGGAGGACCTTTTGGCTGGTTGATGTAACCGAGGGGAGGACCTTCTCGATGACTACTATGGTGGCAAGGACTACTATCACAACTTGATATCTAGTTTCAGAGAGAATTTCTATAGTGTACATCATATGGAGGCCCATTAAGATGTATTTTAATGAGGTAATAACCTTTTCATTTCTTGATGTTACTATGGGGAGGGCCTTCACAACAAATTCCATTGCATGGAGGGCCTTCATAATGACTATCATCAGGACTCGACGTCCGACTATAGGGATAATCACATCTGAAACGTATAAAGGGATATCAGGGCAGATGATGGTAAGGGGATTGCCTTTTACTATCTCATCTTCAGGTCAAGAGGAGGGTTACCATGACACGCATCAAGATACAGGCTCTCTTGATTGATCAATCCTGGCCCACAGAGTAAGCCCCCGTGGGTGCTCTAGGGAGGACCTTCAAAGATACCGGCAGAAACATTGTGGGGAATACCTTCACAACTACTACTTCTACTTCCATAATTTGGTAATGGACTATTAGGGTCTTTAGAATTTATTGATATATGTTTGAGGGTGTCAAATACTCTATCTTCTAGTAGAGAAGGATCATGTATGTGCTCTTCATTTCCTGGTTTCCTTTGGTGCATTTTATTTTTGGGTGCTCTCTTTCGGGTAACTGGGGTCACCTATTTTTGGTAATAGACTTCATATATGGGTCCATATCTTGTTGTCTCTCATGATTTCACTGGGATACGTTGATAGACATCTTGAGTTTTGGCAGGGATATATGTCTCACATGTTGTAGCCACCATGTTGGACCAGTGTCCCCTAGTTGGAATGGGTATTTGTTCCCAATCTGGTTGTCCATGTATCGCGGTATATTTCCATAGAACCTTCTTGGACGGGAGTAGGGATTCCTAACATCTCCAGAGTGACTAACCCATTTTGAAAATAAGTTAATCTATTCAAGGAAACTGGGTCTTTGGCCCGATTCCTCACCTTTGCCACTGATGCAATGATATCTTATCATGTTTGGGGGAAATGTTCTGGAATCAACATATAATCTTCCATCATCTCTAGGATGTGCTGAGATATATCTTTTGCTGGAACGTGTATGAAGGCCCATCCCGATGTCTGAGCCATAGTTTTTGCCTGCTCTGGTCCTCTATGGGTTTCCAGTAGATACTGGCAGTTATCCTATGTTGGGACAGAGGAACGAGTCTTTTGCCAGTTTTCATCTCTAGTTTCCACTTTATTTGAATGGTGGGATTCATATTCATGAGTAGGGATTTTCATTTTCTCACTTTCTGTTGTATTTGTATCATGGTGTTTGTATTCATCCATAGTAATTTTACTCTGCTCATATTTTCTTATCACCCTATTTGGATGGAGGGATTGATACACATTAGCAGGTATTTGTGACTTCTTATAGTTGGTTTCCATCCTATTTGGATGAAGAGCTTCTTTTTCAGCAGCAGATATCTGCATCTACCTATAATTTTCTACTCTATCTTCATGGTAGGACTGGTGATCACTGGAAGGAACGTGGACGTGCTCGTATTGTTCCACCCTATTTCTATGGTGGGATTTAGTGGAGGTGGTAGAGTTGTATTCCTGCTAGTTGAATTTCACTGTATTTGTATAGTGGAGTTTCTCCTCAAGAACTAGGGTGATAGCCTATTTCTGATAATATATTTTCCACCCTCGATGGGCATCCCTAGGGTCTCGGGTATTCTATACTTAAATAGGTGCCCTTGGCATAAGGTCGTTTTCAATATGAGGAGACTTGGTCACCCAATGTTGACAACGAATCTCTCTGGTAAGGGCCCACGATTAGGACCCCTTGTGTAGTTAAGATGAAGTCGTCAGCATTGACTTCATGTACTTTCTAAAGATATGGTAGGTACTTGTTGTCATGTACCAAGGATTGGCTCCCAAAATAGTTCAAGATGACCACTAGGGCTACCTTGGGTTGGGGTGTCATCCATAGCTGAGGAATAGCTGGAAAGATTTTTCATACTATAGGTCTTGTCTTATAGCCTCCACCATGGGGAGAGTACCATTATGGCGGTACTCTTTGATCAGCATGTTGGATACCTAGTGTTGAAGATGCTAGGTTGGCAAGGGGGTTCTTATCATCATTGGGGCCTTGGCTACCTATGGGATTGCTGAGGTGTGTGTATGCACTTGTTGTCGAGATGTCATTTGGATTGATGGTTGCTTTGTGAAAAACCTACAACATGTATATATATAGGATATATACATACAACAAAACTCTATTAAAGAAGCTTCTCCTGAACATATGAATATTTGATGATTTAGATCCCCCCCCCCCCTCACCCTTTTTTATGAGTCAAAGAACATTGAGTGAGTTAAAACCACCACCATGGTTAATGATTCACATTGGTTTCACTATTTATTTTCCTATGAGGTGGTATGGTCTCAGGTTTGAAAAAAAATACAAAGAATAGTCTGACGGGTGATGAGAATTCATCTGTTATTATAGAGACTTTCTCATCGTCATATTTTTTTTGACCCAACCAGTATCGTTATCTTTTTAGTTGGGATTGGATTGACCCCATGGGAACTAGGTAGTTTATCCCTTCTGCGTTATAAAGAAGGTTCCATAGTCAAATGGTCCCAATAGGTGATTGAATGGGGTCAAGTATTTGTGTAGTCGGTTCTCTTAGGATATAAATTCCTCAGATGGTCTCCAGCAGGTTTATTCGTGGATCTAGAAAAATCCAACTACCCTGGTATCCATGATTCATGGGCCTTCTTTCCAAAGGAAGGCACCCATTGGATGATTATTTGTCCAACACCACTTAAGGACTCCATTAGTCTAGAGGATGGGATTTCGGGCTCATCACACCCTTTTGGAGGGATTACTGCCTATTTTGAGACTCTCTTATAGAATTAGGTCAAGTACATATGTTCATGAATCCTTGGTTCATTCCTGAAGATTGAATCCATGGGCTCCCCATGGATTGCAGGATCGTCAAAGGCATACATGAATCATATGCTATAAAGGAAATTCTAACTTAATCTATAAAATAAGGTGCTCTAGAGTTTATCATCATCCAGGGGTGGAAGATGGCATTAATTTGGGATCTTACCCATAAAATAGGCTTCCTACGTATCCTAGGGAGAGGAATCAGATCCCACATCGTTTGGAAAAATTGGGGCTTATGCATGGGGGATTCCCATTTGAGGGGTCATGATTGGGTGAACCCTTTTGGAAGGGCACCCCTTTTGAGATTGTGCCTTCAAGAAGGCATCCTATGTATCCTAGTTTGACTAAGAATCAGAGTTATCATAGTTCAGTATGGGTTGGTTGTGGGGATGTTGTAATCATCAAAAATATCTAATCCCACATGAGTCATACTTACTGTGAGAAATAAAAGGATGTGATATATTAACCAAACTGCACATCTTTTATCTCGCTGATCGAAGATTTAGGACCTATGGTGGAAGAATCTGAGGCAATGGTGTTTGAGGGAATAATGAAATGAACCCTTTAACCTGGAATGACATTAGGTGTTGTGTGGATTTATCTCAGAAGGTTAGGTACTTACCTAAATGGGAGTTCCCCAAAATGCATTTTGGGAAATGGGGGGATTGTCACATCTTGTCAAAAGGAGGAAATAATATGATTCCTTTAACTGATCACCTTTCCTCATTGAGTGGAAAATAAAGTTATCACCCTTAATCCATAGAACGGGGAGGTTGAAGTTCGCATTTGAAGGTTATACTCTGGGTTACCATGGGAATGTATACTTATGGAAATACCTAGAGTCCAAACCATTGTGGGGAGATCCTTTGTGACTCTTCTTACCATGGGTATGTAAACTCAAAGGTATGTGAAAATGTGCTTGATGATCTGATCATATGGGTCTAGTAGCTTTGGAGGATTCTTTGGCTTGATGTCGTGGGAATGGTTCACAGAGTGGCTGTGGAGGACTGGATGGTAACGGAGGGGCGAGATTGGAGCTGGAGGGAAGGAGAGATGAAGATTCCCCATTTCGCATACTATTTTCTAATGTGGGATGTGGGGAGCTCTGCATACCATAGTTGTATGCAGGTAGAGGGGTCATCCATGTACAGAAGCAGTATACGGGCTTGGGTAGGGACCATCGTGCACCATAGTGGTATGGGTTCTTGGATACAGTCCTCCAAACCGCTTCAGGTTTCATCCATGTATTGATGTATTATGCAGTGCGAGGCTCAATCTATATAGTGATACATTATGCAGAACAACAAATTGAAGCAGCGGCCTTGAACCTATCATTCATGGGGTGTTCATCCACAAGGAATGTGTGTTTCGTGATTACACCAATTAGGTTCGCAATATTCCCATTATTATTAAGATCCCTCTTTTTATAGTTTATGGTTGGTTATACCTATAGAAACATGGTTCGTGATTTGAACTTCACCGATGACTGGAAACTGAAGTCAGAATCCTCTCTGAATTCTTTCTTCCAACCTCTGGGGTCTCTTCCATGATTTCTGTGTTCATCCCTTCTCAATTCCATCATTGGACCTATTATATAGAATTGGGATAATCATATCTTTGGGAATGAAGCACCATTTTCATAATCCCATGAAGAGATATCTTGATCCGTGGAAGACTCGGTTACTCGAGGTTTGCCAAGGCTTTGGGACTTGATTCATGGTTTGCAGAACCCTACCAATTTTCTTCTTCTATGAACTACTGATTTCAAGAGATGGTATGTGGATGGAGAACGCACACTTTATTCCAATATAGATGTGGTTCCCTAGTTCCTAGGTTCGCTGGCCATCTTTTTGCGAGCCAGTACCTCACCGGTTCTCTCGTGTACTGGTGAATCACGGTTCATGCGTTCCACAAACACTTCATGGTAATGGTACACGGTTCACTTAAAACTCATTAAAAATTCCAATTCTTCATTTTTCTTCTAGATTTTTCAACCCAATTTGTATCCATTCAGTTTACTGGACCTGTAGGAATTCTTGATTCCTTCCACAAAATGATTTTGGGATTATTTTCTTCCATTTGCGAAGTTTTTAGGACCCTATAGATACACTTTGAGGAAGGTATCTAACATACTATCAAATCTCATGTAAATGTGTTTAAATTGAATTATATCACTGATATTGTAAATTGGGTTCTTATTAAAAAGTGGAACCTAAGGGAATCTATGGGAATAGAGTAGGGTAGTGTTGCTTCTTGACCTAGTGGTTATACATAATTAGGCAGGAAGTGCTTTTTGGAGGCTTCCTGTGAGATGAGTGCCAGCTAAGTTATGAGTGTTCACATATCAGTGATTTTTGACCAATGTGGAAGGTGATTCCACATAAAGAATCAGTGCGACTGTGACCCAGTCGAGTGCTGAGATTCTGACAGGATGGGCCATGTGCAATGTTTTTACAGGATATTCCCTCCAGCTGCGAGTGGTAGGGGTCATATTTGATGTTAGTTTTGGGAGAAGGTTGCTCTTATTTTTGTTAGGATGTGGACTGGAGCAAGGCGGGCCGATCAGACTGAGGAAGTATTGGTTATGCTGGGGGTATCTAGATGTCGGTTAAACATCAGAGTGTACCTACTCCAGGTAGTGAGGTTGTGTCATAGGGTCGTGGTATAGTCTGTATATATTTTTTACAAACTAACCCCAAGGAGTAGGGTGTTGGACCATCTACAGTGAGAGGTACAATCATAGTAGCCTCTAAGCATCTTCTTTTTGATATAGGTATATCTCATAGTTTCATATCTACACCTATGGTAAAAATCATTGGGCTTATTGTACAGTCTTTTGAGGTCACTTTGACACTAGAAACACCATTGTGAATCAAAATGGATGATGTGTGTCAGTGCATGCTAAACCTCCAATTTCATATATATGTGGAAATATAATAGGATACTATTTTATGTGTAGGATAAACCTCCAATTTTTTGACATGTGATGATAAATCAGTGGATAATTTTTCAATTTTTCAATAATGGAACCATACAAATCATGTATCATATCTTCTCTATCACACATATTAGTTTCATTGATGTTTTCCTAGTCATGTCATGATCCATCAGAGTTAATCCATTATTGAGTGTTGGTGAGCTACATCTCACCTCTATGGTGGCCAGAAACACCTTAGGAGGCCTTTTTGAAACTCTTACATCGTTCCCATAGTAGTTGGAACTAGAATAACCTTTAATTAAGTATGTGGAGTCCACTATAAAGCTCTTTTTAGACCATTGGTGAATATATAATGATGTGTGTGAGATTAAACATCTACGCATTCTTTCAAGTGATGAAAAAGAGAATATGAACATGAAAAAGGCCATTGTAATTCACGTTTTTTGTATCCTTTGTATGAATTATATATTAGTGTAATAGAAAATTATTGTGACTTCAATTCATAGATCCCTGTATCTATAAGGTAACATGATTGGATTCTTATAGACCTCTAAGATTTAGGATCTCATTTGTATAATAAAATAACAAAATTGAACAATGAGGGGTTTTTTAGTTGTAGGGATCCACAATATGGTGGAAGGAGTTTCTCTATGGAATAATATATAAGGAAAATAATTAATACATGAATTGGGGATTTGGGTATAGGGTTTCCGAGGTGCTAGATTTCCCAGTTTAATGGATTTTGGATATAGAGTTTCCAATAATCATTGTATTAGCTCTACTTCTTAGATCGTAGTAGATGCATCTATGTTCCATATCAAGTCACTTACAATGATGTGGAACCTATATTACCCTAACATAATAATTTTGACTAACTCATAAAATAAATTTAAATATATATTTTGAAGGATACATGATCTTACGATGTTAGAAACATTTAAGGTGTTTTATTTCATCACAAAAGGGGAGAATACAATGAGAGAAAAGTGATGATACATAAAATAAGTACAAGATACAGATTTAGATATAAATGAAATAAATATTATACTATATCATCCAAATATCTCTCTTTCGGAAACAACATTAAGAATAATTTCAAAAGAATTTATTATAGGATCACATTTGGATGATATCTCTAATTAAAAGATGATAAATAATATGATATAATGGATAAGAAATAAAAGTTATAAAAGAAGTGATATCTATGATAGTTCTATTTTACTAAATATATGGTTAATGTGCACTATGAATGGAACTATTTTAATTCATTTTTTTAAGAAATTAATTTAGAGTCAAATGAAATAGGAGTGTTGTTGATGATAGGTTCAATATTTTAATTATATATACACTCCCTCAAGCCTAGCATTCAGGGCCAGTTTTTCAAGTGAAAATTTATGTATTAAAATGGAATTTATTTTAGTGAATTGATTTTTTTTTAGAAATATGGTAGTTTATTTTTATTCATTATATTATTCTAACTCTTATCCCTCTTTTATCATGCATGAACATCTCATTGGTGGGGTTTTATGATTTGTAATGATTTAACTATCAGCTTATTCTCATTTTTTACCATTGGGTTTACTGGGGTAGTTAGGTATAAATAGGGATTTGGGTTACCTATTAATTGGTTAACCAAAGTACATTAGAGGAGAAAATAGGTTTCCTATAATAGATGGTAATGTATCAGGAAAGGTATCACTATAGCACAATTCATATGATATTTATAATTGAATCAGTATTAGTTTTACTTTTCAATGTGCATGAGTCAGGTATCTACTATGCATAGTAAACGTATATTAATTTATCATAATTGGGACCAAAATATCCTTTGTTCTATTTCATTCCAAATAATTCAAATATTTTTTAATATAGTTTTTTTTTGACATCAATGATACCATTTAATACACTATCTTAGTTATTAAGTAGATAGTGAATTGTTTGAATTTGTTTTTTCTAAAATGGATTACCTTTGGGAATTAATGATGCATCATGGGTGTCCACTAATGTATTTCCTTGAGAGTTTCCTAGTCATATATTTAATTATGATATGGATTGTTCAATAGCACTCATACATTGTTTTTCATTCTATTTCAAGGTATCCTTATAGAATAACCCCTATTGAGTTATAATAATTAAATAATAAAATATCATAGAATCTTTAAAAGAGCGGCATATGCATTATCATGTCATCATGGGGTGAACCTATTATTTTTGTTTAGAATAAAGATGCCTCAAGGGAATATTGCATTTATTATTGGGAACATGAAAAGATTACAATCCAAAACATGTATCTCATACCTAGTATTGATGATTTTTTTATCAACTATGAGGAAATAAATAATTTTCAAAGATTGTCCTTAAATATGGATATTTTAAATTATGTATCAGAAATGATAATATACCAAATATAAAATTCTATATGGGGTATGGTAAATATGAATATATAGTGATTAAATTCAAATTTAACAATACCCTTGTTATCATCATGTATATCATGAGTAGAGTTTTTATAGATTACCTTGATCAGTTTTAATAATATTTATAGATGTGTTCCAAAATATTCCAAATTCCATCAATTGAAAGAGGATCATTTGAAGATTATTTAGAAGGAATTAATAATATAATATCCATATTCCTAATTAAAAAAATGTTCATTATATATATCAAGTTTTTCATTCTATTTTCAAGAAATTACATGTGATGGTATATCTATAGATCATCATTAGATGGAATTTATTGAGTAATTACATAGATTAACCATTGTGACTGAGATCCATAATTTTCTGTGATTTGATGGATACTTATTGAATATTTGAGAAAATTTATAATGTACATCAAATACGCTAACAATCTTGGAATTTAAGGGAGAAAAGTTCCTTTGGATAAATGAATGAGAATAAAATTTCAATGAGCCAAAGAGATGTTGGTTTGAGTACATGTTCTTACACTACTCTTAAATGGATAAGGATTTATGACATACAGTGATGCATCAAATATAGGGATATGATTTTTTCCCATGAAGAATTTCATGGTAGTATCATATGCCTCATTTTAATTGAATTTCCATAATAAAAATTATCTGCCTCTTGATTTCGAGCTTAAAGTGGAATCTTTTCCATTGAAAATAATAAGGCGTTCTCTTCATGGTGAATATTTATATATATTTAATGATTATAAAATCATTATATATATATATATATATTCATATACCACCCAAAGAAGTATAATAAGGGGTTTTTTTACTAGTGACTATGATTTCTCAATACATTGACACCTAAGGAAGTATAATAAGGTGGATGATTCTCTATGTTAGAAATATCATGTTATCTTTTCCATGAAGAAGATTAAATGATATATTATACTTATGTAATTGTAGAGGATAGACCTTGAAATTTTTTGGTAATGTAAAAAATCCTATATTGGTAAAATAAATTTCAAATAATCCATTCATGTGAAGATTAAAATGGTAAAAAAAAGTTTTTTTAACTATAAAAGAATGTAAGAATAGTTCCATATTTAAACTTCCACTGTGAAGGAATGATAAGATTTAGGAACTAAATATGTTTCCATTAAATAATAAAATTTAAAAAAAGGTTGGTTAGATGGATCATATAGCTATTAATTATCTATCTATATGGGAAGAACAAGTATGAACTGAGATCTTAAAATGAATTTCATGTGGGAAAATATAAATAAAAATATCATTGAGTCTGAATCTAGATAATTTTTATATTAGTGAGTTAGGAATGAATATTATAAGTCTAAGTGGATAATCCCAAAATTTTCCAAACCTTAATGGAAATGAAAAAATAACAACATATATTTCATTTTAGGACACCCTATGGAATCTAAAGGCTATAACACCTTTTATGTAATAGTAGGCCACCGTACAAAATCTAGGAATTTGTTACTATTATAGAAAATTTCTCCCTTGATGAAATTAATTAGAAATGTATAAGAAAGTGGTAAGGATGTATAATGTACCATTCTCAATTCAACATGATAAATATTTGAGGATTTACATGATCTTCTTATCTTATTTTTAGAAATAATTTAATACAAAGTTAAACAACAACACTATATATCATCCACATATAGATGGTCAGTTTTATAGGACTATTTAAACCATAGAATATTTGTTGAGAACATTCTATATGAATTTAAAATGTGCTTTGGATCTAAACATTTCTCTATGAAAACTTTCTATAAAAATAACTTCCACTCAAGAATTCAGATGGATCCTTATGATTAACACTGTGGAATGAATCACATAACTCCAACTTGTTTAGGTGATGTTGGTGAATGAAAAATTTTGGAACATGAGCTAGATAATTAAATGATAGAGAAGTATAGATCCACTCATCCCACATCAAAGAATATTTAAGATGTTATAAAAGTTATTTTAATAATAAATGATGAGATCTGGAATTTGAAGTCATTGATGAGGTATCCCATTGATTATACCCTTGGACGAACTATATATTATTTGGAAAGAATCAAAAAATGAGCCCTAGATTTATCAGCCACATAATGATTCATGATCATATCATGATGGTAGATTATCTATTTTCATGCCCTCCAAACAACTCCTAAGATGATGTCGTGCTCCACATATCTATTTTGAGTAAGTACATTTTTTATCATATTTATATAATAAACTCATAGGTGGTACCACTAGAGTATGATCATTCTTAAGAGAAAAAATGGTGGATATTTTTTAATTAAGGAAAATCTTTTCAAATCATGACGAGAAACCTAGTCAAAATAATATGTAGAAACTATAAATTTCAAGAATCTATATTAGAACCAAAGGAAGTAAGGAGGCCGAAGTATTGTCATGTATTTTTAGTAGATAAATGGAATTTAGATTGATAAATTATTATAAGGTGGTATATTTAAACACCCTTGGATCATAGAATATATTTTATTTTAAGATAAATTATTTTCCTTCAATAGCTCGTGACACCTGTATCACCAAAATAAGTGTATCATAATTTTCTACAAAAAAAATAGAAGACTTTACCAGATAGATAAATGAAATTGGTAGTCACTTTATAAAATTAAATGTAGATAAATTAAATAAATAAAATAAAATTTATTTTATATAGACTATTTATAAATGTTATGTTTATTAATACATTATTACTAAACTTAATAATTTTCAAGATGATTATCAATAACATTTATTGAGCATATTTAGGTAATAAACAATAAAATTAATATATAAAATCTATATAATGGGAAAGTATTGATAAGGAATAATTGTCAATACTTCTTGGCAAAATAGAAATGTTTTAGAAAAAAACATATTTTGATTTAAATGTTTTAAAATAATATATAATAAAATCCATTAATAACATCTATATAATGGTCGTGTAATGATAAGTAATACTAAACTATTATTTTGGGGAAGTGAAAATATTTTTATATTAGTCATTAATTTATTCTAAATGAGTTTTTTAAAAGTTAATTTCTATTATTTTATTAGTAATTATAGAGAAACGTACCAATTATACATGTACGAAAATGAATGATCATCAATTAATTTATTATCAAATGGTTATAAATGAAACTAAATTGACATGATGGTAAAAAGTGATGTTTTTTCATAAAACTCTTCTTAAGTGCATAAAATATATTTATATTAATTAATTAAAATAATAACTATTGATGAATTTTTTAATGAAATTGGTCAATACTATATAGAAATAAAAAATAACTTTCATGTAATGGTTTTTTTAAGAAATGAATAAGAATAAATTCATTTTGGACTTCAAAAATACATTTTTCTAAAAATGGTTTTTGTGAATTTTGTTTATAGATATCAGAATTATTTCTTCCACCTTTATGAATTTGATCGGATTAAATGGATTTTATTATTTTGATCGTCATTTAAAAAAATTTATAGGGTAAATTTTAACTTCTTCATAATTAATAGTTACCATGGTAAATGTTAATCCATCAAAGTCAAAGTAAAATATGGTTAATGGTTAAACATTTATATAAGGTCAAACTAACAATAAAATAGGGAAAATTTTAGTTTTTGAATGAATTTAGACCTACACTTATCTGTTTTTCAAATATATTAAAAGACATATTTATTTTGATAATTAATTTTATTATATTTAAAACTTCGTAATATTTATAAGGTTTTCACTCCTCTGAAATGTTAAAGGGAACCTCTTTTATTCACATATTAATATGCTTTGAGCACCATACATAAATTATTCTCTCCTAAAATCACATTCTAACTCTCCCCAATTTCCTATAGATTCTATTCTAACAAATATACTAACTCAAGAATGACTGAGATTATATCCAAGGAGGATACCCAAGGAATGTGTAATTGAATTAACTGAGTTTTTATAAGTCAGTTTCTTCTTCCACCTCTTCAAAATGTTCTATTACCCCTTAAAAATTGTTAAATAATTATAATATGTATTATTAAATGTTATTGTATTTATTGATAAAATAATATCTACTTTCTTTCTGTCAAATGTAAATTAAAAACATCTTATATGTTTATGTAATGAATAATGCCTCTGTGAAATGATGAATTTCATTTGTCATCACTATATCACATGGATGGTTATATATATATATATATATATATATATATATATATATATATTTAATGAATATTTTTTATATTTATGACATAATTATGATATTTAAATGGTAAAATTTTATCTAATTTCTTTCCCTATAATCTGTTAGAAGACATAAACAACACTACTATGTACATAAAGACTTGGACCACCATTAAAGACATAAATCATTTATCATCACCTTTAATAAATGATAGTTTTAAATATATATATAATATATATAAATAGGATATTTAAAACATGATTATGATTATCAAACCATTATCTTCGTGTAAGGACCGAAATCTTCGAGCCAAAACCTTCATGGAAAACGAAATAGTTAACTCTAAAATATTGATTTTAATAGAGGGTTTCCAATAAAAAGGTGATAATAAATGTTAAAATAATGATATATAGTAAGATAAATATAAATATTTTTTAATATATATATATATATATATAAATTTTAAATTTATTATATAGGATGTTATAGCATGTTCTACTATGAAGAAGATAAGGTTAATGGTTTATGTTACAATCCAACTATTATTAGGGTTTTTTTATTAATTTCAATTATAGAAAATTTTATGTTCATTATCTCTTAAAGCCCATATATTTTATTATACTCTACCTATTTCTATAGTTTTTAATTTTTTCAACCATTTTATCTTCTTTGGTTCTCAAAAATGATAATGAAATATTTTTTTGAAACCTTTTCATTATTTATTGTTTTTTTATAGAGAGTAATTATTTTTCATGTCTATGTAATTTATATTATGCCAACAATGTGTTTTATAAACAAAAAAAGGTCATTTAAAGTCGTTTTATACTATCTTGGACTTTTTAAAATGGGTTTTAAAAGTGATATTTGTATTGTTTTTTCGTATGATATGTTTTTACTTTCTTTATATCAGTGTAAAAGATGAATATTTTAACATTTACCATTCAACCACATTTTACCATAATCATGAGATTTATATATTTTCTTGATTCTAAAAAAATATTTCTTGTTTTTGAAATAAAATATTATTTCAGTTATTCTATGAATTTACTATTTTCAAAATTTACCAAAAATAAATAATACATTTGGTTGTTTATCGAATCGTATTTTTATGAATTCCATAAATGTGATTTTTATCCTTGTTAACATCCATTAATTATTATTATGGTACACTAGTTATTAGTTATAATGAAACCATAAAACTTCAATATATTGATTTATTATAATGATGTTTTATGGAAATCTTCATGATATTCATTTAATTCCCATGGGTTAATTAATATCTTAAAGAATGATGACTTGTATTTTTTTATTATGAAATAAATAAGAATAGATTGTGATCATATAATGTGTGGGTTCATTATATCCTTCTTATTAATTTGGTAATGTTTTAAAACTTATGATATTAAAGGGTACATGAGTAATTATGTTAACCCTAATATGGTATATTATAATGATTTGTATTTTTCTCCGAACTAATTTTAAAAATTAATTAAAGAACTTCCAATAACATGCACTAAGACAGATCAAGATTCGATGTCCCGGTGTGCTCGGAATAAATATTTTATTAATGTTTAGCTGTTAATTGAAAATTCTTAGGCATCTAATTTTTACCATTAATAACATCTAAAACGGTGCCCAGATCAGAAATATGAGGGCACTATTTCATTCATAACAACAAATTTACCATAGGGAGGGCCTAACCTTGGCCGGTACGGGTTGAGGGTGATAGTTATTTTTTTATATTTAAAAGGAGAATAAAATAAACTTAAATGTTTTATTTAATTTCTTTTGATGTTTCATAGTGACACTACAACACCATGACGAGGCAGCTCATTTTATTTTATAAGTGAAATAGCATGGTGACACTATTTCACAGTGACACAGAAATGATGAAATGTTTTTTCTTCATTTAATATCTTGGAAGGGGTGCGATATTAAATTTACAATCCCAAAGAAATTCCCTGCAAACTCTGGATAAGAAAGTCACTAGTGAAACCTATCATTGTCCAATGATAAATGATGATGAGATGATAGATTGAGATCATTTGTGGATGGATCCCCGACGAAGACGAACGTTCTTCATTGATCGATCCAAATCCCAAGTAGGGTGTGTGTTTTAATTGTTTTCCCTCCCCATTATTTTTCTATTCCTATGATGAACATCAATCAATCATTAAACAGGTTGATTCTTGGTTCATACGTATTCTAGGTTTGGGATTTATGTAGCGGGGTTGATTCAGGATTTATCCATGTTAAGAATGGATTCATGTTTAGAGTTGTTTTATCTTTACAATATCCTTCAATTATAATGTTTACGTATCTAGGATGACATGAAAAAGGCTTAAATCTGTCCACTTTGGGTGTTCTTGTGCCTATCCTCGTTTCCCAATTTTTTTGTCCTCGTTATTCGTTGGCCTCATTGATCAGGAATGGGATCTAGGACCGTAGCGGTGCATGGTGGTGGTAGCGTGAGGCGGTGACTGGAGGTGGTGGATCTGGCCTTTTAGGTGAAGCATAAAAAGGCATGGTCACCAATGGTGGAGGCGGCATCATCCTGGTGAGGCGGTCGGGCCAGGAGAAACAAGAAGAATAATCATCAGCTCGATGGCCAGCAATGGTGTCGACCCGCAATCCAGGCGGTACAGTGGCGATGGTGTCCCACAATCTAGGAGGTACCATGGTAGTGGTATCCCATAGCAGCAGTAGCCATGAGTGGTGGAATAAGTTCATGGAAAGAGGCTACGGTGGTAGAAGTATGTGGCTCATCAGAGCCTCATTGGACAGAGAACTCATGGTGGAGTCGTAGGTGTGTGCTGGTCACGCAGACCGGCCATGTGAAACGAGGTCTGACCGTGTTGACCGAGGTGCCAGTTGGAACATGTTCTAGAGAACATGTGGTCTAGGGAGGGGCACGGCCATCTAGGCCATTCTTGATGGAGATGGTTTATCCTGTATATGGGGGGCTGGCTAGACAGACCGGCCCACTCCATTGGACAGGCGGGCGAGACCGCGCGGCCCGGCATGCCATGTCCCAGTGGCCCAATAGGCTGAGACCATAGGTTCGAGCCAATTCTGGCCAACCCATACTGACTGGGTCATGTTGTGTTGGCTTGAATAGGTTGGGTCAGACCCAAACTAGACTCGTTTTTACTAATATGAGTATAAATTTCAAACAGAAGATTTGTTGGATGTGTCATCTATGGCGTTCGGACCCTTTTGATGAGGCGGTCCTTTTGAGATACTCTAAGTGAGTTTTTGTGGAGGTTCTAATGAGACATTTGGTTTGAGGAGTGGGTTCTCCGGGAACAAGCGTGCTATGAACAGAATTCAATGGCTAGTAGAGACTTTTTGTCTACATGACATGGTTTTTATACAACTTGGTGTCTATACGACTAGGTGGCTTTGTGACCTAGGTGTTTCATGAACCTTCAATGGTCCATGATCTAACACAGATGTTCCATTTCCATCGAATCTTCATTCTCTGACTTCAATGCTCTATGTTCTGACCCAGACACTCTAGGTTTCATCAACACTCTATGCACCACAGTCAACACTTTTTACACAGAAACTGATGCATTTTGGGCCATCGATGCTCCATGTGCCACCATCGATGCTCTGTGTGCCGACACTAACACTCTGTATACCAGGGATGCTCCATGTGTCAACGACACTCTATTTGTCATCTATATGAGAAGTTATATGGACAACTATTGTTAATCCCCCTTCTTGATTAAAACTTACACCTACGTGATCTGACTATACCTCGAGTGCACTTTACTTAGTGATGTACTTGGGGTGATTTCCTTTGTAGTTTTCTTTGTGGTTTTGGGGTGTCCTAATGAGTATTGTCTTACTCACCCCTATACAAGCTTCTCCAGAACATGTTGCGTCTTATGCAGATGATCGATGCTTTGACGGAGTCCTGGGAGGACCAGAACTATGTGGTGCCCAATGAGATCAGACAGATGAGGCATACTCCTACGGCTTCAGGGAGCTTCCATGAACCTAACCCTCAGGTATGTTTTACCATGGATGAGTCTTTAGGAACTTGTTATTTAACTTATGTTAAGTATTTATTTGGTTGGGCTTATATACAATCCCAATTTACCTTCTTTTACTTTACATCCCTATTTCACTCTGGCTATGGTATATTCTTAGAAGTTTGCTTGTATGGTTTACTTAGTGTTTTTACATTTCATCAATTGTGGTCTTGAAGATGTTTTTGTGCATACATGTATATAGTAAATGCCTCCCATGTTAGTGATATTCCTACTTGGTGCTAGTAAACAGTCCCTAGCCTATTGAAGGTGGGCTTGGGGAGTCGCGGCATGGGCCCCTCTGCGATCGTCCAGGACATATATGGGCAGTCAGCCAAAGCCTAAGAAGGTACATGGATGGTTGGCCCAAGAATAAATTTTTATGAATGTATTAGTAGGTACCTTAAAATATTATTTATATTCATACATAAATCCCATACTATTATGAAATTGTCTTACTTATAATTCATATGATATTCTCACATGGCTCGTGATGTATTAAAAATTCTTCCAAACATATACGACTGAGATATTTTGTTATGTTAAAACAATTCCATTAATAATGATTTAAATTCTATAACTTATTCGGTATTATTTTTTTAGATTATGAACTTCTAATCATACCCTTTTTATCATCATGTTCTCACTTATGATATTTCATTGTAATATCCCATTTTTACCCTACTTAGCATCTGTGACCATCCCTTATTATGTTTCCACTTCCCCAAGTTATAAAAAATGGTATTATGTACAATATGTCTAGAATGTATGAAATTTGGGATGGAAATTATCAGATATATTGAATTTATTTCATATATAATTTTATTATGTATTTAATCTTCAAATACACAAAACATTTATAGTTCTCAGGTGTGTATTATTGATACATGCAATGAATAGTCATCTAAAATAAGAGTTTATGCATATATGTTATTCTCAAGTCCCCATATTACATGAATATTATACCTAATAAGGTTTTTATAAATATATACATACATTAATAAATGTCCTACATGATGAAAAAGAATAGTTAGTTTTAGAAATATAATGCAACATGGAATTCATCAGTTAAATAATTTCAAAACTGAAAATATCTCAACAAACTGTTTGAATTTAAGGAATATAAATTATTTTATTGAATTTAAAATTTCACCCTAGCTGAAGTAGAAGTATAGATATAATTTTCGGTGAAATAATTGATTAATAAAATATTAAATAATAATATTAATGCATTAGAAGATTCAAATAGAATCAAGGATTCTCAATTGGAGATCATTTCATAAAGGGTAAAGAATTTTTATAATTCCTTATATTAAATAAATAAAATGCATGAATATCATATATTAATTCAGAAGAGTGAATGGTAAGGTTATGAAAATATAATAAGTTTATGAGAAAGATATACTCATCTAGTTGTGTCTTGAAATATATGTCAAATTGAGAAATATTACAATGATAGAAGATGATTCTTCCTAATATTCTTATAAATGAATATTAATTACCAAGTGATAAGAGTAATATATTTTAAAATTAATAATATTCACAAAAAATGGGTTTTATTTCATACACTGATCTATCCATTCTATGCTCATCGAAAAAGGAAACCCATGTCATAGAAATTTTTTTACAAATATTTTTACATTTTATTTATTTAGCTTGATATAAAAAATCCTAGAAAATATGGGTAATAAAAATGATGTGAAGACAACCAGTTTAACAATTTTAGTTTTGATGAATTTTAGGAATTATAGTTCCCCAAAATAAACATAAAAGGAGTCCTATTTTTTTGTACAAAAACAATAAGGTGTGAAATTTAGAGAAATCACAACCAAAGTTAAGAGAAGAAGATTTAATTTTCATTGCAGATTTAATTAGAGGATTGGTCCTAGGGACATTGAATTATGTTATAATAAAAAAAATTATAGAGATTATAAAACTACTACATTATTAGGGAGAAATTTTAAACAGATAGAAAATTCCTATAAGAATAAAAATATTATTACCTAAAACATATCTGATCATTTTCTGAGAGTCTATTTAAATTTTGAAAGAAGATTTTTCAATGATAACTAGTGTTTGTAGAATTTATAAAAAAAATCTACAGGCTATCAATTATAGGTGACCATAAAAGGGAAAACTGACATGAGAATTTGATTTATCCATGGGGGGTAATAAGTAAATAATGGTGTATAGAAAAGAACATCCAAGATTATTTTTAAGGATGATAGGCCAAAGAATATATTTTTCTAATATGGAATAAAAGTACACTTCATTATAAATTTTTTTTTAATCATGAAGATTAGTGATATAATAAGAAAAAAAGACCATAAATAGAACCAATCTAATAATATAATAAGAGGATTGGATTGGTAGAAGAAATCTATGAAGAAGAATCTGAATTTAATGAGAGGGTTCTAAAAAAGGGTGATCCAAGTATTTTTATAAAACTATGTAAAAGTTGAATACAATCTGTAAACACACCTAATAAATTCATTATAGTCTAACATAATAAACTTACCACTTAATCCATCTATAAAATCTAATTATTTTTTATAGGATTATAAAAAATCCATCATTTTCACCGAATAAAAAAAGAAAGGATTATAGGGAAATAAAAAAGAGTGAAATTTTGATTCTATCCAATGAGAAAATTCAATTCCATGTGTAATGAAAACTAGAAAGTAGACTTAATAAATGATTCTTTAAGAGTGTATTTTTTATAATGTCATGGGTAAAATCATTAAAATAAATCTATTTAAAAATTATAGAGGTTCTCTATTGTTAAATATATATTAACCCTATTGATGTAACAATGAATCAAAGTACTCCAATCCCTTCCCATATATAATGTTTTATATTTCTATGCAAGTAATTCATGGTGATAAATACGATATTAGAAATTGATGAACGTTCTAAATGTTTTATATATTTATTTATCTAATATCATGATTCCTACTTTAAATACTTGTATTTTTATCAAACTATTCTTAGATTTCGAGAGAATCATCCTTGATAAAGATTGTAGTTTTCCATTCATTATGGGTTCTTTGTATATATACTTCCATAATACCATATTTTATATGAATTTGGAAGATCAATAATGTGTTTTAGTGTTTTAGTAATGATTTTTAGGGGTCACATTCACCTATACTTTTATGATAATACCAAACTATATTATTAAGTTGAGATGTCTTATATTTAATAATTGTATAAAATATTTCTTCAAGGCAGAGTAATATAAGTTCATTTGAATTATTTTAATGTATTTTTTATTTTAAGTACATGTTATAAAATCCTTGAAATTTTTTTTGGGAAGCTCATCAAAAACAATTTTTGAGTTAGTATCGCATACATGATAGCTTAGTAGATAAATTTACTATCAAAATTAATCACCATTGTTTTCAACATTAATATAGTTCATAGAGACTTAGTGTTATTTAATTTCTATATTATTTCTATGAGAAATTAGTTTACATTCTTATTTAAAGTAAATTAGGATATAAATATCAATAAGGATAAAAATAAAATATGTAATATGTAATTTAAAATAATGGGAGATATACATAGATGTTATAATTTCCCTAAAAATATTGTATTTTAATTTATTTTCAATATGGGAGAGAGTAATATTGACATTGTAATTGAAGTGGGTATAGATAATAAATCCAAATTGTATTATTGAATTTCCCAACTGTAATGCGTAGAATATAGTTTTTTTGGTCATTCAATTTATCAAAATATAAGCAATGAGTAATTTAAAAAATTTATAATATTTGGAGGTAATAAAGATAACAGTGAGTGAAGTGGCTTAATAATATAGATATATCCTAGAAAAATAACATCCATTATACATATTTATGATGAATTTTCATTCATATGTTGGAAATAATTAAAAATATTGAAGCTTCCATAGATTATGGGCATGGTATTTTTTCATAGTAAGAAAAACCCTTCACATATGAATATTTTTTAGGAGATCTTGTAAAGTATCATGGAATTGTATAGATAGATGATGAAGGAACTATTTTCAATAGTTTCTATATAATGTTGATTTACTGGATATTGAAAATATTTATGATCTAAAATTGTAAAATAATAAAGGTTTGTTCTAAGAGTGAGAATCCATCCATGGATTTTCAATAATAATAATTTTTTTAATAAATGTTTAATTAATATTATATGATTATTGGATAAATATATATATTAATCTAGAATTTATTATGTTGTTAATATCCATTTATATACAGAAATTTATAACTCATATACTAAATGTCTTTTGAAATTAATTTTTACTTATTTGGAAAATTTTTTGACAATTTTCATTATTAGTTAAGTTGGAGAGACATGTATTTTAGGGAATAGAGAAATAATTAAAATATTTATAGAAGTTATTATAATATTTACAAAAGTAATGAAATATTTCAGTAGAGTGGAAAACTAGTAAAATTTTTAGAGATAAATAAATATGTAAGAGTCACCTGATAATATATATGGGTACTTTAGAACATGAAAGAAAGAGTTTGACCATGTTCCCAAAATACATTGTGATATATATGGGTATGTTTCATAATAATTTATTTTAATTACAATTCATATGTTAAGGTTGATCTATCTTTAAAGAATATAAATAAATAAAATCTTGAGGAATAATGAGATACATAATCATAAACTCTACCATGTATAAATGTTATCACATGTTACATGGAATTAAAAAATAAATAAGAGGGTATGTAAGTTTTAAGTCTCATGTAACCTTAGATATAATAGTTAAAAGAAGAAAATTTTAGTATTAATATACACACTAAATACTTGATAATGTAATAGAGTCACTATAAGGTCTTTCAAGAACCAGTCTGAGTCAACCTGACTCATCACTTAATTTAACATGAAACAAGGTTTAAATCATGAATTATCATACACCAGTGGCTTTTGACTAGCTATGAGGGTCTAATATATAAATTTTTGAGACTTTTATCTAAAATCATTTTGTAATTACAGTGGAAAATATCCAATCACAAACACATAGATAAACATCAATGAACATAAAAATAAATAAATAAATAATAGAATGATATAATAAATTAAATTCAGTATACATACTGATGGACATTCTATAACAAAAAAATTGATACCACAATGGGATGACAATATATAAAAATAGAATATAAAAAAGAAAAAACATCGGGCTCTACTACCAACACTGATAAATAACACACACCTGATCTCTAATAATGGTTGAACCACTCCATCATCATCATTAGAATCCTAGTGTGTGGATATTATTTATCATGAAACCATAATCCTCCCCTTAATCCATTTTTAAACTTATGATCAATTATAAATAATACATAAGGTCTTCAAATTCACCCAAGTTCACATACTGGGGACAAGATAAAAATTATAGTAGGATGTCCCCAATGGTGAACCAATAATATGTTGTCATATCATTTTAATCTACACATGACATGTATGACTTATTAGACTAATAAATACATATGGTGTAAAATCAAACCACTATAGAAAATAAATTGTACAAATAGAAATTAAAATATCTAAACACATGATCTTCTTAGACACAAAATGTAAATATACAATCACTTTATCCCCCATAGTATAACATCTAGTATGTGTCTCAAAGATCTACTCAACATCAAGTTCATTAACTAGATCAAAATGAATCTTTATAAATATAAAATTCTTATAGTCATTAATTCCAAGACATGGGATCTTATCCTAAGGGTATAAAGAAATAACAACAATCTATAGGGCTCTAGGACTCCAACGAAATTGTTTTAACTATAAATAGTAACTTGAGTTCATCATTGGAGTGAAAGTTCCATCCCAAAATCCACACATAACAAACCATGAAAATTATCTAATCCATCATTTCATGCTAACTGACCAAGCCTCCAAGGATCATCAACAACCTAACTAAATATTACCCAAACCATTAGATCCCCACAACCTCATGATTATGAATCCCATAGCCATAGCTAATACTATGAAATGGGGGTTCTCTATAATCTATATCTTCCATTACCTCCCTATACATATCTAGCCCCAACCATTTTTCAGAAGATAGAGTACAATAAATATCAAGGAAAATGACCTGTCAATTAATAACCTAATTTATCCTCTAAAATCACATAACTGAATATAAACAACCAAAAAATTATAATCAACCATAAATTGGGTCATTCAAAGTCTAAACCCATCTTAAGAACCATATATAGAAAAACGAATACCATGATATCCAGGTTTGAAGGAGGAAAATAAAGTTCCCAACACTAAACTAAACACCAACCCCCACAGGGTTAATAGAACACCGGTAACCCACAATGATCACTTGGATTACATCCATCTCAAACCTCCTGTCACATTTGGAATAAGAAATATCATCTTAGGAGTTCATCACCCAACCCATCCACGATCATCACCTTTCCCATGATGGAATCCTATAAGGTACCTTAGACAAAAATCATTAACTTTTCAAGGGCAACCAGGTTTAAAAGGAACCCCAAAGTTCCACCCCATCCTAACAGCTCTAAGAGAACTAAACCTAAAGAAAATACCTAATAATAAAATCCATGAGAACTACACACATTCTACATCCAAGTGTAATGGTTCATGCCTTTCCATACCATTACTTTTCTAGGTTTTTTGTTGGAGTTATTTTAGAGAAGTCCCAAGTAGAGTTCTATGGAGTTTGATATATAGATATGTATTAAAATGGAATTATCAAGTTGAAAGTAGTATTCACCTCATGACAATGTTTTTATGGCTTGTGTAGAAATTGAGTTCAGGTCTTTTATATGGTAGTAGAGGATTCCATGAAAATTATTCACATTGTAAAAAGCTAATTCAAATCATCTACTTAATTAAAGTCAAGGAGACTTAATTTTTAGTGTAATTTTATGATATGGAGGTTTCAATACTTTTATCATATTAATGGATTGTAATCAATAGGTCCTAAGGAATTCATGTCACGAATATGGAATTCATTTTGTTAAAGGGGGTTTTCAGGTGGTTTATAATGCATTATCAGTCAATTTTTCTCTCTATTTAGATTTTAATTACCACTTGTTTGTGGTAAACACTATGGTGTTTTTAGAGGACTTATAACTCTCTTCTACCTACTTTAATCCTTAGGCTATGGTGGTAGATCTTTAATGATCAGTGGTAATTTCTTCTCTTTACCTCAAGATTTCTTATTTTTATTCATTTAGTGTATCGCTACGGTGACATCAGCTTTGGTTATCGGTGTTTTTAGTAAATGTTTTGATGATAACTTTATGTAGTATAGTTTTATCATTGTTTCCGTTGTGGTTTTGGTTCGTGGGTTTTTTATTCTCCACCCTACAGTGAATAGTGATATTAGAAATACTATTAAAGGTAGGGAATCCTCATTCTCTTCTATATACATGTTATTTGTTAGAATTTCATGATTTTTCTTCCTTTGGGATCATATTATGGTTTTTGAAAATAAATATAATTGATTTGAATAATTTAATTAATGAGGAAAAATATTTGTAACTTTTTTTTGTTTCTTGATATTATTGTTGATGTGCTTATTCTTATTGTTTCCAATACTTAAAATAAGAGATATTGAGTTCTCTGTTTTCACTATAATTGATTTTCTGGATTGTGATTTTGTTTAGTGCAATGGATTATTTGTGCTTACCTATGTGTTATAATCCATTATATGGTGGTGGTAATAACTGGATAGAATTTTTAGTACTTGTAGATGTGATATAGTGGTTGGTTTGAATGGATATGATTTGGGATGTTATATGATGTGGTGAACAATGGATGTAGTGCATTGTGTTTTTGGTTTACAATTGTGAGGATGTGTGGTAGTGATGTGTGGTTTTCATGTGCAGTGGTTGTATAATAAGAAGTAGTTGGGGTGTTTTTTGTGTGTTTTTTGTAGTGATATTCCTTGGTCAACATGAAAATAATACTTTGGTGGATTTGAGGTGTTGTAGTGATGGTTTTGTGATATGGGGTAGTTGTGGTAGGTGTGGTTGTGTTTTTAGTATTGGTATCCATGAAATAAATTTTGAAGAAAAATCATAGTGAAATATTTTTATAAATAAATGATATGGGATAGAAATAGATGTTTGGTAAAATGAAATATTTGAAATGAATTAAATAATGTTTTGTTTCATGTAAAATGGAATGTATAAATTAATAAATGAGATGGAATCTATAACTGATTGTGGAAAATGTAGTGTGTTTATGTGTGGTGGTGTGATGTGTTACGCATAGTAGTGGCAGTAGTCGTGAAAGTTGACGTGTGGTGTATTGGGGGTGATGTGGTGTGTTCTAGTGCAATTGATTTGAAACCATAATCTAGGGTATTGGGTGATACCTATATATCATGTATCTTTAGGTTATCTTCATACATTACCTACTTGTGTTTGATAACCTTACCAATTCTCATAAGTCCTGGGTTCTGGGAATTTGCCTGAATATCTAGGATCCTGGTGACATGGATGGATGTCTACCCTTCTTCCATGCTCTTCCTTTAGCAGTTGTGATGATATGGGTAGGTTTTGGAGATCATCGAGATGTGTTTACCTAGATTTATTTGGCAAAGTGTTATGTGATGTGGTAGTGATGTGATGTGATATATGTCAGGGTTCATGTTTTGTAGGTGGAGGGAACAAGTTTGATGTACTTCATGTACATGATACCCTACTGATCTAGTTATGTGATGAGATTTGTTTTGAATTCCCAAATTTATTTGTACAATATGAGTTTCAATGTGATGATTCCTAATTATAGTATGATAATGACAACTTTCAAGGTAGTAATATGTACTAATGCTTCCCAACACACATCACAGATTGAAAATTTATCTTCAGGTGGGAAATGAAGTGATGTGATTATGATGTGATCTGTATGGTAGGGATGGGAGCATATGATGTTTATTTTGCGGTGTGAGATAAGAAATTCAGTGTGTGGAAGTGGCATCAAGGTTCCTTGATGTTTTACTATGTCTATTATTTATAATTATATTGGATGTTTAATTTGGTGAGAAAGCCAGGGTGAGGATAGTTTCTAGTTAGTTGATCAATATAGGTGGTTGATGGTTTTTTTGTTTCTTCATGGGTTAATTAGCATAATCTTTTGCAATGTGAACTTGAGACCTTGGTTTTGTCCCTACTATGTACACATGTATGCTCACCCTATGTATATCTACTATTGTTCAAGTTTCTAGGATGAATTTAGAAAATGATCTAGAAATTAATAACTGGGTTAGAGCTGTTGTTGGGTCAATGTCATAGAACTGTATTTTTGGTATATATTATACACTTATATATGTATCAATTTTACTTTATTCATGCATTGTGGGATGGTTTTTAGTTTACATTTATTTTCCCTATTGGACTTACTTGGTGGCTATTTATCCTATCTCTTTGTCCTATTTTATATTATAGAGGGTATTGGATCCCATTTGTGAGTTTTTAATACCCTCAATGATAGTTTCCAAACTAGGGCCTACTATAGGTATTATTCTTGGATAAATACCACTCTCCCTTCTTTTTGGAATCTTTGGTGTGTTGGGGTTATGATAGAGTGGTGTCAATGGTCTAGTTAAGTGATGGCATGGAGTTTCGGGGTAGGTAGTGTGAGCTTTTTATGGGTTGGTAGGTAAATGGTGCAAGATGATCTTGTTTCATGACATAGGCTAGGAATACTACTTATGTTATGGTATATTCCCCCCACCCCCACCCCCTCTTGATCCTATGTATGGACTATAGTCTTGTTGAATGGCCAAGTGAGGCGGGCCTATTTTAAAGGTATATTCTTAGAAGAGGTACGTGCATAATGATTGTTTGTGTTCATGCTTGAATTGGGTTGTTGTAGGAAAATAAAATTAATTAATTAAATAAGATTTGATAAAATTACATAGTACAATATTTAAGATGTTATCCTTATTTTTTGGAAGGGCTCAAGTTTTTTATCTGTGAGTAGCTCAGATAGAACATTTTTACTAAGATGGTTTGTTGGGTCATCAAAGATTTGACCCGATAGAGGAGGATGAGGTTTGGAAATATGATTTTTGAGAATTTTGGCATCATAGTTTGGAAAATTACTATAATGCCTCAGATCTATAGACAACAGGCTTACTAGAGTATTTAGAGATCACATTTTTTTTATATCTGATCACGAGATGAGTTCTGGGTGCCATTATAAGTTATTCATATATGGGTAGAAGTGTGTTAATGGCGGAGACTATTTCTTGGTGACTGTAAAAAAAATATGTGTTCTGTATTGAATTTTTTAGGGAGTTTGATGTATATTTATTATCTTATAATATTAGGGAATCCAATAAGGATCATGTTAATGGATCTCCTACACTTTTCATCAATTGTTTTTAGATGAGGAATCTAGGGAATAGTGTCTAGGGAGGCTTTTTGCACATTGATATTGTATGTGGTCACTTATTTTATTATCCATATATATCTGGAGGTGTAGAAAAAGGATGAGTTTATCAAGTAAATATATATTGTGAGAGATGAGTCTCAATATATTAGTTTTAATAGAGTCTTATAGAGAAGGGATTCTAGAAGTGGGCCATGGGTGTTTAGGTAGCTAGGGTTCCGATCTGTGGGGAACCACCTGTTAGAGTTGGTGTTCGAGAGCCAACTATTTTTACAATGATTACATGAATATTTTATGTATTAAATATTAAATTAAACATCTTATTACATATTTTTCGTTGTTTTTCATAATGTTAATATAATATTGTCTTAGAGTATTTTTTGCATTGATAAGTTGATAGTAGTTCCCTACTATGATGAGAACCTAGAAGTGCTTCAAAAATAATCTTAATATAGTTCTATAGTAGATAACATACTATGATGGGATACATATTATATAGACCGTCAGGGGTGAGTACTTGTAATAATATGAGACTTCTTCTCATGAAGTTTGCACTTGGTAATCTTCAATAAGGTAGATTATGAGAACAGGCTCGCCAGTAAATATTATGCATGTTACAATGTGTCAATAGATATTCCTATCTGCGAGCATGTGTAATGGTCCTTACACTTTAATTATATCGCTAATTCATGTCATGACTCATGCACTTAGATTTTCTGATGAGATGTGTCACTCCATATATTCATGGGAATAAGGGTACATTGGTTGTGTCATTAATTACATGTAATTAATGGATAAGTCAAGGAAGGATTTTTTCCCTTAAATCTTTATGAAATTATATATCTCATCCCTTTGATGGAAATATAACTATCTCCCCAAATTCTAGGGCCATCGTGTAAAAATGAGTTTATTTCATATATTCAAGGAATGATGTATCGAGCATATGGGTTGATGACACTGTCATGAAACCTTCTTGATCAGATAATGTGATAAAGATATTATATTACATAGTCAATGTTCATATGTATTTGTCTTCATTAAAACATTAAGTTATTTATATTGGGTGCCTTGACCTGTTACTATACAGTAATCTTGGACTTTAGGTAGGACCGCCTAATTCCAACGAGAAAGAATCCAAGAGGTTCACACATGAAGTGTTTCTGTTGGTCGGGATTAAATTTTATTTGAATTTAATTAATGGAATAAATATTATTCTCAATACGGAGGAATAATTTTATTCATGTTATATTGGTCATGTAAATTAAATAAATAATTATACACTGGATTGTGAATAAAATTTATTTATTTATTTTATTAAATATTTTGATAAATATTTTTTTAATAGTTTGTGAATAAAATATTTATTTAAGAGGATTAAATATTTTTTTGGGTTTTCAATAAATGAAAGAGGAGTTCGAACGCGCTAAGACCATGTTCGGTGATAAAATAATTATTTACAAGCTGGTAAATGTTATTTATCCATTTTACGAAATTTGGTGCACCATAAAATGATATTATTATTATAATTGTTATGTGGAATGTCATTTCATTAATGGTTATAATTAAATTTAATGTCTATTATGAAATTAAATATTGTAATTGAAATCCCAACTCTATAAATAGACATTTGTGTCTATTGTGTAAAGCATTTGAAACCAATTCCATGTTTTGGAATAGAGAAGTTTTGTGCCCAATAAATTATCTCTCAAATCCTCCTCCTCTCTCCCTCCCAATAATAAGAAACCCAAGCGAGAATTTATTCAATACTGAAGAATGAGTGATCAAAAACAATCAACGCATGACATTTGATTCCCCACACTAGTACCCATAGAATGAGTTGTGTTTCTCGGAGACCATTGGAGCACATTTGGATCATTGCTGGAGGTATTATACCCTTGGATCCTCAAAAACACAACGAAGTCTATCAAGAAGGGAATTTGAAGATGATAAAAAATCATCAACAAAAAATGTTCCTAAGCCGAAGAATTTATTTATTCATATATTAAATAATTTAATTATAAATTCGACATGAAATATCCTCTCTCATGGTTTCGAATAATGATAATTAAAAGAAATTTTAATAAGTCTCCCTTCACCACAATGCTTCTATTACTCCCAAAACCAACAAGTGGTATCAAAGTGGTCACATTTAAATTTATAACTATTTATTTGATTGGTGATCTATGTGCAATTATGGTTATATTTTCATCTCATATTATTTATTATTTAATTTGATTTGAATTAACATGTTATCGACATATTAATTATCTTTATTTAGTGTTTAATTTTATTATATATTTAAGAATAAATGAAGAATGATCATAGATTCCATCAGGAAGTTCCAAATCATTGTCCAGAAAAGATTGGTTACACAGTGTGCAGCCATAGCACCAGCCGCATACCCATGTGGATTGTATCTATATGCGCTGAGCAATTAAAAACATGTGGTGCTTTTATTTCACATCATATATTGAAAAGTCTAACATGGAATGTGGCAAGTGGATATAGGGTGTGTAGCTGGAATGTACACACTATATAATATAATCAAGGTAATACACCAAATCCCCAAGCGTCTGACTTGGATATAAGGCAACCGAGGTACACAGCGTGTAGATGGATGTACATTCCATGTATTCTCTAATTACTATAAAAAATTTAAAATTACTTTAAATTTGAAAAATTGTAGCATCAAAACCTTATTTTATTGATTGGAACACCATTGTGTGTTTGAAAATTTAATAATGGTATTAAGGAATTTTAAATGATCAATTAATTTATTATAATTAATATTGCATTAATGGTTCTGCCATTTATTTTCCATGAATTCTAGATTTAAGGGTATCTCCTATTAGATTTCGAGGATCGTTAATATGAATGGTAATTAATTAATTTATTAGTTAATTTATATGAGCATGTTCATCTGGATAATAAATAATGAATAATGAAATGAATGATATCTTTTTACTTTTTGTATATTCGTTGTATGTACGACCGATAATGAGCTTGACCAATACCTATGTATGTGTTAGAATTTTTTTAATTAAATGTATTTTATGGTTTTTCAATTATTTAATTTTAAATTAAAATATTGCCTACGAGTCATCCATCACTTCATTGTTGTGTAGGAAATTCCTATCTAAGGATATTTATGTAATTACCTTTAATGAATCCTTTGGTTCCCCCCACATGTGTGTGAGTGATAATTATTTTTAATTAATAGAGCATCCCAAGGGGTGTGGTGATAGTTCAAGACAGAACCACAATGGCTCCAAATCAGTGATACATTGTTGGACATATGGAATGTTGTAGCTCATACCAAGTCTAGAATAAAGAGTTATTTCTCCTAGGTCATATATTGATTTAATGTCTTCTCATTAAATAAACCATTGGATAATATCCTTATTAGATCATTTAATTATTTATTAATTTTCTATCTAATGCATTAAAATTATATTTATTGATTCAAGATCGTGATCACGGAAATGAATTAATATAAAAAGAAGGAATGAAAATAAAATTTATTATTCATAAATGTTTTATCCAAACATGGTAAATTAATAAATAAAAATCCACTTAAATATTAAAAATTCATGTAAAGGATAAAATAATATAAAAATTTATTTATTATAAAATACAATCCATCAATGTAATTTTAAGTTTGGCTAAAAATTTTGTTACTTGATTAGGAACAAAAATCAATAGAACTATGTATTTGACCAACCCTTTTTGGGAAACTTAGTTTTATAAGGGTAGTTATTAAGAAGTTTTTAGGTTGACTTAACCATTTTAAATCAAGAGAAGTATCTCTTGGTATACTTGGTGTAATTTATAATCCAGTTTTAATCATATCCAAGTCATGATTTATGGACTGGGAGATCACTCAACGGATCAAGGATTTACAAGCCCAGCGTTGGAAAAAACATTCCTTCCAAAATACCTTGAAAATAGCTAGACCAACCCTTATAGGGGTTTTTTGAATTGGAATATGGATCCTTAACACTAGAACTTCCTAGAAACTAGACATTCCAAGTTCCATGGCGAGGGATATTAGGGCTTGATAAAATAGTAGTAGATTTAATAAATTCAATTAATTTATTATTTCTCACAAAGTTTGTAATCAAGAAAAATACTAATAATAAACTATTTTAATTGTATAATAAAATAAAAATCTCATCATATAAACTATACCTATGATAAATATTGGTTAAAGATAATATCCTCACTAGAATTAATATCCATGAGTGGTTTATATGACTTGGGGTTATTCTATGTCATTAACAAAAATCTTACGTGCTAAAATCCTCAATGTCTGGTCAGCCTGCTCAAGAAGCGAGTGATGAAGAGTTACTAGTATATGAAAAATATATGAACAATGTAGTAGACATTGAATGTTTGATAATTTCATCTATTTTTAGTGAACTCCTTAATTCTCATGAAAACATGGATGTGTATAGCATGCTTGAGAACCTAGATAGTATTTACCAGGAGATATCTACACAAGAGCGGTTTGATATTTCCAAGACACTCTTTCAGAGTAATCCTAGAGATGGTTCCCCATACAGGCCTCACATATTCAAGATAATTGGCTACATAGAGCTCCTAGAGGTTCTAGGGTTTGAACTCCCTAAATAACTGGTCACTAATCTCGTTCTGTCATCTGTCCCTCAAAAATTCAATGATTTTGTAGTAAATTTTGGTATGAACAACATTAAGAAGTCCATGCTAGATCTTTTTATACTCCTTATCCAAGTAGATAAATATAGGAAGCATGAAAATTCTTCTTTGTTTATGGTAAAAATGTAAAGGGAAAGAAAAGATCTTTAAGCCCATAACTTCATCACTACCTTATAAGAATAAGAAGATCAAAGGAGAGGTAAGGGAACATGATTCTATCTGTTTCGCATGTGGAAAGAAGGGTCATTGTGAGAAAAACTAAACCCAAATAAAGAAGAAAGGGGAAGCTTTGGGTACGTTTCTTATCGACTATAATTTATCTATTTTTAAAATTTGGTATTAGAAAGTTCTTGTGGTTCTAGTATTTGTATTAAAATATAGGAACCAAGTAGATTTATAAAAATTTACTGAGGGGAGGTAGATGTATGAGCATCCAATGAAGTTAAACTTTTCATTGTAGCAATTGAGGACTACTAAATCATATTGTCGACTAGAATGATCATAGATTTAAAGGGTTTTTTATTATGTTCCTTCAGTTACCAAAAACATTATTTTTCTATCCAGACTAGATACATATGGATTCACTCTAAAATTTGGAAATAAATGTTTCTTATTTTATAAAGATATAATTTTTTAGGGTAAGTCACATTTACGTAATGGTCATTATGTGTTGGGTTACATGAACTAAGTAATGGAAATTGATATTGAAATTACATCACATGACTCATACCATGCCCAACTTTGGCATCACCGGCTAGGTCATGTAAATGAAAAACCCTTGAAAAAACTATATTAATATGGATATTTACATTCTTTCAAACTAAACCCACTTGGTGTATGTCACACATGTTTAAAGGGAAAACCGAACAAAGCCTTGTTTAGTGGGAATGGTGAAAGGTCTAAAGAGATTCTTGAAATAGTTCATACTGATGTGTGTGGACTATTTCCTTTTGAAAAAATGGGTGGGTACTCATACTTAATAACTTTTACTAATGATTTGAGTAGATATGGATATATTTACTTAATGAGGTATAAGTTTGATTCTTTTGATAAATTCAAGGAATACATGAATGAAGTTGAGAACCATTTTGGTATGAATATTAAGAAACTCCGCTCAAAAAATGGGGGAGAATATCTTAATCCGTACTTTATTGATTACTTATAGGATTTTTGTATCATATCCCAACTCTCTCCTCCTAAAACACCATAGTGGAATGGTTTATGAAAAATGAGGAATGGAACCTTGTTGGACATGGTGAGATCAATGATGAGTCATGCGAGTCTCTCATTATCCTTTTGGGGATATGAATTAAAAACAACAAAACAAATACTAAACCAAGTACCAAAGAAATTGATAAATGTTTTTTCATACGAATTTTAGAGTGGATAAAAAACCATTTTATTTAATTTACATGTGTGGGGAAGTGAAGCATTTGTTAATGCCTCTTCAAGTAACAAACATTTACCCTAAGCTACAATGTTTATATTTATAGGATACCCTAAAGGAAATAAGAGTATATTACCTATATAAACCCTCAAAAAAGGTTATAGTAAAAGACACACCAAATTCCTTGAGAGGGATAACATATCCAAAAGATATAGTGGGTGTGAGATAAACTTCGATGAAGTTGAGGCTTGAGGTACACTATAGTTGGTATAGGATCAGATTCCACAAAGAGCTATGTAAGAAGAAACTATTACAGAGACATAAGTACTACATAGAATTACAACAGAGGTTAGATAACCATGACGGTATTGGTTTTTACTTACTAAGGAGGGTGACTCGTTATTAGTTTATAATAATGATCCTCTAACCTAAAAGGTAGCAATAAGTGTGAAAAATGTTTCCAAGGGGAAATAATCCATAAATTATAAAATGGATTCCATGTACCAAAACTAGTTTTGATTTTGGTAGATCCTCTTGTGTATGAAAATCATGTTGGTTTAAATGGGTATTCAAGAAGAAAATGGACATAGAAATAAAATTAAGTACTTACAAAGTGTGAATGGTTGCAAAAAGGTTTAAATAGTGTAAGGGAATTGAAAGTTATGAAACCATTTCACCAGTTTCAAAGTTGAAATCCATTAGAATTCTACTTGAAATTACATCTTTCCATGACTATGAGATTTGGAAAATGTAGTCAAAACAAACTTCCTTAATATAAACCTTCAGGAAGATGTCAATATGACAAAACCATTAGGGTTTTTTAGTCCAAAAAATTCCAATAAGATATGAAAGTTGAAAAAATACATTTATGGATTAAATAAAGCATTTAGTTCATGGAACATTCATTTTGATGAAGAGATAATAAAATTTGGTTTTATAAAGAATGAATGTGATACTTGTGTCTACAAATGGTTTAGGGAAAGTGTAATTGTTTTCTTAATAATATATTTTGATGACATATTATTTATTGGAAATGAAATACCAATCTTACATTCTGTTAAGGCATGTTTGAATAAATTTTTTTTCATGAAAGACTTGGACGAGGTAGTATATATACTTATGATTGAGATCCATCATGATAGATATGAGAGGTTTCTCAGCATAAGTCAAAGTACATACATTGACAAGATAATGAAAAGATTCAGTATGGAACAATCCAAGAGGGGATTATTTCCAGCATCACATGGCATTCATATTTCCAAGAAAAGTTGTCCTCAAACCAATTCAAAAATAAATAGAATGTCAAGTATTCCATATATATCAACAATTGGGTTAGTCATGTATGTTATGATATATTCAATTCTAGATTTTGCCTATGAATTAAGGTTGGAATAAAGATATCATGTTGATCAAGGTGACCACTATTGGATGACAGTTAAGATTATCCTTAAGTATCTAACTTGTTCTAATGATATGTTCTTTTTTATGGAGGAGATGAGGAACTAGTCAAAATAGGATATGCAGATGCTGGTTTCCAAACTGATCAATATAACATGATGTCACAAATGGGATACATATTCACTTGGAATGAAGGTATTGTGAGCTGGAAGAGATCAAAGTAGGATTTAGTAATAGATTCTAAAGCAGATTCTAAGTATATTGTAGCTTCTGAGGTAAATATATAAGTATTTTGGAAACCAAGTTTCATCCAAGATATTTATGTGTTATGTAGAATTAAAGATCAAATCACACTTTATTGTAATAATACTACAGTAGTGGCTCTTGAAAATGAGTCGTGGTCACATCACAGGATAAAGAAAAACATCATAAGTATCATATATTGAGGGATTTTTCTAAGAGAGGTGAGGTTAGAGTGAGTAGTATTTCCATAGAGGACAACATGTAAAACCCCGTGAATAAATCCTTAAATCAATATAAACATGATTATCATGTGAGGTCTAGCGGATTAAAATTAATAGGTAGTTTTCTCTAGTCCAAGGGGGAGTTTTATAGAGTTGGTGTCCTAGAACCAACTATTTTTACTTTGATTACAAGAATATTTTATGAATTAAATATTAAATTAAACATATTGTTTCATATTTTTCATTGTTCTAAATGAATTTAATGTAATAATTTTCTATATTATTTGTTTCGTTGAAAATGTCATAGTAGTTCCTCACTATGATGAGAATATTTAATTGATATGAAAATATTTTTAATATAGCTCTATGGTAGGATAACATAACATGATGGGAAAAAAAATATAGACTGTCATGTGTGAGTTCTGATAAGAAAATGTGACTTCATCTCAAGAAGTTCACACTTAGTAATCTCCAAGATGGGAGATTACGAGAACAGACCCGCCGGTAAGAATTCCCTATGTTTTGGTGTTATCAGATATTCCTATATGCGAGCATGTCTAATGGTACTTAGACTTTAATATTATCATTAATGAATATCATGACTTATGCACATAGATTTTCTAATGAAAACCACCACTCCAAATGCTACCGGGAATTAGGGTACATTGGGTGCATAACAAATGAAATGTTATTGATGGATAAGTCAAGGAAGGATTTGTCCCTTCAAACTTTAGGTAGTTTGATATCTCATCCCTTTTTTTTGAAATGGAACCATCACCCTAAATTATATACCCAAGGTATAATGATGAGTTTATTTCAAATATTCAAATAATGATGTATTTAAAATATAGGTTGACTATACCATCATGCAACCTGCTTGATTAGATATTGTGATAAAGGGAGTATATTATACTGTTAGGGTTCATATATGGTTATCGTCATTGAAACTTTATGTTCTTTTTCATAGGTGGCTTGACCAGTTTCTAGATAATAATATTGGACTTTAAACAACCTAGCCAAATTCCAACAAAAAATAATCCTCTAGGGTCAAGAACAAAGTATTTCTGTTGGTATCGATTAAATCCTATTTTCATTTAATTAATAGAATAAATATTATTCTCAAGATTGAGGAATGATTTTATTAATGTTATACTAATTTCGTAAATTAAATAAATATGTAATCACCAGATTGTGAATAAAATATATTTATTTATTTTATTGAATATTTAATAAATATTTATTTACTAGTTTGTGAATAAAATATGTATTCATGTGTTCAAAAAATGATAGAGGATTTCAAATGTACAAAGACTGTGTCTGATGATAAAATAATTATTAACTAGCCAATAAATATTATTTATCCATTCTGTGTATGTTTTTTCACCACAGAATAATATTATTATTATTATTATGTGGCATGGGATTTAATTAATGGTTATAATTATATTTGATGGTTGTTATGTAATTAAATTTTTTAATTATAACCCCAACTCTATAAATAGACTGCTATATATATTCTTTAAATCATTTGAAACCAATTCTATGTTTGGGAATAGATAGTTTTTGCGTGAAATTAATTCTCTATTGACTCCTCCTCCTCTCTCCCTCTTAAGAACGAGAAACCCAAGAGATAATTTCTTCAAGGACAAAGAATGAGTGATCAAGAACGCACAACACAAGGAATTTGATTTATCATGATAGAACCCGTAGAATGGGTGGTATTACTCAAAGACCATTGGAGAACCTGTGGATCACTGCAAGAGGTATTCTACCATTGGATCCTCAAAGATTCAACAAAGGAATTCAAGAAGGTCCTTTTCAGACGATCAACAATCATTGATGAAGAAATTTTTTTAATCCCAAGTATTTATTTATTCAAATATAAAATAAATTAATTATAAATATGAAATTCAAGATCCTCAAACTTGGTTTCGGGAAATGATTATTAGAATAAATTTTAATATATCAATATCCACCATAATGCTTCCGATGTGCCAGAAACCAACACCATCCATGGCAGGTCTCCTCTATTTCTTCAAGGGAATGTGGATTCAAAACACCTGATAGAGGATTTGAAATTTTCTTTATATGTATGTAGAGGAAATGGTCACTATTAGGCTCAATGTATGATTACTCAAGGAGTCCAGTATATGGTGGGTGTTTAGGCCCCATTTCGATAGCAGCAACAGTTTCCACTGAGGTAGTTTCAGCTGTAGAGACAACCGATGTTTGTTTAGAAACTGTGAGAAAGTGGAGTTATAAGAGGGTAGCTATAAGATATTGTTATTTTCTAGAGATGACACAGGATTTATTTTAGGTTCTATTTTTCCTTGTGTTGAATTATTTTCATTTGGGGTTTAATTTGGCATGTGTTTGGGTGGAAATTTGAGAAAAATAGAAGAAATAGGGTAGTTCACAGTTGGAATATTTTTTCCCCTAACTCTTCTCCCCATACCAACTAACCATGAAGCCCTGGATAGAGGGAAATTACATGGTTGGTGCATGGTTTTTGAAACCATTCACCCCAATAATAAAATATCATGGTTAGGTTCCTAGTTAATGGAATCCAGGTACATATGCCCAACAAATTGTGCATAGAAATTAAATTAACCTGAAAACTAGTTTTAAAAAATCTGGAACCCCCATTTTAATCCTAAATCAACCCTCAATCAACCTTAGGCCCTGTTTCATGATTTTATATCTCCCCAAACAAATTCTAATCCTTTCTGAACTCTGTTCTTTATGATTCACAACCCATATTGAAGATCTTCCCCCCTCCTGATTAGTGGATCCTATCCCATTTTCTTTCCCATTACTTATCCTTTATTCTCTCGTTTTTAAGGTTAGTTATTCTTTATTTTGGTTAAAAATATTACAATTTTTTATATAGATATATTTTTTTATATCTAGATCTATATTTGTGAGATATTTAATTTCTTAATCTTGATTTTGATTATAGATCTGTATCTGATTCTATGATGTTACTCCATTGAATTTTGCTCTGTTGGGTGATCTATTATCAATGAATTAATTTAGGTGGTCTATTATTAAAATACCATATTATTAATTTCAATTATGTGTATTTGATTTCATAATTTCTATTTTTTTAGAAATTGTAATTCCTGATTGAATTAATTAATTTGTTCAACTAATTAATTGAGGAATTGGGGATTTTAGTGAATAATGGATTTGTGGATTCGAGATAATTAGTTGATGAATTAATTATAAAATTATTGAATTGTTGAATTGGGGAAAATTAATTATTGAATTAATTATTGAATTGTGGAGTTGTGAATTGTGAACAATCAATTGGTGAATAAATTATTAGATTTTGAGTTGGGAAGTGATTGATCAATTTTTTAATTAATTACTGGAGTTTATATCATTAATTAATTATTTAAATATTTAATAGAAGATATGTGATTAATTATTTGGTAAATTAATTAATGGGATAGATTTGGATAATTAATTATTGGGTTAATTAATAGAAATGGGAATTATTAATTAATTGTGGAATTTTTTAAATAAATTGATGTCATTAATGAATTTTTGGGTTAATTAATTGAAAAGGGTATGATGGTTTAATTGTGGACTTAATTAATGAAATGATTAGTTAGATTGTTATTGGTTTTGATATGTTAGAATAGAGTATAACATAGGAAAATGAGGGTGTGAGGGAGGGGTTTCCTAAGGAAGATCATGAGAGCTTCTATTATGATTTTCAAAGGACTGTGATAGCCTTTCGGGAAGAAGACTATGGTAACTTTTATTATGAATTCTGAAGGATTGTGAGATCATTTTGGGAAAAAGACCATGAGAGTTTCAAACTATATTTCCAAGGTATCGTGAGAGATCTTGGATTTGGGCTATGGAAAATACTGTGACATATTTCCCCTTTTCCAATAAATATTTTAGGCTTCATTTAGTATTACTCACATTAGACCCCTAAGTTAGATCCCTTTGTGCATATAACTCATGAAAGACTGATTTACATGTTTTATAAATTTTATCAAGATATAAATTGTGATAATTAATGGTAAAAATGGCATTCTGATATATGATATCTTTTGGGGATTGTTTATACTCTATATAGAGCCGAAGCATATATTGAGGTTCGGGTGTCCTATGGAACAAAATGGTTTGTATGGTTGAATAAAGATTAATTGATAATGTCATAATTGTTTACTTATAAATTTTAATTATTTATTTATATAATTTAATACACTTTTTATTTATTGGAAATTTTTTAGACATCAATGCTGGTGGCCTGTAGAGTCATACTCACACCCTACTCAGGCTTCCTGATCAGTACACGAATAGATTTCATGTCTGTAAGACAGGATAAGGGAAACGACCATGTGTTAGATGAATGATTCAGGATGGATCATGACTGAATGGGCTGAATGCCTTTAATTTTTATAAATTTTTTATAATCACCATTTTAATGGTTGAAGAGGAACCCTTACAAGGCTCTTAGGCCTTGTGATATTACAAGACTCGATGGTCTTAGAGGAATTCAAACAGACTGTGACTACTTAAAATAGACACTCCCCAGTGACTACATCATGATCAGCTCTCTACCTTCGCATGGTTATTCGGCTAATTGACATTTACAGAGATGCATAGGTTTGGTAATGATGGAAATTTTCATACCCTATAATTCATCCAAATATGACAGCACTTCTCTGGTGAATGTGCCTACTCTGAATTCTCTTCTAAAGCTTGTTCCATGTAGAATTTTTCCTGCTTGTGTCTACACATCATGTGGCCTAAAGTCCTTGAGGTGGCCTGAAAGCCTTGAGGTGACTTGTAGGCCTTAAGGTAGCCTAAAATACTTACTGAACTAAGGCCTGAGTAGCGTGAAGGTCTAAAGGACTCCAAGACCAAATTGGTGGCCTGAAGGTGAATAGTTTTTGGCTACTAATATACCAAACAGTACCTGCTAAAGTAACTTCTTCAGTACTATTATAGTAACACAGAAATACAACTTCTAGATTTGATCATGGGTCTTCTGGATGCACTGAAGAGTCCTCACAAATCAGTCTAAGGCTAATGTTCATTCTGTATAGAGTATGGTTGAGGGAACCGAGTGTAGTTTGGGACCCACTTGGGAGTCGTTGTTATATTTACTTTTGGGTTTTCATTTTGACACTTGGCACATACTTTGTCATGGAATATTTACTATTTAGTTTTGGTATTGTATCTTTCATTTTTTATTATTTGTGATCTTGGCACCATTCTACTTAGGGATACTTGTTATTCATTTTTTTTTCTAATTTTATAATAGTGTATTACTTTGATAAAAGAGGTTATAGTCTCTCCATGATCGATATTAGACCCTTGGTTCTAGTCGTCAGCCTCTAGAATATAGGGAGGTGTGATTGAGATCATGTGACCGACCGGTTCAAGGTATCAGTGTGTGGCACCTGGTCCGAGATATTATAAAATGGTATCAGAGCCTAGTTTTCATTACTTTTTCTTTTATCTTACTATTTGGGAAACTTATAAAAGAGATTAATAAGAGTCATTATATGGTCATGACAACATGAATAGGAGTTTCAAACCCATGTATTGGGGGAAAACCCAAGTAATAGGGGGTATTGTTGTTATTTTTGTTTGTTGTTATATTTTAATATTATTTCACCTTTATTGATGCACTTATTGTGTGATGTGATTTTTTTTTTTTGAAATTTTTTGAGATCTGATAATAATTGACTCATGGATAAGTCTGGAATGAGATTTTAGTTTTCATGAATCATTCTAGGAACTTTGGATTATTTTTTGATGTGAATAATTTTAGGCATGCATAGGAAAATGGGTTATGGGTAAGTTGTTGAACTTGAACATTTTTCTTTTCTTGATAAAATGAAAGGAAAAGAGTTCCTAATTTGAAACATAGGATTGTAAAATTATTCAATGTATGAGTAAATGGGTGCTTAAATTAGAATGTGTTTACCCTTTTTAACCAATACCATGGTCTATAATGGTTTAGGTTAGTGAGAGCACCTTGGTTTTTACAATGTGGTGAGGTTTTGAGAAAAGACTTGTTGTGACTTGTTGTGATTTTACTCTTACATAAATGTTATAAAGTTTTATTATGAGTCCTAAGATGTGTGTTTGGAATTATATAGATATTCCCCTACTATGACGCTTGTTGAGAGGAGGAGAGGAGTATATGGATTGAGATGCTCCACCATTAGTGGAACCTAAGGCACCGATAGTGATAGGTTAGGAATTAGGGGAGAAATTATGAGAGATATTCACTCAGTTCATGAAATTAATGGAAAGATATGTAGTGTGGGTTTTGAAAGGAATGTCTGATATGATGAGGGAGTTACAGTTGTACAACCCTCCAACTTTTACAAGATTGGGTGGACCTGAGGGAGATGATTTCTGGATTGAGTCTGTCCAACCTATAATTTACCATATAGAGACTCCTATTGATAAGAGAGTCAAGATGGATTCTTGAATGTTATATGGTCAAGGGAAACGATAGTGAGACGTCTATACTCTATATGGACAATTGGATAATATAGAGAGGAAGGAATTTTAGGATAATTTATTGGATCACTCTACCCAGAGACACTCATACATAAGAGAGAATGTTATTTAATGAGATTTACTTAAGGGATCATATATTTAATGGAAAATGTTGGATGCTTTAAAAATTCTTAGTGATTTGATCCAGCATTAGAGGAAGATGAGGATAATTTATAAAAATGAATTTAGGATGGACTTAAGTGTAAAATTAATTCCCAGGTGAATATATTCAGGATAAAAAAAATTCAAAATTGATGAATTAGGATCTCATTGCTGAGGGTAGCCTAAAAGAGGCTTTAAGTGGTGGCCATGTGGTTTTTGTTGGATGATTAGGAGATACGGCTTTTGAAAGAAGGAAACATAATTATAATAATTTTCCCCAAATTAGTTTCAAGAACAGTAGTCAGGGGGGAAGGTTCAATTCCACAAGACCTTACCCAAGTGCTTTTCCACTAGTTTGGTAGGTCAGGACACTTACAAAAACATTTTCCCCAAACACCAGTTCAGTGTCTAGGATAAGGAAATATGGGACATATAGAGAGGTTCTAAAGGAACCCACATAAGATGGTTAGTGATGGAGGATCTAGACATAACCAGAGTGCGGTTAGGGGTCTTCTGCACCATATCAGTCTAGTAGCTAGAGTTCTACTAGATGAGACAATAGAGGAAGTGGATGTGGTGCTTCTAGGTAGGATCACTTGTATCAATAGAGTGGCGTGGCTTAGGGGAGTCTGACTATAGTATAGGGAAGAGGGGTAGGATAGTTAAATTTCATTCATCCTACACTTGCGGATAGCAAGGATGGAACATCGACATTGAGAGGTAATATTATTATAGCTTCTATATTATCTAGTGCCTTATTTGATACTGGTTCCTCTCATTAATTTATATTTTCAAAAATTAGGAATGTTGTAAGACTTCTGGTGGAGTTTTTTAGTAGGTAAATAATGATAGAAACATTGTTGGTAGCACTGTATATATATATATATCTATTTGTGAAAGGGTTTTCTCTAGAAGTTAGGTAGAATCATTTTCTATGGGATCTATATATCCATGACATGTCATGATTTGAATTGATTTTGGGTATGGAAAGGTTATTATCATAGTGAGACCACATTGATTATTACTATAGGAGTGTGAATTTTACATCTTTTATAGGTGAAAACTAAATTCATCATGGAGAGTGGGATATCTAGCAAGGCTGAGCAGGGAAAATTTCTCAGAAACTCAGAGAGCTCACAGTCCAGGATGCAAGTCTATTTCTAGATGATAGAGATATGAAACATGATGTATTTCCACCCATAGTGGATAAGTTTTAGGATGTTATTCTTGAATAATTTTCAGGCTGTACACCTTAGAGATATGTGTAATTTATAATTGATCTCATTTTTGGGGCTGATATAGTTTATATTACACCATATAGAATGGAACTGAAAGAGATTCAAGAGATAAAGACTCGGATGGAAGAGTTGGAGGATAAGTGATTTATTAATCCAAGTAGGTCACCTTGGAGTTATCTAGTATTGTGTGGAAAGAAGGATAATGGGATTTTATGTATATGTGTTTATTATCTTAAGTTTAACTAGATTACTAGGAAGAAATGGTATCAACTTCCACATATCTATCATCTTTTTTGACCATTTGAGTAGAGATTGTGTATTCTAAAAGATTGATTTGAGATTAGTGTATCATCAGCTGATAGTTAAAAATTCTAATATATCGAGGAATACTTTCAGAACTAGGTATGACCTATATGAGTTCTCCATAATACCATTTGGGTTGAAAACACACCAATAATGTTTATGGCCTTGATGAATAGGATATTTCATTCCTACCTAGATCAGTTTGTGGTAGTGTTTTTAGATGATATCTTGGTGTACTCTAGGACTCATGATGATCATGCCCAATATCTTAACATCATCATGAGTATACTGAGAGAGCATCAGTTATACATTAATCTATCTAAGTTTCAGTTTTGGATTGATCTGGTATACTTCTTAGGTCACATCATCTTGGAGGAAGTTGTGTTAGTAGGCCCTGATAATGTGTAGGGAGTTATATCTTGGGAGCATCGCAAGAATGTTTCCAATATTTGTAGATTTTGGTGGTTGGTTGGATATTATTGAAGATCCATTCTAGACTTTCCCTAATTGGAAACTCCCCTTAGGATCTTGAAAAAAAAGAGATAAATTTTTTTGGTTAGAAGTATGTGAGAATTCCTTCCAGGAGCTGAAGAAGCTCTTGACATCGAAATCGATCTTGATCTTATCTAATCCATTTGAGGAGTATAAAATATATTATTCTTCTTCTAGTATTAGACTCAAAGCAATGTTGATGCAGGGAGATTTATTTTGGGTGTATGGGTCTCTGTAGTTTATGCCTCGTGAATGGAACTACCCTATGAATGAACTTGAGTTAGAAGTAGTGGTTTATAATTCAAAATGTTGGCATCATTTTTTTTGGTTGAAAATTTTATTGGGTATACTGATCAAAATATCATAAAGTATATCTTTTTGCAATGATATTTGAATCTCTGGCAGTGAATATGGGTTGATAATATGTAGTAATTTTATTTTAATCTATCATATATTTCAGGAAATGGGGATAGTTTTTTCAATTAACTAAGAAGAAAGACATAGACTTATACAGTTTAGGAGTCTAGTGCTAAGTGCATGATGATGAATTTCTAGTTGAGTTTCATATTTTAGTTCAGGAGAGTAAAAAGAAGATGACTCTCTTATTAATTTTACTTGAGTCTATACTTTTTAGTTGGATTAGAGATAGACAGTATGATGATTCAGAGTGATTCAAATTGAGGGAAATCCTTGAGTGTGGGCAGTCCCATTTAGATTGGAGCCTAGATGGGGATTAGATCATCTATTTCAAGAATTGGTTTGTTGTACTTATGAGTATGTGGGAGGAGTTTATGCGTTAATTTCATGCCTAGAAGTGGGTGGTATGTCTAACTGTGACCAAAATGTACCATAACCTACATTGATAGTCTGTAATATGTTTTTTCTTAGTGATCGAGAATAAAGAAATAAATAATAGGGTTTGGGTGAAGTACGAGCATCAATGACATGGAGATTCACGACAGTTGTTTCCCATTTCAGAATGAAAGTGGGACGAAGTGACTGTGGACTTTATGGTAGGTCTCCTGATGACACCTTAGAAGAATGACTCTATTTGGGTTTTTCCTAATGGAATGAATAAAGTAGAACATTTATTACCTATACGGTAGACTTTCTCAATAGAGTAGCTGGAAGATTTTTATGTTTGGAATATAGTTCATCATCTGAAGGTTCCACAGACTATATTTTCATATCAAGACTCATTATTTACTTCACACTTCTAGAAGGGACTACATAAGGCACTTGGTACATAGGTTTTATATAGTATGAATTTCCCCCCACAATGAGATGGGAAGTCAGAGCATACTATACAGGAACTTAAGGATATGTTGTGAGCATGTGTTCTTGATTTAAATGGTTCTTGGGGGAAGCACCTGTCACTATTGGAGTTTACCTATAACAAAAGATATCATGTAACAATTCATGTGGCACCATATGAGGATCTTTATAGTAGGTCATATAGATCACATCCATGATAGATGGAGGAATGTGAGTCTCAGATCTTGGCAATGTGTCTCGTGTAGGAGACATCGTAACTGGATCAGTTGATTCGGAAACATATGGTTATGGCTCAGAGTATATAAAATTAATATATTAATAGAAATCGAAGATCCATATAGTTTATAGGGGTGATCAGGTATTCCTTTGAGTTTCACCTTGGTTGGGTCACCACAGGATATGAAGATAGGGAAAGTTGGCACCCAGGTTCATTGGACTGTTTGAGGTCACGGAGAGAATCAGGCTGGTGGCACACTGATTGGCTCTTCCAAAGAGATACAGTGTTATGAACGATGTTTCCATATATCACAACTATAATGGTATCATCCTAATCCTTCTCATGTTATCTATGTTTATGATGCTGATCTTGATATAGATGTGTCATTTGAGGAGCATCTAATATGTGTGTTGGATCGTAGTGAGAATGTTTTGTAGGGAAATACCTTGATAATAGTTTAGGTATTATGTAAATATGGAAGTGTATAGGAGGAAAAAAGGGAAAGGGAAGAATATATGAGGGGTTAATGGCCCAGTATTTGTAACTCATAATCTTAGAGATTTTTGGGATTGTAGCTTGAGGATGAACTGTTATAATATGGGGAGATTTTAAGATCCTTATCTTTTCTAGAGATGACTCAGGCTTGATTTTAGGCACTCTTTTTTCCTTGTGTTGAGTAATTTTTATTTGGGTTTTACCTTGGCATGTGTTGGGGTGTAAATTTGAGAAAAATGGAAGAAATAGGGTAGTGGATGATGGGCATATGGTTTCCCCTAACTGTTCCCCCAACCCAGCTAACCGTACAACCCTAAACAGAGGAAAATTGCATGGTTATCGCAAAATTTTTCAAATTGTGCACCCCCTTTAGGGAAAATATAAACCCCATGTAATAAAGGGCATGGTTAGTAACATGTTTAGGCACATGGTTAGGTGCCCAGTTAGGAGAAATCATGCAACCATTCCCAACAAATTGTGCAGGTGAATTAAATGAACCTGAAAATTAGTTTTATGATTTTTCAAACCCCCATTGTGATCGCAAATTAACCCCCATTAGACCATAGGCTCTCTTTAAAAATTTTGTATCTCCATGGACAAATTCCAAGCCTTTACAACCTCTGTTATTTTTTATTCAAATACTGAATTAGAGATTGACACCCCTCTTAGTAAGTAAATCTTATCCTGTTTTCTTTCCAATTCCTTCTCCATTCTTCTCTCTTTCATTAAGGAAATTTATTCTCTTTTTTGGTTATATATATACCTATTTTTTTGGATCTATATATAGGATTATATATCTAGATATATATTTTCAAGATCTTGAATTATTCAATATTGATTATGATAATAGATCTTAATCTTGTTCTATGTCATTACTCCACTTGATTTTAGGAATTTTTATTGGGTGATCGCTTTTCAACAACTCAAGGTAGGTGGTCTATTATTCAAGTCTCATAGTATTAATATCAATTATGTGTATGTGTTTGTTTTATTTTTTAGGGTCTTTTTAGCAATTTTAATTCCTAATAGAATTAATTATTTTATTCATTTAATTAATTGAAGCATTGGAGATTTGAGTGAGTAAAGGAATTATGGATTTTGGATAATTATTTGATGAATTAATTATTAAAGTATTTAATTTTGGTATTGGGGATAATTAATTTTGGTGTTAATTATCAAATTTTTTAACTGTTAATTGTGAATAATTAATTATTTTATATTGAGTTGTGAAGGGATTAATTAATTTTTGAATTAATTAATGGACTTTAAATGGTAAATTAATTGTTGAATTTATTAACATAAGATATTTTTTTAATTAATTAGTTAATTAATTATTCGGAAAGATATGGTTAATAAATATTTGGGTTAGTTGATGTAAATGGGAATGATTAATTAATTGTATAATTAGTTAATTAAATTGATTTGATTAATTAATAATTGGTCTAATTAATGGAAATGGGTATGATTAATTTTTTGTGAAATTAATTAGTGGAATGATTTGTGAAATGTCTATTTGCTGTGATTATTTTGGAATGGAGTAGAAAATGGGATAACTGGGGTGTGAGTGAGGGATTACCCAAGTAAGACTGTGAGGCCTTTCATTATTATTTCAAAATGATAGTGAGAGCCTTCAGGGAAGAAGACCATTAGAGATTCTATTATGAATTCCACAAGACCGTGAGAGCCCTTGGGTAAGAGGACCGTGCAGGATTCTATATTAATTTCTAAGGTACAGTGAGAGATATTTGAGTTGGTAAATGGAAAATATTGTGAGAGATTTACCTTTTTCATAGATATATTTTATACTTTATTGACTCTTACTCACTTTAGACCCTTGATGTTAGAGCACTATGTGAACACAAATCATGCTGGATTGATTTACATGTTTTATGAATTTTATCAAGATATAAATTTTGATAATGAATGGAAACAATAACATTCTTGATATATGATATCCCTTGGGGATAGTTCACACTCTATTATGAGATGAAGAAGGTATTGACATTTGAGTGTCCTCGGGAAACTGAAGGTTTATGAGGTTAAATAAATATGAATTGATAATATAATAACTATTTACTTAAATTTTGTAATTATTTATTTATACTAATTAATACTCTTTTTTAACTAGATATTATTTTATAAGCCATTGGTGGTGTCCTACTGAGTCGTACTCACACCCTAATTGGGTTGCGAGATCAGTACAAGAATAGATTTCTTATTTGCAGAATTGGATAAATGAAAAGGACATGTGTTAGATGGTTGAGTTGGGATGAAGCATGGTTGGGGGAATAGGACATGGTTTGGGACCCTCTTGGGATTTTTCGGTGTCTTTACATTTGGGTTGGAATTTTAAAACTTGTCATGTACTTTAGCATGGCATATTTACAGTTCAGTTATGGTATTGTAACTTTCAGTTTTGATCATTTTTTATCTTGGTACTATTATTCTTATAGATATATGTTATTAAGTTTTTATTCTTCTATTTTATTACTTTTATAAAAAAATTTATAGTCTCCCTGTGATCTATATTAGGCCCACACTACTAGTCGGTATCCTCTAGTATACGGGGAGGTACACTTGAGGTCATGTTATTGACCAATTTCGGGCCCGGGTGTGTGGAACTTGGGCCAGGATTTCATAGTGGCATCGTTATGGTCCCCATATATAGGTATCTAGGCTAGAGAATGGTTATAGGGGATGACTGAATAGAGACATAGGAGATGGTCATGGTCAGATAAAAACGTTGGAGGAAATAGTGTCGGTAAATCAGGGAGTTATTCAAGGTGAAATTAGGTTTTCATTTACCCTTATGTAAGATTTTTTTATTTTCAATCCTCACACCCTTTTTTACTCCCACTTTCATCCATTATTTGGGAGTGTATATGGAGAGGATTCATATTCCCCTAGTATTATATACACCGATTTGATCTTAGGATTCTTTGATTTGTGTGTGTTGGGGATGTAGGCTTGTGATAGGGTAGTATAAGTTGATGGGGAAATTATTCTTGATACAGATATAGCCATATGATGTCATAATCATAATTTATTAGCTATATTATGGGTGTATAGTCATAAAATACTTTTATATGATAGTTTTTTCTTTAGGGAATGGCTAGGGTGTATCATTTTGTGGCGGGCAGTGTTATCAGATGGGTGGAAAGTAGGTACAGACTCTTTTATCTCTATTGGTGTAACTATCAATGGAATCTTTGTTTTAGGGTGTTCCTAGGGTTTTGAAAGGTCTTATGGATTTTTTTTCAGAGGAGGTTGTGTCACTACCCCCTCAACGTGAAATCTATTTTAGGATAGAGTTGTAGCCTTCTGCATTTCAGATTTCAATGAATCCCTATCATATATCACTTGTGGAGCTCTAATAGTTGAGTTTATAAGAGAATTATCTCATCCATAGAGGGTTTTATCTGAACTAGTGTGTCTTCATGGGATTTTCTTGTGTAGTTCTCTAGGAATGTTAATGATATTCTAAGATTTTGTGTAGACTACAAACAGTTGAATCAGGTGACGGTGCAAATTTGTTACCCTCTTCTAATGATAGATGATCTTTTAGACTGGTTGAGAGGAGAAAGTTTGTTTTCAAAGATGTATCTATTATCTGGATATCACTATTTGAGAGTGAAGGATGATAATATTCTAAAGAAAATCCCCTAATGAATATAAGGTCACTACAAGTTTTTAGTCATGATGTTTAGTGTGATGAACGCACTAGCCATGTTCATGGTGCTCCTGAACTCTGTGTTCAGTGAGTTCCTGGAATAGTTGTTTATTATATTATTCAATGATATCATGTTCCACATTATGTAATAAGTGGATGATTTTGAGAATTACAGAGCCATTTTTTAGGTCCTTAAATATCACCAGATCAATGAAAAGTTTTACAACTATATTTTCGGAATGGGAGAGTTATGTTTCCTGAGAAATGTAGTTTCCCATTAGGTTATGTAAGTGGAACTATAAAATATTTAGGAATTTTTTTCTTGGGAAGAACCCAAGAACATGAAAGAGGTTTGTTGTTTCCTTAGTATAATATACTATTATTGGAGGTTCAATATTTTTTATTCTTAGGTTGTATCTCCATTGATAATGTTGACCAGAAAGAACCATTATTCTGATTGGATTGATCAGTGCTAGGTATTGTTTGGCTACATGAATGAGAAGTTGGATAGTTCTTTAGTGCTTCAGTTTGCTTATAAGGGTATGTTGTTTGATGTTTTATTTTATTTTTCCCATCTGGTATTTGTATGTTTTTTAAAATAGAAAAGGGTGTTGATCTCTTATGGTTCAAGGTAGTTATGTCCCCAAAATCATAGATATGCCAACCACGATCTATAGCTTGTGGTTGTCATGTTTGCACTAAATTTGTGGAAGAATTACCTCACTATCTAGAACTGTTGGGTTTTTAGGGACCATATGATCCTATAATATGTTTTTTCTTATTGATATAAGAATTTATTCTAGTGGATGTGGATAATATTTCTTTAGGATATTTATTTTGAGAACTCTTATACCCCAAGAAAGGGGAATTTTGTAACTGATGCATTGATTCAGAATTCCTGAGGGGATGTGGTTCAAGAGTCTACAGATGCTTGGAAAGGGATGGAGGGGATTACGGTGATTCATCTTGAAGTTGGAGATAGTACTGGATGAGGTTGTCTTTATTAGATATCTTTGGCTCCATCCTTGTTGCAACAGGTGGAGGGGTCTCAGTGTGGATTCTCAGAGGTAGAGCTTGTGTGATCACTTTTTCCATAGTGATGATAAAAAGGGATGGTCAGTGGATTATTAGAACCAAATTATATTTTGAGGGAGGTTTTAGATTCCAAATTCTATGCATTAAGGATTTATCTATGTGTTTCAGAGATAACCTTTAGAGGTATAGCTTTGTGTGAAAAATATCTATCATGGTTTGAGGAGGCATCATTGGTGTCCTAGATGAAAAGGTTAGTGGCATAGTTTATTGTGAGGTGTCTTGTTTTTCAGTAGGTTAAACTGGAGCACCATTTTTATTGAAGGTTCATCATAGTTCGTAGATGTTCCTGAGTAAAAATGGGCAGAAAAATTGATGGAATTTCTCATTGAGTTACCCCAATCTCAAAGAGAAATGATTTGGTTTGCAAGATAATGGATTGACGGATGAAGTCACCTCATTTCGTGGTGATCTGTGAGCTGAGTACCATGGATATTTTAGTGAGGAGGTATGTGGAATATTTGGTTACAAATCACAATGTTCCAAGTACCATTATATTTAATCAGGATACACTTTTTACCTTGTGAATTATGAGGGTATTTTGTTGTGATTTTGGCTACCATATGCATCATCTCACTAATTTCCAACCTCAGATAGATGGGAAGATGGAGATGACCATCCAGATGCTAGAGGATATGTTACAATCTTAAATCTTGTAATTTTATGGATTTTGGGTAAATAACTTTCCTTTGGTTTTTTTTCATGCAATAATATCTATCACTCATCCAATGGAATGGCCTCGTTTGAGGCGTTCTATGGGTGACCTTGTCATTCATCATTATCCTGGTTGGAAGATGGGGAACAACAGTTCTTGAAATTAATGTGGTGAAGAGAATGACTAAGAATATCTAGTTAGTTATATAGTAGATGAGATTGGAATAAGACTATGATAAGGCCTAGTATAATAATTGGTGGAGGCCTGTATATTTCGAGGATGGGGACCATGTGTTCTTGAGAGTCTCTGCCTTGGTGAAGGAAGCTGTGGTTTTATAGGGTTAGTAAGATTTTTCCCTGGTTTGATGGAGTCTTTGAGATTTTGGGTTTTGATAGTGAGGTGGTTTATTGTTTTACATTTCCACCACAAATAGAGAGGATTCACAATGCCTTCCATGTATCCTAACATTTTTGGTATCATCACTATGCCTCCCACATAATTGACTTAGGGGAGTTTGATATCGATGATGAGTCAATGTTCATGGAGAGACAAGTAGAGATCCATGATTTTCAAAAGAGAGTTATTCATGGGAAACCCATCCCTTTGGTTCCTATTTTTTTGATTCATAGTGTCTTAGAGGAGATTAATTATGAGAGAGAGATGTATAGTCAATCACAAAACTCAAATTTGTTTTAATATTTTTTCCCTTATATTGTTTTCATGATGTGACGATGGATATTTCTATTGTATGAGATGTGTTTTTTTATTTATGTGTGATATTTTATAAATATATCAACACTTGAAAAATGGAGAACTTTAATTCTAATCCATATGTGTATATTTTGGCATTATTCAAATCACATGGTCGATTCAGTGCTTCCCAAAGTGGATAATATCTTAACATGGAAGATGGAATTATTTCTTTATTTGATCAATAAGTGTAGTCTTGTGTGTTTATTTTTCTAGTGATTAGATTTGGATGTGTGTTGGTTGATGTTGTTTGTGGTATTTGGTGTATTTTTGCTAGTATTGGGTGTGTGGTGTAGTTCCTAGTGAGATTTTATTATGTTATTTTATGGTGATGTAGTTTCAAGGGATGTTTGTGGGTGTTTCAGTTAGGAATATTATATGGTGGTATCATTTGAGGTTTGACGGATCCTTTAGGGGTATTCAAGGGGTTGTTATTGAAACCAATTGTTTCCTATGTTTTTTTTCTCAAGGATGAGAATCATTTGATAGGTATCTGATGTGATGGTTTGTGCCGTCATGAACCATTACTATTCCAGTTTTTTTATTGGAGATGTTTCATAGAAGGCTCCAGGAGCATTTTTTGGATTTAGAGATACATTTTTTCAATATCAGTGAATTAATTTTTTGAAATTAGGATTGACATCATGAATAAGTATTTTATTTCTTCAGTATTAGATGACTTCATATATTGTAGGTGGCAGTGGAGAAGTCTATAAAACAGATTCACATCATGAATAGGTAATTCACACCTTGTACTTAATTCAATATGATGGAACTTAATTTTTGGTATAAAAAGTATACATTGATGTTTCACACATTTTAATAGATTCATTACTTGTAATCTATATTGAATCTGTAATTTATGTTGTGAATATAGAATTCATGACCTAAAAGGGGAGTTTTTAGGTTATTTATAACTAGTGATCAGCAGAATTTTCTCCACATTTTTAAGTTCACTCCCTCTCACTTTTTAGTAAACCCTAATAATTTTTGGGAGGTTTAATATCCCTCTTATTACTACATTATTCCTTAGGTTCATATGGTTGATATTTTGTGATCCATTGTAAGTTCTTCTCTTTACCCATTGGTTTCTACTTGTTCTTTATTCTTCGTATCATAAAAATGATGTTAGATTTGGTTCTGGGAGTTTTGGGGATGTGGTTTCATGATTCCTTGATGAATTATAGGTTATTCATGGTTTTTATTCTGTGGTTTCAATTCATTTGTTTTTTCTTCTCCACCCTAAAGTGCACAATGAGATCAAATGTATTTTTTCAAGTATGGGATAATTGTTCTCTCCACAATACATTCTATGTGTGGGGGTTTCATATTTTTTCTTCTTTTTTGTGGATAGAAGTTGTTATAATAATAAATATAATTAAATAGAATAATTTAATTGTTGGTTTTGGTGAGTTATATCATGTTTTTTCTTCGTGATATTATTGTTTATGTGCTTATTTTTATTGTTTATAATACTTAAAATAATGACTTTTATTTGTCAAATTTGTGTTGTAGTTAATATATCTTGACACCCTTATTGTTTTTTTGTGTGATATACCCTATAATAGAAGGATAATGAATGTATATTTGGGTAATAAACTAGTTTCCCATGGAACCTGTTTTTTGTGATAATGCTCATGTTAATTAAATAAGAAATATGATAAAATCCCTTGATAAATTATGGAAACTAGTTTGTATTTATATTATGTATAGTTTATTTTTTTTGTGTTTCCTTTTGTGTTGTAGGATGTTGTGAGGCGGTGGTGATGAATGAATAGTATTTTTAGTGTCTGGGGATGTGATGTAGTTCTTTGTTGTCAAGGTTTCGATGTAAGAAGTTGTGTTATGTGGTGAGGAGTGGTTGTAGTGCACAAAAATGATGATGTGTAGTGGTGATGTGTATTTTTCATGTGTGGTAATTATGGCTTGATATTTGGTTGGGATGTGTGATGTGTGTTTATTATAGAGATATGCCTTGTTTGATGTTTCATGGTGATGATGGTGGATATGAGGTGTTGTGGTGATGGTTGTGTAAGATAGACCCATTATGGAATGTCATGGTTGTGTTTGTTACCCAGTTATCCATGGAATAAATTGTAAAGATAATATGAAATTAAATAGGATGGTAAATAAAAGATATGGGAAAGAAATGGATGTGTGGTTAAATGGATTAAATTAATTGAATTAAATAATGAGTTTTTTTGTATGGAATGTAATGGATAAAAAAATAAAATTGGTTGAATCTATAACTGAAAGTAGGAAAATTTTAATGGCTATGTGTGGGGATATAATGTATTTCATAACATAGTGTAAGAAGTTGTGGCGATTGGTGTGTGGTGAAATTTTGGTGATTTGGTATCCACTAGTATGATTGATGTGAGCCCATATGTTGGGGTGTTATGTGATATCTATATATCATGTATCTCTATGTTATTTATATACATGCCCCACCTGAGTAGGATAACCTTACCAAAGATCAAAGGTTATGGGTTCTGGTTGTTTCTCCCAACATCTTATAAGGTGGTGAAACAGATGGCTACCTACCCCCTCTTCCCCACTCTTCCTTGATTAGTTGTAATGATACGGGTTCATGTTGAAGATTACCCAGTGGTGTGGGTGTGGGTGTTTTTGGAATAGGTTTTATGTGATGAGGTAGTGATGTGATGTAATATTTAGTGTTAGTTGTGCATTGTAGAAGGAGGTAATTATGTTGATATCATTCATGTTTATGATAACCTTCTTCTCTAGTTATGTTAAGAGATGTGTTATGATAACCAATGTGTCTTCGGGTGAGATGTTATGTGATGTGATGATTCTTGATAGTATTATGAGATAATGGACCTTGGGAGAGTGGGGTAGGAATGGATTCATCATGTCACATATCATAGATGGCCCATGTGTCCTTGGGGAAGATGTGATGTGATTTGGTTGTGATGTGATATGTACACTTCTAGAAATTTAAGCTATAGCCACAGACCTATAGCCACAGTTTTATAGGTCCATGGATATATCTTGTTTATAGACATGGTTTAATTTTCATCATAGGCTAAACATTTGCATCCCTTATTTTTTTTTATTCATGCCAGGCTCCTCCTCCTTCCCCGACACTCGACGCACTCACCACGGTGCCCTCATCCCCTAAGGACCTATCCTCCTCCCTAATGACCTCTCTCACCATGCCCTTATCTCTTCCCTTGCATCTTTCCACTCTCACCCTCACTATTGTCTTCTCTCGTTCTTCCTCACCATCTTATATTCCTCCATACCTCATTGTGGTTCCTTCAATGAAGACAAAGATTCTCAAATCAAAGCTCAACTTCTCTATTCAAAATTTCTCCATACCTCAAATGGTAATCCCCTCTTGCATACCCTCACTCCGCCCCATCCCCCTCCCTCCCTTGTGATGGCTTTCATTTCACATTTATTATTTCCCCCACAATACCTCCCCCATGGTTTCTCCTCCCTCTTCTCCCCTCATCCGATGCGGCCTCCCCACATCCCTGCTGACACGGCTCTGGTGCACCTAGGCCACCTCCCAATCTACACGGCATCCCTACCTCCCTATCTACATAGCTCTAACGACCCTCCACCTCAATGCCTCCCTCATCCTCCATTGTGTCTTTCCATCTCTCAATGTTTCTCTGACGCGGCTACACCACCTTCTGCAGTCCTCCTCCGATGCGGCCACCCCACCTCTCGGAGATGTTTCTCCTCTAATGTGGCCACCCCACCTCCATCAGATTTCTACCACAGGGTTTATTTGATTTTAGCTCACTGAACTCTTCAATTTTCACTGGTAAAATTTATTTGGGTATGTTCCTTTATATCCTACATGAGAACTATTTTATGGTAATATCTCAATGTTAATGTTTCGAGTATGTGAGGTTTCTATCAGGGGCATGTAATATCTAAACATGTTTTTCGGGGGATTCTATAAAGTGGGTTGTCATCAAGTTTATATATTGATGTATCAAACATTATCAAGTTAATGTTGATCATCATGTGTCAGTAGGCTTGATATATCCTCTTGAGATCAAAGAGTGATAGTGGGATTAAATATCTCTTGATATTGTGATACATAATAATGTGTTAGTAGGCTTGATATACACATTATCATGTCATCATGAGGTGAACCTATTATTTTTGTAGAGAATAAATATTCCTCAAGGTAATATTACATTGATTGTTGGGAACATGAAAATATTACAATCAAAAACATGTATCCCCTACCAAGTATTGAGGAATTTTTTATCAACTATGAGAAAATAAATAATTTTCAAAGATTATAATTAAATATGGATATTTTAAATTACGTATCAAAAATGATAATATACCAAATATAAAATTCTATATGAAGTATGTTAAATGTGAATTTATAGTGATTACATTCAAATTTAAGAATACCCTTGTTATCTTTATGTATATCATGAGTAGAGTTTTTAGATATTACCTTGATCAGTTTTTATAACATTTATAGATGTGTTCCAAAATATTCCAAATGACATAAATTGATAGAGGATCATTTGAGGATTATTTAGAAGTAATTTATAATAGAGAATATATATTCCTTATTAAAAATATGTTCATTCTATATATCACATGTTTCATTCTTGTATCATGAAATTCCATGTGATGGTATATTTATAGATCATAATTAGATGTAATTTATTGTGCAATGACATAGATTAACCATTGTGACTAAGATCCATAATTTTATATGATTTTATTGATACTTTTTGACTCTTTGAGAAAATTTCTAATGTACATCAAATCCACTAACAATCTTGGAATGTAAGGTAGAAAAGTTACTTTGGATAAATGAATGAGAAGAAAATTTCAAGGAGCCAAAGAGAAGATTAGTTTGTGGACCTGTTCTTACACTACTCTCCATTAGAGAAGGATTTATGATATATAGTGATGCATCAAATAAGGGGCCATGATGTTTCCTCATGAATAATTACATGGTAGTATCATAAGACTCATTTTAATTGAATTTCCATGATAAAAATTATCTACCTCGTGATTTCGAGCTAGAACCAGAATCTTTTTCATTGAGAAAAATAAGGCATTATCATCATGGTTAATATTGTTATATATTTAATGATTATAAAATCAAGATGTATATATTCATATTCCACCCAAGGAAGTATAATAAGGGGGGGTTTGTTGACTAGTGACAATGATTTCTCAATACATTACCACCTCAGGAAGGATAATAAGGTGGATGATGCCCTATGATCGAAATATCATGTTATCCTTTCCATGAAGAAGATTAAATGAGATATTATACTTATGGAAATTTGGAGGAAATTCCTTTAAATCTTATAGTAATGGAAAAAATACCATATTGAAAAAACAAATTTTAAATAATCCATTCATGTGAAGATTAAAAGGGCATAAAAGGTGGTTTTTTAACTATAAAAGAACGTAATAATAGTTCCATATTTAAACCTTGAATGTGAAGGAATGATAAGATTTAGGAACTACATGTGTGTCCATTAAATACTAAAATTCATAAAAAAAGGTTAGTTAGATGGATCATATAGCTCTTCATTCTCTATCTATATGGGAAGAACAAGTATGAACTGAGATCTCAAAGAGAATTTCATATGGGAAAATATAAATAAAAATATTATTGAGTATGAATCTAGATTCTTAGTATAATAGTGATTTAGGAATGAATATTATAAGTCTAAGTGGATAATCCCAAAAGTTTCCAAACCTTAAGGGAAATGGAAAAATTACAACATATATTTCATTGTAGGACACCCTATGGAATCTAAACGCAATAACACATTTTAATTAATAGTTGGCCACCTTAAAAAATCTGGGCATTTATTACTATTGTAGAAAATTTTCCCCTTGAGGAAATTTATTAGAAATACATAATAAATTGGTAAGGTTGTATAATGTACCACTCTCAATTCAACATGATAAATATTTGAGGATTTACATGATGTTCTTATGTTATTTTTAGAAATAATTGAATATAGATTTAAAAAACAACACTCTATATCATCCTCATATAGATGGTCAGTATGATAGGACTATTCAAACCATAGAATATATGTTGAGAACATGTTATATGAATTTCAAAGATGGCTTGGATCTACACATTCCTCGAGGGAAACTTTCTATCAAAATAACTTCCACTCGATAATTTAGATGGATCCTTATGATTACCATTGTGGAATTAATCACACAACTCCAACCTGTTAAGGTGATGTTGGTGAATGAAAAATATTAGAACATGATCTAGATAATTAAATAGTGGATATTTTTTAATTAAGGAAAATATTATGAAAATCATGACTATAAACCTAGAAAAAATAATATGGAGAAACTATAAATTTCAAGAATCTATATTGGAACCTAAGGAAGTAAGGATTCTAAAGTATTTTCATCTATTTTTAGTAGATAAATGTAATTTAGATTGATAAATTATTATAAGGTGGTATAGTGAAACACCCTTGGATCATAGAATATATTTTATTTTAAGATAAATTATATTCCTTCAATAGCTCGTGACACTTGTATCACTAAAAAAAGTGTATAATACTTTTCTACAAAAAAATAGAATAAGTTACCAGATAGATAAATGAAATTGGTAGCGACTTTGTAAAATTAAATGTAGATAAATTAAATAAATAAAAGAAAATTTATTGTTTAGTGACTACTTGGAAATTTTATGTTTAATAATACATTATTACTAAACTTAATAATTTTGAAGATGATTATCAATAACATTTATTGAGAAACTTTAGGTAATAAACAATAAAATTAATATATAAAATCTATATAATGGAGAAGTATTGATAAGGAATACTTTTCAATACTTCTTGGGAAAACATAAATGTTTTAGAAAAAAAACTTATTTTGATATACATGTTTTAAAATAATAAATAATAAAATCCATTAATAACATCCATATAATGTTCGTGTAATGATAAGTAATACTAAACTAATATTTTGGGGAACTGAAATTTTTTTTATATTAATAATCATTTTATTCTAAATGGATATTTTTAAAGTTAATTTATATTATTTTTATTAGTAAACATAGATAAATGTACCAATTATACATGTACAAAAATTAATGATCATCAATTAATTTATTATCAAATGGTTATAAATTAAAGTAAATTGACATGATGGTAAAAAGTGATGTTTTTCATTAAACTATTTTTATATGCATAAAATATTTTTATATTAATGAATTAAAATAATAATTGTTGATGAATTATTTTCATGAAATAGTTCAACACTATATAGAAATAAAAAATAACTTTCATGTAATGGTTTTTTTAGTAAATGAATAAGAATAAATATATTTTGAACTTCAAAAATACATTTTTCTAGAAATGGTTTTTGTGAATTTTTTGTATAGATATCGGAATTATTTCTTCCACCTTTATCAATTGGATCAGACTAAATGTATTCTATTGTTTTGATCATCATGTAAAAAAATTTATAGGGTAAATTTTAATTTTTTTCATAATTAATAGATACCATGGTAAATGTTAATCCATCAATGTGAAAGTATAATATGGTTAATGGTTAAAAATTGATATAAGGTCAAAAATAACAATAAAACACGACAAAATTTAATTTTCTTAATGAATTTAGAATTACACTTATATGTTTTTCAAAAATATTAAAAAACATCTTTATTTTGATAATGAATTTTATTATATTTAAAACTTCGTAATATTTACAAGTTTTTCACTCCTCTAAACTATTAAAGGGAAGCTACTTTCTTCACATATTCATAGACTTTGAGCACTGTACATAAATTATTATCTCCTAAAATCACATGCTAACTCTCCCTAATGTCCTATAGATTCTATTCTAATAAATATACTAACTCAAGAAGGCCTGAGATTATATCCAAGGGTGATACCCAAGGAATATGTAATTGAATTAACTGAGTTTCTATAAGTTTTTTTCTTCTTCCACCTCTTCAAAATGTTAAATTACCCTATAAAAATTGTTAAATAATTATAATATGTATAATTAAATGTTATTTTATTTATTGATAAAACATTATCTACTTCCTTTCTATCAAATGTAAATTTAAAACGTATCATATGTTTTTGTGCAGAATAATGCCTCTGTGAAATGATGCATTTCATTTGTCATCACTATATCACATGGTTGGTAATATATATGTATTTAATGAATATTTTTTATATTTATGACATAATTATGATATTTAAATGATAAAATTTTATCTAATTTCCTTCCCTATAATCTGTTAGAAGACATAAACAACACTACTATGTACATAAAGACTTCGACCTCCATTAAAGACATAAATCATTTATCATCACCTTTAATAAATGAGGGTTTTAAATATATATATATATATATATATATTATATAAATATGACATTTAAAACATGATTATGATTATCAAACCATTATCTTGGTGTAAGGATCGGAATCTTTGAGCCAAAACCTTCATCAAAAATGAAATAGTTAACACCAAAATATTGATTTTAACAAAGGGTGTCCAATAAAAAGGTGATAAGAAATGTTAAAATAATGATATATAGTAAGATAAATATAAATATTTTTTAATATATATATGTATAAAAAATTTAAATTTATTATATAGGAGGTTATAGATTTTTCTACTATAAAGAAGATAAGTTTAATGGTTTATGTTACAATCAAACTATTATTAGTATTTTTATTTATTAATTTCTATTACAGGAAATTTTAAGTTCATTATCTCTTAAACCCCATATATTTTATTATACTCTACCTAATTCTATAGTTTTTAATTTTTTCAACCATTTTCTCCTCTTTGGTTCTCAAAAATGATAATGAAGTATTTTTTTTTTTTGAAAGGTTTTCATTATTTCTTGTTTTTTTATCGAGAGTAATTATTTTTCATGTCTATGTAATTTATATTAAGCCAAAAAAGTGTTTAATAAACATAAAAGGTCATTTAAATTCGTTTTATACTATCATTGACTTTTTAAAATTTGTTTTAAAAGTGATATTTTCTTTCATATGAGATGTTTTTACATTCTTTATATCAGTGTAAAAGACCAATATTTTAACATTTACCATTCAACCACATTTTACCATAATCATAAGATTTCTATATTTACTTGATTCTAAAAAAATATTTCTTATTTCTTAAATAAAATCTTATTACGGTTATTCTATGAATTTCCTATTTTTAAAATTTACCAAAAATAAATAATATAGTTGGTTGTTTATCAAATCTTATTTTTATGAATTCCATAAATGTGATTTCCATCTTTTTTAACATCCTTTAATGATTATTATGGTACACTAGTTATTAATTATAATGAAACCCTAAAACATCAATATATTGATTTATTATGATGATTTTTTATGGAAATATGAATGATATTCATTTCTTTCCCACGGGTTAATTAATATCTTAAAGAATGATTACTCATACTTTTTTATTATCAAATAAATAAGAATATATTGTGATCATATAATGGGTGGGTCCATTATATCCCTCTAATTAATTTGGTAATGCTTTACAACTGATGATATTAAAGGGTATATGAGTGATTATATTAACCCTAATAGGGTATATTGTAATGAGTTGTATTTTTCACCGAACTAATTTTATAAATTAATTAAAGAACATCTGATACCAGGAATTGAGATGGATCAAGATTTGAAGTCCCAATGTTCTCGGAATAAATATTTGATTAATGTTCAGCTGTTAATTTAAAATTCTCAGGCGTCTAAATTTTAACATTAATAACTTCTAAATTGGTGCTCAGATCAGAAATATGAAGGCATTGTTGCATTCATAACAACAAATTTACCATAGTGAGGGCCTAACCTTGGCCGGTGCGGGTTGAGGGTGGTAGTTATTTTTTTGATGGTTAAAATGTGAATAAAATAAACTTAAAAATTTTATTTTATTTCTTTTGATGTTTCATAGTGACACTGCAACACCATGACGAGGCATCTCATTTTATTTCATAAGTGAAACAGAATGGTGACACTACTACACAGCAACACGGAAATGATGAAATGTTTTTTCTTCATTTAATATCTTAGAAGGGATATGAGATTACATTTACAATCCTAAATAAATTCCCTCCAAACTCTAGATAAGAAATTCATTATTGAAACCTCTCATTGTTCAAAAAAAATGACGATGAGACGATAGATCGAGATCATTTGTGGATGGATCCCCGATGACGACGAACGTTCTTCATTGATCAATCCAAACCCCAAGTAGGGTGTGTGTTTCAATTGTTTTACCTCACCATTCTTTATCTATTCCTATGACCAACATTTGTGGAGTCGCAAGTGTGCGCTGGTCACACAGATCGGCCGTGTGAAACAAGGTACGACCATGTTGACCGAGGTGCCAGTTGCAACTCATTCTAGAGACCATGTGGTCCAGGTAAGGTCACGACCATCTAGGTCATGCATGATGGAGATGGTTTGGCCTGTGTATGGGGGTGGGCTGGATAGACTGGGCCACTCCATCGGACTGGTGGGCTAGACTGCACGGCCCAGCATGCCATGTCCCAGTGGCCTAATAGGTCGAGACCATAGATTCGAGCCAATTCGGGCCAACCCAGACTGACTAGGTCGGGTTGGGTTGTCTTGACTTGGTCGGTTCAGACCCAAACTAGACATGTTTTCACTAAAATGATCATAACATTCAAATAGAAGATCTATTGGATGTTTCATCTATGGCGTTGGGACACTTTTGATGAGACTGTCTTTCTGAGATACTCTTAGTGAGTTTTTGTGGAGGTTAGAATGATACATTTGTCTTGAGGAGTGGGTTCTCCTAGAATAAGAATGCTAAGAATGGAATTCAATGGCTAGTAGAGACTTCTTGTCTACACGACTTGGTTTCTACACAACATGGTGTTTATACGACTAGGTGGATTTGTGACCAAGGGGTTGCATGACCCTTCAATGTTCTATGCACTGACTGGGATGTTCCATGCTCCATCAAAGCTTCATTATTTTCCTTCAATTCTCTATGTACTGACCCAGACACTCTAGGTTCCATCAACACTCTGTGCACCACCATCAACGCTTTGTACAATGACACTAATACTTTTTGGGACATCGATGCTCCATGTGCCACCATCGATGCTCTGTGTGCCGACACTGACACTATGTATGCCAGGTATGCTTCATGTTTCATCGACACTCTGTGTGTCATCTAGATGAGAAGTTATATAGACTACTATTGTTAATCCCCCATCATGATTAAGACTTATACCTATGTGATCTGACTATACCTCATGTGCACTTTACTTATCGATGTAATTGTTGTGCTTCCCTTTGTGGTTTTCTTTGTGGTTTTGGGGTGTTCTAATGAGTATTGTTTTTGTAACACCCCGAGATTTTATGAAAAATATTCTTTTTAATTTCATTAATGTCTTGTGTTGTACGATACACCAAAAAAAGCTTTCACAATAGGAATCCTTCACTTCCCTGGCATTACACGCAATCGCGACCTTCCTCGATAGTGTGTGTAGTACGCATTACCGAGTTTCACTAAACAACGATATGCTAATAAAATATTATTAAAACTAGCCGTTATGAATAGTAATAACCACTTTTTGAAATTTTGTAAATTTTATTTTCAAAATGGACTTCATTTTTGGATTCAGAATATCGAAATTATCTTAGGGTGAAATTTTGGTACTTTTCGGATAACTTTCATTTTCTGATGAATAGTGAAAATTACTAAATTTTAATTAAAAACAACCTTTTTTAATAAAAATAATTAATAGTGATAAATTATTAATTTGAGTGGTTTTAAAGTATATTTAGAATATATTTTTACAATTTAATACAATTTTGGTCATTGGATTAATTTCACAATTAAACCAGACATAAACAAGTGCCAATCTTTTGATAGTTATTATCTCTGAAGAACACGCTATTTGTTTTGACGACGGGAATTAATTTTTAAATTAAGTAATGCAACTGATATGTTTTGAATTTGGTAAAATAGACATCATTTTTTAGTTCATAATATCAAATATAACTTAGGCCTAATTTTTTCTATTTTTCTGGAAACTTTCATTTTTTGATGAATAGTGAAACCACTAAGTGGTAGTTAAAAAAAATGAATTTTTCATAAAACATAATTTTACCGCTTCTGTGAGTGGAATTTCAAAACTACGAGAGACATAGTTGATGTCATTATGTAAAATGTGGTTCAATGAGATGAAAGTAATTTTTGGTGAATAGTAACTTTTTACTTTTTTTAACCACGGTTAAAAGTAAATAGGGTAATTAAGGGTAAAAATGATATTATTATTACCCTAACACATGTCCTAATTCTATTGGATAAGTTTAATTCGATCAAAAACAACCTTAGGAATAAAATATGACCATTTAGGCCCACTTGGATTAGATTAGGACATTTATTATTAATTTATTTAAAGAATGGTTAAAATAGTTAAAATCAAAGTTTAATAAGTAAATAATTTTTAATATAAGGTTATACATAAGATAAATTCGAATGCAAATATTCATTAGAAATATAAAACTATTTCCTACGTAATGGTATTTTATTTGTAATTTTTAGACATTAAATAATTTAATTTATTTATGACACAAAGATGATGCAGTAATTATCTTATTAATTAAATATTGACATAATTGATGTTATAAATACCCAAATAAATGTAATTTGAGACTTTTTATGAATTAAACTCATTTTCTAGGTTAATATGACATGTTAGTATTGATTTAATTAACTCTTTTTGAACTAATAATTCTGTTATGATTTTTAAAAAAATCAATTACTAAATAGTGTCAAAATTGACATAAAATAGTTTTTAAAACAAATATTATATTATTAATTGTTATTTTATTCCTAAAAATATAAGTTTCGGCTGAATGACTTATATAAGATTATATATATTAATAATAAACAACTTGGGGTTCTTTTTGCTCCTTATGGTAAGTTTATTAACCTTATAGTGTAAGAACACAAAAAGACAAGGTATAAGTAAAATTATCTAACTTAAAGTTAAATATAAATGATAAGTTTAAAATAGGAACCTAAACTTATCTAAATTCTATTGGATGAGAGGATTTAGACCCATCCCCACCTTAGCTTAGAAATAACTCAATTTGGAGCTATTTAAAACCGAATTTTTCTTTATAATAAAATAATATTTTTAGTTTTTCCAAAGGAGCCCCTCTCCTCCCTTATAAAAGGGAACCTCCTCCCTCTCTTCCTCACACCACTTTGAGCCTTCAGGCTCGGCCAACCCCTGCCAAGTTCTCTTCTCCACTTCCATATCTACATCCTAGAGGTTTTTTTCTTCCTCAAAGACCAATTTTAGTGCCCTAAAAGGAGATCTCAAAGAGGCTCTTCAAAGAAGAGGTAATGTCCATTACCGATTCTTTCAACTTTATTTTTTCTTCCACTTTTTCTTCTTAGGTTTTTTTCATTTTGAAGTAATAACATCAGTATCACTCATATACTTATATGTTATTATAAGTATGAAACAACCATATTTCACCATCTATCCATCCTACAGAAAACGAAATCACCGCACGTGCGTACGTACGGAATACCATCTCCACGCCGTGGTGTAATCTATTTTCCACCAACACCTAATATGGATGGGTATAATGGTGAAAATAGACAACTATATATGATTATTTTAAAGTGGTATTAATTCTGAAATAGTATTCATACACTCCAATACAATTCCATGATCATGAGAACGATATCATCGCTCGTGCGTACGTACGGACTACCGTCTCCACGACGTGATGAGATTCATTCTCCACGTTAACCAATCATGAATGATTATAAAGTATATATAATAAGTAATCATGAAATATATGAAATAATAATGATATTGGATTTATGTGTATATATATGTATGTCATCTACTTAATTCCATTCAACTCAATAAAGAAACGAAAACAGCGTTCATGCATACGTACGGCCTACCGTCTCCATGAACGGTGTATTTCTTTCCATTTACTGATCTATTATATATATGTATATTCTGAATATATATTATATAAATCATGTTTTATATTTTGGAATTAAGTAATCATGATCTAAGTAATCATATGAATAATTACAAGTCAAAACACAGAGGACAAATGAAACGATTTTACCCAAAACGCTCGTTAAAATGGAATTTACAAAAGAACGGGTAAAATAAAGTCATAAGTGAACCATATATGATATCATAACAATGAGTATGATTCTTGAATAATTCAATGACATTATTTAAATAATTATACAAGAGGTTCGGACACTTACGAAGCAAATCATACCTAAGGTAAGGGAAATATCACAATCTCATTTTTATCCGAGATTGTTTATACTTTGAAATTTGCTGGGGTGTATTTTATCATCCACATCAATGTTTCCTCAATATGTAATATTATTTCCATCCACCTGAAATTGTTTAAATCAAATTTTACCCTTCGGTGAGTTTTTAGTAAAATATATGAAAGGAATATTTTGTCGTTTTTCGTATGAGGTACTTTTTGACTATTCCGACAAAAGTACGAGAAGAATGTTTTTTTAACTTATACGGCATGAATGGATTTTTAAAACATTATTTCCAAGAAGGTTCCTTTACAAGTTTTCAAGTTTATTTTTAATCAACTTCTTTTAGTTTAAAATTTTATGACATGTTAAGAAAGGGAAAATGTTTTTGAAGTAGAAAGGATATTTTCCTCAAGAATGGAGTTCAAGTGTTTTATCAAAACTATTTTCCATATAAGATAATAGAGGGTTCTGTTTCTATCCCTATTATTACATTGATTTTATTATGTTGTGATGGAATTATTTTTATGAATTCCTTTATCTTATATGAATTGTTTTAGGATGTCATGATGTTTAAGATTCCCATTTTTATTACATGGGTTATGCTATGATGTATAGTTTATGATTCTGTGGCACACATAAGAATGGTATAATTATGAGATGGGTGGGACCTATATCTCCCTCCAATGAATTGGGTAAAGATTTTATATCTCATGAGATAGACATGGCTGGAACGGCAGGTTAAACCGGTTCAGTGAAACAGGACCGAAACGAGGAGTGAACTCAGTTCAGAAATGGACTTTGTCCACTAAGATAATCTTGGAAATAAGTTTTGACTAATAAGAAATGATTCTCTATGATTATGTGTGTATTCCAAAAAGTTTCATGTTTTAAGTTATGATTATCGGGATTACATTTCACTACTATGATTTATCCCATGTTATGATATTATGATCTATTTTTCAGGTTACGATTTCCAAAATGTTATGTTCTTATGAATATGATGTGATTGATATTTATTTTGTTTACCCTTACTAAGAATTTGAGCTCACCCTTTTATGTTTTCTTTTCCCCTGGATATAAAGAAAGGTTTTAGGTAAGAAAAAAAAGGGAAGATCTTTATGGGAGAAGTTAAAGATCTTTCACCACGATTAGAATATTATATTCTGAGTTTCCAAAGACACTAAACTATTACGGTCCTTGTGTGTGTGTTTTTGTAATGTAATGTAGCGCTTTTATTTTCTACTGTCTTTACTTGCACTTTTTTCTTAATAAATTTATGGGATCGGGATTTCGCCTGGTTCAGACTTTTCTGGTATAGGTTATAGTCCTATAATTGCACTAACGATATTAGAATTTAACCTAAGATGTTAGATATTGAGGGTACACCTCCTTTACTATATTGTTTTCTCTAGCATGATTTTTGCCTCTCACAGAATTCTTTTTCTGTTTTAGTTAATGGAGAAAACCAGAAGGAATTCGGTTAACATTGAATCCAATGGACAAATTGGTGACTATGAGCAACAAAATTGTGTAATTCCTAGAGAGAAATATATTGTGATTATGCTGAATCAGTCATCGCGATATATGATTAACAAGGTGAAATTTAGTGGTATGCCTAATTCATCAAAGAAGAGGAAGATAGACTATTATGCATGTTCGCATATTGAGGAGCATAAGTAAAGGAAGATTTATATTTCTAAAGAAGAGAAGAAGAACCTTGAGGAATACCTCAAATGGAGGGACCGATGTTATCTGTGTGGAGAAAAGGGTCATAGAGTGACAGACTATTATGGAGTTCAATGTATTATTTGTGGAGAACATGAGCATTACCAACTCAATTCCCTGACCTAAAAAGTTACTTCTAAATCAAGGAAGGACTTATTCCAGGACAATAATTGAAGAGGATGGATTGAAGTGTTTATGTATTGGTATTCAATAATAATGTTTTTGAGGTACTTTTATTGTGTATTAGAATATTTTTGTATTATTCTATTGTGGTTTTCAATAATTTTATGGTACCGGTAACCATGGAAAGTGATTGAGATATTTTTGGTAAGCAGATGATATGCGCATAATGAAGGGATAAGAAGATAATGAGATGTCTGATTGTATTCATATAAGGACTAAGTGATATCATGGTTTGAGTATAAATAATTTTGAGGATTTTGGTTTGTGGAAAGTGTTAACTTTTAACTGCATTCATGTTTTCACTAAGGTTCAATGGGTATTCATTCTTCCAGAGAATACATGATTAAGGTATTCACATGTTTGTAATTTGACCAAAAAGATATATCTTATGATATATGGGGGATAAATGATGGAATTCACGTGATTGTTATGTGACATTTCAAGTAATCATTTTCTTTATACTATGAGCTTGGACTGAAGTATTTTAGATAAGCCTAAAGATTGGAATGGATTATGTTGGACATAAGTTAGTATTGTTTAAGGATAGAACTTTTTTCGATATTATTTATGGAATGTTATAGTAATATAGCTTTAGAAAAAGGACAACCTGCAGGACGGGCGACAGCCCATCGTGTCGGACAAGGCTGTGGGAATCGAACCCACAACCGAAGTGCGACTGGCCTTTATCGCCTACCACTGGCCTACAGAAAGTCCCTAGTTAGTAGAAACTAGTTTTATTTTATTACGCGGTATGATATATGAAGTATAATTTCATTTTTGGAATCGTATACAATTAACCTCACCATAGATGGACTTATGTATATTTGATAACTTTTGCTAACCTTTTGTTTGAAACAGATGGAATGACCCGTCATTCTATCACATGATCTGTTAACACTTCACAAATAACAAATTCAACGTCATTTCTTCAAGAGATGAATTGGAAATTGTTCAAAGCAAGAACAACAGTGAGGTTGTACCAAAATAAAGTAAGTATTTATTCTAATTCAAATTATTCAACTTTAGGGAAATGATCTTGAAAACCAAAAATGTTATCCTAGTGCCCTTATATCCGATGAACCTGATGGTACCCTAGATCATCACAAATTTATGGCTTTGTGATTATTGGATTTTTCATAGCCATGTTATCTACCACTCTCCATCTGAACATGACGATTAGATTTCTCTTCTATATCCATATTTTCACCTATGTTCTCCTATGTGGAAACCCAGTGATTAGTTAATTTGGGTAACCGTTACGTTTCATACTTTAGTTTTTAAAGCCAAGTTTTGGTATTCCTTTTTACAATGTGGGTTTCTATTAAAGAAAATTTTGAGTAGTAAAACATTTATAACCCCGACGAATTTCGAGGGCGAAATTCATTTTAAGGGGGGTAGAATGTAACACCTCGAGATTTTATGAAAAATATTCTTTTTAATTTCATTAATGTCTTGTGTTGTACACTACACCAAACGAAGCTTGCACAACACGCATCCTTGACTTGCCTTTCATTACACGCAATCGCGACCTTCCTCGATAGCGTGTTTAGTACACAATACCGTGTTTCACTAAACAACGATATGCTATTAAAATATTATTAACACTAGCCGTTATGAATAGTAATAACCACTTTTTGAAATTTGTAAATTTTATTTTCAAAATGTACTTCATTTTTTGATTCGGAATATTGAAATTAGCTTAGCGTGAAATTTTGGTACTTTTCGGATAACTTTCATTTTCTGATGAATAGTGAAAATTGCTAAATTTTAATTAAAAACAACCATTTTAATCGAAATAATTAAAAGTGATAAATTATTAATTTGAGTGGTTTTAAAGTATATTTAGAATATATTTTTACAATTTAATACAATGTTGGTCATTGGATGTAATTTCACATTTAAACCAGACATAAACAAGTGTCAATCTTTTGATAGTTATTATCTCTTAAGAACACGCTATTTGTTGTGACGACGGGAATTAATTTTAAAATTAAGTAATGCAACTGATATGTTTTTAATTTGGTAAAATAGATATCATTATTGAGTTCATAACATCAAATATAGCTTTGGCCTAATTTTTGGTATTTTTCTGGAAACTTTCATTTTTTTGATGAATAGTGAATCCACTAAGTGGTAGTTAAAAAAATGAATTTTTCATAAAACTTAATTTTACCGCTTCTATGACTGGAATTTCAAAAATCCGAGAGACACGGTTGATGTCAGTAAGTAAAATGTGGTTCAATGAGATGAAAATAATTTTTGGTGAATAGTAACTTTTTACTTTTTTTAACCACGGTTAAAAGAAAATAGGGTAATTAAGGGTAAAAATGATATTATTATTACCCTAACACATGTCTTAATTCTATTGGATAAGTTTAATTCGACCAAAAACAACCTTAGGAATAAAATATGACCATTTAGGCCCACATGGATTAGATTAAGACATTTATTATAAATTTATTTAAAGAAGGGTTAATTAGTTAAAATCAAAGTTTAATAAGTAAATAATTTTTAATATAAGGTTATACATAAGATAAATTCAACTATAAATATTAATTAGAAAGATAAAAAGATTTCCTAAATAATGGTATTTTATTTGTAATTTTTAGACATTAAATAATTTAATTTATTTATGACACAATGATGATGGAGTAATTATCTTATTAATGAAATATTGACATAATTGATGTTATAAATACCAAAATAAATGTAATTTGAGACTTTTTATGAATTACACTAATTTTATAGGTTAATATGACATGTTATTATTTATTTATTTAACCTTTTTCGAACTAATCATTCTGTTATGATTTTTACAAAAATCATTTACTAAATAGTGTCAAAATTTACATAAAATAGTTTTTTAAAAAAATATTATATTATTAATTGTTATTTTATTCCTAAAAATATAAGGTTCAGCCAAATGACTTAGATACGATTATATATATTAATAATAAACAACTTGGGGTTCGTTTGGCTTCTTATAGTAAGTTTATTAACCTTATAGTGTAAGAACACAAAAAGACACGGTAAAAGTAAAATTATCTAACTTAAAGTTAAATATAAATGATAAGGTTAAAATAGGAACCCAAACTTGTCTAAATTCTATTGGATGAAAGTATTTTGATCCATCCCCACCTTAGCTTCAAAATAACTCAATTTGGAGCTATTTAAAATCGAATTTGGCTTTATAATAAAATAATATTTTTAGTTTTTCCAAAGGAGCCCCTCTCCTCCCTTATAAAAGGGCACCTCATCCCTCTCTTCCTCACACCAATTTGAGCCTTCAAGATCGGCCAAACCCTACCAAATTATCTTCTCCACTTCCATATCTACATCCTAGAGGTTCTGGTCTTCCTCAAAGACCACTTTTAGTTCCCTAAAAGGAGATCTCAAAGAGGCGCTTCAAAGAAGAGGTAATGTCTGTTACCGATTCTTTCAACTTTATTTCTTCTTCCACTTATTCTTATTAGGTTGTTTCATTTTGAAGTAATAAAATCAGTATCACTCATATACAGATATGTTATTATAAGTATGAAACAACCCTATTTCACCATCTATCCATCCTACGGAAAATGAAATCACCACGCGTGCGTACATACGGAATACCGTCTCCACGCCGTGGTGTAATCTATTTTCCACCACCACCTTACATGTATGGGTATAATGGTGTAACTAAACAACTATATATGATTATTGTAAAGTGGTATTAATTCTTAAAAATTATTCATACACTCCAATACAATTCCATGATCATGAGAACGATATCATCGCTCGTGCGTACGTACGGACTACGGTCTCCACGACGTGATGATATTCATTCTCCACGTTAACCATTCATGAATGATTATAAAGTATATATAATAATTAATCATGAAATATATGAAATAATAATGATACTGGATTTATGTGTATATATATGTATTTCATCTACTTAATTACATTCAACTCAATAAGGAAACGAAAACAGCATTCATGCGTACGTACGGCCTACCGTCTCCATGAACGGTGTATTTCTTTCCATTTACTGATCTATTATATATATGTATATTCTGAATATATATTATATAAATCATGTTTTATATTCTGGAATTAATTAATCATGATCTAAGTAATCATATTAATAATTACAAGTCAAAACAGGGACGACAAATGAAACGATTTTACCCAAAACGCTCTTTAACATGGAATTTACAAAAGAACGGGTAAAATAATGTCATAAGTGAACCATATATGATATCATAACAATGATTATGATTCTGGAAAAATTCAATGACATTATTTAAATCATTATACAAAAGGTTCGGACACTTACAAAGCAAATCGGACCTAAGTTAAGGGAAATATCACAATCTCATTTTTATCCGAGATTGTTTATACTTTGAAATTTACTGGGGTGTATTTTATCATCCACATCCATGTTTCTTCAATATGTAATATTATTTCCATCAACCTAAAATTGTTTAAATACAATTTTACCCTTCGGTGAGTTTTTAGTAAAAGATATGAAAGGAATCTTTTGTCGTTTTTCGTACGAGATACTTTTTGACTTTTCCGACAAAAGTACGAGAAGAATGTTTTTTTAACTTATACGGCATGAATGGATTTTTGAAACATTATTTCCAAGAAGGTTCCTTTACAAGTTATCAATTTTATTTTTAATCAACTTATTTTAGTTTAAAATTGTATGACATGTTAAGAAAGTGAAAATGTTTTTTAAGTAGAAAGGATATTTTCCTCAAGAATGGAATTCAAGTGTTTTATCAAAATTATTTTTCATCTAAGATAATAGAGGGTTATGTTTCTATCCCTATTATTACTTTGATTTTATTATGTTGTGATGGAATTATTTTTATGAATTCCTTTATCTTATATGAATTGTTTTATGATGTCACGATGTTTAAGATTCCCATTTTTATTACATGGGTTTTGCTATAATGTATGGTTTATGATTTTGTGGCACACATAAGAATGGTATAATTATGAGTTGGGTGGGACCTATATCACCCTCCAATGCATTGGGTAAATATTTTATATCTCATGAGATAGACATGGCTGGAACGGCAGGTTAAACCGGTTCAGTGAAACAGGACTGAAACGAGGAGTGAACTCGGTTCAGAAATGGACTTTGTCCACTAAGATAATCTTGGCAATAAGTATTGACTAAAAAGAAATCATTCTCTATGATTATGTGAGTATGCAAAAAAGTTTCATGTTTTATGTTATGATTATTGGGATTACATTTCACTACTATGATTTATCCCATGTTATGATATTATGATCTGTTTTGCAGGTTAAGATTTCTAAAATGTTATGTTCTTATGAATATGATGTGATTGATATTTATTTTGTTTACCCTTACTGTGCATTTGAGCTCACCCTTTTATGTTTTCTTTTCCCCAGGATATAAAGAATGGTTTTAGGTAAGAAAAAAAGATAAGATCTTTATGGGAGATGTTAAATATCTTTCACCACGATTAGAAGATTATATTTCGAGTTTCCAAAGACACTAAACTATTACGGTCCTTGTGTGTGTGTTTTTGGAATGTACTAAGTATTCAGAAAAAGTAATGTAATTTCCATGTACGTCAAGCTTAGGGTCTCTAAAGTTTTACTCACACCTACACAGGATTCACCAACATGTGTCGCATCTTATGCAGATGATCAATGCTTTGACAGAGTCTGGGGAGGACCAATACTAGGTGGTTCCAAATAAGATCAGATAGACGAGGAATACTCCTACGACTTTAGGTAGCTTCCCTAAACCTAACCCTCAGGTAGGGTTTTCCATGGATGAGTCTTTAGGAAATTTTTCTTTAACTTATGTTCAGTATTTATTTGGGTGGGCTTGTATACAATCCTAATTTTCCTCATTTAACTTTACATTCATGTTGCACTCTAGCTGTGGTATATTCTTAGATGTTTTCCTATATGGTTTACTTAGTGTTTTTGCATTTCATTATTTCTGGTCTTGAAGATGTTTGTGTGAATAAATGTTCATATGAAATTCCTCCCATGTTATTGATATTCCTACTTGTTGATAGTCAACAGTCCCTAGCCTATTGGAGGTGGGCTTGGGGAGTCGCGGCATGGGCCACTCTGGGATGGGTCGGGACATATATGGGAAGTCGGCCAAAGCCTAAGAAGGTACATGGATGGTTGGTCCAAGAATAAATTGTGGTGAATTTCTTAGCAAGTAACTTAAAATATTATTTATATTCTTAAATAAATCCCATACTATTATGAAATTATCTTACTTATAATTCAAATGATATTCTCACATGGTTCATGATGCATTAAACATTCTTCCAAACACTTACGACTGAGATATTTTGTTATGATATAAATTTTTTCCATTAATAATGATTTAAAATTTAAAACATATTGGGTATTATTTTTTAGATTATGAACTTTTTATAATACCCTTTTTATCATCATGTTATCACTTATGATATTTCAATTTTAATATCCCATGTTTACCCTACTTAGCATTTGTGCGCATCGATTATTATGTTTCCACTTCCCCAAGTTATGAAAAAAGGTATAATGTACGATATGTCTAGAATGTATACAATTTGGGAACGAAATTATTAGATATATTTAATTTATTTTATATATAATTTTATTATGTATTTAATATTTAAATACGCAAAACATTTATAGTTCTCGGGTGTGTATTATTGATACATGCAATGAATAATCGTCTAAAATAAGAGTTTATAAATATGTATTATTCTAAAGTCCCCATATTACATGAATATTATACCTAATAATATTTTAATATATATATATACACACATTAATTAATGGAAAACATGATGAAAAAGAATAGTTAGTTTTGGAATATAATGCAACATGGAATTCATTGGCTAAATAATTTCAAAAGTGAAAATATCTCAACCAACTTGTTGAATTCAAGGAATATAAATTATTTTATTGAATTTAAAACGTCACCCTAGCAGAAGGAGAAGTATAGATATAATTATTTGGGAAATAATTGATTAATAAAACATTAAATAATAATATTCATGCCTTATAAGATTCAACTAGAATCAAGGATTCTCAATTGGAGATCATTTAATAAAGGGTAAATAATCATGATAATTCCTTATATTAAAAAAATAAAATTCATGAATATCATATATTAATTATAAAGAGTTAATGTTAAGGTTATGAAAATATAATAAGTGTATGAGAAAGATATACTCAACTATTTGTGTCTTGAAATATATGTCAAATCAAGAAATATTGCAATGAGAGAAGTTGATTCTTCCTAATATTCTAATAAATGAATATTAATTACTATGTGATAAGAGTAATATATTCTAAAATTTATCATATTCACAAAAAATGGGTTTTAGTTCATACACTGATCTATCCATTCTATGCTCATCGAAATAGGGAACTCTTGTCATAGAAATTTTTTTATACAAATATTTTCACATTTTCTTATTTAGATTGATATAAAAAATCCTATAAAATATAGGTAAGAAAAATGATGTGAAGACAACAAGTTCATCAATGGTGGTTTTGAGTAATTTTAGGAATTATTTTCCCCTAAAATAAACATAAAAGGAGTACTATTTTTTAACAAAAACAATAAGGTGTGAAATCTAGAGAAATTACAACCAAAGTTAAGAGAAAAAGATTTAATGGTCATTGCAGGTTTAATTAGAGGATTGGTCCTAGGGACATTGAATTATGGTATAATAAAATAATTTATAGAGATTATAAAATTACTACATTATTAGAGAGAAATTTTAATCAGGTGGAAAATTCATATAAGAATAAAAATATTTTTACCTAAAACATATCTGATCATTTTCTGAGAGTATATTGAAATTTTAACACAAGTCTTTTCAATGATAAATAATGTTTGTAGACATTTGAAAAAAAATCTATACGGTATCAATTATAGGTGACCCTAAAAGGGGAAGACTAACATAAGAATTTGAGTTATCCATGGGGGGTAACAAGTGAATAATGGTGTATAGAAAAGAACATCCAAGATTATTTTGAAGGATGATATTCCAAAGAATAGATTTTTCTAATATGAAATAAAATTACACTTCATTTAAAATTTTATGTTAATCATGAAAATTAGTGATATAATAAGAAGAAATGACCATAAATATAATCAGTATAATAATATAATTAGAGGATAGTATTGGTAGAATAAATCTATGAAGAAGAATCTGAATGTAATGAGAGGGTTCCAAAAAAGGGTGATCCAAGTATTTTTAAGAAACTATGTAAAAGATGAATACAATTTGTAAACACACCTAATAAATTCATTATAGTATAACATAATAAACTTACCACTTAATCCATCTATAAAATCTATAAATTTTTGGTAGGATTATAAAAAATCCATTATTTTCACCGAATAAAAGAAAGAAAGGATTATGGTGAAAGAAAAAATAGTGAAATTTTCATTCTATCCAATGACAAAATTCAATTCCATGTGTAATTAAAACTAAGAAGTAGAGTTAATAAATTATTCTCTGAGAGTGTAGTATTTATAATTTCATGGGTAAAAGTATTAAAATAAATCTATTTAAAAATCATAGAGGTTCTCTATTGTTAAATATATATTAACCCTTTTGCCATAACAATGAATCAAATTACTCCAATCTTTTCCCATATATAATGTTTTATATTTTTATGAAAGTAATTCATGGTGATAAATACAAGATTATAACTTGATGAATGTTCTGAATGTTTTATAGAATTATTTGTCTAATATCATGATTCCTACTTTAAATACTTGTATTTTTATCAAACAGTTCTTAGATTTCATGAGAATCATCCTTGATAAAGTTTGAAGGTGTGAATTATTTGGGGGTTCTATGAATATTTACTTCCATAATACCATATTTTATATGAATTTGGAATATCAATAATGTGTTTTAGTGTTTCAGTGATGATTTTTGTGGGTCACATTCACCTATACTTTTATGATAATACCAAACTATAATATTAGTTTGAGATGTCTTGTATTTAATAATTGTATAAAATATTTCTTGAAGGCAGAGTAATATAAGATCATTTAAATTATTTTAATGTCTTTTTTATATTGAGTACATGTTATAAAATTCATGAATGTATTTTTGGGAAGCTCCTCAAAAAGAATTTTTGAGTTGGTATCACATACATGATAGCTTAATAGATAAATTTACTATCAAAATTAATCACCCTTGTTTTATACATTAATATAGTTCAAAGAGACTTAGTGTTATTTATTTTATAAATTATTTCTATGTGAAATGTTTTTACATTCTTATTTTGAGTAAATTAGGATATAAATATCAATATGGAGAAAAATAAAATATGTAATATGAAATTTCAAATAATGGCAGATATACATAGATGTTATAATTTCCCTAACACTATTGTATTTTAATTTATTTTCAACATAGTAGAGATTAATATTTACATTGGAATTGAAGAGGGTATTGATAATAAATCCAAATTGGATTATTGAATTTCCCAAATGTAATGTATATAATATAGTTGTTTTGGTTATTCAATTTATCAAAATATAAACAATGAGTAATTTAAAAATTTTATAATATTTAGTGGTAATGAAGATCATAGTGAGTGAAGTGGTTTAATAAGATAGATATATCTTTGAAAAATAACTTCTATTAAACATATTTATGATGAATTTTCATTCATATGTTGGAAATAATGAAAAATATTGAAGAATCCATAGATAATGGGAATGGTATTTTTTTCTTAGTAGGAAAAACATTCACATATGAATATTTTTTAGGAGATCTTGCGAAGTATCATGGAATTTTATTGATAGATTATAAAGGAACTATTTTCAACAGTTTTTATATGATGTTGAGTTAATGCATATTGAAAATATTTATGATCTACAGTTGTAAAAGAATAAAGGGTTGTTCTAAGAGTGAGAATCCATCCATGGATTTTCAATAATAATAAATTTTTTAATAAATGCATAATTCATATTCTTTGATGATTGGATAAATCTATATATTAATCGATAATTTATTATGTTGTGAATATCCATTTATATACACAAATTTATAACTCATATACTAAATTTCTTTTGAAATTAATTTTTACTTCAGAAATTTTTTTACAATTTTCATTATTAATTATGTTGGATAGACATCTATTTTAATGAATAGAGAAGCAATGAAAATATTTATCGAAGTTATTATAATCTTTCCAAAACTTATGAAATTATTAAGTAGAGTGGAAAGCAAGTAAAATTTTAGGAGGTAAATAAATATGTAAGAGTCACCTGATAATATATAAGGGTACTTTAGAACATGAAAGAAAGAGTTTGAACATGTTCCCACAACACATTGTGATATATATGCGTAAGTTTTATAATAATTTATTTTAATTACAATTCATATTTTAAGGTTGATTAGTCTTTGAAGAATATAAATAAAAAAATACTTGAGGAATAATGAGATACATAACGGTAAACTCTACCATGTGTAAAGGTTATCACATGTTACATGGAATTCAAAACAATAATAATAGGGCATAGAAGTTTTAAGTCTCATGTAATCTTAGACATAATAGTTAAAAGGAGAAAATTTTAGTATTAATATGTGATTATTACACACTAAATACTTGATAATGTAATAGAGTCACTATATGGTATTTCAAGAACTAGTCTGGGTTAACCTAAATCATCACTTAATTTAACTTGAAACAAGGTTTAAATCATGCCTTCTCATACACCAGTGGCTTCTGACTAGCTATGAGGGTCTAATATATACATTTTTTAGACTTTTCTCTAATGTCATTTTGTAATAAAAGTGGAAAATATCCAATCCAAAACACATAAATAGACATCAATGAACATAAAAATAAATAAATAAATAGTAGAATGATATAATAAATTAAATTCAGTATACATACTTATGGTATTTCTACAACACAAAAATTGATACCACAATGGGATGTCCATATATAAACATATAATATACAAAAGAAAAAATCATCAGGCTCTACTACCAACACTGAGAAATAACACACACCCGGTCTATAATAATTGTTTAACCACTCCATCTTGATCCTTAGAATCCTCGTGTGTGGATATTCTTGATCATGAAACCCTAAACCTCCCCTAACCCATTTTGAAACTTATGATCAATTAGAAATAATACATATGTTCTTCACATTCACCCAAGTTCACATACAGGGGAAGAGTTATAAATTATAGTAGGATATCCCCAATGGTGAACCAATAATATGTTGTAAAATCATTTTAATCTATGCATGATATGTATAACTGATTAGACTAATAAATACATATGGTGTAAAATCAAACAATTGTAGAAAATAAATTATACAGATAGAAATTAAAATATCTAAACACCTGATCTACCTAGACATAAAATGTAAATATACAATCACTTTATCCCCCATAGTATAACATCTAGTATGTGTCTCAAAGAGCTACTGAACATCAAGTGCATTCACTATATCAAAATGAATCTCTATAAATCTAAAATGCTTATAGGCACGAATTCCAAGACCTAGAATCTTATCCTAAGGGTATGAAAAAATAACCCTAATATATAGGGCTCTAGGACTCCAAAAAAATGGTTTTAACTATACATAGGAACTTAATTTCATCATTGGAGTGAAAGTTCCATCCCGAAATCCATACAAAACAAACCATGAAAATTATCTAATCCATCATTGTATGCTACTTGACCAAGCCTCCAAGGATCCTCGCAACCTAACAAAATATTACCCAACCCATGATTTCCCCACTACCTTATGATTATGAATCCCATATCCATAGCTAGTACAATGAAATGGGGGTTCTCTCTAATCTATATCTCCCATTACCTCCCTATAAATATCTATCCCCAATCATTTTTTAGAGGAGAGAGTACAATAAATATCATGGAAAATGACGGGTCAATTAATATCCTAATTTATCGTCTAATATCACAGAACTGAATAAGAACAACCAAAAATTTCTAATCAACCATAAATTGGGTCATTCAAAGTATAAACCTAGCTTAACCACCATAGATAGAAAAAATAATACCATGATATTCATGTTCTAATGAGGAAACTAAAGTCCCCAATACTGAAATAAACACCAACCCCCACGGGGTTAATAGAACACCGGTAACCCACAATTATCACTTAGATTACATCCATCTCAAACCTCCTATCACATTTGGAAAAGAAACATCTTCTTATTAGTTCATCACCCAACCCATCCATGATCATCACCTTTCCCATGATAGAATCCTATAAGGTACCTTAGACAAAAATCATTAACTTTTCAATGAAAACAGGTTTAAAACAAACCCCAAAGTTCCAACCCATCCTAACAGCTCTAATAGAACTAAACCTAAAGAAACTACCTAATAATAAAATCCATGAGCACAATACACATTCTCCATCCAAGTGTAATGGTTCATGCCTTTCCATACCATTACTTTTCTAGTTTTTGTGTTGGAGTTATTTCAGTGAATTCCTAAGTAGAGTTCTATGGAGTATGATATATAGATATGTATTATAAGGGAATTATCAATTTAAGAGTTGTATACACCTCATGAATATGTTTTTTACATCTTGTGTAGAAATAGAGTTCAGGTCTTTTATGTGGTAGTAGAGGATTCCATGAAAAGTATTCACATTGTGAAAAGGTAATTCAAATCGTCTACTTAATTAAAGTCAAGGAGACTTAATTTTTAGTGAAATTTTATGATATTTCGGTTTCAAAAATTTTATAATATTAACGTATTTTAATCCATAGGGCCTAAATAATTCATTTCATGAATATGGAATTCATTCTGTTAAAGGGGAGTTTTCAGGTGGTTTATAATTCATTATCTGTCAATTTTTCTCTCTATTTAGATTTTCATTACCACTTTTTTGTGGTAAACACTATGGTGTTTTTGGAGGACTTATAACTCTCTTTTAACTACTTAAATCCTTGGGTTATGGTGGCTGAGATTTATTGATCAGTGGTAAGTTCTTCTCTTTACCTCATGCTTTCTTATTTTTATTCATTTAGTGTATCGCAACGCTGACATCAGCTTTGGTTATTGGTGTTTTTGGTCTATGTTTTGATGATAAGTTGATGTAGTATAGTTTGATCATGGTTTCCTTTTTGGTTTTGGTTCGTGGGTTGTTTCTTCTCCAACCTATGGTGAATAGTGATATTAGATATATTATTAAAGATAGGGTATCCTCATTCTCTTCTATATACATGCAATGTGTCAGGATTTCATGATTTTTCTTCCTTTGGGTTCATAGTAAGGTTTTTGAAAATAAAGATAATTGATTTGAATATTTTAATTAATGAGGATATGGATTTGTAACATGTTTTTGTTTCTTGATATTATTATTAATGTGATTTTTCCTATTGTTTCCGATACTTAAAATAAGAGATATTGGGTTCACTGTTGTCACTATAATTGATTTTCTGGATTTTGATTTTGTTTAGCACAATCGATTTTTTGTATTTACCTATGTGTTATGGACCACTATATGGTGGTGGTAATAACTGGATAGAATTTTTAGTACTTGTAGATGTGATATAGTGGTTGGTTGCAATGATACGATGTGGGATGTTATATGATGTGGTGCACAGTGTATGTAGTGCACTGTGTTTTTGGTGTGCAATGGTGAGGATGTGTGGTGGTGATATGAGGTTTTCATGTGTAGTGGTTGTATAATAAGAAGTGGTTGGGATGTCTTATGTGTGGTTTTGTACTGATATTCCTTGGTCAATATAGAAAGGATACTTCAGTGGATGTGAGGTGTTGTAGCGATGGTTTTGTGATATGGGGTATTTGTGGTAGGTGTTGCTGTTTTTTTAGTCTTGTTATCCAAGAAATAAATTTTGACGAAAAATCATAGTGAAATATTTTTATAAATAAATGATATGGGATAGAAATGGATGTTTGGTAAAATGAAATATTTTAAATGAATTAAATAATGTTTTGTATCATTTAAAATGGAATGGATAAATTAATAAATGTGGTGGAATCTATAACTGATTGTGGGAAATGTTGTGTGGTTATGTGTGGTAGTGTGATGTGTTGCGCATAGTAGTGGCAGTAGTCATGAAAGATGACGTGTGGTGTAGTGGGGGTGATTTGGTGTGTTCCAGTGTAGTTGATTTGAAACCATAAGCTATGGTGTTGTGTGATACCTATATATCATGTATCTTTAGGTTATTTGTATACATTCCCAACTCGTGTTTGATAACCTTACCAATGCTCATAGGTTCTGGGTTTTAGGAATTTTCCTGGATATCTATAATGGTGGTGACATGGATGAATGGCTACACCTCTTCCATACTCTTCCTATTGCAGCTGTGATGATATGGGTAGGTGTTGGAGATCATCGAGAAGTATTGACCATGATGTCTTGGGAAATGTGTTATGTGATTTGGTAGTGATGTGATGGGATATATGTTAGGGTTCATGTTTTGTAGGTGGAGGGAACAAGTTTGTTGTACTTCATGTTCATGATACCTTACTGATCTAGTTATGTGATGAGATTTGTTATGAACTCCCAAATGTCTTTGTACAATATGAGTTTCACTGTGATGAGGCCTAATGCTACTAAGATAATTAGAACTTTCAAGGTAAGAATGTGTACTAATGTTTCCCAACCCACATCATAGATAGAAAATTTATCTTCAGGTGGGAAATTAAGTTATGTGATTATGATGTGATATGTATGGAAGGGATGGAAGCATATGATGTTTATTTTTGGGTGTGAGATCAGAAAATCGGTATGGGGAAGTGTCATCAAGGTTCCTTGATGTTTTATTATGTGGATTCTTTATTATTATATTGGATGTGTAATTTGGGGAGCTATCCAAGGTGAGGCTAGTTTCTGGTTAGTTGACCTATATAGGTGGTTGATGGTTCTTTTGTTTCTTCATGGGTTAATTAGCATACTCTTTTCAAATGTGCACTTAAGACCTTGGTTATGTCTCTACTATGTATACATGTATGCTCACCCTATGTATATTTAATATTTTTCATGTTTCTAGGATGAATTTATAAAATGATCTAGAAATTAATAACTGGGTTAGAGCTGTTGTAATGTCATAGAATTGGATTTTTGGTATATATTAGACACTTATATATGTATCAATTTTACTTTATTCATGCATTGTGGGATGGTTTTTAGTTTACCTTTATTTTCCCTATTTTACTTACTTGGTGGTTATTTATCCTATCTCCTTATCCTATTTTCTATTATATAGGGTATTGGATCCCATTTGTGAGTTTTTAATACCCTCAATGTTAGTTTCCAACCTAGGGCCTACTAGAGGTAGGATTCTTGGATAAATATCACTCTCCCTTCTTTTTGGAATCTTTGGTGTGTTGGGGTTATGATAGAGTGGGGTCAATGGTTTAGTTAAGTGATGGAATGGAGTTTCAGGGTAGGTAGTGTGAGGTTTTCATGGGTTCATAGGTAAATGGTGCAAGATGAGATTGTTTCATGACATAGGTTAGAAAGACTGCCTAGGTTATGGGATCTTCCCCCACCCCCACACCCTTGTGATCCTATGTATGGACTATAGTCTTATTAAACGTCCAAGTGAGGTGGGCCTATTTTAAAGGTAGAGTCTTAGAAGAGGTACGTGCATAATGATTGTTTGTGTTAGTGCTTAAATTGGGTTGTTGTAGGAAAATAAAATGAATTAAATAAATAAGGGTCGATAAACTTACATAGTACAAGACTTAGGATGTTATCTTTATTTTTTTTAAGGGCTCATGTTTTTCATTCGTGGGTAGCTCAGAGAGTACAGTTTTACTAAGATGGTTTGTTGGATCATCAAAGAGTTGACCCAATAGAGGAGGATGAGGTTTAGAAATAAGATTTATGAGAATCTTGGCATTATAGTTTGGGAATGTACTATAAGGTCTCAGATCTAGAGACAACATGTTTACTAGAGAAGTTCGAGATCATATTTGTTTATATCTGATCATGAGATGAATTTTGGGTGCTATTAGAAGTTATTCATATGTGGGTAGTAGTGTGTTAATGGTGGACACTATTTCTTGGTGACTGTAAAAAGGAATATGTGTTCTGTATTGAATTTTTTAGGTAGTTTTGTCTGGATTTATTATCTTAGAAGATTAGGGAATCTAATAGGGATCATGTTCATGGATCTCATTCACTTTTCTTCAAATGTTTTTCTAGATGAGGAATCTAGAGAACAATGTATAGGAGAGGCTTTTTGCAAATTGATCTTGTATGTGGTCACTTATTTTATTCTCCCTATATATATGTAGGTGTATAAAAAGTATGAGGTTATCAAGTCAATATATATGTTGAGAGATGAGGCTCAATAGATTGGTTTTAATATAGTATCATAGAGAATGGATTCTGAAAGTGGGCCATGGGTGTTCAGGAAGTTAGGGTTCCGATAAGTGGGGAACCACCTGTTAGAGTTGGTGTCCGAGAACCAACAATTTTTACATTGATTAAATGAATATTTGATGTATTAAATATTAAATTAAATATCTTATTACATATTTTTCATTTTTTTCATAATATTAATGTAATAACGTCTTAGAGTGTTTCACATTGATAAGTTGATAGTAGTTCCCTACTATGATGAGAACCTAGAAGTACTATAAAAATAATCTTAATATAGTTATATGGATGATAACATACTATGATGGGACACATATTATATAGACCATTAGGGGCGAGTACTCGTAAGAATATGAGACTTCTTCTCATGAAGTTTTCACTTGGTAATCTTCAATACGAGAGATTATGAGAACAGACTCGCTAGTAAAAATTATGCATGTTTCAGTGTCAATAGATATTTCTATCTACGAGTGTGTGAAATGGTCCTTAGACTTTAATAATATCACTAATTCGTTTCAGGACTAATGCACTTAGATTTGCTGATGAAATATGTCACTCCATATATTCATGGGAATAATGGTACATTGGTTGTGTCATGAATGACGTCTTATTAATGGATAGGCCAAGGAAGGATTTTTTCCCTTACATCTTTATGAAAGTTCATATCTCATCCCTTTGATTAAAATATAACTGTCGCCCTAAATTATGTGGCCATCGTGTAATAATGAGTTTATTTCATTTATTCATGAAATGATGTATCGAGCATATGGGTTGATGACACTGTCATGATACCTTCTTGATCAGATAGTGTGATAAAGAGATGATATTACACCTTCAATGTTCGTATGTAGTTGTCTTCATTAAAACATTAAGTTATTTCTATTTTGTGACTTGACCTATTACTATACAGTAATCTTGGACTTTAGGTAGGACTGCCTAATTCCGACGAGAAAGAATCCAAGAGGTTCACACATGATGTTTTTCTGTTTGTCTAGATTAAATTCTATTTGAATTTAATTAATGGAATAAATATTATTCTCAGTACGGTGAAATAATTTTATTCATGTTATATTGATCGTGTAAATTAAATAAATAATTATTCACTAGATTTTGAATAAAATATATTTATTTATTTTATTAAATATTTTATAAATATTTATTTAATAGTTTGTGGATAAAATATTTATTTAAGATAATTAAATATTTATTTGGGTTTTCAATAAATGAAAGAGGAGTTCTAATGGGCCAAGACCATGTTCGGTGATAAAATAATTATTTACAAGCTGGTAAATGTTATTTATCCATTTTAAAAAAGTTTTTGCACCATAAAATAATATTATTGTTAAAATTAATATGTGGAATGTGACTTCATTAATGGTTATAATTAAATTTAATGGCTATTATGCAATTAAATTTTGTAACTGAAATCCCAACTCTATAAATAGACGTTTATATCTATTGTGTAAAGCATTTGAAACCAATTCCATGTTTGGGAATAGAGAATTTTTGTGCCCAATATATTATCTCTCTAATCCTTCTCCTCTCTCCCTCTCAATAATGAAAACCCCGAGATAAAATTTATTCAATACTGAAGAATGAGTGATCAAGAACGGACAACGCATGACATTTGATTCCCCACACTAGCACCCAGAGAATGAGTTGTGTTGCTCAGAGACCATTGGAGCACGTGTGGATCATTGCTAGAGGGATTATACCCTTGGATCCTTAAGAACACAATGAAGGCTATCTGGAAGGGAATTTTCATATGATAAACAATCATCAACAAAAAAATTTCCTAAACCAAAGAATTTATTTATTCATATATTAAATAAATTAATTATAAATTTGAAATGAAATATACTCTCTCATGGTTTCGAATAATGATAATTAAAAGAAATTTTAATAAGTCACCCTTAACCACAATGCTTCTGTTGCTCCCAAAACCAACAAGTGGTATCAAAGTGGTCACATTTAAATTTATAACTATTTATTTTATTGTTGATCTATGTGAAATTTTGGATAGATTTTCATCTCATATAATTCATTCATTAATTTTATTTGAATTAACATATTGTCGAAATATTAATTATGTTTATTGAGTGTTTCATTTTATTATAGTTTTAAGAATAAATAAAGAATGATCATAGATTCCATCAGTAAGTGCCAAATAATTTGCCAGAAATGATTGGTTACACAGTGTGCGGCCAGAGCACCTGCCGCATACCCATGTCGATTGTATCTAGATGCGCTGAGAAATTAAAAACATATGGTGATTTTATTGCACACCATATATTGAACAGTCCAACATGGAACGTGGAAAGTGGATATAGGGTGTGTTGCTGTAATGTACACACTGTATAATCTAATTGAGTTAATACACTAAAGCCCAAAGTTTGCGACTTGGATATAAGGCAACCGAGGTACACAGCATGTAGATGGATGTACATTCCATGTAGTCTCCAATTAGTATAAAAATTTAAAATTACATTAAATTTGAAAAATTATAGCATTAAAACCTTATTTTATTGATTGGAACACCATTGTGTGTTTGAAAATTTAATAATGGTTTTAAAGAATTTTAAATTCTCAATTAATTTTCTATAATAAATATTGCATTAATGGTTCTAACATTTATTTTATATGAATTCCATATTGAAGGTTATCTCCTATTAAGTTTCTATGATCATTAATATGAAAGGGAATTAATTAATTTATTAGTTAATTTATAAAAGCGTGTTCATCTTAAAAATAAATAATGAATAATGAAATGAATTCTAGCTTGTTACTTTTTGTATATCTGTTGTATGTACGACCGATAATGAGAATGACCAAGACCTATGTACGTGTTAGAATTTATTTAATTAAATTTATTGTATGGTTTTTCAATTATTTAATTTTAAATTAAAATATTGCCTAAGAGTCATCCCTCACTTCATTATTATGTTGGACCTTCTTATCTAAGGATATTTATGTAATTGCCTTTAATGAATCCTTTGGTTCCCCCCACATGTGTGTGAGTGTTAAATATTTTCAATTAATAGAGCATCCCAAGGGGAGTGGAGATAGTTCAAGACAGTTTTGGATTGAATATATAGATATGTATGTCTATTAGATGGAACAATACAAGAGGGGGTGAATTGTAGGTTTAAAAACCTTTTGAGTTTTAGCACTGAATAGATTAGTTTAAATGATCTTAAACTAATACAAATACAAACACCCACAATTGTATTGAATATAAAAGGTATGATGTAATGTAATACTAATGAAATGTAAAACAATTGTATTCAAGATGAACACAATAATCAGAATAATATAAAGATGAATGATTCTACCTTAAAGCGTATAGAATCAATCAATACAATATGTAATAGAATGGATGTAATTGAAACAATTTCAAATGTATAAGAGATAGAAAAGGAAACAAAAACAATTTCTTTTCTAATACAGATAGAAGCGGAAATGTAAAAGAATTACAATTCTTTTAACCCAAAGATAAGGGTTATCCTTTCACCTAGGATAAAAGGTCTGTCTCACCAACACCTTGGTGAGCCCTCGATACGATGATCAGACTGTCTGTCTGCCTATCCCTGGCAGCCCTCGATAAGATGATCGGTCTGTCCGTCTGCCTATCTCTGGCAGCCCTCGATACGATGATCTGAATGTCTGTCTGCCTATCCCCAGCAGCCCTCGATACGATGATTGGTTCGTCCGTCTTCCTATCCCTGACAGCCCTCGATTTTGTAGGTAATCGGCACCTCTGTCTTTCAATTACTTGAAAGCCCTCGATACGATGATCGGACGCACAAGGCACAAAGCATGAGAGAAGTCAGAGCATCTCTCTCTAGATCTTGATAGAAGCAAAGTATCACAGTTGTATCACACTTTTTCTTAGTTTTCTGTTGTACTCTCAGCTTCAAATGACCTCCTATTTATAGGCCTCGGGTTCCAATGGTCACATCTCCTCCAACGATCATATTTATCTGAAAAACTCGGAGGGACTTGGACACCTGGAATCATAATGGTCATATTGAAATAGAAAGCACGACATCGTTTTGATTAGTTTGTAACTAACTCAACGACATCGTATTGGTTAGAACAAGATGTATGAATAAGATAATCAAGAGTAAAATTTAAATGAAGCATGTGTTTTTGACAAAGTACCAAAACAGGTATGTAATAAAAGATATGAGAAGCTGGGTTAATGAAATTTCCATATTCAGTACGATCAGCATTGTATGATTGGCATGGTCAGTACGATCAGTATGATCAGTACGATACGCATAGTCAGTACGATCAGCATGATCAGTACGATTAGCCTGGTCAGTATGATCAGCATGATCAGTACGATCATTATGGTCAGTACGATCAGCATTGTATGATTGGCATGGTCAGTACGATCAGTATGATCAGTATGATACGCATAGTCAGTATGATCAGCATGATCAGTACGATACGATAGACAAGGTTATTAGGATTAACAAGACATTTCTGTTTTCCAAAACAAAACATAGAAGTCAAAAGAGGACTTTTGACTCAACAATCTCCCCCTTTTTGGAAATCACAAATCACAAAATAAAAACTAAAAGAAATACTTATCTCTCCCTGAGTTATTGGAAACTCTTCTAAATAATAAATTGAATACAACTAACTCCCCCTTAGGTATGGACTTTCCTAAGGATTGTATTCGTAGATTTTCCTTAAGAGTGTTGTAAAGCATTCTCCCCCTTTATAAAACATTCTCCCCCTTTAAAAAGATTCTCTCCCTTTGTAAAAATTCTCCCCCTTTGTGATTTACAAAAAGAAAGGGGTAATCTTGAATTGTCTGAAGAAGTTAGAAAATAAACACAAGACAATGGATAAAAGAAATTTCATTACGATAACAATCAACACTAAACATGAGAACAAATACAAGTCACTTGTTTTCTCTTTCCTTCTCCTTTTTGATTAACTCATGAAGAACCGCCTTCATCTTTTTTATCTCATTTTTGTCTTCAGAAATAGCATCACCCTGAGACCTGAGAAGGTCTTTTTGATCAGCAAAGAGTTTATCCTGATTTCTGATTCTCTCTTCCTGAACTCTGATTACTTCTTCAAGAGAATCAATTCTATCTTGCAAAATCTTGTTATCTTTGGATAACCCAGAGTTCTATTTCTTCAAGAGAATTATTTCATCTTTGAAATATGAGAATTTCAAAAACTCAGCCTGAAAGGCATTCATTCTCTTCTGAAAGTCTTTTACTGAAGGAACATCGGCTCGTTGAGAAGACAAAAGATTCAACCTTTCAACCGTTTCTCTGTTAAGATTATTGAAAGCAATTACAGGCTCATTTGACAACCTTCTTATATCTTCAATTTCTATCTCATGATCATTGATTGAGCTCTCTGTTTTGTACGACCACTTGGTCATCTTGTTGCAGGCCTTCTTATGAGCAACCGAACTTTCTGAAAGAACTTTCAAATTGGCTTCAACTGACAAAACTTTCTTTCTTAATTATTTTACAGAGCCAAACTTCTTCTTTTGATTGTCAGTAATAAAATCATTCTTTCCTTCCAGCCTGGGGAAATATGGAATGGTCTTCTCAACCCTTCTCAAAACATGGTCAATGTAATTACTCTTCTTGAGAGAGATTGTATGTTCAGAATCAGTATCTTCATCGTACGAAGCCAGTTCATTTGATTGGATTGAATCTACGACTGGTTGTTTTCCTTTTGCTTTTTCTTTCTGCTTTCTTTCATCATCCACTTTATCACTGATGACAATAACTTTTTCCGTATGAGATAATTGAGCACCTTAATTTACTTGAGGTGGTGTTTTATCCGGAGTTTCAGAAGTTTGAAAAAGTGCTTGATTGGCATGAGGGGTTTGTTGAACACCTTCACTCAGCTTTTTAACCGATTCCTCCCTACTCTTCTTCGAACTTTGAAGAAATTCTAAAAGAAAATATCCTTCCTCTTCTTCCACTTCTTCTATCTCTTCCATCATTTGTTTTCCTTTTTCTTTCTCAGGAAGACTCTGTACGATGGGTTCTTGATGCACTTCTTCCGTCAGTTGAGCACTAGCATCCTCAACCATTTTCAAGACTTTAGAGATATCAAGGTCTTGAGCCTTTATTTTTGAAACAGTTTTCTTTTTCATTTCATCCTTAAGGGTTTCTTCTACCCTTATTCTTTCTACAAAAGCCTCAGCTGGGTAAAGACCGAACTTTGGATCACCTTCCTTTCTCTGTTCCTTATCCTTTCTCCATTTGGATACAACCTCCTTACTGTACTTTGGATTCTTCTTAGGCTTTGAACTGGTTTGCGGATCAGACTTTTGAGTAATACCATTAGATTGAATGTCTTTGGCTGGCATAGGTGCCGATTGATTCTGAGCCGATTCAGCTTCTACATCTCTGACAAAAAGTTTTGAATTCTGATCAAAACAAACATTCAACTTCTTCATAGTACTTTTGCTAATCCAGGAGGGCTTCAAATCTATTAACTTCCCTTTCAAAGGAATGTTTCAAAACTTCATACTCTCGAGAATAAACTTTGTAAGAATGGCTGGATACATAATCAAATGAGATTTTATTTCCCCTGACTTCACATTCATAATTGTTTCGAAAACATACCCCATGAGATTTACTTTTCTCATATTTACTAGATAGTCAAGCATAAAAATATCAGAAACTTTCAAAGTTTCTCTATCCCCTTTCCTTGGGATAAGAAATCCTTGCATCCATAAAGCCACAAACCTATTGTCCGGAGAAAGATGAGCCACTTTTCTCTTTTCTTCATTAATAACAAACAAAGACTTTTTATCACTTTCTCTATTAAATGTACTGACTTCCTCTGGTAGTTTATGAGATAGACAGAAAGAATCCCCTTCTATTGGGACATTTAGAAAATGTGCCTCTTGTTTCAGAGACATAGACAACTTTCTATCATACACAGCAAAATTGATAGTCATGTCTTTGTCAAAAGATACGGTTTTATAGAACTGATTGACTTCATCAAGGAGAACCGGATCTTGAGAAACAGGTCTTTCAACACACAAATGTTCCCATCCTTGAAACAGAATGATTATTCTGATTGTGGAATCATACGAATCAAAAAAGTCCCAAGAAACTAAAATTTCACTGAAAAAGTATTTCTCTATAAAATTCTTTGAAGACATTTTGGCGGGAGTGTTAGCAGAGGATTGAGACATAAAGGTGATGCCGATGAAAGATTGTATGATGATTTAAAACCAGTGGAGCAGAGCTCCGCCTCAGAACTTAAAAAACCAATGTGGGTTTGGGGTGGGGGGCTATTTATAGGCGATAAAGGGGTGACCATTGATCTTCTACGGTCAAGATTAGAGGAAAACAGATCAATGGTTAGGATTAAAAACGAAAAAGAGAAAAAAGAGAAAAGAAAAAAATGGAAAGTACCTGCTGGAGAACGTAAGGTAGTTGTTGGTTTTAGGATTAAAGAATACACAACCATACGAAATAAAATAAAACTATCAATAATCATACCGATGGAAAACAAAGTCGTTACCATGAACTGACAAGACGATGGAAAACAATCTCGTTACCATGAACTGACAAGCCGATGGAAAACAATCTCGTTACCATGAACTGACAACCCGATGGAAAACAATCTTGTTACCATGAACTGACAAGCCGATGGAAACCAATCTTGTTACCATGAACTGACAAGCCGATGGAAAACAATCTTGTTACCATGAACTGACAAGCCCATGGAAAACAATCTCGTTACCATGAACTGACAAGCCGATGGAAAACAATCTAGTTACCATCATCGGTCAGTACGATGGAAAATAAATCATTACCATCATCGGTCAGTATGATGAAAAAGAAAATCATTACCATCATCGGTTAGTACGATGGAAAACAAAATCATTACCATCATTGGTCAATATGATGGAAAATAAATTCATTACCATCACCGGTCGATACGATGGAAAAGAAATTCATTACCATCATCGGTCGATACGATGGAAAAGAAATTCATTACCATCATCAGTCGATACGATGGAAAAGAAATTCATTACCATCATCGGTCGATACGATGAAGTAAATAATAATACTGTCAATACGATAAACATAAAAGTAAATGATACGATAAAACTGTCGATACGATAAACAGAAAAGTAAAAACACATACTAGGAGAGTAAACAATTAAAGATCATAAGATAAAAAAGAAAACATAGGAAAAATGTCCTCCCCTTTCAAAGGGAGTTATTTAATGTTAGGAGAATTGTAAAACATGAAGTAGATATGAATGATTATTTTAATGTAATCATTCCTAGCTTCTGTTTTATAAACTCAAATCTATCGGATGGTAATGGCTTTGTAAAAATGTCAGCAAGTTGTTCTTGTGTTCCGATAAATTGTATAATAATATCTCCTTTTTGCGTGTGATCCCTCAGAAATTGATGCCTAACATCTATGTGTTTTGCACGAGAGTGGTGTGCTGGGTTCTTACTAAGAGCTATGGCACTAGTATTATCACAAAGAATTTGAGTTTTGGAGAAATGCAATCCATAGTCAGTAAGTGTGTGTTGCATCCACAATACTTGAGCACAACAACTTCCAGCTGCTACATATTCAGCTTCAGTAGTGGATAGTGCTGCTGAGTGTTGTTTCTTGCAGGACCAAGAAACCAAGGAATCTCCTATGAAATGACATGTTCCAGATGTACTTTTCCTATCCATTCTACAACCACCAAAGTTAGCATCTGAAAAAAAAATTAAAACAAAATCATTCCCAGAAGAGTAAAAAAGACCTAAATCCATAGTGCCTTTTAAATACTGAAAGATTCTCTTTATGGCTTTTAAATGAGACTCTTTTGGATTAGATTGGTATCTTGCACATAAGCATACAGAAAACATTAAGTCGGGTCGACTAGCTTTCAAGTATAGCAAACTTCTTCTCATACCTCTAAAGATTTTTTGATCTACTGGTTTCCCAGTTTCATCAAGATCAAGTGTATTTGAGGTACCAATTGGAATGCTAATACTTTTAGTTTTTTCATATCCATACTTTTTGAGTAAATATTTTATATACTTATGTTGAGATATATATATTCCTTCTCGTTTTTGAGAAATTTGAAAACCTAAAAATAATGTTAACTCACCCATCATATTCATTTCAAACTCAGATTTCATTAAATTTGAAAAATAATCAGTTAAAGATTTCTGAGTTGATCCAAATATGATGTCATCAATATAGATTTGAACAATCAAAACATTTTTGTTTTCCATTTTTATAAAAAGGGATGGATCTGCTGTACCTTTTGTATAATTGTTTTGTAAAAGAAATCCTATAAGTCTATCATACCATGCTCTAGGGGCTTGTTTAAGACCATATAGAGCCTTGGTAAGTTTGAAAACATGATCAGGATGTTTTAGGTCTTGAAAACCAGGAGGTTGTTCGACAAAAACTTCTTCTTGAACAAATCCATTTAGAAAAGCACATTTTACATCCATTTCAAATAGTTTGAAATTAAAGTATGATGCAAAGGATAATAGAATACAAATTGATTCAAGTCTAGCTACAGGAGAATATGTTTCTTCATAGTCTATCCCCTCTTGTTGATTATAGACCTTAGCAACAAGTCTTGCTTTATTTCTTATAATGATTCCATTTTCATCACACTTGTTTCTGAAAACCCATTTTACACCAATCACAGTTGTTTCTTTAGGTCTATAAACTAAAGTCCAGACTTGATTCCTCTCAAATTCATTTAGTTCATCTTGCATTGCTTTGATCCAATCATCATCACCTAAGGCCTCACTTGGGATTTTAGGTTCAAATTGGGAAAGAAAAGCAAGATGTTCTATTTCATTTCTTAAGGAATTTCTGGTCCTTATAGGTTAATTTACATCACCAATGATGTTATCACTGAGATGATTCCTAAGAAACAATTGATTTGGGTTTTGTAAAGCATGTTCATCAACATATGGTAGAAAATCTTTCGTGGTAAATGTTTCAGAAGTATCTTCTTGAATATTTTCCTTATCAGAAAAATCTTCTATCAAAGATTGATAATCAGTTTTTGAAAACACAATTGAGAATGTAGGATTGGATTGGTTGAAAACAAAAGGATCAGTTTCATCGAATTTTACATGTACTGTTTCCTCAATAGTACAAGTGTTTTTATTGAAAACTCTATATGCCTTAGAGGTTATAGAATATCCTAGAAATATTCCTTCATCATATTTTGGTGCAAATTTGTGTAGATTATCTTTTGTATTCAAAATGAATACTTTGCATCCAAAAACTTTGAAGTATGAAACTTTAGGTTTTCATCCAGTCCATAACTCATAAAGGGTTTTATTAAGAAATGGTCTAGTTAAAACACGATTTATAGTATAATAGGCAGTACTAACAGCTTCAGCCCAAAAGTGCTTATAAATTGAGTATTCACTCAACATGGTTCGAGTCATTTCCTGAAGAATAGGATTTCTTATTTCAACAACACCATTTTGCTGAGGAGTTCTTGGAGTTGAGAAATTGTGAGTAATACCTTTCTTACTAAAAAAAGTTTCAAAATATGAATTTTGAAATTCACCACCATGATCACTATGAATAGTTATCAACAGTAGGTTTTTCTCATTTTGAACTTGGTCTCTAAAAGTTTTGAAATAGTAAAAGGCTTCTGATTTCTTTGTGAGAAAGTAGACCCATGTAAATCTAGTAAAGTCATCAACTAAAACCAATACATAGTATTTGCCTCCAATGCTTCCAGATTGTGAAGGACCAAAAAGATCCATATGCACTAGCTGTAATGCATTAGAAGTTGAAACTTCATTAATTTATTTAAAGCTAGTTTAATGTTGCTTGCCAAATTTACAAGGATCACAAACTTTTGAAGAAACATATCTAAGTTCCGGTAGCCCCTTCACAAGTCTTTTCTTTGAGAGTTTACTAAGGTTTCTCATATTACAGTGTCCTAGTCTTCTATGCCATAGCCATGATTTTTCTTCTATTTCACTTAAGCAGGGTAGGTTTTGGATCCTAAGGTCTTTTAAGTTAATAGTGTAAACATTCTCTTGCCTATGGGCAGATAGAATGAACTCATCCTTGGAATTGTGAACGAGACACTTATCATTTCTAAAATTCACAAGGTAACCTTCATCACATAATTGACTTATGCTAATGAGATTGTGCCTAAGACCTTTAACAAAAAAACATTTGAGATAAGAACTTTTCCAAGAAAAATGATATTACTTATACCAACAATCTTTCCTTGAGCATTATCTCCGAAGGTAACTTTTCCACCTTTTGTTTTGATAACCTTTTCAAAGAGATATTTGTTTCTGGTCATGTGTCGAGAACAACCACTATCCATGTACCAAATATTATTATTGGGACACTTCTCATTTACCTGAAAAATAAACAATTAGTTTTTCGGAATCCAAACTTGTTTGGATCCAGAAGGGTTAGATAAAAGAATTTTCGGAATCCACATTTGTTTTGAAAAATGAGCTTTATGAAATCCTAAAGATTGAGTTCTGTTAAGAGAACAATCTCTCCTACAGTGTCCACCACATTGACACTTATAACAGAAAGTGGTTTTTTGAGGAACAAAATTTTTATTACTAAAAACAGGTTTGGGATGAGTAAAACTGACACCAGAACGATTTCTCAAAGGTCTAATTTGAGAATACATCCTGTCAATGTTTTCCTTTCCATGAGTAAAGTTTGACAAACATTTTTTCAAGGATAAAATCTCTGACTTTAGTTTTAAAACCAAATTCTTATTTTACAAAACATTTTAATTTGAACTAGAGTTAGTCTCTAAAATGTTTTTCTTTGAAATTACAGTTTCAAGATCCTTATAAAGTTTATCCTTATCAGATTTAACTTTCTCAAGGGTCTTTAAAATACATTCAAAATCAGAAGTTTTCACATCAAGATCTTTAGAAAGATTTGATACTTCTTTAGTCAAGATTGAAATTCTAGATTTTGCTTTCTCAAGCCTCTTATTGAGTTTAGAATTTTCATTTTTCAAGTAATTTAGGAAATCTAGATACTTCTTCAAAAGAAGGTAATGTATCATCTTCTGATGATGAAGATTCATCATTTGAAGATTCATAATATCTATTATCAGTATAATTTTCATTCAAAGATACATTTGTAATAGATTCAGCATTATGTACCTTGGCCATGAGACAATGATCTTCAATTGGTAATCTGGCTAAATGTCCAATATTCCTCTGTCCAGAAGACTTATATTCTGAAGAATCATCTGAAGAATTACTATCACTTGCACTCTAGGTATCATTTGCCTTCAATACTTTCTTTGTCTTATAAAACCTTTTCTTTTTTCTTTGAGAGTGTTTCTCCTTTCTGTCTTTCCTTTTCAATAAAGGACAATCAGGCCTTATATGTCCTGATTTCTTACATTCATAACAAGTTACCTCTGATACCAATTGTTGGATCGAATATATAGATATGTATGTCTATTAGATGGAACAATTCAAGAGGGGGGTGAATTGTAGGTTTAAAAACCTTTTGAGTTTTAGCACTGAAGATATTAGTTTAGATGATCTCAAACTAATACAAATACAAACACCCACAATTGTATTGAATATAAAAGGTATGATGTAATGTAATACTAATGAAATGTAAAACAATTGTATTCAAGATGAACACAATAATCAGAGTAATATAAAGATGAATGATTCTACCTTAAAGCATATAGAATCAATCAATACAATATGTAATAGAATGGATGTAATTAAAACAATTACAAATGTATAAGAGATAGAAAAGGAAACAAAAACAATTTCATTTCTAATACAGATAGCAGCGGAAATGTAAAAGAATTACAATTCTTTTAACCCAAAGAGAAGGGTTATCCTTTCACCTAGGATAAAAGGTCTGTCTCACCAACACCTTGGTGAGCCCTCAATACGATGATAGGACTGTCTTTCTGCCTATCCCTGGAAGCCCTTGATAAGATGATCGGAACATCTGTCTGCCTATCCCCGACAGCCTTAGATACGATGATCGGTCCGTCTGTCTGCCTATCCCTGGCAGCCCTCGATTTTTTAGGTAATCGGAACCTCTGTCTTTCAATTACTTGAAATCCCTTGATACGATGATCAGACGCACAAGGCACAAAGCATGAGAGAAGTCACAGCATCTCTCTCTAGATCTTGATAGAAGCAAAGTATCACAGTTGTATCATGCTTGTTCTTAGTTTTCTGTTGTACTCTCAGCTTCAAATGACCTCCTATTTATAGGCCTCGGGTTCCAACGATCACATCTCCTCCAATGGTCATATTTCTCCAAAAAACTCGGAGGTACATGGACACCTGGCATTATAACGGTCATATTGAAACAGAAATCACGAAATCGTTTTGATTATTTTGTTACTAACTCAACGACATCGTATTGGTTAGAACAAGATGTATGAATAAGATAATCAAGAGTACGATTTAAATGAAGCATGTGTTTTTGACAAAGTACCAAAACAAGTATGTAATAAAAGATATGAGAAGCTGAGTTAATGCAATTTCCAAATTCAGTACGATCGGCATTGTACAATTGGCAAGGTCAGTACGATCAGTATGATCAATACGATACGCATAGTCAGTACGATCAGCATGATCAGTACGATTAGCCTGGTCAGTACGATCAGCATGATCAGTACGATCATTATGGTCAGTACGATCAGCATTGTACGATTGGCATGGTCAGTACGATCAGTATGATCAGTACAATATGCATAGTCAGTACGATCAGCATGATCAGTACGATACGATAGACAAGGTTAGTAGGATTAATAAGACATTTGTGTTTTCCAAAACAAAACATAGAAGTCAAAAGAGGACTCTTGACTCAATAGACAGAACCATAATGGCTCCAAATCAGTGATACATAGGTGGACATATGGAATATTTTATCTCATGCCAAGTCTAGCATAAGAAGTTATTTCTCCTAGGACATATATTGATTTAATTTATGCTCATTAAATAAACCATTAGATAAGCTCATTATTAGATCATTTAATTATTTATTAATTTTCTATCTAATTCAATAAAATTATATTTATTGATTCAGGATCGTGATCACATAAATGAATTAATACACAAATATGGAATGAAAATAAAAGTTATTATGCATAAATGTTTTATCCAAACATGGTAAATCAATAAATAAACATCCACTTAAATATTAACAATACATGTAAAGGATAAAACAAGATAAAAATTTATTTATAATAAAATAAAATCCATCAATGTAATTTTAAGTCAGAATAATAATTTCGTTACTTGATTATGAACAAAAATCAATAGAAATATGTATTTGACTAACCCTATTTGGGACACTTAATTTTATAAGGGTTTTTCTTATGATGTTTTCAGGTTGACCTAACCATTTCAAAATCAAGAGGAGTATCTCTTTGTATACTTGGTGTAATTTGTAAGCAAGTGTTGAGAATATCCAAGTCATGATTTATGGATTGGGAGTCCACTCAACGGATCAAGGAGTTACAAGCCCGTCATTGGAAAAACATTCCTACCAAAATACCTTGAAAATAGCTTGATAAACCCTTGTTGGGGTTTTCTGAATTGGAATATGGATCCTTCATACTAGAACTTTCTAGAAACTAGACATTCCAAGTTCAATAGAGAGGGATATTGGGACTTGATAAAATAGTAGTAGATTTAATAAATTCAATTAATTTATTATTTCTCACAATGTTTGTAATCAAGAGAAATACTAATAATAAGCTATTTTAATTATATAATAAAATAAAAATCACATCATACACACTATACCTATGATCAATATTGGATAAAGATAATATCCTCATTAGCAGTAATATCCAGGAGTGGTTTATATGCCTTGGGGTTATTCTATGTCATTAACAGAAATATTGTGTGCTAGAATCCTCAATGTCTGGTCGGCCTGCTCAATAAGTGAGTGATGAAGAGTTACTAGTATATGAAAAATATATGAACAATGTAGTAGACATTTAATGTTTGATAATCGCATCTATGTTTAGTGGATTCCTGAATTCTCATGAAAACATGGATGTGTATAGCATGATTGAAAACCTACATAGTATTTACCAGGAGATATCTACACAGGAGCGGTTTGATATTTCCAAGACACTCTTTCTAAGTAATCCTAGAGATGGTTCCCCATCCAGGCCTCACATATTCAAGATAATTGGCTACATAGAGCTCTTAGATGTTCTAGGGTTTGAACTCCCTAAAGAACTGGTCACTAATCTCATTCTGTCATCTGTCCCTCAAAACATTAATGGTTTTGTAGTAAATTTTAGTATGAATGACATTAAGAAGTCCCTGCTAGATCTTTTTTTCCTCCTTCTCCAAGTAGATAAAGATATGAAGCATGGAAATCCTTATTTATTTATGGTAAAAAAATGTAAATGGAAAGAAATGATCTTTAAGACCGTAACTTCTTCACCGCCTTCTAAGAAGAAGAAGATCAAAGGAGAGGTAAGAGAACATGATTCTATCTATTTCACATGTGGAAGGAAGGGTCATTGGGAGGGAAACTACACCCAAATAAAGAATAAAGGGGAATCTTTGAGTATGTTTCTTATTGAGTGTAATTTATCTATTTTTAAAATTGGGTATTAGAAATTTCTTGTGGTTCTAACATTTGTATTAAAATATAGGTACCATGTAGATTCAAAAACATTGATTGAGGGGAGGTAGATCTACAAGCAGCCAATGAAGCTAAACTTGTCATTTTAGCTGTTGAGGATTACCACATCATATAGTTGACTAGAATGATCTTTGATTTAAAGGGTTTTTTATTATGTTCCTTCAGTTACCAAAAACATTATTTTTCTATCCAGACTGGATACATATAGATTCATTCAAAAATTTGGAGATAAATGTTTCTTCTTTCATAAAGATATAATTTATTTGGGTAAGTTACATTTACATAATGATCATTACGTGTTGGGTTAAATGAACTAAGTAATGGAAATTGATAATGAAATTACTTCACATGACTCATACCATGCCCTACTTTGGCATCACCGTCTAGGTCATGTAAATGAAACACACTTGAAAAAACTCTATTAAGATGGATATTTAGATTCATTCAAACTAAAACCACTTGGTTTATGTCACACATGTTTACAAGGAAAACTGAACAAATCCTCATTTAGTGGGAATGGTGAAAGGGATAAAGAGATTCTTGAAATAGTTCATACTGATGTGTGTGGACTATTTCCTTTTGAACAAAGGGGTAGGTACTCATACTTTATAACTTTTACTAATGATTTTAGTAGATATGGATATATTTACTTAATGAGGTATAAGTTTGATTCTTTTTATAAATTCAAGGAATACATGAATGAAGTTGAGAACCAGTTTGTTACGAATATTAAGAAACTATGCTCATAAAATGGTGGAGAATATCATAATCAGTACTTCATTGATTACTTATATGATTTTGGGATCCTATCCCAATTCTCTCCTCCTAGCACACCTCAGTGGAATGGTTTAAGAAAGACAAGGAACCAAACCTTGTTGGAAATGGTGAGATCAATGATGAGTCAGGCGAGTCTCCCATTATCCTTTTGGTAATATAAATTAAAAACAACAAAACACATACTAAACCAAGTACCAAAGAAATTGATAAATGGTATTCCATATTAATTTTTGAGTGGAAGAAAACCCAGGTTATTTAATTTACATGTATGGGGAAGTGAATCATTTTTAAGGCCTTCTTAGGTAACAAACTTTTACCCTGAGCTACAAAGTGTATCTTTATAGGATAACCCAAGGAAATAAGAGGACATTACCAATATAAACCCTCCAAAAAAGGTTATAGTGAAAGACACACCATATTCCTTGAGAGGGAAAACATATCCAAAAGATATAGTGGGTGTGAGATAAAGTTCGAAGAATTTGAGGCTTGAGGCACACAAGAGTGGGTATAGGATCATATTCCACAAAGAACGGTGCAAGAAGAAACTATTATAGATACATAAGTACTACATAGGATTACAAGAGTGGTTAGATAACTATGATGGTATAGTTTTTTAGTTACTAAGGAGGGTGACTCGTTATTAGTTTATAACAATGATCCTCTAACCTAAAAGGAAGCAGTAAGTGTAAACAAATGTTTCCAAGGGGAAAGAATCCACAAATTATAAAATGGATTCTATGTTCCAAAACTAGTTTGGATTTTGGTAGATCCTCTAGTGGATGAAAATCATGTTGGTTGCAAATGGGTATTGAAGAAGAAACTGGACATAGAAGGAAAATTTAGTACTTATAAAGTGAGAATGGTTGCAAAATAGTTTAAATATCATTAGGGAATTGAATATGATGAATCATTTTCACCAGTTTCAATGTTGAAATCCATCAGAATTCTACTTGACTTTACATCTTTCCATGACTATGATATTTGGAAAATGGATGTCAAAATAACCTTCCTTAATAGAAACTTTCAGGAATATGTCTATATGACACAACCATAAGGGTTTTTTAGTCCAAAGGATTATAATAAGATATGAAAGTTGAAAAAATCCATTTATGGATTAAAAAATCATTTTGATCCTGGAAAATTCATTTTGAGGAAGAAATATTGAAATTTGGTCTTATAAAGAATGAATGTGATACTTGTGTCTACAAATGGTTTAGTGAAAGTGTAATTGTTTTCTTAACAATATATATTGATGACATATTATTGTTTGGAAATTAAATACCAATATTACATTTTGTTAAGGCATGGTTAAATAAATTCTTATCCATGAAAGAATTGGACAAGGTAGTATATATTATTGTGATCGAGATCCATCATGATATATATGAGAGGTTTCTTAGCCTAAGTCAAAGTACATACATTGAAAAGATAATGAAAAGATTTAGTATGGAACAATCCAAGAGGGGATTGTTTCCAGCATCACATGGCATTCATCTTTCCAAGAAAATGTGTCCTCAAATAAATGAAAAAATAAATAGAATGTCAAGTATTATATATTTATCATCAATTGGGTTAGTAATGTATGTTATGCTATATTAAATGATAGATTTCTCCTATGAATTAAGTGTGGTATGAAGATATCAAGTTGATCTAGGTGACCACTATTGGATGACAGTTAAGATTATCCTTAAGTATCTAAGTTGTTCTAATGATATGTTCTTTTTCATGGAGGATATGAGGAACTAGTCAACATAGGATATGAAGATGCTAGTTTCTAAACTGATCAAGATGACATGATGTCACAAATTGGATACATCTTCACTTGTAATGGAGGTGTTGTGAGTAGGAAGAGCTCAAAGTAGGATTTAGTAATAGATTCTAAAGAAGATTATGAGTATATTGTAGCTTCTGAGGTAAATAAAGAAGTATTTTGGATACCTAGTGTTATCCAAGATATTGATGTCATACGTAGAATTAAAGATCATATCACACTTTATTGTGATAATACTACAGCAGTGGCTCTTGAAAATGTGTCAAGGTCACATCAACGGATGAATAAAAACATCATAAGTATAATTTACTTAGGGATTTTTCTTAGAGATATGAGGTTACAGTGAGTTTTATTTCCATAGAAGAAAACATGTAAAACCCCTTGACTAAAGCCTTAACTTAGTATAAACATGATTATAATGTGAGGTCTAGTGGATAAAAATTAATAGAAAATTTTCTACAGTAAAAGTGGGAGTTATATAGAGTTTGTACCAACTATTTTTACTTTTATTAAAACAATATTTTATGAATTAAATATTAAATTAAACATATGTTTCCATATTTTTCATTGTTCTAAATGAATTTAAGGTAATAATTTTCTAGATTATCTGTTGCATTGAAAATGTCATAGTAGTTCCCCACTATGATGAGAATATTTAATTGATATGAAAATATTTTTAATATAGTTTTATGGTTGGATAACATAACATGATGGGACAAAAATATATTCATTGTCATGTGTTAGTTCTGATAAGCATATGTGACTTCATCTCAAGAACTTCACACTTAGTAATCTCCAAGATGGTAGATTACAAGAACAAACCCGCCCGTAAGAACTCCCTATGTTTTGGTGTTATCGTATATTCCTATATGCGAGAATGTTTACTGTTAATTAGAATTTAATATTATCATTAATTCATATCATGACTTATGCACATAGATTTTCTGATGAAAACCATCATGCCAAATGTTGGCGATAATAGGATATATTGGGTGCATCACAAATGACATGTTATTAATGGATAAGTCAAGGAAGGATTTGTCCCTTAAAACTTTAGGGAATTTGATATCACGTCCCTTTCATTAAAATGGAACCATCACCCTAAATTCTATATCCATGGCGTAATGAAAAGTTTATTTCAAATAGTCAAATAATGATGTATTGAGAATATAGGATGACTATACCATCATGCAACCTTCTTGATAAGATATTGTGATAAAGGGTGTATATTACACTGTGAGCATTCATATGTGGTTGTCATCATTGCAACTTTAAGTTCTTTCTCTTAGGTGACTTGACCAGTTTCTAGATAGTAATATTAGACGTTAGACAACTCAGCCTCATTAGAACAAAAAATAATCCTATAGGGTCAAGCACAAAGTATTTATATTGGTATCATGTTAATATTATTTTAATTTAATTAATAAAATAAATATTATTCTCAAGACTGGGGAATGATTTTATTCAAGTTATACTAATTGCCTAAATTAAATAAATATTTATTCACCAGATTGTGAATAAAATATATTTATTTATTTTATTGAATATTTATTTAATAGTTTGTGAATAAAATATTTATTCATGTGTTAAATAAATTCTAGAGGATTTTTAATGGAAAAAGACTGTGTCGGTTGATAAAATAATTATTAAATATCCATTAAATATTATTTATCCATTTTGGGTAAGTTGCACACCACATAATATTATTATTATTATTATGTGGCATGGTATTTAATTAATGTTTATAATTATATTTGATGGGTGCTATGCAATTAAATTTTTAATTATAACCCCAACTCTATAAATAGAAATCATTATATATTGTTTAAAGCATTTGAAACCAATTATATGTTTGGGAATAGAGAATTGTTGTGTGCAATTAATTCTCTCTTGACTCCTCCTCCTCTCTCCCTCTTAAGAACGAGAAACCCAAGAGATAATTTCTTCAAGACCAAAGAATGAGTGATCAATAATGCACAACACAAGGCATTTCATTCATCAGGATAGCACCCATAGAATGAGTGGCATTACCCAAAGACCATTGGAGAACCTGTGGATCACCGCAAGAGGTATTCAACCCTTGGATCCTCAAAAATGCAATAAAGGAAATCTAGAAGGGCCTTTTCAGACGATCAAAAATCATCAATGAAGAATTTTTCTTAATCCCAAGTATTTATTTATTCAAATATAAAATAAATTAATTATACTTATGACATTCAAGTTCCTCACACTTGGTTTTAGGAAATGATTATTAGAATAAATTTTAATATATCAACATCCACCATAATGCTTCTAATGTGCCAGAAACCAACACCATCCATGGCAGATCTCCTCTATTTCTTCAAGGGAATGTGGCTTCAAAACACCTGATAGAGGATTTGAAATTTTCTTTCTATGTATGTAGAGGAAATGGTCACTATTAGGCTCAATGTATGATTACTCAAGGATTCTTGTATATGGTGGGTGTTAGGCCCCATTTCGATAGCAGCAACAGTTTCCATCGAGGTAGTTTCAGCAGTAGAGACAACCGATGTTTGTTTAGAAATCGTGAGAAAGTGGAGTTAGAAGAGGGTAGCTATAAAATCCTAATCTTTTCTAGATATGACTCAGGATTGATTTTTGGTTCTATTTTTCCTTGTGTTGAATTATTTTCATTTTGGGTTTAACTTGGAATGTGTTTGGGTATAAATTTGAGAAAAATAGAAGAAATAGGGTAGTTCATAGTTGGCATATTGTTTTCCCTAACCGTTCTCCCCATCCTAACTAACCATGAAACCCTGGATAGAGGGGAATTACATGGTTTGCACATGGTTTTTCAAACCATTCACCCCTACAATAAAAGAGCACGGTTATGTTCACGGTTAATGGAAGCCATGTACCTCTATCCAACAAATTGTGCATAGAAATTTTGTTAACCTGAAACAAGTTTTAAAAAATTTGGAACCCCCATTTTAATCCCAAATTAACACTAAATCAACCTTAGGCCCTCTTTCATGATTTTATATCTCCCCAAACAAATTATAATCCTTACTGACCTCTATTATTTATGATTCAAAACCCATATTGAAGATCTTATCTCCTCCGGATTAGTTGATCCTATCCCATTTTATTTCCCATTACTTATCCTTTATTCTCTATTTTGTAAGGGAAGTTATTAATTATTTTGGTTAAAACTATACCAATTTTTTTGGATCTAGATCTATTTTTTTATATCTAGATCTATATTTGCGAGATCGTTAATTTCTTAATCATGATTTTTTTTATAGATCTGTATCTCATTCAATGATGTTACTCCATTGAATTTTGCTCCGTTGGGAGATCACTTATCAATGAATTGATTTCAGTGGTCTATTATTAAAATACTATAGTCTTAATTTCAATTATGTGTATTTGATTTCATAATTTCTTAGTTTTTATAGAAATTGGAATTCTAGGATTGAATTAATTAATTTTTTCAACTAATTAATTAAGGAATTGGGGATTTTAGTGAATAATGGAATTGTGGATTCGAGATAATTATTTGATGAATTAATTATAAAATTATTGAATTGGAGAATTGGGTAAAATTAATTATTGATTTAATTATTGAATTGTTGAATTGTGAATTGTGAATAAGCAATTGGTGAATAAATTATTAGATGTTGAGTTGGGAAGTGATTAATCAATTTTTTAATTAATTACTAGAGTTTATATGGTTAATTAATTATTTAATTAATTAATGGAAGATATGTGATTATTTATTTAGTAAATTAATTAATGGGATAGATTGGTTAATTAATTGTTGTGTTAATTAATAGAAATGGGAGTGATTAATTAATTTGGAATTTTTTTAAGGAAATTGATGTCATTGATGAATCGTTGGGTTAATTAATGGAAATGGGTATGATTGATTAATTGTGGACATAATTAATGAAATTATTAATTAAATGGTTATTGGTTTTCATTATGTTAGAATAGAGTAGAACATGGGGAAATGAGGGTGTGAGGGATGGGTTTCTTAAGGAAGATCATGAGAAATTCTATTATGATTTTCAAAGGATTGTGATAGCCTTTAGGGAAGAAGAATATGAGAACTTTTATAATGAATTGTGAAGGACTGTGAGATCATTTTTGGAAGAAGACCATTAGAGCTTCAATCTATGTTTCCAAGGTATCCTAAGAGATCTTGTATTTGTTCTAAGGAAAATACTGTGAGATATTTCCCCTTTTCTAATAAATATTTTAGGCTTCATTTAGTATTACTCACATTAGACCCACAAGGTTAGATCCCTTTGGGCACATAACTCATGCAAGACTGATTTACATGTTTTATAAAATTTATCAAGATATAAATTGTGATAATTAACGGTAATAATGACATTCTGATATATGATATCTGTTGGGGATTTTTCAAACTCAATCTTGATACAAATCATATATTGAGTTTCAGGTGTCCTATGGAACTCAATGATTTGTATGGTTGAATAAAGATTAATTGATAATGTGATAATTATTTAATTATGAATTTTAATTATTTATTTATAGAATTTCATACACTTTTTGTTGATTGGATATTTTTAGACATCAATGGTGGTGGCCTGCAGAGCTGTACTCACACCCTACTCGGGCTTCCTGATCGGTACACGAATAGATTTCGTGTTTGCAAGATAGGATAAGGGAAATGGTCATGTGTTAGATGAGTGATTCAATATGGAGCATGAGTGAATGGCCTGAATGCCTTCAATTTTTATAATTTTTTTATAATCCTCATTTTAAGTGTTGAAGAGGAACTCTGACAAGGCTATTAGGCCTTGTGATATTACCAGACTCGAAGGTCTCAGAGGAATTCATACAGACTGTGACTACATAAAATAGACCCTTTCCAGTGACTGCATCATGATCAGCTCTCCACCTTTGCGTGGTTATTCAGCTAACGATCGTGTATTGAGATGCATAGGTCTGTTAATGATGGAAATTTTTATACCTTATCATTCTTCCAAATATGACATCTCTTCTCTGGTGAATGTGACTACTCTGAATTCTCTTCTAAAGCTTGTTCCATGTAGAATTTTTCCCTCTTGTGTCTATACATCATGTGGCCTGAAGGCCTAGAGGTTTCCTGAAATCCTTGAAGTGACCTATAGGCCTTAAGGTAGCCTAAAATTTTTACTGAACTGACGCCTGAGTAGCTCGAAGGCCTAAAGGACTCCAAGACCAAATTGGTGGCCCGAAGGTGAATAGTTTTGGCTACTAAAATACCAAATAGTACCTACTATAGTAACTTCTTCAGTACTATTATAGTAACCCGGAAATACACCTCTTCCTAGATTTGATCCTAGGTCTTGTGGATGCACTGAAGAATCCTCAATAATTAGGCTGAGGCTCATGTACATTTTGTATGAAGTATGGTTGAGGGATCCGAATGTCATTTGGGACCTTCTTGGGAGTCGTTGGTGTATTTTCTTTTGGGTTTTCATTTTGACACTAGGCACATACTTTAGCATGGAATATTTACTATTTAGTTTTTGTATTGTATCTTTCATTTTTTATTGTTTGTGATCTTGGAACCATTCTACTTATGGATATATGTTATTAAGTTTTTTTTAAATTTTATTATAGTTTATTAGTTTGATAAAAGAGGTTATAGTCTCTCCATGATCGATATTAGACCCTCGGTGCTAGTCGTCAGCCTCTGGAATATGGGGAGGTGCGATTGAGGTCATGTGACCGACTGGTTTGAGGTATTAGTGTGTGGAACCTGGTCTGGGATGTTATAATGTGGTATTAGAGCCTAGTTTTCATTACTTTTCCATTTATCTTACTACTTGAGAAACATATACAATAGATTAAGAATTGTCATTCTATAGTCATGAGAACATGCATGGGAGTTGCAAACTTGTGTATAGGGGAAAACTCTAGTACTTAGGGTGGGATTGTTGTTATTTTTGTTCGTTGTTACATTTGAATATTATTTCACCTTTATTGATTCACTTATTGTGTTATGTGATTTCTCATTGAAATTTTTTGAGATCTGTTAATAATTGACTCATGGCTCAGTCTGGCATGAGATTTGAGTTTTCATGAATCATTCTAGGAACATTGGATTATTTTTTGACGTGCATAATTTTAGGCATGCATGGGAAAATGGGTTATGGGTAAGTTGTTGAACTTGAAATCTTTTCTTTTCTCAATAAAATGAAATGAAAAAATTTCCTAATTTGAAAATTAGAATTGTAAAATTATGCATGGTGTGAGTAAATGGGTGTTTAAATCAGAATTTTTTTACCCTTGTTAACCAGTACCTTGCTGTAGAATGGTTAAGGTTAGTGATAACCTTTGTTTTTACAATGAGGTGAGGTTTTGAGAAAAGACTTGTTGTGACTTGTTGTGATTTTACTCTTACATAAATGTGATAAAGTTTTATTATGAGTCCTAAGATGTGTGTTTGGAATTATATAGATATTCCACTATGGCGATGCTTGTTGAGTGGAGGAGAGGTGGATATGGCTAGAGATTCTCCACCATTAGTGGAACCTGAGGCACCGATAGTGATAGGTTAGGAAGTATGGGAGAAGTTCTGAGAGATCTTCACTCTATTCATGAAATTCATGGAAAGATACGTAGGGTGGGTTATGAAAGGCATGTTTGATATAATGAGGGTGTACCAGTTGTACCACCCTTCAACTTTTACAAGATATGGTGGACCTGAGGGAGATAATTTCTGGATTGAGTCTATCTAGACTATAATTGACCATATGGAGACTTCTACTGAGAAGAGAGTCAAGATGGATGCTTAAATGTTATGTGGTCAAGAGAAGTGATGGTGGGACATCTAGACTCCAAATGGAGAACTGGATAATATAGAGTGGAAGGAATTTTAGGATAATTGATTGGATCACATTACCCAGAGACACTCTTACATAATAGATAATGTTATATAATGAGATTTACTTAGGGGGTCATGTCTGTAATAGACAATGTTTTAGGCTTTACATATTCTTAGTGCTTTGATCCAACATTAGCGTCAGATGAGGATAATTTAGAAAAATGATATTAGGATGGACTTAAGTTTAAAATTAATTCCTAGGTGAATATATTGAGGATAAAAAAGATTTCAAAATTGGTGAATTAGGATCTCATTGCTAAGGAGAGCCTAAAGGAGGTGGATATGTGGTTTTTTCTAGATCGTTAGGAGATACGACTTTTGAATGAAGGAAACATAATTATAAGAATTTTCCCAAAATTAGTATCAAGAATAGTAGTTAGGGGAAAGGTTCAGTCACACAAGACCTTACCCAAGTTCTTTTCTCCCAGTTTGGTAGGTTAGGACACTTACAAAAACATTTTCCCCGTACACTAGTGGAGTGTCTGGGCTAAGGAAATATGGAAAATCTATAGATGTTATAAAGGAACACACAATATATGGTTAGTGATGGAGGATATAGACATAACCAGAGTGCAGTTATGGGTCTTCTGCATCATATAAATCTAGTAAATAGAGTTCTACTAGATGAGACAATAGAGGAAGTGGATGTGGTGATTCTAGGTAAGAGAACTTGTATCAATAAGGTGGCACAGCTTAGGGGAGTCTGACTATAGTATAGGAAAGAGGGGTAGGACAGTTAAATTTCATTCATCCTACACTTTTGGATAGCAAGGATGGAACATCGACATTGAGAGGTACTATTATTGTAGATTCTATTTTATCTAGTGCCTTATTTGATACTGGTGCCTCTCATTCCTTTATATTTGCAAAAAAATTAACGGTTTAAAACTTGTGGTGGAGTTTTTTATTAGGTAAATGATGATAGAAACATTGTTGGTAGCGCTGTATAGATACATCTATTTTTGAAAAGGTTTTCTCTAGTATTTAGGTAAAATCATTTTCTATGGGATCTATATATCCTTGACATGTCATGATTTGAATTGATTTTGGGTATGGATAGGTTAGTAGCATACCGAGCTCACATTGATGGTTACTATAGGAGTGTGAATTTTACATCTTCTATAGGTGACAACTACATTCATCGTGGAGAGTAGGATATCCAGAAAGGCTGAGTAGGGAGATTGGTTTTTGGTGTATAGGTCTCTGCATTTTAGGCCTCATTAATTGAACTACCCTATGAATGAAATTGGGTTAGACGTAATGGTTTTTGATTTAAAGTGTTGGAAGCATTGTTTTTTGGGTGAAAATTTTACTGGGTATACTGATCACAAGATCATGAATTATATCTTTTTGAAAAGATATTTGAATCTTTGGTAGTGAATATGGGTTGATAATATGTAGTAATTTGATTTTAATCTATCATATATTCCCGGAAAGGGGAATAGTTTTTCCAATTCACTAAGAAGAAAGACATTGACTTATAGAGTTTGGGAGTCTGGTGCTGAGTGGAAGATGATGAATTTCTAGTTGAGTTTCATATTTTAGTTCAGGAGAGTCAAGAGAGGATGAATCTATTATCAATTTCAGTTGAGCCTATACTTTTGAGTTATATTAGAGATAGATAGTATGAGGATTTGGAGTGATTCTAATTGAGGGAAATCCTTGAGTGTGTGTAGTCCCGTTTATATTGGATCATAGATGGGGATGAGATCATCTATGTCAGGAATCGTTTTTTTTTTTGTACTTATGAGTATGTGGGAGGATTAGATGCGTTAATTTCATGCCTTGAAGTGGGTGGTACGTCTCAGTGTGACCAAAATGTACCATAACCTACGATGATAGTTTTAGTGGTCGAGCATAAAGAAAGAAATAATAAGGTTTGTGACATGATGGTACACCTATCAGTAGTTAAAGTACAAGCATCAATGACCTAGAGATTCACTACAGTTGTTTCCCATTTCAGAATGAAAGTGGGATGAAGCCACTATGGACTTTATGGTAGGTCTTCTGATGACACCTCATGAGAATGACTCTATTCGGGTTGTTGTGGATGGAATGACTAAATTTGCACATTTATGGCCTATACAGTAGACATTCTCAGTAGAGTAGCTGGAAGATTTTTATTTTTGGAATATAGTTCATCTTCCCAAGGTGCCACAGACTATAGTTTCATATCATGACTCATTTTTTTACTTCACACTTCTAGAAGGGTTACAGAAGGCACTTGGTACATAGGTTTTATAGAGAACGACTTTCCCCCCACAAAGATATGGGAATTCAGAGCATACTATACAGGTAATTGAGGATATTTTCTGAGCATGTGTTCTTGATTTCAATGGGTCTTGGGAGAAGCACCTGGCACTATTGTAGTTTACCTATAACAATAAATATTAGGTAACTATTCATTTGGAACCATATGAGGCTCTTTACGTTAGGTCATATAGATCACCTCTATGCTAGATGGAGGCAAGTGAGTCTGAGCTCTTGGAAATGAGTCTCATGTAGGAGACATCATGACTCGATCAGTTGATTCAGAAACGTATGGTTATGGCTCGGAGTAGATAAAAGTCATATGTTGATAGACATCAAAGATCCATAAATTTTACTGGGGTGATCATGTATTCCTTTGGGTGTCACCTTGGTTGGGTCACCATAGGATATGAAGATAGGGAAAGTTGTCACCCAGGTTCATTGGACTGTTTGAGGTCATTGAGAGAATTAGGCAGGTGGCACACTGATTGGCTCTTCCATAGAGATACAGTGTTATGCATGATGTTTCCATGTATCACAACTATAATGGTATCACCCTAATCCTTATCATGTTATCTACATGGATGATTCTGATATTGATTTATATGTGTCATCTGAGGAGCATCAGATACATGTGTTGGATCGTAGTGAGAAAGTTTTGTAGGGAAAGACCTTGATAATACTTTAGGTATTATAGAAATATCGAAGTGTGCAGGAGGAAACATGGGAATGGGAAGCATATATGAGGGATTAATGGCCCAGTATTTTTTACCCATAATCTTAGAGATTTTTTGGAGTGTAGCTTAAGGATGAACTGTTATAATGTGGGGAGATTGTAAGATCCCGGTCTTTTCTAAAGATGACTCGGGCTTGATTTTAGGTACTCTTTTTTCCTTGTGTTGAGTAATTTTTATTTGGGTTTTACCTTGGCATGTGTTGCGGTGTAAATTTGAGAAAAATGGAAGAAATAGTCTAGTGGATGATTGTAATATGGTTTCCCTTAACTGTTCCCGCCAACCAAGCTAACTGTACAACCCTAGACAGAGGAGAATTACATGGTTATCGCAAACTTTTTCAAATTCTGCACCCTCTTTAGGGAAAATATGAACCTTATATAATAAAGTGCATGGTTGGGAACATGGTTAGGCACATGGTTAGGTGCCCGGTTAGGAGAAACCATGCACCCCTTCCCAACAAATTGTGCACGTGAATTAAATTAACCTGAAAATTAGTTTTAAAAATTTTCAAACCCCCATCGTGATCCCAAATTAACCCCCATTCGACCATAGGCTCTCTTTAAAAAAAATTTATCTCCATGGAAAAATTTGAAGCCTTCACGACCTCCATTATTTGTGATTCAAATCCTGAATTTGATATTTACACCCCTCCTAGTAAGTGGATCTTATCCCGTGTGCTTTCCAATTCCTTCTCAATTATTCTCTCTTTCATTAAGAAAATTTATTCTCTTTTTGGGTTATATCTATACCTATTTTTTGGATCTAGATATAGGATTATATATCTAGATCTTTATTTTCAAGATCTTGAATTATTCAATATTGATTAAGATAATAGATCCTAATCTTGTTCTACGTCATTACTCCATTGGATTTTAGGGATTTCTGTTGGGTGATTTTTTTCAATGAATCTAGGTAGGTGGTCTATTATTCAAATCTTGTAGTCTTGATATCAATTATGTGTATGTGTTTGTTTTATTTGTTAGGGTCGGTTTTGCAATTTTAATACCCAATTTAATTAATTATTGTATTCATTTAATTAATTGAGGGATTGTGGATTTGAGTGATTAAAGGAATTATGGATTTGGGATAATTAGTTGATGAATTAATTATTAAAGTATTTAATTGGGGAATTGGGGATAATTAATTTTTGTTTTAATTATCAAATATTTTTATTGTTAATTGTGAATAATTAATTATTTTATGTTGAGTTGTGAAGTGATTAATTATTTTTTGAATTAATTAATAGAAATTAAATGGTAAATTAATTGTTGAATTAATTAGCTTAAGAGATGTGATTAATTAATTAGTTAATTAATTATTGGTATAGATATGGTTAATAAATATATGAGTTAATTGATGGAAATGGGTATGATTAATTAATTGTGGAATTAGTTAATTAAATTGATGTGATTAATTAATAATTGGGTTAATTAATGTAAATGGGTATGATTAATTAATTGTGAAATTAATTATTGGAATGATTTGTGAAATATTTATTTGTTGTGATTATTTTGGAATGGAGTAGCACATGGGTTAACTGGGTGTGAGTGAGGGATTACCCAAGGAAGACTGTGAGATCTTCCATTATTATTTCCAAATGATAGTGAAAGCCTTCAGGGAAGAAGACCATTAGAGATTCTATTATGAATTCCACAAGACGGTGAGAGCCCTTAGAGAAGATCACCATGAGGGATTCTATATTCATTTCTAAGGGATCGTGAGAGATCTTTGAGTTGGTAAAGGGAAAACATCGTGAGAGATTTACCTTTTTCCTAGAGATATTTTATACTTCATTTACTCTTACTCACTTTAGACCCTTGATGTTAGAGCCCTATGTGAACATAACTCATGATGGAATGATTTACATGTTTTATGAATTTTATCAAGATATAAACTGTGATAATGAATGGAAACAATAACATTCAGATATATGATATCCCTTGGAGATAGTTCACACTCTGTTTTGAGACAAAGAAGGTATTGATGTTTGAGTGTCCTCAGGAACTCGTTGGTTTATGTGGTTAAATAAATAATTATTTCTAACATGATAACTATTTACTTATATGTTGTAATTATTTAATTATACTACTTCATACTCTTTTTCTTAACTAGATATTATTTTATAATCCATTGGTGGTGGCCTACTGAGTCGTACTCACACCCTAATTGGGTTGTGAGATCAGTACATGAATAGATTTCTTGTTTGCAGAATTGGATAAAGGAAAAGGACCTATGTTAGATCGTTGAGTTGGGATGAATCATGGTTGGGAGAATAAAACATGGTTTGGGACCCTCTTGGGAGCCGTCGGTGTCTTTACATTTGGGTTGGAATTTTGAAACTTGGCATGTACTTTAGCATGGCATATTTACAGTTTAGTTCTGGTGTTGTAACGTTTAGTTTTAATCATTTTTTATCTTGGTACTATTATTCTTATATATATATGTTATTCAGTTATTTTTTTATTATTTTCATCAATTTTATTACTTTTTTAAAAGAGTTTATAGTCTCCCTGTGATCTATATTAGACCATCACTACTAGTCAGTAGCCTCTAGTATACGGGGAGGTGCACTTGAGGTCATTTGATTGACCAATTCGGGGCACCGGTGTGTGGAACTTAGGCCCGGATGTCACAGTGGAATCGTTATGGTCCCCATATATATAGATCTAGGCTAGATCATGGTTATACGGGATGACTAAATAGAGACATAGGATATGTTCATGGTCAGATGAAAAAGTTGGAGGCAATAGTGTCGGTAAATCAGGGAGTTGTTCAAGGTGTAATTAGGTTATCATTTACCCTTATATAATATTTTTTTTATTTTTGAGCCTCACACCATTTTTTCTCCCACTTTCATCCATTATTTGGGAGTGGATATGAATAAGATTCATATTCCCCTACTGTTATATACACTGATTTGAGATTTGGCTTCTTTGATTTGTGTGTGTTGGGGATGTAGACTTGTGATGGGGTAGTATGAGTTGATGGGGACCTTCTTCTTGATACAGATATAGCCATATGATGTTATAATCATAATTTATTAGCTATATTATGTGTTTATAGTCAAAAAATACATTTATATGATAGTTTTTTTTTCTATTGTGAATGGCTAGGGTGTATCATATTGTGGCGGGCAGTGCTATTGGATGGGTGGAAAGTGGGTTGAGACTCTTTTATCTCTATTGGTGTAACTATGAATGGAATCATAGGTTTAGGGTGTTCATAGGGTTTTTAAAGGTTTTATGGGTTTTTTCGGAGGAGTTTTTGTCACTACCCCCTCAACGTGAAATCTATTTTAGGACAGAGTTGTAGCCTTGTGCATTTCTAATTTCTATGGATCCCTATCATATATAACTTGTAGATCTCTGATAGTTTAGTTTATAAGAGAATTATCTCATACAAAGGGGTTTTTCCTAAACTAGTGTGTCTTCATGGGGTTTTCTATCATAGTTCTCTGGGAATGTTAATTAAATTATATGATTTTGTAAAGACAACCAACAATTGAATACGGTGACGGTGCAAATTTTTTGCCCTCTTCTTAGGAGAGATGATCTTTTAGACTGGTTGAGAGGTTAAAGTTGGTTTTAAAAGATGTATCTATGGTCTGGATATCACTAGTTGAGAGTGAAGGATTATTATATTCTAAATAAAATCCTCTAATAAAAATAATGGCACTTAAAGTTTTTAGTCATGATGTTTGGTTTGACGAACGCACTAGCCATGTTCATGGTGCTCCTGAACTCTTGGTTCAGTGTGTTCCTGGACTGGTTGGTTGTTGTATTATTCAATGATATCATGATACACTTGAGGTAATAAGGGGATGATTCGGAAAATTACACGGCTATTTTTCAGGTCCTTAAATACCACTAGATTAATGAAAAGTTTTCCAACTATATTTTCAGAATGGGATAGTTATTTTTCCTCAGACATGTGGTTTCCCATTAGGGTATGGAAGTGGAACTATAAAATATTGAGTAATTTGTTTCCTGGTAAGAACCCAAGAACATGGAAGAGGTTTGTAGTTTCCTTAGTATAATATACTATTATTGGAGGTTCAATATTTTTTCTTCTTAGGTTGAAGCCCCATTGATAGTGTTGACCAGAAAGGACCATTATTTTGATTGGATTGATCAGTTCTAGGTAGTGTTCAGCTACATGAAGGAGAAGTTGGATAGTTCTTTAGTGATTTAGTTTCCTTAAAAAGGTATGTTTTTTTTTGTTTTATTTGGTATTTACCATTTGGTATTTGTCTTTTTTTTTTTGAAATAGAAAAGTGTGGTGATCTCTTATGGTTCTTGGTAGTTATGTCCCCAAAATCATAGATATTCCATCCATGATCTACAGCTAGTGGCAATCATGTTTTCACTACATTTATTGAGTAATTACCTAATTATCTAAAATTGTTGGGTTTTCAGGGACTATAGGATCCTGTAATATTTTTTGTCTTATTGTTATATGAATTTATTCTAGTGGATATGGATAATGTTTCTTCAAGATTTTAATTTTGAGATCACTTATACCCCATGAAAGGGGACTTTTTTAATTGGTGCATTGAGTCATAATTCCTGAGGGGATGTGGTTCAAGAGTCTATAGATTATTGGAAAGGGATGGAGGGTATTACAGTGATTCATCTTGATGTTGGAGAGAGTAGTGGATGAGGTTTTCTTTATTAGATAACTTTGGTTCCATCTTTATTGTAACAGGTGGAGGAATCTCAGTGGGGATTCTCAGAGGTAGAGGTTGTGTGATCATTTTGGCCATAGTGATGATAAAAAGGGATGGTCAGTGGATTTTTAGAACCAAATTTTATTCTGATGGAGGTTTTAGAATATAAAGTTTATGCATGAAGGATTTATATATGTGTTTTAGAGCTAACATTTAGAGTTATATCTTTGTGTGAAAAATATCTATCATGGTTTGAGGAGGCATCATCGGTGGCCTAGATGAAAAGGTTAGTGGCATAGTTTATTGTGAGGTGTCTGGTTTTTCAGTAGGTTAAACTGGAACACCATTTTTATTGGAGGTTCATTATAGTTCTTGAATGTTCCTGAGTAAAAATGGACAGAAAAATCTATGGAATCTATCATCGAGTTACCCCAATCTCAAGGAGATATGATTTGGTTTTCAAGATGATGGATTAACTGATGAAGTCGCCTCATTTATTGGTGAACCGTGAGCTGAGTACCATGGATATTTTAGTGAGGAGGTATGTGGAAGATGTGGTTACACATTACAATATTACAAGTACCATCATATTTAATCAGGATACACTTTTTACCTTGTGAATTATTAGGGTATTTTGTTGTGATTTTGGCTCCCAAATGCACTATCTTACTAATTTCCAACCTCAGATAGATGGGAAGATGGATATGACCATCTAGATACTAGAGGATATGTTACAATCTTAAATATTGTAATTTTAGGGATTTTTAGTAAGGAACTTTCTTTTGGTTGATCTTTCATGCAATAACAGCTATCACTCATCCAATGTAATGGCCTCGTTTGAGGCATTCTATGGGTGACCTTGTCATTATTCATTATCCTGGTTGGAAGATGGGGAACAACAGTTCTTGAACTTAATGTGGTGAAGATCATGATTGAGAATATCTAGTTAGTTATATAGTAGATGGGGCTGGAAGAGGACTATGATATGTCCTTGTATAATCATTGTTGGAGGCATGTATATTTCCAATTTGGAGACCATGTGTTCTTGGGAGTCTCCCCCTTGGTGAACGAAGTCAAGGTTTTGTAGGGTGAGTAAGATTTTTCCCTGGTTTGATGGAGTCATTGAGATTTTGGGTTGTGATAGTGAGGTGGTTTATTATTTTACATTTCCACCACAAATGGATAGGATTCACAATTCCTTCCATGTATCCTAAAATTTTTTGTATCATCATTATGGCTCCCACAGAATTGAGTTAGGGGAGTTGGATATCAATGATGACGTGATGTTCATGGAGATACAAGTATAGATCCAGGATTTTGAAAAGAGATTTATTCATGGGAAAACCATCCCTTTGGTTCCTATTTTATTGATTCATAGTATCTTAGAAGAGATTAATTATGAGAGAGAGATGTATATTCATGCCCAAAACTCAAATTTGTTTTAATATTTTTTCCCTTATATTGTTTTGATGATGTGATGATGGATGTTTATTTTGTATGATATGTGTTTTTTATTGATGTGTGATATTTTATAAATATATCAACACCTCAAAAAGGGAGTTATTTAATTCTAATCCATATGTGTATATTTTGGAATTATTCAAATCACATGGTTGAGTCAGTGCTTCCCAAAGTGGATTATATCTTAACATGGAAGATGGAATTCTCTCGTTATGTGATCAGTTGGTGTAGTTTTGTGTGTTGATTTTTCTAGTGATTAGATTTTGATGTGTGGTGGTTGATGTGGATATGTGGTATGTGGTGTATTGTGGCTAGTATTGGGTGTGTGGTGTAGTTCCTGGTGAGATTGTTTTATGTTATTTTGTGGTGATGTAGTTTCAAGGGATGTTTGTGGGTGTTTTGGTTAGGAATATTGTATGGTGGTATCATTTGAGGTTTAATGAATCCTCTAGGGGTATTCAAGGGATTGTTATTGAAACCACTTTCTTCTTATGTTTTTTTATTCTCACGGATGATAATCATTTGAGAGGTATCTGATGTAATGATTTGTGCCTTCCTGACCCATTAATTTTTCAGTTTTTTTGTTGGAGATGTTTCATAGAGGGCTCGAGGATCATTTTTTGGATTTAGAGAAACATTTTTTCAATATCAGTGAATTAATTATTTAAAATTAGGATTCACATCATGAATAATTATTTTTTTTCTTTAGTAGTAGATGATTTCATATCTTGTAGGTGGTAGTGGAGGAGTCTATAAAACGGATTCACATCATGAATAGGTAATTCATACCTTGTACTTAATTCAATCTGATGAAACTTAATTTTTGGTATAAAAATTATACATTGATGTTTCACAAATTTTACTAGATTCGTTACTTTTAAACTGTATGGAAAATTAAATTTATGTTGTGAATATAGAATTTACAACCTAAAAAGAGAGTTTTTTTGTTTTTTATAACTCGTGATCAGCTGGATTTTCTCCAAATTTTCTATTTCACTCCCTATCAATTTTTGGTAAACCCTAGGAATTTTTGGGAGGTTTAATATCCTTTTTATTCCTACGTTAATCCTTGGGTTCAGATGATTGATATTTTGTGATCCATGGTAAGTTTTTCACTTTACCCCTTGGTTTCTTCTTGTTCTTTATTTTTCGTATCACAAAAATGATGTTATCTTTGGTTCTGGGTGTTTTGGGGATGTGGTTTCAGGATTCCTTGATGAATTATAGGTTATTCATGGTTTCTTGTAACACCCGAGATTTTTATGAGTAATATTTTGTTTTTAAATCATCAAAGGAATATTTTTCTACACAACACTTGCTTGGCTTGCTTTACACGTAATCGCGACCTTCCTCGATAGCTTGCGTCGTACGCAATACCGAGTTTCACTAAACAACAATATGCTATTAAAACTAGCCGTTATGAATAGTAATAACCACTTTTTGAAAATTTATAAATTTTATTTTTTCAAAATGGACTTCATTTTTGGACTCAGAATATCGAAATTAGCCTAGGGTGAAATTTTGGTATTTTTCTGAAAACTTTCAATTTTTGATGAATAGTGAAACCGCTAAGTGGTAGGTTAAAAAACTGAATTTTGCATAAAACTTAATTTTACCGCTTCTGTGAATGGAATTTCGAAAATCCGAGAGACACGGTTAATATCAAGGACTAAAATGTGGTTCAATGAGATGAAAATAATGTTTTGGTGAATAGTAACTTTTTACTTTTTTTACCGCGGTTAATAGTAAATAGGGTAACTAAGGGTAAATATGATATTAATATTACACTAAAACATGTCCTAATTCTATTGGAAAAGTGTAATTCGACCAAAAACAAACTTAGGAATAAAATATGACCATTTAGGCCCACTTGGATTAGACTAGGACATTTATTATTAATTTATTTAAAGAAGGGTTAAAATAGTTAAAATCAATGTTTAATAAGTAAATCATTTTTAATATGGGGTTATACATAAGATAAATTCGATTGTAAATATTCATTAGAAAGCTAAAAAGATTTTATACATGATGGTATTTTATTTTTAATTTTTAGACATCAAATAATTTAATTTATTTATGACACAAAGATGATGCAGTAATTATCTTATTAATGAAATATTGACAAAATTGATAATATAAATACCAAAATAAATGTAATTTGAGACTTTTTATGAATTCCACTAATTTTCTAGGTTACTATGATATATTATTGTTGATTTAATCAACTTGGTTCGAACATATAATTCTGTTATGACTTTCACAAAAATCATATATCAAATAGTGTCAAAATTGACACAAAATAGTTTTTAAATCAAATATTATATTATTAATTGTTATTTTATTCCTAAAAATCTAAGTTTCGGCCAAATGACTTAGATACGGATATATATATATTAATAATAAACAATTTGGGGTTAGTTTGGCATGTTATAGTAAGTGTATTAACCATATAGTGAAAGAAAACAAAAAGACACGGTAAAAGTTAAATTAATTAACTTAGAGTTAAATCTAATTGATAAGGTTAAAATAATACCCTAAACTTGTCTAAATCCTATTGGTTGATAGGATTTCGACCCATCCCCACTTTAGCTTCGAAATAAGACCCTTTGGAACCATTATAAACCGATTTTGACTTTAATATAAAATAATATTTTGAGATATTCCTAAGGTGCCCCTCTCCTCCCTTATAAAAGGGCACCTCCTCCCCCTCCTCCTCACACCAATTTGAGCACTCAAGCTCGGCCAACCCCTGCCATTTTCTCCTCTCCACTTCCCTAGAATAATCCTAGAGGTCCTGGTCTTCTCCAAAGACCAATCTTAGTTCCTTAAGTGGAGGATTCAAAGAGGCGTTCCAAAGAAGAGGTAATATCCATTACCGATCTTTTCAATTTCTTTCTTCTTCAACTTCTTCTTCTTTAGTTGTTTCATGATAAAGTAATAACATCAGTATTACTTACATACTGATATGTTATTATAAATATGAAACAACCCTAATTCACCTTCTATCCATCCTACGGAAAAATGAAATCACCGCGCGTGCGTACGTACGGAATACCGTCTCCACGTCGTGGTGTAATCTATTTTTCCACCATCACCTTACAAGGATGGTTATAATGGTGTAATGAGTAACTATATATGATTATTATTAAGTAATATTGATACTGAAATAATATATATATATACTCCAATACAATTTCACGATCATAGGAACGATATCATCACTCGTGCGTACGTACGGAATACCGTCTCCACGATGTGATGCGACTCGTTCTACATGATCTTCATTTCATAATGATTATATAAATGAATTGAATGAATGAATATGGTATATACTACACTAATACCATTCTGTAAATAAATTATCTATAACCTAAAGATAAGAATACGAATTTATTCAACAAAACACGCATAAGAACAAAAAGTTATAAAGACCCGAGTAACAAGTAACAATGAAATATTACTAACAAGAAGCTAATAATATGACCATATATGATATCATATCAATATGTATGATTCTGGAATAAGTCAATAACATTATTTAAACCATTATACAGGAGCTTCGGACACGAACAAAGCAAATCGGACCTAAGGTAAGGGAAATATCACAATCTCATTTTTATCCGAGATTGTTTATTCGTAAGTATTTAATGGGGTGTATTTTATCATCCACATCCATGTTCCCTCAATATGTAATATTGTTTCCATCCACTTGCAATAGTTTAAATCCAATTTTACCCTTAGGTGAGTTTTTAGTAAAGAATATGAAAGGAATCTTTTGTCGTTTTTCCATACGAGGTACTTTTTGACTTTTCCGACAAAAGTACGAAGAATGTTTTTTTTAACTTATACGGCATGAATGGATTTTTAAAACATTACTTCAAAGAAGCTTCCTTTACAAGTTTTCAAGTTTATTTTTAATCAACTTCTTTTGTTTTAAAGTTGTATGATATGTTATGAAAGGAAAAATGTTTTTTTAAGAAGAAAGGATATTTTCCTCAAGAATGGAGTTCAAGTGTTTTATCAAAATTATTTTCCATCTAAGATAATAAAGGGTTATATTTTTATCCCTATTATTACATTGATTTGATCATGTTGTGATGGAATTACTTTTATGAATTCCTTTATCTTATATGAATTGATTTGTGATGTCATGATGTTTCAAGAATCCCATTTTTTGTTACTTGTGTTATGCGATGATGTATGTTTTATGACTATGTGGCACACATAAGAAAGGATTCATTATAAGGTGGGTGGGACCTATATCTCCCTCCAATGCATTGGGTAATGATTTTATATCTCATGAGATAGACATGGCTGGAACGGAAGGTTATTTCGGTTCAGTGATACAGGACTGAAACGAGGAGTGAACTCGGTTCAGAAAGGGACTTTGTCCACTAAGATAGTCTTGGCAATGAGTCATGACTAACAAGAAATGATTTTCCATGATTATGTGTGCATGCCACAAAGTTTCAAGTTTTATGTTATGATTATGGAGATCTCATTTTCACTTCTATGGTTTATTCCATGTTAAGATATTATGATCTCTTTTGCATGTTTTGATTTTCATAAAGATATGATATGATTTTTATTTCCTTTATTTTCCCTTGCTGAGCATTTGAGCTCACCCTTTTATGTTTTCTTTTCCCCAGGTCAGGAAGATGGATATTAAGTAGAATATGCTAAAAGGGACCCTAGATATGATGAAATAAATGGGAGACACTATAGAAGATTTATGAACCAGTTGTTTATGTTTACCAGTTTCTAAAGACACTATACCTATACGGTCCTTTGTGGTTTTGTCATATGTTGTAATAACTGTGCTTCAATTTTGAAGTATTAACAATGTATGTAAAGTGTGGGTCGTTATAGTTGGTATTAGAGGAAAGGTATAGTCAACCTTTGGAAACTAGGATGTGAAAGCCTTAGTAAGAACCCTAAGGATAAGTCTAAGTATAGAACACAATCTTAGAAATGGCCATGAATAACCTAGGATAAGACCATAAGCATGAAATTTTTTTTTTCTTGAATTATGTGGTTTCCTATTATAATTAGTGTTTCTCACACTATTCTTCTTGGTTTTAGTCAATGGCTGGAACCCGAAGGAACCGTGTTAATGCGGAATGCGATGGGCAATGCAATGATTGTCCCCCTGAGCAACCAAACGATATGGGAGCTGGAATGCAAAATCTTGTAGCCATGATCACACAACTTTCTCAAGCTATGAATCATGTAGGATTTCCAAACGAGCAAAGGAGGGAGCAACATTCTGTTGAATCCTTCATGAGGCAGCGTCCACCTTCTTTCAGCGGGTCTACTGATCCATTAGTTGCTGAACAATGGATTAGTACTACTGAAAAGATATTTTCAGTTCTTCAATGTTCTGAACATGATAAAGTCATCCTAGCAGTGTATCGTTTGGAAGGAGATGCTGATCAATGGTGGAATCTTGTTAAGAATACGAGGCAAAGGGATGAAATTGAGTCTATGGAATGGGACGAGTTCAAGAACTTATTTTTCAATAAGTACTTCCCTCGTATTCTCCGAACAAAGATGGAGAAAGAGTTTCTTGAACTGAAGAAAAGGGATGATGAATCTGTTGGTACCTATGAAGCAAATTTTACAAGACTTGCAAGGTACGCTTCTGGTATTATTATCCAACCTGAGAGTAAGATCGATCGATTCTTTAGTGGCTTAAAACCAAGTCTTCGAAGGGCGTTAGCCATAAGGGACTTCAATAGCTACGAGGAAATCGTTCGATGTGCTCTCAAAGTCGAGATGGAGATTGGAGTAACCCATCAGTCACATGGGTTTGATAAGAAGAGGAAGATGGAATTCAAAGAAAAATCTAAAGAGAACACTGAAAAGAAGATGAGCTTTTCCTTATGCTCAAAGTGTGGAAAGAAACATGGAGGGAGTTGTCTTAAAGGGACAAGTAAATGTTTTAAATGTGGAAAAGAAGGTCATCGGGCATTTGAATGCCGTGATAATGGGAAGAAGATGTCTAATGACGCAAACAAAGGAAGGGATACACAGAATGAACCTACTACACTTCAATGTTTCAAGTGCAAGGAGATGGGGCATTATGCCAATCAATGCCCAAATCCAAGGGTTGATGATGATGGTCGACGTCAACAAACTCTTAAGGCTAAAGACAAAGGAAATTCACATGCAATTTCTATCAGCGATGTGGAGTACGATAACGATGTGGTGAAAGGTACACTTACCATCCACTCTAAAGTAGCAAATGTTTTATTTGATTCTGGATCCACCCACTCTTTTATTTCTGAAAAATTTTCTAAGGGTATCACCGTATTACCTCAACAATTAGATGTTGAGTTAGCTGTGACAACACCTAATGGCACATCAATCGCATCAAAAGTTTATAATTCTTCTCCGATCGAAGTTTGTGGGAAAGTGCTTCCTGCAAATCTTGTGATCCTTCCTTTAGTGGAATTTGATGTGATTCTTGGCATGGATTGGCTTTCTCTACATGGAGCTCATATCAATTGCCAAAGAAGGGAAGTCACATTTCATATTCCAGATCAATCTACGATCGTCTATCAATGCAAGGATGAACATAACCTTCCAGTGGAAATTTCTTCCATCTTATGGGTATTGATTCCACTAAATGAAGGTTATTTATCTCAAATGGTTGGTGATAAACTCACGATTAAGAATATGCCCATTGTACGGGAGTTTTATGATGTCTTTCCGGAGGAATTGCCGGGTCTTCCACCAAATCGTGAAGTTGAGTTTTCAATAGAACTCGTACCGGGTGCTTTGCCTATTTCAAAGACACCTTATAGAATGGCCCCAATTGAGTTGCAGGAATTGAAGAAGCAACTCCAAGAGAATCTTGATAAGGGATTCATACGCCCTAGTGCGTCACCTTGGGGAGCACCTATTCTATTTGTTAAGAAGAAAGATGGATCAATGAGACTCTGCATTGATTATCGAGAACTTAACAAGATCACTATCAAGAACAAATATCCTCTCCCACGCATTGATGACTTATTTGACCAACTATGCGGAGCTCAATACTTTTCCAAGATTGATCTTCGTTCAGGGTATCATCAATTAAGGGTCAAAAGGGAGGATATACCAAAGACGGCTTTCCGTACAAGGTATGGACACTATGAATTTATAGTGATGCCATTTGGTCTTACTAATGCCCCTGCTATCTTCATGGATCTAATGAATAGAGTCTTTAGAGACTATCTTGATCAATTTGTGGTAGTCTTTATAGACGATATTCTTTTCTATTCAAAGAGAAAGGAAGAGCATGAAGATCACTTGAGAATTATATTGAAGACCCTGAGAAAAGAGAAGCTTTATGCCAAATTTACCAAGTGTGAATTTTGGCTTCAAAAAGTTGCATTTTTGGGTCATATAATCTCAAAAGAGGGGATATCTGTGGATCCAGCAAAAACAGAGGTTATCGAAAGATGGTCAAGACCAACAACAGTAACTGAGATCCGAAGTTTTCTTGGTTTGGCTGGATATTATCGACGTTTTGTAAAAGATTTTTCACGATTATCTAATCCAATCACCAAGTTGACTCGGAAGGGAGTTAAGTTTGTCTGGACGGAAGAATGTGAAGAGAATTTCAAGGAGTTGAAAAGAAGTTTATCCAGTGCACCTGTGCTCACACTGCCTTGTAGTGGAGAAAGGTTTGTGATCTACAGTGATGCATCCAAGAAGGGATTGGGGTGTGTTCTTATGAAAAATGATATGGTGATAGCTTATGCCTCACGACAGTTGAAAATCCATGAGCAAAATTACCCAACACATGATTTGGAGTTGGCTGCGGTAATATTTGCATTAAAGATTTGGAGGCATTACCTTTATGGTGAAAGGTGTGATATTTATACTGATCATAAAAGTTTAAAGTATATTTTCACACAAAAGGAGCTGAATATGCGCCAAAGAAGATGGTTGGAGCTGATTAAGGATTATGACTGCTCAATCCATTACCACCCTGGGAAAGCAAACAAGGTGGCAGATGCATTAAGTCGACAAGACCATGATAGTTTATCCATGATGAGGATCACAAAAGATCCAATATTTATGGAATTACAAAGGATGGATCTTGGAATTATAATGGAAGGGGAAAAATCTTATCTTTCTCAAATGAATGTTCAACCATCTATACATGTGAAGATTAAAGATGCACAGAAAGAAGATGTTGAGTTACAAAAGAAGGTGAGAAATGTTCCTGAATTCAACCTTGATTGTGATAGGATAATAAAGTTCAGGAATCGGGTTTGCGTTCCTCCCATCCCCGAATTAAAGAAAGAGCTTCTGGATGAGGCTCATAGTTCTTCATTCTCTATTCATCCTGGAAGCACGAAGATGTATAGGGACCTGAAAGAGTACTTCTGGTGGGATGGCATGAAAAGAGATGTTGCTAAATATGTCTCTCGATGCTTGGTTTGTCAACAAGTTAAAGCTGAGAGACAGAAGTCTAAGGGGATGTTACAATCATTACCCATACCCGAATGGAAATGGGAAAACATCACTATGGACTTTGTCACAGGACTTCCTAAAACATCCAAAGGCAATAATGCTATCTGGGTCATAGTTGATCGTCTTACAAAGTCTGCACACTTCATTGCTATTAGAGAGGATTTCTCTCTAGATCAGCTTGCCAGGATATATATAAAGGAAGTGGTAAGATTGCATGGAGTACCACTTTCTATTATATCTGATCGAGATCCGAGATTTACCTCGAAGTTCTGGCGAAGTCTTCAGCATACTCTGGATACAGAGTTGAGTTTCAGCACTGCTTATCATCCCCAGACAGACGGTCAGTATGAGAGAACAATTCAAACCCTAGAAGATATGTTGAGAGCTTGCTCTATGGATTTCAAAGGAGGTTGGGATCAACACCTACCTTTGGTGGAATTTTCTTATAATAATAGATTTCACTCCAGTATTCATATGGCTCCTTATGAAGCTCTCTATGGAAAGAAATGCAGGACTCCAACTTGCTGGGATGAAGTTGGGGAAAGAAAGCTATTAGGACCTGATCTCGTTGATGAAATGGTAGAAAAGGTTAGATCTATTCAACAACACATAAGAGCAGCTCAGAGTCGACAGAAAAGTTATGCCGACAACCGAAGAAAAGACCTAGAGTTTGAAGTGGGCGATAAAGTGTTCTTACGAATATCTCCCTGGAAGAGGGTTATGAGATTTGGAAAGAAGGGGAAGTTGAGCCCTAGATATATCGGTCCTTTTGAAATACTGGATCGTGTTGGGAAGGTAGCTTACCGATTGGCGCTTCCACCGAATCTCTCTCAAGTTCACGATGTGTTCCACGTATCTCTCCTGAGAAAGTACATACCAGATCCTTCACATGTACTCAGCTCAGAAGTTGTACCGCTGGAGCAAGATCTTTCTTATGAAGAACAGCCGATAGAGATTCTGGATCATAGCAAAAAAGTCCTACGAAACAAGACCACTCGCTTGGTGAAAGTTTTATGGAGGAACCACCAACTTGAAGAAGCTACATGGGAGCTTGAGGATATGATGAGGGAGAAGTATCCTCATTTGTTTGTTACAAAGTGACGAATTTCGAGGGCGAAATTCTTTTTAAGGGGGGTAGAATGTAACACCCGAGATTTTTATGAGTAATATTTTGTTTTTAAATCATCAAAGGAATCTTTTTCTACACAACACTTGCTTGGCTTGCTTTACACGCAATCGCGACCTTCCTCGATAGCTTGCGTCGTACGCAATACCGAGTTTCACTAAACAACAATATGCTATTAAAACTAGCCGTTATGAATAGTAATAACCACTTTTTGAAAATTTATAAATTTTATTTTTTCAAAATGAACTTCATTTTTGGACTCAGAATATCGAAATTAGCCTAGGGTGAAATTTTGGTATTTTTCTGAAAACTTTCAATTTTTGATGAATAGTGAAACCACTAAGTGGTAGGTTAAAAAACTGAATTTTGCATAAAACATAATTTTACCACTTCTGTGAATGGAATTTCGAAAATCCGAGAGACACAGTTAATATCAAGGACTAAAATGTGGTTCAATGAGATGAAAATAATTTTTTGGTGAATAGTAACTTTTTACTTTTTTTACCGCGGTTAATAGTAAATCGGGTAACTAAGGGTAAATATGATATTAATATTACCCTAACACATGTCCTAATTCTATTGGACAAGTGTAATTCGACCAAAAACAAACTTAGGAATAAAATATGACCATTTAGGCCCACTTGGATTAGACTAGGACATTTATTATTAATTTATTTAAAGAAGGGTTAAAATAGTTAAAATCAAAGTTTAATAAGTAAATCATTTTTAATATGGGGTTATACATAAGATAAATTCGATTGTAAAAATTCATTAGAAAGCTAAAAATATTTCCTACATGATGGTATTTTATTTGTAATTTTTAGACATCAAATAAGTTAATTTATTTATGACACAAAGATGATGCAGTAATTATCTTATTAATGAAATATTGACAAAATTGATAATATAAATACCAAAATAAATGTAATTTGAGACTTTTTATGAATTCCACTAATTTTCTAGGTTACTATGATATATTAATGTTGATTTAAGCAACTTGGTTCGAACATATAATTCTGTTATGACTTTCACAAAAATCATATATCAAATAGTGTCAAAATTGACACAAAATAGTTTTTAAATAAAATATTATATTATTAATTGTTATTTTATTCCTAAAAATCTAAGGTTCGGCCAAATGACTTAGATAAGGATATATATATTAATAATAAACAATTTGGGGTTCGTTTGGCATGTTATAGTAAGTGTATTAACCATATAGTGAAAGAAAACAAAAAGACACGGTAAAAGTTAAATTAATTAACTTAGAGTTAAATCTAATTGATAAGGTTAAAATAATACCCTAAACTTGTCTAAATCCTATTGGTTGATAGTATTTCGACCCATCCCCACTTTAGCTTCGAAATAAGACCCTTTGGAACCATTATAAACCGATTTTGACTTTAATATAAAATAATATTTTGAGATATTCCTAAGGTGCCCCTCTCCTCCCTTATAAAAGGGCACCTCCTCCCCCTCCTCCTCACACCAATTTGAGCACTCAAGCTCGGCCAACCCCTGCCATTTTCTCCTCTCCACTTCCCTAGAATAATCCTAGAGGTCCTGGTCTTCTCCAAAGACCAATCTTAGTTCCTTAAGTGGAGGATTCAAAGAGGCGTTCCAAAGAAGAGGTAATATCCATTACCTATATTTTCAATTTCTTTCTTCTTCAACTTCTTCTTCTTTAGTTGTTTCATGATAAAGTAATAACATCAGTATTACTTACATACTGATATGTTATTATAAATATGAAACAACCCTAATTTACCTTCTATCCATCCTACGGAAAAATGAAATCACCGCGCGTGCGTACGTACGGAATACCGTCTCCACGCCGTGGTGTAATCTATTTTTCCACCATCACCTTACAAGGATGGTTATAATGGTGTAATGAGTAACTATATATGATTATTATGAAGTAATATTGATACTGAAATAATATATATATATACTCCAATACAATTCCACGATCATAGGAACGATATCATCACTCGTGCGTACGTACGGAATAACGTCTCCACGATGTGATGCGACTCGTTCTACATGATCTTCATTTCATAATGATTATATAAATGAATTGAATGAATGAATATGGTATATACTACACTAATACCATTCTGTAAATAAATTATCTATAACCTAAAGATAAGAATACGAATTTATTCAACAAAACACGCATAAGAACAAAACGTTATAAAGACCCGAGTAACAAGTAACAATGAAATATTACTAACAAGAAGCTAATAATATGACCATATATGATATCATATCAATATGTATGATTCTGGAATAAGTCAATAACATTATTTAAACCATTATACAGGAGCTTCGGACACGAACAAAGCAAATCGGACCTAAGGTAAGGGAAATATCACAATCTCATTTTTATCCGAGATTGTTTATTCGTAAGTATTTAATGGGGTGTATTTTATCATCCACATCCATGTTACCTCAATATGTAATATTGTTTCCATCCACTTGCAATAGTTTAAATCCAATTTTACCCTTAGGTGGGTTTTTAGTAAAGAATATGAAAGGAATCTTTTGTCGTTTTTCCATACGAGGTACTTTTTGACTTTTCCGACAAAAGTACGAAGAATGTTTTTTTTTAACTTATACGGCATGAATGGATTTTTAAAACATTACTTCAAAGAAGCTTCCTTTACAAGTTTTCAAGTTTATTTTTAATCAACTTCTTTTGTTTTAAAGTTGTATGATATGTTATGAAAGGAAAAATGATTTTTAAGAAGAAATGATATTTTCCTCAAGAATGGAGTTCAAGTGTTTTATCAAAATTATTTTCCATCTAAGATAATAAAGGGTTATATTTTTATCCCTATTATTACATTGATTTGATCATGTTGTGATGGAATTACTTTTATGAATTCCTTTATCTTATATGAATTGATTTGTGATGTCATGTTGTTTCAAGAATCCCATTTTTTGTTACTTGTGTTATGCGATGATGTATGTTTTATGACTATGTGGCACACATAAGAAAGGATTCATTATAAGATGGGTGGGACCTATATCTCCCTCCAATGCATTGGGTAATGATTTTATATCTCATGAGATAGACATGGCTGGAACGGAAGGTTATTTCGGTTCAGTGATACAGGACTGAAACGAGGAGTGAACTCGGTTCAGAAAGGGACTTTGTCCACTAAGATAGTCTTGGCAATGAGTCATGACTAACAAGAAATGATTTTCCATGATTATGTGTGCATGCCACAAAGTTTCAATTTTTATGTTATGATTATGGAGATCTCATTTTCACTTCTATGATTTATTCCATGTTAAGATATTATGATCTCTTTTGCATGTTTTGATTTTCATAAAGATATGATATGATTTTTATTTCCTTTATTTGCCCTTGCTGAGCATTTGAGCTCACCCTTTTATGTTTTCTTTTCCCCAGGTCAGGAAGATGGATATTAAGTAGAATATGCTAAAAGGGACCCTAGATATGATGAAATAAATGGGAGACACTGTAGAAGATTTATGAACCAGTTGTTTATGTTTCCCAGTTTCTAAAGACACTATACCTATACGGTCCTTTGTGGTTTTGTCATATGTTGTAATTAGTGTGCTTCAATTTTGAAGTATTAACAATGTATGTAAAGTGTGGGTCATTATATTTCTCTCTTGTGGTTTCAATTCATTGGTTGTTTCTTCTCCACCCTAAAGTGCACAATGATATCAAAGGTATTTTTTGAGTTATGGGATCATTTTTCTCTCCACAATACATTCTATGTGTGGGGGGTTCATATTTGTTCTTCTTTTTTGTGGATAGAAGTTGTTAGAATAATAAATAAAATTAAATTGAATAATTTAATTGATGGGTTTGGGGAGTTATATCATGTTTTTTCATCATGATATTATTGTTTATGTGCTTATTCTTATTGTTTCGAATACTTAAAATAATGAATTTTATTAGACCAATTTGTGTTGTAGTTAATATATCTTGACACCCTTATTGTTATTTTGTGTGATATCCCCTACAATAGAAGGATAATAAATATATATTTGGTTAAGAAACTAGTTTCATATGGAACCTAGTTTGTGTGATAATTCCCATGTTAATTAAATAAGTAATTTGATGAAATCCTTTGATAAATTATGGAATATAGTTTTTCTTTATTTTATGTATAGTTTTTTTTTCTTTTTTTTGTGGGATTTTGTGAGGTGGTGGTGATGAATGAATAGTATTTTTAGTGTTTGGGGATGTGATGTAGTTCTTTGTTGTCAAGGATGTGGTGTAGGAAGTTGTGTGATGTGGTGAGGAGTGGTTGTATTTCACAAAAATGATGATGTGTGGGGGTGATGTTTATTTTTCATGTGTGGTAATTTTGGATTGATATATGGTTTGGATGTGTGATGTGTGTTTATTATAGAGATATGCATTGGTCGATGTTTCATGGTGATGATGGTAGATATAAGGTGTTGTGGCGATGGTTGTGTAAGATAGAACTATTGTGGCATGTCATGGTTGTGTTTGTTGCCCAGTTATCCTTGGAATAAATTGTAATGATAATATGAAATGAAATAGGATGTTAAATAAAATATATGGGATATAAATTAATGTATGATCAAATGGATTAAATTTATTGAATAAAATAATGAGTTTTGTGGTATGGAATGTAAGGGATAAATAAAGAAATTGGTTGAATCTATAACTGAATGTAGGAAAATTTGAATGGCTATGTGTGGGGATATTATGTGTTTCATAACATAGTGGAAGAAGTTGTGGCAATTTATGTGTGGTGAAATTTTGGTGATTTTGTATGAACTAGTATGATTTATGTGAGCCAATATGTTGGGGTGTTATGTGCTATCTATATATCATGTATCTTTATGTTATTTTTATACATGCTCCACCTGAGTAGGATAACCTTACCAAAGATCAAAGGTTATGGGTTCTGGTTGTTTCTCCCAACATCTTATAAGGTGGTGAAATGGATGGTTACCTACCCCCTCTTCCCCACTCTTCCTTGAGTAGTTGTAATGATATGGGTTGGTGTTGGATATTACCTAGTAGTGTTGGTGTGGGTGTTTGTGGACTAGGTGTTATGTGATGAGGTAGTGATGTGATGTAATATTTAGTGTTATTCGTGCATTATAGAAGGAGGGAATTATGTTGATATCCTTCATGTTTATGATACCCTTATTCTCTAGTTATGTTAAGAGATGTATTTTGATAACCCATGTGTCTTCGGGTGAGTTGTAATGTGATGTGATGATTCTTGATAGTAGTATGAGATACTGGTCCTTGGGAGGGTGGGGTAGGTAGGGATTCATAATGTTCCAAATCATAGATGGCCCATGTGTCCTTGGGGGAGATGTGATGTGATTTGGTTTTGATGTTATATGAACAATACTAGAAATTTAAGTTATAGCCACGGACCTATAGCGACGGTTTTATAGGTCCATGGATATAGCTTGTTTATAGCCACGGTTTAATTTTCATCAGTGGCTAAACATTTTCATCCCTTGTTTTTTTTATTCCTGTCAGGCTACTCCTCTTTCCCCTATACTCAACCCTCTCACCACAGCGCCCTCCTCCCTGATGACCTCTCTCACCATTCCCTCCTCTCTTCCCTTACAGCTTTCCTCTCTCGCCCTCACAATTTTCTTCTCTCATTCTTCCTCACCATCTTGGGTTACTCCATACCTCATCATGGTTCATTCATTCATGACACGGATTCTCCAATATCAACTCAGCTTCTCTATTCATGGTTTCTCCATCCCTCACACGGTACTCCCCTACTTCATACCCTCACTCCGCCTCATCCCCCTCCCTCTCTCGTGATGCCTCGCATCTCACATTTATTTCGTCCCCCACAATCCTTCCCCTAATATTTCTCCTCCCTATCCTCCCCTCATACGATGTGTCCTCCCCACATCCCTGCAGACGTGGCTCTAGTGCACCCAGGCCACCTCCCCGCCTATGCGACCTCCCTACCTCCCTATCTACATAGCTCTGATGACCCTCCACCTCACTACATCCCTCATCATACATCGTGGCTTGCCATCTCTCAATGATTCTTTGACGTGGATACACCACCTTCTTTATTCCTCCTATGATGCGGCCACCCCACCTCTTGGAGATGCTTCTCCTCCAACGTGGCCACCCCACCTCCATTCAATTTCTACCACAAGATTTCTTTGATTTTAGATCGTCGGCCTCTTTGATTTTCCCTGGTATGATTTATTTGAGTATGTTCCTTTATATCCTACATGATAATTATTTTATGGTAACATCTCAATGCTAATGTTTCAAGTATGTGAGGTTTTTATTAGGGGCATATAATATCTAAACATATTTTTGGGTGGATTCCATAAAGTGGGTTGTCATCGAGTTTATATATTGATGTATCAAATGTTATCAAGTTAATATTGATAGTCATGTGTCAGTAGGCTTGATATAGCCTCTTGAGATCAAAGAGTGATAGTGGGATTAAATATCTCTTGATATTGTGATACAATATCCATAGATAGTGATATGTTGTGATGCTATATTAGTTATTTTTGACCAACTTAATAAGTTGTTATACTTTCATTAAATTGGGTAGAATTTTTTATTTTATATCTTTTGGGTAGTTTTATATAGGTTTTATCATTATACTTCAAGTGGTACCCACAATTAATATCTATGACTATAATTCTAAGTTTCTATAACATTTTTTGAGAGTCTTGTAGGATGATTTTGGGACTCATTCAATGACTAGAACATAAATTAAATCCCAAATTGATTGGTAGAGTGAGTACACTATATTGGTATTATAGAATATGTTTAGATCCTTTTTTTATGAATTTGTATGGATGTGGGGGTCAATTTCTATTGTTAATGTTTTCTTATAATAAAATCCATCACTCTAAAATCAGTATGTAACCTTTCAAAGTTATATATGAGAGACCCATCATGTCAAAAAAAATTTGGACTTTGATTGGTGAGACATCACTTAATGGAATTAATATTGTGAAAGGTATAGAAATAAAAGAACAAGTGAATGATAAGGATATGGATACATCCCATATGAGATAGATATCTCACATAGATTAACATCTCTGACATTTTGAGTTTGAGCATGGGGACCATTTTTGTTGAGTTTCTTTCCATGGTGAGTATTATGGAGGCTTGAATAGGGTAGAAAGTTATCCCCAATGGTCATCAGTACATTCACAATCCTATAGGGGGAATGTGAGTATTCTATCCACGTGTAATTTCTACCAAAGTTAGACCATTTTCATGATCTCTTCCATGTGTTATATCTAAGGAGGTACGTTAAATACCTGATGCACATTATTGACATGATATATCTAGACATTTATGGTGGATATTACTTTAAAAATACCTAATGTTGATCAATGATTGACAGGATATTCTCCTCTTGTTGTAGTATACGTTTCCATATTGTTGAACTCTCTAACTTCCTTATACACACTCATATAGTGTTATCACTTCATCACCATATTTTTTTGAGTTCCTATTACATGATTTATACTAGATATATACTGAATTTATATAGAAACCCAATTATTGTTCTTCATAATACTAGTTATAGTTTTCAAATGAGTTTCTTCACATTTTTTCATCCTTATTATTATATGAAGATCATCCTCTAGATTCTTAATCCATATCTATTTCTCCTATAGTTGTCCTTCTAAATTCTGAATTTGATAATTCCTTTCACTTTATGTTATTTTAATTTGTTCTTCATACCATTCCTTAGAGACGATTGTGGATATCTCATGTTTTCTCCTCATTCACATGCTTTACTTATTGAACAAGTGACTCAATAATATCAATTTTCCCTGAATTTTCATTCCCATATTTTATATATTTTACCTAAATTCTTCCATTATATCACAATTTATTTATTCTTCAGCTTCCAAAACTTTCAATTCATTTTCCAAGACTTTAATTTTCTCTTGTTTGTTGTACCAACAATTTCTAGATTTACCACATGATGTGGTTGCTTCATCTTTAACATATTTAAGTGATATAGAATCTATGTTTTTAGTTTTTCATAAATCATATTATATGTGGTTAGAAACAATTATGCACAATGAATAATTTTTTTAACTAGATAGGATAATCCAATTTCATGGTGTCCCTATTCTTGATCTTCTTCATTTGAATTTTAGAAAAATTAAATTCGTTATTAATTTAAAGATCATCATCATAAACAACTCATATTCCCTTATTCAAGATATATTTTTGACCATACAATTCTTTGAACTTTATTTACATATCATTGGAAATCATGTTGTGATCTAAAATTTAAAACACATCTTATTGTAAAGATTTTTTCAATACCTTATTCGAATGAACATCAATTTGAATAGTTCATTGATCTAACTCATAAAAACTCCGATAATGACTTTCAAATAAATTCCTATCCGATAATACATGACTAGGAATGACAACATATTCGTCAAAATATAAAAATAATTCCTTTTTCCAAGGGGCAGGGGGTGTAGGGGGTGTGCAGGGGGCATTGGTTGTGTGTAGGAGGTTCCTAGGGTGTGCAGGGGAGGGGCAGGGGGTTGGGGTGTCTTGGGGTAGGGGGAGGGGTAGGGGGAAAGTTTCATGGGGTGTGAAGGGGGAAGGGGTGTGTGTTGGGGGTAGGGGGTGCAGGTGGGGGTGCTGGGCGTAGTGGGGGTGGGGGTGCTGGGTGTAGGTGGGGGAGTGGGGTGTAGGTGGGGAGTGGGGGTGAAGGTGGGTGGGGTGTTCTATGGGAAGTGGGGTTGCATGTGGGGGTCCACGGGTAGTGGGGGTTCAGGTGGGGTTCAGGGGGTAGTGGGGGTGCAGGTGGGGGTTATTTGGGTAGTGGGGGTGCAGGTGGGGGTGTAGGTGGGGGGTGCCGGTGGGGGGAAGTGGGGTTTCAGGTAGGGGTGTTGGGGGAATGGGGTGTGATGGCGGTAGGGGGAGGGGTGTGTTGGGAGCATGGGGTGTGTAACGGGTAGGGGTTCTGGGGGCATTGGTGAATGTGGTGGGTGCAGGGGGCATTAGGGGTGTAGGTGGGGGTGCTGGGGTAGTGGGGGTCCAGGTGGGGGAGTGGGGGTGCAGGTGGGTGGGAGTAGAGGTGCAGGTGGGTGGGGGTGCAAAATGCAGTAGGGTTGCAGGTGAGGGTGTTGGGGGTAGTGGGGGTGTTGGTGGGGGTGTTGGTGGGGGCATGGGGGTGTAGGGGGAAGTGAGGTTGTAGGTGGGGGTGCAGGTGGGGGTGGGGGTGAGCCTTATATTATTTCCACTTTCCAACCTTCAAACTAAATAACATACTCCCAACATTTTGGATGATCCTTTCGGTGTGTACTAAAAAATACATAATCACCCATGATCCTATAAGTATCATTTCCATGATGAAAGACAAATCACTACCTGAATCAATGAAATAAAACTCATGTCTCCCTATACAACTAAAACGAACCAAACCAAATATACGTCTATGGCTATGTCTTATTTTATTTCCACAAGTTTAATTAAAATCATGGTTGTATTATTGTTTAAACCCATGGTGGGATCACTTCTATATGATGGGTATTTCATGTGTGGCATATAGGGGAAACTTATAAATCTTTAAATCTCATTATTACATGTCATTTGAGTTTAGTTTTATTACTCAGTGGATTTATTTATGGTTTTTCATGAAGTTTGATGAAATTTTAAGTTGTTTTGGGCTGATAAATTTGATTTTTTGTGCTTCTAAGGTCTTGGTGGGTGTCCATAGTGGACCCCACACTTGACTTGTTGCCTAAGTTCAGTATATTACCCGGTGAGTTTAGAATCAATTACACCGATTGTAGTTCTAATTTTAAAATTTTTTTTTTGATTCATAAGTATTCATTGATGATACAAGGGATAGAAGGATCATTGTTGGTTTGTACAAGATTTAGATCAATTTATGGATTATAATTTGAGGTAGGTATCCGTTATATTACTAATTCTCTTGATCATTTGGATTATATTATGTTTGTGTAATCATTAATATTATCCTTTTGATCATGTTGGTATTGGACTCATGTATCATTTATCATGTACAGTTGACACATCGATCAAAAATATTTAATAAGTCTTTATTTCTCACTTATTTTCCCATTATTTCTTTGCAGGTGGTTTCTTATGACGAGGCTGGTTCTATCTACTGCCATCAAAGGCAGTGAGTTTGAAATCGGGTTTGGGTAAGGTTTATTTCCTTTTTATTCATTGGCCTAATTTTAAATAGGGCTTTGTGGGTTTTGGGTTTTTTATATTTTTGTAGTGTGTTCTGGATCTCGTTGATGTGGATTCGAGTCACTTGTCGAAGGTGACTCACCACGTATGCATAAGTAAGAATATATATAATAATTTCTCCCATTATATGTATGTCCACCCATGGTATCATGATTACATATAAGGGGATAGGTGTGCTTATGTATATATATGGAAAATGAATATATGGGTGTGTGATAATGGTATTATGCATGTGAACATATATATAAGTATCCTCTAGTGTGTGTTCAAGGCCATGCAGACATGTACATTGGGGTTAGGTCATCCTTATGTATATGAAAGGGTGTATAAGTTTATAGGATAGATTGAGAAACTTAGAGTTGTCGCTGATAAAAGTGTCAAGTGTCGAGTGTGGCTTGGCTCCTTTGAGGTAGGGTCCCTATCCCAGCCTCTTTAATTCAAGAATTTTTTAAATAGAATTTAGCTGCCTTCTTAATTATTATTGTTTATATTAAATTGAAATTCTTGAATAATTGTTAGTTAAGATAATTTTTTCTTTTGATAAACAAGTCATGGTTTTGTAATAAAACCCCTCCAACGGAGGTGGGCTGTCTGTAAAAACTCACAGTGGTAGTTTATGCTTATATATATTGCTTTACATTATTGCATTGATGTTTTATATTTTAATCATTGCCCCTTATTTTCTCATTTGAGACACCACGAGCATCTTCCAAAAAAAAATTGACTCAAAGTTTCTGATAGAAAAATTATAATCTTACCACAATCACTAACACACCACTTCGTAATTTACTATAGTGTGGATACATTTTCATTTCATAGCACCCTATGAAATTGTTTCCATCTCTTCACCATGGATCACAATTACCTTGACGCATTTTGTTTAATACAAAATTTAACTTTATGTAGTTACTAAAAATCATATATGACCCTTACATAGCCATCATCATTCTCAGAAAACCTTTACATAGGTCATGAATTACCATTATATAGTCTCCTTCACTTTAGAAATAACAATATCCTTATTTTGAGAAAACATGAACTGAGTATTCTCATAAAAATCTAAAACATAAAGAAAATTTTTATTTTATTTTAATCAAACACAAAAATACGTCCATGAAAACTTGAAACTTTCTTTAGTAACATCACTTTTAAATTGAACAAGATAAAATCTACTACCTTATCAAGAAGAATTCACCACTTAGTACCTAAATAATTAGTTTTATTTGAACTACTTGAAGCACCTTCATCAGTTCTCTTTGATTTCCCCACTTGGTTGAAGGTTCACTGTTCAAGTGATTGATTAATAGGGTTTAAAGGGTTTAGAATTGAGTGAGAAATAGAATGAACTATAGAAGATATTTTTTTCAATAACAAGATCCATGAAATTTGGTTAATTATCATATTTAATTATCACAAAAATTTCAACATTGTTACTCTAATATCTAAACAAGGAATGGTTATTCTCTTATCACAACATACCACTCATTCTAGAAAAATTCTTAATGAAATTTCCATCACCACACTCATTATGTGGTTTTGGTTTTAGATCCAAAACATCTAACACCCAACACACCCAATGCCATGATCCATGGGTCCTCCAACATCTATCTTTAACACACCTTACAAGAGACACCTTACAAGAGTCTACCATGGTGAACAACATTCCCATAGTTGGACTCCCTATTTTCTGTAGGTACATTAGAAATATACTATGGTTTTCATCATAGAAGGGCCTCCTCCAGGTGATCATTTTTTCATCTTTAGGCCATCCATAAGATTTTGGAATATTCTATTCATTGTTATTCCTTCGACTATGGAATCTAAAATGATCATGATTACACTATTTTATAAATCATTTAAATGAAACATTACATCCATGAGTTTTACCATGACATGGTGAAAAAATACTATCCATTTTTTGTCCACTATGAGCATGGTCTATATCATTCATGGGGTGGTCTTCCTCTCTTTATTGACATTATTTATAAGTCCTACATTAGACTTTATTGAAGACATCCACCATTTCATCACTCAATATGATACATATACCAACTTTAAAGTCTTTTGATACTAAACTATACCAAAACCACTAGTTATTGAATACTACTTAGTTCCACCTCTCAATAGGTTCTTATTTCCCCATCACAAAACCACTTTGTACTAGAATTATGTTCCTCATTCACCACTCAATACTAGTTAAAGTTGATAAGGCTTCTGAGATATAACCATGAGATTTGTCTTCTTCTTCTCTACTATCCCTATATTTTTCTTGAGAAAATCTTTTTTTGTTTTGTTTTTTTGAATATATTTCGCATACATAAATCATGAAATCAAATACATGATTGTAAAAATTTAAATGAAAAGCTTCTTGGAAACTATTTTTTGACCAACAGTTCTATCAAAATTGGTGTTTTTATTGAGAGATAAGTTGTGTCAAATAAATGTAGGATAGGACCAATTCAATTAGTGGATGATGAAGAATATGGAAGTCAGCAGTTACAATAGAGACACATCATCAGACCCAACCTACTCTCATACAGTAGGAAAATAAAATTCAAATTCCATTTACAATAATTTCTTATCATTTATTAGACACTCACCTACCCCCAGCGCAACACCACCCCACGCTATTCTCTAAATCTACAACCCAATCCCATGTTCCCATCCTCTCCACTCTATTGAAATTACAACTTTTACTAAAGGGGGAAAGACTAAATAATTCAAATAGAACTACCACCTTATCATGGATTATAAATTGCTTGATACAGTTCCATCTTCCACTTTAAAACATCACAAAACCTGACCTCCTTCATTGATTTTTTTTATGATATTTCAACATTATGATATTCCTCTTCAAATTTCATTCCAAGATATAGGAAAAATGTACTCAATGATAATATGAATTTTAAGAAATTTTCTATTTGTCATACCTATTGAAGCCTAGCATTGGAAGTGTTGTTCTTAGTCACTAATTATAGAGGATCTCTCATCTTCTTATAATTGACTTCTTCCTCAACTAGCTTCTAAAACATCAACCAGTGCCCCAATAATCCCCCAATAGGATTTAATTTAAAATTTCCCCTCAATATCTGAACCAGCCCCACATCCAAATATGCACCTCTAGTAGTTTTTTTACTGGAAAAACTAAAGCAAACAGACAATTCATTCAGATTTTGTATTTGACATAGAGAAAATTATTAGAAACATTATGAGGTATGATATCCATAATTATTTTTGAAATCATAACATCAATTTTTAAATTGAATATTTTCATCATCAATATTTGCATATTAATTCCAAATTTTGTCAACTTATAGGCATCAGAAGTGATCTTTCTAGAATATTTCTCCTATTTTATTCTCAGAGTGATTTATCTCCTAAAATATTATATATTTCAAATATGTATACACCATGTTATTTTTCAAAATAGTATTTCTAATTAGGAATATTCTATTTTAAATTCCCTATAATTCTTGTTGTCTTTGTGGTTTTGAACAGTGGTTTCCCATGGCTAAAAAACTAGACTGTCTTGTTCTGAATCACTTCCCTTAATAGACTTATGTTTATAAAGGATATTCTATTTCTTACAGTGGGGGTGTCTAGTAGGGGGGATGAAAGGGGGTCCAGCAGGGGTGGTGCAAGGGGGGTGCAGTGGGGGTGTCCAATAGGGGTGGTGCAAGGGGGTCAAACAAGGGTGGTGGAAGGGGGTGTGTGCAAGGGTACAAGGGTGGGCAGGGGGTACAAGTGATGTTTAAGGGGTGTGCATGGGGGTGTAAAAGGGGACAGAGGTGGGCAGAGGGTGCAAGGAATATTTAAGGTGGGTGAAAGGGGGTTGTACAGGGGGTGTGCAGTAGGGTTGGTGTAAGGGGTGTCTATAAGGGATGTGTCGGGAGGTTTATAGGGAGTGTATGCAAGGGGACAGGGGGTGTCGGGGGTACAATGGAGTTGTGCAGGGGGGTTGTGTAGGTGGGGCATGGGTGTGAAGGGGGGTGTAGGGGGGTGTATGTCTAGGGGGGCTATCTTTCCAGGGGTGGGGGTGTTGTTCAGGGGGGTGTCTGTCTGGGGGGGGGGGCTGTCCAAGGGGGTGTCTATCCAGGGGGTGGGGTGGGGTGGGGGCTATGTAGGGGGGTGCAAGGGGCATGGGTGTACAGGGGGTGAAAGGGGGTGTCCAGTAGGGGTGGTGCAAGGGGGTACATCATAGGGAAAGGGGGTGCAGGTGTGCAAGGGGGTGTGTTCAAGGGGATCAGGGGGTGTTCAGGGGGTGCAAGGGATGTGTAAGGGGTGGTGTAAGGGGGTGTCTGTCTAGTGGGGCTACGGTCCAAGGGGTGTCTGTCTATGGGGGAGGGGGGGTCTGTCCAGAATGGTGGGTCTATGTAGGGGTTGGGAGGAGGGTGTGTCCAGGAGGGGCGTGCAGTGGGGGTGTCTAGCACAGGTGTGCAGGTGTGCAAGGGGGTGTGTGCTAGGGGGTAGTGGGTGTACAGGGGGAAGAAGGGGTGTGGAGGGGGGTGAAAGGGGGTTGTGTAGGGGGTGTAGGGGCGGTGCAAGGAAATAACATTAGATGAATGGGGATTTTTTTAAGAAATGTGAAGACCTATAGCTACGGTTGGGAACTGTTTCTATAGATGATGATTGATTTTAGCCTAATACATGGTTTTCAAACCATGGAAATAGGATTGTAGCCACTGTTAGAACTGTGTCTATAGGGATTACCCTATATCCACTCCAATACCATCCACAGTTTAGTAAACCATGTCTATAACCAATAGCCATAATTTTTGAACCTATATCCAGGCTTTAAAACCATAGGTGTATCCTTATTTTCTAGTAGTGGTGTGGAAGGGACAAGAGAATAGAACATTCGATGTTGGGGTGTGAGAGAAAAAAATCAATGGGGAAGTAGTAGTGGGGTGCCTTGTTTTATTATGTAATCGATGATATATTATTGTATTGGTTCATTAATTTTGTGATAAATACATAGCGAGGATGGGTTCGGGTTATTTGACTTTTATATGTTCTTATTGGTTCTATTTTTTCTTCACTAGAACATTAGCATTTTGTTTTCACATATGCACTTGAGACCTTGGTTATGTCCCTAGTGAGTATACATGTATGCTCACCCTACATATAAAAACTATTTTTAGGTTTCTAGGAGGAATTTAGGGAATAAAATGGAAATTAATTGATGGTTTGGAGTTGCTGTCGAGTCACTACCATAGATTTTCATTATTGGTATATATTGGTGACTTTTATATGTATCCGTTTTATTTTATTTTTTCTATCATTATGGCATGGTTTTTGGTTCACAATTATTTTATCTAGTAGAGATTATTAGTTTTTTATTTAATATCCCAATCCTATTTTATATTATAAAGGGTAATTCCTCTCATTTGTGATATTTTTATACCCTCGGTTCTAGTCACCAACCTAGGGAATTTTAGAGGTGTGAATCGAGGGGGAATTATCGATCTTCTTTAATTGTGGTAGAATTGGTGTGAGGGGGAATGACACAATTCACTACACTATCCCACAATATAGTAAATTATCAAAAGAAACTAAGGAAATCCAACATTTCATCCACATGCCAATTCATTTGACATGCTCATGACCTTTACACAGACATCACACCCAACCCAAAACTCATGAGTATTATAAATGAAAATATCTAATATATCCTCCTCCAAAATAATCCCAATATACACACCAACCCCAATAACCTAGAGTCAACCTCGCCTTTATTACATTGGTACAAAATACAAGGGATATCACTATATAGGATCGATCATTTTAAGAGTCTTAAAGAACTATTTATATACATTATTTCTATATTACATTGAAAAGATAAAATACATAGCATATGAAACATTATTGCATCATTGTTTTTATTCATAGTATCATTTTTAATATCCTGATGAAATCGAAAAAAATAAAATTTCAGATCATATTATCAATAAATATTATATATAGTGGAAGAATTAATGAGTAAATAACGTATAATCAATATGGAATGGTAAATATCTAAAAACACATGTCATTTATTTAATAACTTATGCATATAATTAATCCATATAAAATTTACATTAAGTAATATCATGGATAATAATAAATGAATTCACAATGATTAAAATTCTTCATGATGGATTTCATCATCTCATACAACATTATATGTTTACCATCAAGTCATTTTTACAAGACAGTTTTAATGATGGGTAAGTTTAGACAAACCCCATTTAATATAACTATCCAGCAAGTGTTTTGTATAATACCTTTCAATAAATCAAGGTAATATCTATAACATAGGTCCATATATCCTTATATATCCAATTAATTCCCCATATATTATATTATCCATTAAATTAATTAAAAATATTCCTTATCAATAAATCAATATATTGATTTAATAATATAAAATATCAAAAAATCTTCAGTCAATCAAAAAACATTCAATGAAAAACACCATATATAGTAATTAAATACGGTTTAGGAAATAATAATATCAATAATTCAAAGATTATGGATATTTAAGATAAATATAATGTCCAATGATCAAAATAATGGGAATTTTTCAATATAAAACTAATGACTAAAAAATTAATAAGAAGTAAAATATGTCCATAATTTCATCATAAATATAGTCTTTATAATAAAATCATCTCCTTTGGAGAAATAGATAAAATTTAAATTAAATATTAAAATAAAATTTTTATTTTCTTCCCATGTAAAACTATTTAAAACATAAATAAAATTGTAAATAGATTATAATGGTTATAGCGGTGAGAATAATCCATAAACATTGTATACATTAAAAAGAAACATTCCTTTTAATTTTTTATGAGAGAAAGTTAAAAAATTAAACTTTTGTAAAATATTATAAATATTCCTTTAAAACCTTTTAAAACTCAAGGATAACATAAATTGTTTTTATTAAATCATTTTATTTAATAATTTTTCTATTATAAAACTATTTTAAAAATATGCACATAGTAACAAAAATATCCAATGAAATAGAGAAATAAGATTAGATTTTATTTTAAATATTACATTTCATGATTCAAGTTCTAAAGAGAACAAATTTTTAAGAAAATATGGAAACTACTTAAATATTTAGAGGAAAATAAAATATATGGAGTTTATTATATAATATAATATTCTAATCATGAAAAAAATAGAAATCCCAAAAATGATATTATAAAATAAATTCTTACATATTTGGTAACCTTTAAATTTTAAAACCTTGAAAGTGTAAACTTAAATTTAAACCTTAATCAAAATAAATATATATTCATGTTAAATAAATAAATTGAGAATTATATACACCACATAAATATAAATTGGTTCATAATACCAAATATGTCTTAATGGAGTGGAAATTTAAATGAAATCCCTTACCTCAAGTTATAATTTCCTCGCTTGTTCTTTTAACATCATGTATAATAAATATATGTTTATTATAATAATATAAAACACACACATATATATATATATCTAAAATATCATATATATTATCTATTTATAACATTTTATCACCTATTTTTTAAAAATATTTTTTTACTATCATTGTTTTGGGTTTTAAGTGCTCCATTTATAATGAGAACTATGGTATAGTACTTCTAGTCCTTGTATGTAAATTATGGTTCCATAATCTCCATAATTTTTTATAAGACATAAATATCTTATATATTCATTATATATATTTTTTATATTGAACTGTAATAGTTATAAATATAAAAATGAATTACATTGTTCATGGAGATGGTAGACTATACGTTTGTGATAATTTTGCTTTCACTTTTTGAAGGATGGGAAGAAAAAATGATAAATAATAATTCATATTTAAAAATAATTAATATATCACATATTTCATATATATTCATTTAATATATATTTATTACCTTTCATGTAAAACATGAATGAAAAAAAGTTCACCTCGCTTTGTGGTTGTGGTAGTCCACACATATACACCAAGTACATTATCACTTTCTAATGGATATGAAGGTAAGAAGGTAGTTATTATATTATAATTATACAAAAAAACATAAATATATTATATATTTACTAGTTATATCTTTACAAACATCGTAGTAAATTAGTGGTGAAAAAATAATTACCCTGCTACGTGGAGACGGTAAGCTATATGTACGTACAAGCGATGTTTGTTCTTTTTATAGGATGAAAAAGAGATGGAAAATGGTTGTTCCATAATCATAATAAAGTATTAGTAAATTTTAGATACTATATTTATTATTTTATTATGTTAACAACAAAATTATAGGATTTATGAAGAGAAATGAAATTGAAAGTTCCCGTAAAGAGGATTACCTCTTTATTAGAATACTTCCTTAAGATCCCACCTTATAGACCCTTGGAATGGTATTTCAAAAATATCATAACCTATAATTAATTATGAGATGAGTTTATAATAAAATTTATTATTGTTTGGTAAATATATACGGCTCATATTATTTTAATGAAAAGAGTGAAAGGGTGTCCTTTTATAAGTGAGGGGAGAGGCAAACTTGACATTCTAAAAAATACTAAAAATATAATAAAGTCGCATTTATGAACATGTGGTTCCAAATATTAAATGGATTATAATATAATTATTATATGGTACTAATATAATCATACAATCAAATTTATATATGTTTATATATCATTTTTAACATTATCATTTTGATTTACCCCTTCATATATCATTTTTAGCCTTAATAGTGGTAATAACTATTTCAATATTAAAGGTTAATAATTTTACTTATAATTTGGAAATTGAATCATAAATGGAAAATGGATGAAAATTTATACCATATCATATACTCCATATCCTATGTAAATATTTTAATGATTTTTAAATAATTTAACAAAATATCATTTTTCTAAAATATCATTAATGTCATTTTTTACACTATTCATTTAATTTGAAATTAATGTCGTCAAGAAAAATATGGAATTAAAATATACAATTTCACAAACCCCTAATATTTTATGTTTACCTATAAAATCCATGGGAAATTATATTCAACAAAATAGCATTACTTTTATATTTTTAATATCTTTTATATGATTCTTCTACTACTAGCATAAGCACTGAGTCGACGTTGTTTAAGAATTTTGGGTAATTATTTAAATATTAAAAATTTAAAATAAATTAACAAAATAAAAAAGAATAATTCATAATTAAAATAAAAATTTATAACATAACATATCCTCTTTTTACCCATACGTAAAAATTTTAACTATATTAAACTCATGAGAGTGATTTTTTGGAATTTTCTCAACATAAAATATTATAAATGTCACAATCAAAGGAAAATTGAATAAAAATGAAATATATAAAAAGTTATGATTAATATTATAAACTTACTCTAAAAAATGAGAAAATGGATGTTTTTTATAAATTTTTAATGCCCTATTACATTATTTTTAATCTTAATTACCTAATTTAACCTTTATCGAGATGATAAATTTTTCCATATTTACTATTAATAATGCCTAAAAATAAAAAGGGGATTTTAAATAAATTTTAACCAACTAAATAAATATATGGAATTTATTTTATCAATTTCATTTCTTAAAATTATTATAAATTAATTTTGAAATATAATCACAAAATTTGATGAAATATTTTTTCAATAAAATTACATTATAAGCCCAAAAATTGAATTATATAAAAATAATGTAAAATGATAATCCTAATTTAAATATTAGGTATTTTATATCACTTTAATAAAAAATAAAAAGTATAATTATTCCTTTAAATTTAATTATTTACTAAAAATTAAAGACAATTTTAAAAAAATCATATTTCACTATTCACTAAAAAATAAATTTTTTAGAAAAATCTGAAAATTAATTCTTAAGATAATGCTGATATGATGACTTCAAAAATAAAAAAAATAATTATAATATTTCAATAGGTTTTCATGGTTTATTTAAACATGGTGTTGTGAGTAAAGTAATCTATTAAAGAGATTAAATTTACTTAAAGAGAAATATATCACAAAATCTCTTGGTGTTACACTCTACTCAATTCTAAGAATCTATCCCTCAAACTTTTTTCACATTGATATAAATATTTGAGGATACTTCTTCCTAATTATATCCTTAGTTTCTTAAATAGAATCCTCAATTTTATTATTCCACAATAAAACTTTGTCAAAGTGAGTAGTCTTGCTTTATAGAAGTTTCTCTCTTTGATCTAGAACATCTGATGGCTATTCCTTTTATGAAATATATTAATCCAGAGGTATGACATTTGATATTAGTAGATATGAAATATGAGGTACGTAATTCCTTGGTATATAGACATGGAACACAACATGAACTTGGGATAGATTCAATATAAGCATTTAGTGATAAGTTACCATCCTGACATGTTCAATATTTTCATAGGATTCAATATATATTGGTCTTAGCTTTTCCTTCATTCCAAATCTCATAATCTTCTACCAGGTATATATTCATAAGAATAACTTATCACTAACTTCAAAATATATATCTCCCCAATGATTGGTAGTATAACTCTTTTTCCAAATATGATCTACCCTTATATATTGTAGGGTAGATCTAACCTTCACTACTATTATCTCAATTAGATCATATCTGAATAGATTTATTTCAATAAATTAATCCTAAAATATATATTTCTACAATTCCTTCCATGGAGGAATTTATAAGGATTCATCTCAATTCTTGATTGAAATTTATTTCTATAAGAAAATTATAATAAAGGAAAGTTCTAATCCCAAACTCATTTTAAACACATAGAAAAAGATCTTACTATATCATATATAGTTTTAGTGCTCCTCTAAAAATGAACATATGTATGAGGATGATAAATCATACAAAAACTAAAATATGTATCTTGTACCTACATAAAGATTCTCCAAAACATCGAGGTAAGCATTGGATCCTGATTAGATATTTTTGAAAGTGTTACTCCATGTGATGTCATAACATCCTCAATGTGTAATTAAGTAATATTATCATGAAATAAATATTCTCTAATAGAGATTAAATTTTCATGTTTTATAAGGAAATTGAGTAAACCCAAATGTCATTATTCCCTTTAGATGCTTTGGGGAGTCTGATGATGAAATCCATAATAATTTTTTCTTGTTTCCATTATGGTATAATTAATGGTTGTAACAATCCCCTTAGGCTTATAACCCTTATAATTAACTTACTAACACACCAGTCATCGGGATACATACTCTCCAATATCCCTTTTAATGTTATTCTACTAGAAATACTCTTTTAGATCTGTTTAAATATTTTTACTTCTATAATGAACTGATAATGATTAACTATGATCTTCATCCAACAACTCCTTATTCAACACTATTATTAATGGGACTCATACTCAGTTTATGAACATTATTATTTCAGTATGACCATGGTTGAATTCAAGATCATTCCTCAAATTACTCTATAATTTCACATCATCATCTACTCCATCTTAATACTCTCATGTATTGATGGTTAAACATTTATATATTAAATATAAAATATGTCCCCTTTCTTCAATATCTAAATATCAAACTTTTAAAAATCTAAAAAATTTATCGATTTCAATTCTCATCTTGGAAAAACTAACATGATATTTCCCACTTAGAGTATTCTCCACCTTTTCTACTTCAATAGGTTCTAATGTATTGACAAATCATAATCTTTTATATGTGGGGATACTAATGTTGTGCCAAAATATCCCATGTACTTTTGGTTTTGATGATCTCAAATACCTTTTATAATATACTTTAGATTTTATCTTTAATTGTGTTCATTATGGTTTTTCTTATTTCTATGTGTATCGACCATTACTTTTATTAATTATTAATTCTATTTGTTTTTATTATAAATTTCTTAAATTTGGAAAAATCGCCTATGTGAAGCTATTGGCTACATTTAGAAATGACTCTGTGAACATTATTCTACATAAATTTTCTATGTGAAGGATCCTCTTACGTAAAATTTCCTATGTCGATGAGATTTTCTATGTGATAAAAATGGATGCAAAAATAATTGTCTACATAATATGGTTACATGAAGTAATAAACTAGGTGAATATAATATATGGTGAAATCGGTTATATCATTCCAATTGGCTACATTGGTTTTTTCTATTTGGGTATAAAGTCTACAAAATTCAAATCACCTATGTAGATTCGAAAGTGAAAACTATATACATGATAATCTGTAATCAGTTATGTCATGTTACAATCTATAATAATTATCATTGAAGCACTTTAGTGATATTTTAATACTTCCTTATAATATTTAAATTCTATATTATATATTTATATTTAAATCGATTATAATATCCAAATACCAAGATAGGAGACAAGTACATTGATAATTTATTTTTCCTTACTGTTGCTAAGGTATTTGAACGAAATGAACATGTCTCTAATACTGAATCTTATAAATCATGTTCTATTAAAATAAAAGAAATTATTTTCATCCATTTTAAAAAAAAATCTATTTTTCAAATACAGAATAGATCTTTTGTGAAAAATATGATGTTTACAATTAGGAATGAAAGTGTCAATACTCTAATTTATTGTTCTTTAAAGAAGAATAAGAAGAATCATATTCTACAACTATGATGTAATGTCCATATATGTTTTCAACTTGAAGAATCTTCTAAAGATTCATTATCTTCTTATTATCTATCATATTTATTTCTTTTTTTCTTTCAGTTGTGTCTTATAATTAATTGTAATATATATAATCAAAAAAATTTCTTGTATCTCATTGTAAAGTTTCCCAGTAAAATAATATAAATGTTTTTGTTTGTAAATCCTTGTTGGGTCATGGTTGAAAGCTATTTTTCTTTTATAAAAGGTGTCCAATTCTTGAAATTAGCCATGAAATCCCTACAAAAATTATTCAAAATCCCTGACCAAATGTTTGGTTTAGTGAAAATCATCAAAATCATAGAAAATATGGTTGGTGGAGTGGACTAGGGAACTTATATTCCTGTAAACACTATAAATCTCTATATATTCTGATTTTTCTTCTACATTTATTATACACTACTACTTATGATAATGAATGAACAAAAAGTTTCTATTTGTTGAATATGGTGTATTTATATGTGATGAAAATTTATGAACTCAATTATTCCCCCTATTGAGACTTCTAGAAGCCTTACGAGTATGTAATTGGTATTAGATGATTGTGAATATTTAGCTCTCAACTGTCAAATTTTTATGTCTAAATATATTTTTAGAATGGATAATTTAAATGAAAATAGAGATGGTATTTTTATAATAAGCGAACCTTATTTCAATGGGAAAAATTATGGTTGTTGTAATGAATAGATGATTATCTATCTAATGAAACTTGGTATAAAAGTTTTTCTCATAATTTTGAAGTCGAATGAAATTACAAAACATCCACCATAAACTTGGGATGTAGATACTGAATCTAGTTATGATTGAAATTTTAAAGTGGTGAATGCGATTAATTGTAAATTAGGTCCAAATGACTTCAAAAAATTATATAAATACCAAAAAGTCCATGAAATGTGGAATACCATTGTAGTTTCTAATAAAGGTACGGATAATATGAGAACCCTCAAATATGACACTTCCAAACATAAGTTTAATACATTCCAAATAATAAAAGGAGATAGAGACACCCAATTAAATGGATGTATTTTAAATATTTAAAATAATATTACCACTTTAGGAACATTAATTTCTCTTAAATAAAAATATCTGAAATTTTATAGAGTTTTAACACCTATATAGAGTGCCAATTTTTTTTCTATTCACTGATCCTCATTGGTCAACAATTTTAAAATATATATATAATTTTTACTCTTATTATGTACGTGGTAGATATAGATGATCAATCTAGAGAGGAAATTTTTTTTAATAAGGATAATTCTTCTTTAAAAGTCTCGAATTAAATATATGACTGGAAGTGGAAAGAAATTAAAATAGTAGAATCATCAAATAAAGATACATCAAAAATTTATGACTCATATAGTGAGATTTCACACTACTCTAGGAAGTTCAAAATGTTTTATAATAAGATAATAGGTTTTAATAAACCATTAAATAAGTATAATAAATGTGATGTAAATTCAAAATAATTGATATGTTATGAATGCAAGAATCTTGGATATTCTAAGCCATATTTTCCACAATTACAAGACAAGAATTGTTATAGAAAATTTATTTTAAGAAGTTTTTTCACTATATAAAATCCAATAAATCCATGAAGAAAAATAGGAGTGCTTTTAAGGATTCATATGACGTTTTATATTTAGAATCAAAAGCTGAACATTCTAATCAAAAAGAAAACATGTGCTTTATAGAACACTCTAATGTGATAGATTCATATTATTATTTTGAGAATGATCCTGAATCTAAAAATTTAAATTTCTCATATGATGAATAAAATATATATCTAATGGTGATGGAAAATAAATATATTCATTGGAATAGAAGAACCAAGGAATTAAAATTTACAATAGTGATGTGGATAATGAAAAAGTGTCCATGAATAATCAAAATTTAGAATTAGAAATGATACTTAAAAATTATACAACATAATTTTCTGAACAATGAAATAATATTGAACAACCACAAAATATGTTCACGACTTTATATCTATTTATAGAGTATTTACTAAAGGATAAAAAAATCCTTGGGAAAAATGAAACTTATAATAAAAAATTTATAATAGGAATCCAAGGTGATAAGACAACATTTTATAAAAAAAAATTGTTCCTAGTTTTAAAAACAAGAACCTCTTTAAAATTATTTATTTTAATTATGTAGAGTTGTGATATTATGATAAAAACTATGATTTTTAAAACCATAATTTTTTTGGAATTAATTTTTTTTTTAAATACTTTTTCAAGGTTCATTTATATAACATATTGATAGAACAAATATATTAGGGTTCCAAAATCTATAGATTATAACATTAATGGACCCAAGAAAATCTGGGTAATGAAAAAATTTCTTGTCTTATTTTTTTAATAGGGAAAAAGGTTCAATAACATAAAATATAAATGGTATATATACAATGTACATTCAAGAAATTTGATTATTTATTTCTTTAATTTTCAATCCATATCAAAAGATGGTAGAGGTTTTGTCACTTTTGGAAAAAATTCAAATGGCTAAATTATGAGAGTTGGATCTGTTGGGAATTCAATATCAGCCCTCATAAATAAAGTTATTTATGTTAACGGATTAATGTAAAATATAATAAGTATTTATTAGCCTTGTGATGGAGGTTATTTCATTGATTTTTAAAACAATTCATGCTCAGTATTTAAATATAATGTTCTTAAATTGGAGGCACTTAGAATAAATAATTTCTATACTCTAGATTTAAATTATTTTACTAAAAAATGGTGAACTATTTAAAATATAAAGAAACTAATATTGGGTATGTAATAGAGGAATGAGACATTTTAATGTTTATTATTTAATAAAATTATCTAAAAATAATTTAGTTTCACAATTACCACATCTTAAATTGAATAAAAATAAGTTTTCTAATGAATTCCAAACAATAAAGTAAAAAAATCGTATTTTAAATTAATTCAAGAGGTTTATACTTCTAGACCCATAGAACTAATTCACTATTATTTTTTTGGGTCATCTAGAGTTACAAAAATAAAAGTACTATGTTTAGGTTTTATTTTATGAGTTTTCTAGATTTACTTTGGTTTTATTTTTTTGTGTTAAAAGTGAATCTTATTATGTTTTTATAATTTTTTTAAAACTAGTTCCAAAAGAGAAATATTCCTTAATTATTAATTTAAGAAGTAACCATGGGGGAGAATTTAAAAACCATTAGTCCAATTCCTACTATTAAAAACATGGTATCAATCATACTTTCTCTTCCCCCAAGACACCTTGAAAAAATAGAATTTTTTAGAGGATAAATAGTACTTTGCAAGAAATTGAAATAACAATGTTGTGTGAATATGACTGGACAACTCAGTTTTGTGTTGAAGCTATAAATACAACTTGTTATGTCATAAACAAAGTTATAATAAGACCAATTTTGATGAAAACACCCTATGATATATGGAATAATAAAAATCCAAAATATGGATACTTTATGGTTTTTGGATGCATGGATTATATTTAAAACACCAAGTATAATCTTGGAATTTTTTTTCAAAAGATGATAAAATAATCTTACATGGATATTATCATACCTCAAAGGCCTATAGAGTATAATAAAAGGTCAAAGATAGATAAAGATTTAATTCATGTGAAATTTGATTATAGTGATCCATTTTTTCAAAAAATGACTCAAATTTATGAGCATAGTGACTCTTTTGAAAACATTATAATCAAACCTCTCTATTAAAGTAAAAAAATGATGAATTAGAACATGATTTTCTAGAACCAAATCTATAAAGGTTGGATACCAGTGAACCAAAAAGTGTTCTTCCTAGAAATCCTATAACCCTTATGCAAAATCCCTTAGAAACTATTATACGAAGCTTATATGAATGAGCTCGGACTATAAGATATGTAGTTAAACTTATAGAGTTTTTTCCTTTTATATTAGCTATAGCCATAGTCTATATAATAATCCTTATTAGATTAGAGTTGGGTTATAGTAATGGAAGAGGAATTAAATCAGTTCAATAGAAACAATGTTTGAGAATTAGTTTATAGACCTTCTGACTATCCTATTATAGGAACAGAATGGGTTTTTTGGAATAACTATAACTATATTAGTGTAATATCTATGAGTAAGACTATAATAATAGCTAAATTTCACAATCTATAAGAAGGGATAAATTATTAGGAGAACATTTCACCAATATATAAGTTACAATATATAAGGATCCACCTAGACCATGCATCATATATGAATTTTAAATTATATTATATGGATATGGAATATACATTCCTAAATGGTTATTCCATGGAGGATATATTTTTTAAACAATCTCAAGGTTCTGAAAATAATCATTTTCCAAACTCAATTTTTAAACATACCAAATTTCAATATTTCCATAAAAAGCACCCAGATCTTGGTATAACCTTTTTAGTAATTTTCATTTATCAAATTTCTTTCAATAAGAAAAGAAGATCCAATTTTTTTAGAGAAAAATAAATCTTTAGATATTTATTTAGTTCAGATATATTTTTATGATGTGATATTTGGTTCTACAAATAGAAAATTATTTAATGTATTTTTAACTCTCATGAAAAAACAATTTTAAATGAGAATTTTGTGTGAGTTAATTTATTTTCAAGGTTTTCAAATTTTTCAAAAGACTTTGGGAATTTATTTAATCAAATAAAGTACATAGTTCATTTACTTAAATGATTTCGACTTGAAAGTGATAAATTTCATACGACTACTATGAGTTCTAATGAAATGATTGGCTTAGATAAAGATGGGAAACCAATTAAAAACAAACATTATAATGGAGTAATTGAAATTTTTTTGTACATAATTGTTAATAGACCAAAAATTATGTTTTTAGTATTTATATGTGACAAATCTCATGAAAATCCTAAAGAATCTCATTTTAATATTACTAAAATAATTTCGCAATACTTGAAAGGAATATTTCTCTTTTCTGACTCTTTATAAAATCTTCTAATTTTAATATAACTTCATATTTAGATGTTTTCTTTTATAGATATAGACTATATAAAATGAGTACCTTATTAACCTTTTATTTTCTAAGAAAATCCCTGATATTCTGGTCTGGTCATAAATAACACACTATTGAATTGTCTAATACTAAAGCATAATATATTTCTACTATTCAATTTGGTGCATAGTTATTTTGGATGAAACACATCGTGATGTATTTTGATTCAATTATAATCAAGTGTCAACTAAATGTGATAAAAATAGTGTAATCTATAATGTCTAATATTTTCAATGAAGGTATGGATCGTTAGTTTTTCAAAATAAATTCCCTAAATGGCCATAATAATGATGTATAATCAAGTTATAGAGGTTATGGGTGTGTATGTGGTTTGTTCATAGCCTAATGCCCCAAAATGGGAAAAATAAACCAAGAGACATAGTTTGTCTATAACCGTGGACCCCAGGGTGCATGGTCATTCAGTCGGTTATAGATATGGGACATAGCTATTCTATATTATTTTCACATGGTTAGTCAAACTTTTCATCTAACCATTTAGGGTTCCCTTATGTATGGATATCCATGCATGGTTTGTGCATGTTTTGACTAATCATGCACCTAAACTGTGTTCCCCCTTATTTTGTGGTGAAATTACATTTTCCCCCACTTAACCTTTTAATCCATTTCTATTTTTTCCTTCCTACATCTAGTGACTAAAACTTGGTTATCATTCTTTTTTAGCTCAAAAACACCTAAATTTAGGCATTGAGCTATGTATTTCGTCTAGTGTAAGATCCTCAGTCCATTGGAAGTATTGTATCTGTATCAGTAAGTTCCCTTAGTCATTCAATTCCTATCTATGTTTACCTCTCTATCTATTTCACTATTTAGGTGCAATCACATTCTCCCTATTTTCAGGGCATTGGACCATTTCTCAGGCCTCTTCCTACCTACTTTGAATACAAGTACGATATCGAGCAAGGCATTGCCTATGGCCTTAATGTAGGTGGTCACATCATTTTCCATTTGACTTTTGTTATTTCATAATTATTTTGTTGTTCAGCACACAAGATTTTTTTGAGAGTCTTCCTTTAATGGTTTCCTTTATATATAATTGATCATTAAACCCTAATACATGACTAATGAATCTTCTTTAGTGGTTTAGAGGTTGCACGTACCTTATATGTCCACCCCATGGTTGTGCTAAGTATAATTGTACTTTATGAGAAATTTATTCAAATACCTGGAACTCATCTTAGTGTATGAATTGGTTTTTAACTGAATTTGACCTTGATATATGATTGTTTAATTGTCCTCCAGGACCCTATTAAGGGTTTGGACAACCATTGTTTGGAATTACTAAGGTAGAAATTCCCTTAAATGACCAATTCATTTCTTAAATTACATTTGATCTTCATAAATGGTATTTCCATGTTTTGATGGATTCAATGACTTAAATGGAATTGATCAAGTGAAATTTCCAATTCATGATGGGTTGTTTTTCTTAAAAAGAATAAAATGGTTTTAAATGGAATAACCTCAATGGATGGTAAGTTCATGCCCTTTTTTATTCTTTATAAATTGCTTCTTATGAATTTTAATGTTTTAAATGGAATTAAACTTGGATAATGACGTTCATAAGAGGTTATGAATTATGTATTATGTTGTAAATGATTATATCTTACTTATATATATCGGATATATACTAAAAGAGATGTGTGGGAAGTAATGCCCCATGTTAGTTATAATTATAATATGCCTTTATAGAGGTTGTGTACGATGGTAAGGTGTGTTGAACCGGGAAGGAAATTAAACTCCCTTACATTTTGTGTAGAGTATGAAATCTCACACTAGTGATACTATATGGTTGTTGGAAATTACGTGCCATGTTCCTTGATTATACTATCTCCATGGTGGCTCACTTTCCATCCTGACTATTGTTGCATGACATATCTCACTCTTCTTGGGATATGGGGAATTTACCCTATTTCATGAGCTTTTAGGTTTGTTAGATTGGTAATGGATTATTGAGTTATTCCTGAGTTCATCCAGCACGAGTATTCCGGGTATATGTTCATTGGACATCTGTACACACATGGTTTTTGTAACATCCCAAGTAAATAAAGAATATGAAATTTTCATATTTATTAATATTTGTGAATTAAATATTAAATTTACTTAAAAGGGGATGCTATTTTCTATGTCATACCTGACACACAATAATGGGTTTCTCCTAAGTCTTATGTTGCACACAATTCTGAGTCATACTGAAAAAAAAAATATAATTATTTTAAATGGTAGTTAACAGCAAGACGTTTTTTTTTGGCAGGAATGATTAGAAATAACCTTATTATGATTAATCATGTTTGATAAATGTTTTTATATTTATCTAATAAAATTTAGAGGCTTAAAATTAGAATGAATCCAATTTTAAGCATGAATACTCTCATATTTTTAAAAGGTGTTTTTACCACCTTTTGATGGTGAACCCCTTTTAAATCTAGTTTCTTTAACTTTTATATGTTGAATTTGAAAAGATAAACTTATTATTTAGAATTAGGATATCAAAATTTACTTTGGGTAATTTATTTTTATTTTTCTAATAAAATTCATTTTTTAATGAATAGTTAAAAATACTGCATTTTAACCCAAAACTGTCTTTTCATATGATTTATTTATATGGTAAGATTATCTTTGTAAATGGTTTTAAAGTTTAATTGGATTATATTTTTACCATTTAATATAATTTTGGTCATTGGAATTAATTTCACATTGAAAATGGACATTTACACATGTCAATATTTTTGTAGCTTTTACTTCTTAAAAACACGCTTTCTAGTTTTGACAACAGTAATTAATTTTAAATTAATTAATGAAACTTATATTCTTTAAATTTGGTCAAATAGACATAATTTTTTAATTTGTAATATAAAAATTATATTTGGGTGAATTTTTGGTATTTTTTTGAAAATGTTCAATTTTTGATGAATAGTGAAAAACACTACATAGTAGTTAAAAGACCAAATTTTTCATTTAAATAAAATTTTACCACTTCTGTGAATTGAATTTCAAAAATCCAACATACATGGTTGTCATCAGTAAGAAAAATTTGGTTCAATAAGATGAAAATAATTTTTCGTGAATAGTAACTTTTGATTTTTATTTACAGCGGTTAACGGTAAATAGGGAAATTCAAGGTAAAAATAATATTATAATAAAATAAAATTATCTTAATACTTGTTATAACCTTATTCTATGAGTCATTTTCGACCAATACAATCTTGGGGTGGAAATTTTGTCCTTTGGATGCCACCTGGGTAAGACAATTACATTAATAACTTTTTTTAAAGTAAACATAAAAATATCATAAACATGTATTGTTTGGATAAAAAACTTTTAATTTGGGGTAATATAACTTATATCCTTGACTATATATATAATAATTATAAAGCTAAAAATATTTCCTACATCATGGTGTTTTATTTTTAATTTTTAGACATCAAATAAATAAATTTATTTATGACGCGATGATGATGTAATGATTACATAAGTAATGAATGTTTTAAATAAATGAGATTATAAATATTAAAATAAATTTATTTTGAAACTATTTATGTCATCCACTAATTTTATGGACAATTATGACTTGTTATATTTGAATTAATTAAGCTTTTTCAAATTGATCAAGTTTTTATGGATTTTTAAAAAGTCATGACATGAATACTATAAAAATTGACATAAATGAGTTTTTAAATCAATTAATATTTTATTGAATGATAAAATAGTCCTAAAAATACACTATTCAGAAAAATGAAATATATTTTGTTACAAATGTCATTAAGGATCCATTTTGGGTCACTTTTCATTTTATAGTAACTATATTAACCTTATGGTATGAATATACAAGAAGACATGGTAAAAGTTAAATTAGTTAACTAAGGGTTAAAGCTAAAAGATAAGGTTAATTTTTTGACATATACATGTCTCAAACATATTGGTTGAACTTATTTCTAACAATAATCAACTTATCTTCTAATTTAATTAGTATTATACCTTTTAAAAACCGAAATTAAGTTAATAAAAAAATAATACTTTCAAACTTTCCTAGAGTGCCCCTCCTCCCTCTTATAAAAGGACACCACCTATAACTATTAATCACACCTATCAAGCCCCCTTGGATTGTCCAACCTCTATCTAAATACTCTCCCAAGATCCTTATCTTCCTCTTAGAATCCATTCCCTTGTTAGAAGGGAATTCAAGAGAGCCTTTTGGCTCAAATCAAAAGAAGTTACTCGATTTGAGGTAATGTCTTCTCTCAAATTTCTTTCTATTAGTTTTCCTTATCCACTCCCTTTGATCTTATTATTATTTGTTTTATTTAAAAACAAAATTATCCTAAATATAATAGGTTTTTTTATGAGAATTATTCTAACTACACTTACACACACATCCATCTAATGGATATGAACATATTGTTTTTGTGTATGGCGAACTAAAAACTCGCGAAACAACTATTGTTTGATTTTCCCCTACCACCTCTCATGGTGGAAATTATGATGGAACTATAACTATATATGATATTTATGATAATTATTTAATCTATATTCTTCTATAATTATCATTTAGAACATACCTTTATGCTTTTCACGTTGTATAAATTTGATAATTTTATTTGAGGTAGTGCGGACTACCGCCCCCTTAAAGTGATATGAATCATTCATGCTATACATGGAACATATAAAGGGGGAAATTAATGAAAATATGTAAAATATATAACATGGATATTATACTGTAATTATAATATAACTATTTATCATTTAGTTTTCATTCCATTAAATTTGAAAAAGAAATGAAAGTAGTGTTCATTTGTACGTACGGGTTACAGTCTCCATGAACGGTATATTTTTTTAATATATCCAAATGATATGAACTATTATAAATACATATATACTGTATATATATCATATATATGATATATAAATGATGAATATAATTCTGGAGATAATGTAATTTTAACCACATGGACAATTTGAAATTATAACAAGTTCATTTTTTACTCAAGTTCCGAACAACGACAAAATTTCTGATATAAACTCAAATAATTAACTAATTGTTATAACATGGTTATAAGTGATATAAATGTAATAATATACTTGAAAAATTTTCAGAAGCATGCATAAATTAACTTAAGTTTATCATTCAGGAAGAACAGGGAACATAAGAGTCAAGTCCGACTTGAGGTAAGGGAACTTCTTAACCCAATTTCCATTTATTGGGATAATCTTCTACTTCTTGATTATGTCATGCTATGATTATATGGGAAATAAATTTTGGTATCCTATATTTTATATATTCTTTATTTATGTTTACTTATAGGTAATACACATAATCCACCTATTTTATTTACAAAATGATATTTTTAAGGGACCTTGTATCAATCACCTTTCATTGAGGCAGATTTTGATAATATACACCTCCTTCTCTTATAAATTGTATAATAAACCCATTTGACTTTTATTTTAATTCAAAGGGAATATTTTTTACACGAAGCATTTTACTAAAATACAAAACGAATGGTTTTTTAATGTAAGTGGAGAAAATGACCTCTCTACCGCCATAATCGTTATTTGGATTCCTCTATAAGCCTTAATGTTTTTAAAATGAAAAAGAAACCCATTATTCTATTTTTGGGGGGTTTTCTATTGAAAATGGTTTTTTAAATGGATTGATTATTTCAATATATTGAAATTATATATTGTGATTGAAAATTAAATGTTATTACTGAAATGTTGATATTTCCAATATTTTATGTGTTATGATTACATAATGTTACTTGGACATTTGACAGGTGGTTACGTGATAAACCAAATGATGGGTGGTTAGATGATAAACCAAGGATGGGTGGTTATGTTATAACCTACAATTAATTTGGTATGGAAGTCGTCTGTATGGATATTCCATTCTGTGATATGTGTGTAAGTTGACCGTATACTTATTCCATTTTTGTATGTTTATGTCCCAAGTTACCTTTATATGTTATGTGTTCTTTATATGAGATTTATGGTAATATTTTGGTTATAAAAAGGTAAGAAATGAGATTTTTTCCAGGGAATATTATTTACTACTTTTTAAAGTTGAAAATTTTTACTTATGATAAAGTATTTATGGTTTACTTGTTATTTTTAAAAAACTAACATTTGTTCTTCTTTGTGTATACTTTATTGAGCTTTTTATACTCATCCCAAGTTTTTGAAATGTTTTTCATAGGAATTATAGTTGAATAGGGTCAATTATTTGATCAAGGAAAAGTCATAATGATTAAAACATGGAACTAAGCATGTTTCTTTTCTTTTAAGAGTTTTTATTTTATGAAAAAAATTGATACTGGGTATAAGTGTCTACATGTAATATTAAAATTGTTATTTATATGTTATGACCTAATTATATAAAACTCTAAACCTGAAAAGATCCTCAACATGAATTATTTAATTAATTTAATATTATGTAATGTTGTTGGGGACTTAAAGTTGGTATCATAGGTCGGTTTAGATAAATTTAGAGGTTAGGGTGTTATTAAAGCATAAGCAACACAACCATAATGGTTAGCATATTAAAAAGAGTCATAGTTATTTTATATAAATTTAATGAGTTTAATATAACATAAAAAATATTATCTTAGTGTTTACCCACCTCACATGATAGTATATGATTATTTTTCAGAAATACTCTCACTGACCTTTTTGGTTTTAGTAAATAGTTGGATCTAGAAAGCACTAAAGTAACAATAGATGTGAAGAAAACTGTGAGGATTTTATGAATAAGAAACTAAATGAATTGGGAGATGCAATGAGAAATCTTATGGTTATTCTAAACCAACTAACTAGAGTCATTATTGACCAATTGAACCTTGGTTATTTTTATAAGTCATCTTATATGTGATAAAAAAATACCTACAGAAGGTTAGTTAATAATTATAAAGGTAAGTATATTCAAAAACATATGTTTCAAGGATGTGGAAATAAACACCTAGTAAAATTCTTCAAAGGGATGGGAAGATTATATGGATGTGGTAATGAAGGTCATAAACCAAGAACCTTCCATGGAAGAAGGAAGCATCCAGTTGACTCCTGGAAATGGAAAGAAGTTATCTTCTGAGGGATCAATTGAATTTTTTAAATGTGGTGTACAGGGTCATTGTAAAAATAAATGTCCTGTGAAGGAGGTTCAAGAATGGGATCTACAAGAACTTAAAAATATATGTTTACCAATACCTAATGATATTCCAATTGAATATGAGAAAACTAAAAATGGCCTATGAGAGTTATGGATTATTTCTTAGCTCGTGCTTTGACATTACTGAAATCTTTGGACATTATGAAAGATTTTGTTTGTAGGAAAAAAGTATTATAAAATAAGTTGGAAAATAATGGTTAATGAATCATAAAGAATTTTGAATTAGTAACAAGTATACATGTATGTGATTCAAGAGTTATGGTATATTTTAAGATTATGAAATGCTTAGAAGTATTAAGGCTCTTTTGATGATGGAATTACATTGGAAGAATTTTTCTACTATTTGAAAAACTGAAGTTTTATATATGAAAATGTTATTAAATGAAGAATTGTATTTTATTTTGTGGATATAGTTATACAAAAATCATTTGGGTTTAAATTATCCTTTAATTTGAGGCAATAACTGGTTAATACTTTTTGGGATAAAAATGCAAGTTATGAGATAACATTAGTGGTTAAAATATGTTATGGTAATTTTTGATGCATTTATATCATTTTTGGAATGTTATAAAATTATATAATTTTAGAAAAATGATAACCCAAAGGATGGGTTTTAACCCATCACGTCTGGTAAGTCCATGGGAATCGAACCACAACCGAAGGGCGATAGGGGTGTATCGCCTACCACTGGCCTACGTTTAGTCCATGGTTAATATGACTAATTATTTTTAGTTAGATGATTTTATGGATCAAGAATAAGTTGATTTTGGGAACTTATGTTTTATCAAATTGATATCCTTAATATAGAAAAATTATTTGGTGATTAAGTGATAAATGTAATTTTGGAAGACATTCTCTCTTTTGGGAACACTATATGCTTAAGAAAAATAGAATACTATGGGATCTCATTTTTTGAGAAATCATTGAAATTTTATTTTGTAAGAATCTATGTTTTTATTGTATAAATTTGGTTATTTGGGTTATTTTTTTAAATTATTAACCTATCATAGAGAATATGTGATTAGGTTAATTACTTTTTATTATGAGTCTTTAAGAGTAGTTGATGTTATTTAGAGATAAATGTTAAGATTTTTGTGGAAGACTATGTGATCAAATCCTTCTGAATTTTGGGTTTCAATATTAGTTTGGATTATATTGATGTATTTTAAGTAAAATTGTTTATTGATTGGTCTTTGATTAACTTTGGGTACTCTTTGTTCAATTTTGGAGATTAAGAGTAGTATTACTTTTTATAAAAGATTATCCTTTTGGGGATTATCTGATCTTGTACTAACCATTTTGGTTTTAGTTAATGTATAAATACAATTTAAATATATAGTTTATATTTATTGGATTATGTTATTCTCTAGAAGTTGATTCTAGTGCTTTAGGTGTTACTAAGTCATCTTGGGTACTCATCGTTTGGAGAAAAGATTTTTGTTTTGGTAGAAACTTATTAAAGGATGAAAGTCTACTTGGAAAGTAGGTATATTTCCTTATGTCCTTAGTCAATCTCATAAAACAATTCTCTAAATTTATATAATGAAACTAAAAAGAAAAATGTTGTCCATTTACTTTTCTTGTTGGTAAACCAATTATCATTTAACACATCACAATTTTTTTGTTTTCTTGTTGTTAACTTTCTCCTAATCATGTTTGCTATCACTCTCCATCAGAACTTGACACTTAGTTTCTCCTCCATATCCACGTTTTTCTACATGGAATCCTAGTATGGGTTATCTCAGGTGACCTTTATACTTATCTTTATTTTTTAAAAATTGATAGTTTTATTGACTCTTTTTCTGTTGTGTGACATTCAATTAAGTTTCATAGCCCAATTTTAAAATTGCGAGGATGCAATTTCCAAAAGGGGGGAAGGATGTAACATCCCAGGTAAATAAAGAATAGAAAATTTTCATATTTATTAATATTTTTTAATTAAATATTAATTTTAATTTAAAGAGGATGATATGTTCAATGGCATACCCAACACACAATAATGGGTTTCTCTGAAGTCTTATGTTGCACACAGTTCTAATTCATACTAAAAAAATATAATTATTTTTAATGGTAGTTAATGCCTAGTAGTTTTATTGGCGTGAATGAATAGAACTAACCATATTATGATTAAACATTTTCTTAAATGTTTTTACATTTATCCAATAAAATTTAGAGGCTTAAAATGAAAATGCATCCAATTTTAAGCAGAAATACTCTAATATTTTTAAAAGGTATTTTTACCGCCTTTTGATGAAGAACCCCTTTTAAATATATTTTTTGTCAATTTTATATTTTTAATTTGAAAAAATAAACTTATTATTTATAAGTATAATATCAAAATTTACTTTGACTAATTTTTGGTATTTTTCTGATAAAGTTCATTTTTTAATGAATAGTGACAAATACTGCATTTTAAGTCAAAACAGTCTATTCATGATTTATTTATATAGTTATATTATATTTTTAAATGGTTTTAAATAGTAATTGGATTATATTTTTAACATTTAATCCAATGTTGGTCATTGGAAGTAACCTCACGTTGATATGGACATAAATAGATGTCAATCTTTTTGTAGTTTTTTACTTCTTAAAAACACGCTTTCTATTTTGACAATGGAAATTAATTTTAAATTCATTAATGAAACTTCTATATTTTGAATTAGTTAAAATAGAAATAATTTTTGAATTTGTAATATCAAAATTATCTTTGGTTGAATGTTTTGTATTTTTCTGAAAACTTTCAATTTTTGATGAATAGTGAAAACACTCCATACAAGTTGAAAACCGACTTTTTCATTTAAATAAAATTTTACCAATTATATGAATTGAATTTAAAAAATATGACATACATGGTTGTCATTTTTAAGTAAAATTTGGTTCAATATGATGAAAATAATTTTTGGATAATAGTAACTTTTGATTCTTATTTACTATGGTTAAAGGTAAATAGGGTAATTTAAGGTAAAAATAATATTATAATAAGATAAAATTACCTAAAAACTTGTACTAACCTTATCAGATGAGTTATGGAAGACCCATAAAATCCTTGGGTAGAACATTTTTCCTTTGAAATCCACTTTGGTAAGATAATTACATTAATAACTTTTTCTTTAAAGTAAAAATAAATTTACCATAAACATGTATTGTTTTGATAAATAAATTTAATGTGGGGTCATATAATTGATATATTTGACTATAAATATTAATTAGAAAACTAAAAATATTTCATAAATCATAGTATTTTATTATTAATTTTTAGACATCAAATAAATAAATTTATTTATGACACAATGATGATGTAAAAGTTACAACATTATTGAATATTTTAAATAAATGAGATTATAAATATTAAAATAAATTTATTTTAAAACTTTTTATTCTATAAATGAATTTTATGGATGATTATTACTTTTTATATTTGAATTAATTATTATTTTTTTATCAAATTGATCAAGTTTTTAGGGATTTTTAAAAAGTCGTGATATGAATAGTATATAAATTGGCATAAATGAGTTTTTAAATCAATTAATATTTTATTAAATGATAAATGGTACTAAAACACTAATATTCATCCAAATGAAATATATTATGTTACATATGTCATTAATTATCCTTTTTGGGTCTCTTGGCATTTTATAGTAACTATATTAACCGTATAGTGTGAATATACAAGAAGACATGGTAAAAGTTAAATTAGTTAACTAAGGGTTAAAGATAAAAGATAATGTTACTTTTGTGACATAAACTTGTCTCAAACCTCTTTTTTAAATTATTTAGAACAATACTAAACTTATCTTATAATTTAATGTGTTTTTACATTTTTAAAAAGAAATTATGTTAATAATAAAATAATGCATTCAAACTTTTCTAAAGTGCCCCTCATCCCTCTTATAAAAGGACACCACCTATAACCCTTACTCACACCACTCAAGACCCCTTGTATCATCAAAAATCTGTACAAATAATCTCCCAATATCCCTATCTTCCTCCTATAAACCTTTCTTTAGGCAGAAGGAAATTCAAGAGAGCCCTTTGGCTCAAATCAAAAGATGTTACCCGATTTGAGGTAACGTCTTCTATCAAGCATCTTTCCATTATTTTTCCTTCTCCACTCCTTATGCTCTTATAATTCATTTTTATATAACAAAAACATTACCCTAAATATATTAAGTTTTTTTATGAGAATTATTCAAACTAAACTTACACACACCTCCATCTAATCGATACAAACATATTGTTTCTGTGTACGGCGAACTGCTGCCTCACGAAACAATGATTGTTCGATTTTCTCATACCACCTCTCATGGTGACCATTATGATGACACTGTAATTATATATAATATTTATTTTATTTATTTTATCTATATTCTTCTTTAATTCTCTTTTATAACATACTTTATGTTTTTCATGTTGTATAAATATGATAATTTCATTTGAGGAAGTGCGGACTACCGCCCCCTTAAAGTGATATGTCTCGTTCATGCTATGAATTGAATGTATAAAGAATGGAATTAAATAAATTATGTAACATATATAACATGTATATTATACTAGAATTATAATATACCTATGTATCATTTAGTTTTCATTCTATTAAATATAAAAAAGAAATAAAAGTAGTGTTTGTGCATACGTACAGCTTACCATCTCCATGAACGTTGCATTTAATTTTCATATATCCAAATGATATAGACTATTAAAAATACATATATACTGGATATATATGATATATATGATATCTAAATCATTAATATCATTTTTTTTATAATGTAATTTTGACAACACGGACAATTTGTAGTTATAAGAAGTTCATTTTTTACTCAAGTTCCGAACATCGAAAAAATGTCCAATATGAACTCAAATAATTAACTAATTATTATAGATTTTTAGTAAGTGTTATAAAAGTAATAATAAACTTGAAATTGGTTCTTAATCATGTTTAAATTAACTTAAGTTTATTATTCATGAATAACAAGGAACATACGAGTCAAGTCATACATGAGGTAAGGGAACTTGTTAACCTAATTTCCATTATTTGGTTTAAACTTATACTTCTTGATTATGTCGTGCTATGATTATGTGAGAAATAACTTTTTATATACTATCTTTTATATATAATTGATTTATGTATACTTATAGGTAATACAAATAATCCACCTATTTTATTTACAAAATGATATTTGTAAGGGACTTCGTCTCAATCTCTTTTAATTGAGGCATGTTTTGATAATGTACACCTTCTTCTTTTATAAAATGTTTAATAAACCCTTTTGACTTTTATTTTTATTCAAATGGAATTTTTTTTCTATAATTCATTTTACTAAAATACAAAAGGAAATTTTTTTAATTTATGCGGCGACAATGACCTCTTTGCCACCATAATCGTTATTGGATTTCTATATAAGCCTTAATTTTTTAAAAATGAAAAGGAAACCCTATATTCTATTTTTGGGTGTTTTGGTATTGCAAATAGATTTTGAAATAGATTGAGTATTTCAATATCTTGAAATGTTAGCTTGTGATTTAAAATTAAATGTTATTTCTGAAATGTTGGTATTTTCATTATTTTATGTTTTATGATTATGTAATGGTACTTAGAAATTTAATGGGTGGTTATGTGATAAACCAAATGACAGGTGGTTCCATGATAAACCAAGTATGGGTGGTGGTGTTATAACCTCTAATTCCTTGGGTATAGAAGTCAACCGTATGGCTATTCCATTTAGTAATTTTTGACAGTCCTTTCCGTCACAGAGTCGAACGAATGGAAAAGGGAAAACCATAATACCAATGAGGTTCACCCTTTTAAGAACATCAAAAATTGACAAAGGGATGAACCAGGAACTCATTTGGAGGGTGTTGCGCAAGTATCTTGCACGTCGCGCAAGTCACTTGCGCTCCCTATTCATTTTTTCGCCCAAGGTGCCCATTGGCCTATAAATACCCCCTCTAGGCCCCCCATTGAAAGGAAAACTTTTCCAAAACTTAGATTCAAGCTCTATTGCCCAAGTCTTTTTATGACGTCTTCCAAACACTTCTAAGGTAATTCTTTACCTGGAATGGAAGCTCTAAAGAGGAAGAATCAGGCCTAAGTGTTAGAATTCATCAACAATTGTGCGCTTAAGTGTCTACCCCTTAAGGGAAATGAAGACACTTGTGTGTCACCTTCCCCTCTCAAGGGAACTTGCGCGACACACTTCTGGAAGCCTCTATGGATGATACTAAGGGATTGAGTTCAATGTCGCCCAAATATTACCCTATAGGTTATTCGTCGCCCAAGGTGACTCATGTCGCGCAAGTCTACTTGCGCGACCAGGACTTTCATGCCAGAACAATACTTGTGTGCCTCCTTCCCACTCACCTCCTTTCCTCAAATCCACCTCTCCTCTTCAAGGCATAGCCTTCAAAACCCTCTTCAAAGAAATTTTTCACAGCATTGTTCCTTTGTTGGCTTCCTTATCTGAAATGAATTCTGTGAGAACCTCTCATAAAACCTCATGAATTACAATGTTTTATGTCACCATGGTTAGAGATTTCCTATATAGCCTCATCCTTTAAGATGAGAAGATTTTTAACCTGGGCCTCCTTCTTAGGAGAAAGCCCCAGTCCTAATCCCTTTAATTTGGGCCTCCTTCTTAGGAGTAATCCCCAGTCCTAATCCTTTTAACCTGAGCCTCCTTCTCAAGAGTAAGCCCTAGTCTTAATCCCTTTAACCTGGGCCTCCTTCTCAGGTGTAATCCCAAGTCATAGTCTCTTTTAACCTGGGCCTCCTTCTTAGGAGTAATCCATAGTCATAATTTCTTTAAATGTTGGGCATCCTCCCCAATAGTAATATCCAATCATAATTCTTTTGATTTGGGTTTTCATTATCAGGAATAAAACTCAATCATAAGTCCCTCTTAACCTAGGATTCCTTTTCAGGAGTAAGTCCTGAGTTAAAATTCCAAAATCTCCATAAAATACATATACCTTTACAGACCCTACTTCCTAGGAAGTCATTAATATGTAATCCCCACATCATTTCTCATATCTGCATCTTTTATGCAACCATCCTCAAATTTACTGATACATCTTGTTTCTCACACCAAGCATGACTCACGTGAGCTTAGAGTGTGAAAGTAATCATGGCATTTCTTTTTGGTCCATTAACCATGCATAAACCCCGTATTTTTTTATCGAACTGTGTGGGTTCTGATTCTTTTTTAACAAGGATACGTAGGTATCCCATCTGCAGGTACGATCCCATCTCTGAAATATTCCCTGCCTTTCTAGAGGATAATAAACTTCAAGTGCCCCACTAATTGGCTTTAAAACCAGTATGGTCATCCTAATGACCAAGATATTTCTATATAATGTATTAAAGGATGAAATTGACTAAGAATCTCTAATACATAAGAATGATTCTCCATTGATGAAGAACCTCAAATACATATAAAAGATTTTCTAAATCTCATACATATTAAACATTGATTGCTAAATCTAAATGAAAACTCATTTTTATACTTGGTGAATTAATAAGGATTCATGAACATAACTTAAATCTATAAGAGAGCCCCGGAGTAGGTAATAATTCCTCCCAAAAAGGTGTGATGTGCCTAACCTCCCATCCTCTCAACTAATGAAAATTCTTAAGCCTCCTTTGGAATGTATGTACAAATGGATATAGAGTCATTGGATGTTTCCGGTTCTACGAATAAACCCATTAGAAATCGATTGGAATGTTTTAACCTTAAACAAATAAGTTCATCCCCATTTCCAGAAGAAACAAAAAATGGTGAACCCGATGTGAATCCGTAACCAAGTTAAAATGATGTTTTACTTATTTTTTAGGCCCCTATTTCACTCAGTATGAGGGAAAACAAAGCAGTAAATAACAAAAGTGATCATCTAAAAGATGTAGACTGGCCAGACTGATCTTGGTTATGTCTTCTATATAAAACAGGCACTCTTTTCCAAGATCTCTCTGCAACACTGAATGGATTCTTTAAAGTTCACACCTGTAAATGCTTTGGTTGCTACTCCTGCTGGATCCTCATCCACTCTGATGACGACATCACCTACTCAGTATCTTCAACGCTGAGTATCAAATGAATTGGTGAGGTAATATCATCAACACGGTACCATATCGACTCTGTAGGCTGCTCAACAAGCCCTTTAAGTTAACAATTCACCCTGGTTGTCCAGATAGCGATGACCAGTGGTCAAGAAGAAGGCGGTGCTAACCACCATCTCCAACTGTTTTTTGTTGTTATCCCCAGAACGCAACAAAAAATTCCTCCCATATTACAGGGAGGTGAATTAAGAGGTCACTCAAGGCCTCATTTCAAGAAGACAGGAGTCCTTCCTGAGGACTCCCATCAACAATCGCTGCCAGACTCGTGTGGTAGTGCACCCTCAACATGATGAGGGTGTCACCTATTGGCATTTTCCTTAGGTTCCTCTGACCTGAGCACGCAAGAAAAATCATGAGAGGCGAAATTAGGCTAACAGGGAGTAGGTTCTTACCTATGTCCCCTCTGAATAAGTCCATCAACCTAACTTGATGGCAAGGAACGAGCGGACACACACACCCGTCTGTTCTAATCCCACAGTCCAGCAGACTCGTCTAAAAGTAACCCACTAATCCTACCAAGCAATTCCGATGAAGTACTATTGGTAGGTACATACACCTGTTTATAATTCATCATCCAGTCAGCAGGCTCGTGATACTTCATCCAAAGAAGCTCGCCAACAAAATACGGTGACCACCTGTAAACAGGCACATACACCTGCCTACAATCACCAATTATGTCAGAAGTCTTTCCTGCCAGTATTGAAGGAAACCCATCAACAATACTTGATGGGTAATATTAAATAGGCGCATACACCTTCCAATGTTCATCAAGTCTACCAACAGTCTCCTTTGGTAGCACTCGGAGAAGTCAGTCGGAAAGATCCGACAAAAAATTTAGATCAGACTTAAATCTATGACCCTATGCATAAGTACTGTCAATATCCATTGACAGGAAAATGAGGATAGGAGTAGGAACATACACCTACTCCAAACATGAAATGGACTTATATTCCCGTTCTGATAGCTGAAGTCACCAAGCACATTCTGACAATGGTGAAAGCAAAGAAGCAAATCCCTGCCCATATTCTGGATACCTATTGGAATATTATAACAGCTTCAGTTACATCACAAGTAAAGAAACATAAATTTATCCCTATCATTGGAGTGACTCATCAACATGTCACTCTGGAGCAGATACACACCTTTGTTCTAGTCTAGGTGGGTCGTGGGGCATACTCCCCCATGTCATATGGACAATCAATTCGGGCACATACACCCTATTTAAATGGAGATAATCAACCTAACCTGACCATTTATCCTTAGCAGGCATATACACCTGTCCATAATAACCACATTAATCAAAAACTTCTTTCCAAAGTGAGTGAGAAGGTGTCCAAGAAAAAGACCCATCCAGTACAGTTGAAAAATCAAGAGCCAGTCTGCAATAATCCCTTGCTCAATGCTGGAGTTCTTGAAGCCCTCAGACAATTATATATTACAGCTCAAGATTATACTCTCTCATTTCCAAATTCCAGATTTAATAATAATAATTCTGAAGGTCTTCATCAGACACTTCCTCATGAAGGCTTGCTTCATGACAATTTGGTCAATCTCAAAGTATCATCTTTAGATGAGGGCCACGATAACCCTCTGCGTGGCCAGAAGACCAAGGAGAAAGAAGTTTCATCTTTTTTTGTAACCCACCATGGTGATCCTCCCCATGATGATGAATTTATCAGCGAAATTCCTCTTCGTAGTAGTAATTCGCATTTCATGGAGAATTCTTCAATGGAAAATTCAGTAACGAGAAAGTCCTCTTATCTTGAGGCACATGCAAATGTGAGGTCAGTCATGTCTGATGCCTTACCATTAGCAGGTGAAATACTTTCTCAACTAGAAGATAGCCTGGGGTGTAGGTCATTTTACAAACCACCCCTGGTTCATTCATCTTTTAATTTGACAAATGAATTCTCTACCAATCTTATGGAATCTGATGAAGCAACAAAGAAACACCAGCTTTGGTCCAATCAGGTAGAATAATATTCATCAAATGACAAAGAGGAAGTGTTGAATATGAGAAAACAACTGAAGAAAGGTGAAATACCAGTCATGTTTTGGCCTTTGGCTGACTCTCAGTATGATATTCCAGAAACGTTGATAGAAGATTGTATCCACGATATTCATCTCAACATATGGAAAACTCTTTTCCAGTTAAAATATAAAATATTATCTTATGATAAAAATCAAAATCATGTCAATATAATATAAGTGTTGCAACATCAAATTGACATGGCATCTCTCTCAGTTTCCTGACATCTAAAGGTTGAAAAGCAGCAGAGAGCCCTTCAGTGTTCATGCCTTGGCGCATTGAAAAGATTACACCAGTTAATTACCAATACCCCATCTGGTATTCATGTCAGGGGATAGGGTGTTCATGGAGCATTTAATTTTACTATGCCCTCCAGCCAACAAAGCATGCCAAAAGTGGTCTCATGCAATGTTATTGCCCATGGCTGGCCACATCTAACTAGTTTTTTGTGTAATCAAATGCTTGATCAAGAATAGGCCTCAACTAGTTCTTCCCAAAGTCAAGCATATAAAGAACAAGTTGTTGAATTACTCTTGCATCAAGAAAATGAGAATATCGAACAGGCTTCTCATTTAGATCATGTGCATTATTAGGTGACAGAGGTTTCAGAAATAATCCAAAGGTCATCTGAGCCAGGTGATTTAAGTGGATGTCGGATGATGCATTCGGCCAATTTTCGAACTAAAATCAGCAAAATCATGAGAGCTTTTAATAAAGTTTTAGATATAGCAGCTCAAGAGCCACCTCAGCTTGCCAGGCTGGGGACTCTTTTAATCCAACCCTTGGGATCAATAGACATGATTCTAGGAGTTGAGTAGAAAAATAGGAACAACCCCAGTCCACCGGACAGCGGACTTTTTCAAATTCTCAATCTTTTCTTTGGAAAAAGTCAGTATTCTCTCAATTAGGGAAGAATCCACAAGAGGAACGTAGAGACGAATTATCAAGAGACTCTATCCAAATTATGGTTCATCAAGAAGTTCTTGAGGTATCAACCAAACAAAAGGAAATGACTCATAAAGGACATGGAAAAAGACAGTATCGTAGAAGCACTGATAGAAGGGTTGTAATGCGTTATGCATCGATAAATGTCATCAATGACGTTGTCACCGATCCCCCAGAACATAAGGCTCACTTAGGGGAATCAGATGAAGAATTTCATGTTCAAGAGGATGTATACACAGATTCAAATGAAGAAGGTGTGTGTACTCGAAATCAAAGGCTTACCCGGAATCTAGGTATTCCTTCAAATAACCAACTAAACCCTCTCCGAAAGGCATCCAACAAGGGGAAAGGAAAAATTCAGGTTACATTCCACCCTACTTCTGGAGAAGGTCAATCACTCTCATTAGAGGAAAGTTTCACATAACAAGAGGAATAAATAAAGGAGTTAAGGAGGTTAAATACAGAACAACTTCAAGGTAGTATTCCTCCTAAGCATGTTGGATTTAATCACTCAAGGGAATTTTTTTTGTAGCTACTGGGATGGATAAAGAATATATCCCTTTAAAAGTACACCCTCACAGTTCTAATCCTATGGTTCATACGCGACAACAACCGGTAATACTACCATCAGTGACAGTACCGGTCGCCACACCCATCCAATCTCTAGTTCTTGCACCTGCACAGGTCCAAGCTCAACTAGATGTTTCTCAAAAGTTAATGAATACCATTGAGTCATTAACATCTCGGTTGGAAGCTATGGAAGGAATGCATGCACCAGTTCAACTGGATAAGAGAGCTTACCCTGAATGGGTGGATGCAATTCCTCCCCCGTCAAATTTTTTGAGTACCACATTCCCAATTTTTAAATGGTTCATGAGATCTAGAACAACACTTAACACATTTTGTTTCTCGGTGTGATCCTATGATGGGAACTCCTCAACAAAAATAAGTAGTTAAGATCAGGTGTTTTGTGCAGTCATTACAAGGAACTTCTTTCGTCTGGTATACAAGCTTGCAATCTCAGTCAATTACTGGGTGGGAGGATCTCCATCAAAAATTCCTTCTTCAATTTAGCTCAACTTTTCCAAAGATGGCAGTTTTTTATCTTACCAATTGTAATCAAAGGGAGAATGAAAGAGTTTCGGATTCCATTGATCGCTGGAAGGGATTAACATATTCCTTAAGTTTAGCACTCCCTCAAGAAGAGTTGCTGCCAATCTGTGTGGAAAATCTGTGTGATGAATTATGCATACCATTGATCCCTGTGAAATACACAGGAGGGTTTCGAGACCTTTCTTCAATCGTTCAGTAGATCAAAGATTATCTTACAATGACTAAGGCTAAAACTCGTTTAATTCCATCAGTTCCAAGAAGGAGAATAGGGAAAGCAGATACTTCTACAGTTACACTTAAACAAGAACCTGTACATGCTTCCACTTCAAAACCTTCATCATATCAAAGGGCTCCACCTCCTAATCATCAACAAAAATAGCCGCTTGGTCAAGATGATCAAAGATATCAAAGGAGGAAATAGTTTGAAGATTTTAAGAACAAAGTTTATTCTTTCCAGAATGAAAAAGTTTTTGACTACTTCATCTCGGCTCTGGAAAACAATATTGTTCAGTTTCCAAGGCCCAAAAGGCCAAACAAGGAAGGAGATGAAGACCTCCTCAACTATTTTCCACTTCATCAGATGTTGGGTCATCCCATTCAAGAGTGTTTTTTCTTTAAAGAACTTCTGCAAAATATGGTGGACACTGGATAGGTAAAATAGAAAGGTTCTTCAGCCCAGGTAGCATGTGTTACTACTACTGATCCATAGGAAGAAGGCGAATGGCACGAAGTCAAAATTAAAAATGCGCAGAAGTATGATTATTAGATGGTCAGGAAAACGGTCAACCGAAATCATGACATTTTATGAACACAATTGAATCAACAATTTGTGTATTCTACTATGAATGCCACAACAAAACCCCCTTCATCCGAAGGAAATCCTCAAAGAAGCGGTGTAATTTGAATAAAGAAGAGCAGTCAGAAGAATAAGAGTTTGTGCCAAAGCCTAAATTTCCTTTGATTATGGAAGATTTTATGCCATCTACTTCAAAAGAACGGGCACCGCCCCACCAAACAGAATAGACTAAATTGGCTAATCAGGCGGAATATTTATCAGATGAAGAATTGATCTTTGGTTCTATTAACATGATTCATTTAACAGATCCTTATGCCAATGACAGTTTCAATTATGATGAGATTGGATTCCTTGCATCTAATAGAAAAATTAGAGGAAGAGACAGAGGTCTAGGATACAAGGGAAGACGTGGATATTCCAGAATCCACTATTTCAATCCTACCCTTGCTAAAACTTTATATGCGGCAGAAACCCATGGAAAATTCCTTCAGCGGGATCAACAGGAACAAAAAAAGATCTTCCACACATGGAAAATTCGGTCCTGATGTAGTTATTTTGGAATACCAGTTAGAGGTCACACCTTCTTCCTCTCAGCAAATAGATAGACCTAGTCGGTCTAATTTACAGAAGCCAGGGGTGTTTCCAACTCCTACCCCAATATGAGATGCATCTACTCCCAAAGCATCAACTTCCAAGGCACTTGAAAACCCACATTTTCATGCTAGGAAACACAGACCTTTGGACCAAAAGTATGATTTCTTGAAACATTTGGCCCAAGTTCTGGCCAAGTTATCAATTATGGATGCCTTGAATCTATCAAAATATCTTTGAGAGGTGCTTATTGAGGCTTTGTCAAGTCCTTAAGAATTCGAAACTGAAATTATTGTGGCTGAGGTCTACCATATAGATAATGATTCTGCAGAATGCTATACAGTGATATATTTTACATATGAAGATGAAGATGATGTTGTACATGGTCACATCAGACCTTTGTATTTATCTAGAAAAGTCAATGATATAGACATCCGAAGAGCTTTAATTGATAATGGCTCAGGATTCAATCTCATTCCTATTCGTACACTTCGTCGATTGGGCCTCACTGAATATGATTTATCCCCTTCTACTTTGATGTTGCAAGGATATGATAAGATTGAACAAGAACCTATGGGTGAGATTACACTCAGAATTTAGTTTGGAGACCCTGTGTCTAATTCAGATTTCACGGTTGTTCATCAGGACACAGCTTTCAACATTTTCCTTGGAAGACCATGGCAACATCAACATGCGTTCGTACCTTCATCATACCATCAGTGTCTCAAATATTGTTTCAATGCTCAAATTGGGACATTTTATGGTGACAAAGTCCCATGAAAAACATGTGAATCTCAATACATTGTGGCAGAATTTTATCACATGGAGGGAAAGGAAAATTCCACAGCAAAGAAGGTTACCAAAACTAATGTTCCATATGGTTTGGAAAAGATTCCAGTAAACCCATTCATACATGTGAGTAAAGATTTTGTGTTTCCTATCAGTAAAATTGATAGGATATACCTAAATCCAAACACTCTTATGGAAACTTCAATAATGTCAATTACGTCAATCAAGCCATACAGCATGGGATAAATTGTTGATTTTTCAAGCAGTGATGAAATATTAAATTGAGATGTCTTCATTTCATCCGCTAAAATCCAACAATTCTATACTTCACCAACTAGGTCAGAAGAAGTTATATCAATATCAAAGGAAATTAATGATGTCGATTCTCAATCCATAATCTCCTCTCTATCACCCCAGGAAGACCCTTCATCATCAATAGGGTCATAAATGGCAGCCCCTTCTCCAAGATGTTCAAATGTTAACTTCTCCTCTGACCATAGAAGTTCTACTTCATTATCTATGATTCAAGTAGAAACAGAAGAAGTAACACATATTGAATAAGCAGAAGAGGAAGATCTCAGGGATTCTCCTCCATCATTTGAACAGGGTATCTCTACCACTGTGGATGAACACAGAGAAATAAATTTGGGTACTAAATAAGATCCATGCCCCACTTTAATTAGAGCGGTCAGAACTCTTGAAGATCAAGAAATGTATACTTCAATTTTAAAGAAAAATCAAGATGTATTTGCTTGGAATTATACAGAAATTCCAGGTCTTGATCCCAATGTTTCCACTCATCATTTGGGTTTTCCAGAAGAACATTGAGGATTCAAGAAAGATGCAAGAAGAACACACCCAACTTATGCCTCCAAAATTGAAGATGAAGTTGATAAGCTTATCAAAGCTAACTTCATCAGAGAATTTCAATATCCCAAATGGCTGGCTAATATTGTCCCTGTGAAAAAGAAGAATGGAAAAATTAGAGTTTTCATTGACTTTAGAGATCTTAACATGCATTGTCCTAAGGATGATTTTCCAGTTCCGATCATAGAACTCCTAATTGATGCAACAGATGGATACAAAGCTATTTCCTTCATGGATGGATATTCTGGGTACAATAAAATACGAATGGACCCATAGGATGAGGATTATACAGCTTTCAAAGCTCCTCAAGGTGGGTTTTGCTATTGGGTAATGCCCTTTAGCCTGAAAAATGCAGGTGCAACGTATCAATGTGTCATGCACCATATCTTCAAACCCTTTTCAAGGAAATTTTTTGAATGTTATGTGGATGATTTGGTGGTTAAAACCATACAATGTTCTGATCACTTGGCTGATCTGGAAATCGTATTCAACAAACTTCGACAACACAATTTGGAGATGAACCCCTTGAAATGTTCTTTTGGGGTAACCTCGGGAAAATTTCTCATCTTTATTGTATTCCATTGTGGTATCGAAGTTGATCCTGAGAAGACAAAATCAATCCTTGGTATGTCACTTCCTCGAAATTTGAAATAATTAAGAGGACTTCAAGGACACTTGGCCTATATTCATCATTTTATTTCCAATTTGACAGGAAAGTGTTTACCCTTCACTAGATTAATGAAAAAAGGAGTCACCTACCAGTGGACTGAATAATGTCAAGAAGCATTCGATACCCCCAAGAAATATCTCTTGATTCCACTAGTATTAATTCCACCCATTCAAGGAAGACCACTTATTCTCTATTTGATAGCTTTAGATCGATCATTGGGAGCCTTCCTTGCCCAAAAGAATGATACTGGGAATGAAAACAACCTTTATTATCTTAGTAGGACTATGCTTGAAGAAAAAACTCGATATTCAAGTATTGAAAAGTGCTGCCTGGCATTAATATTTGCATTTCAGAAATTGAGACACTACCCGCAACATCATGAGGTCCAATTGGTACCTCACAATAACCCTCTCAAATTTATCCTTAGTCATCCAATGCTTACAGGACATCTGGCAAGGTGGGCAGTTATTTTGTAGCAGTTTGATATCATTTATGTGTCTCAAAAGGCAATAAAAGGGCCAAGTTCTTGCAGATTTCCTTGCTGAACACCCATCTATAGAAGATACATCTTTAAATATTGAACTTCCTAATGATGAATTCTTCTCTATTCAATATAATCCTCAAACATGGGAAATGTAATTTCATGGTGCCTCCAGAAGTCCAACAGGGAAGAAAATGGAAGATCCTAAATTCAAAAAAGTTGGGTTAGGAATCATGCTTATTTCCTCAGAAAAGGCATTGCTACCCTATTCCTTATTATTATTGGAAGGCGGTACAAATAATGAAGCAAAATATCAAGCTCTCATCGCAGGCTTGGAATTAGCGCTTCAGGCACAGGTGAATCACTTGAGGGTAAAAGGTGATTCATATTTGTTAATAAAACCAATAAATGGGGATTATGCCATCAGAAAAGAAGAGTTAATCCCTTTGTGTGATTAAGTTAGAGAGTTAATGGAGGAATTTCCCTCAGAACCGACATTTTCTTATGTCCCAATATCACAAAATTCCCAAACTGATGCACTGGCTAATGTTGCCACAGCCCTGGAAGATCCAAATCAGGATGAAACAATCATCATTATTGCCCACCATCATGTAGTTTCACCATTTTTTCAAATCAGAATAGAGGAAATCAATGAAATTAGTCCCGTTTCTAAACCATATGTTGAGACAATAAAGTTTTCCTTATGACTTTCATTCCTTCTTGTTTTGAGAATCACAAACACCTTATCTTTAATCAAATCGTTTTTATTCAATACTTTGATTTTATAAGGAAAATTTCCTTCTCTAAGGAAATTTATCCTTACCATATTTTAATTGTTCATATTTTGACTATGTATAAAATTTGGATTGATATTTGTAACCTTGGAATCATATAAATACTTAGATATAAAGCATTCTGTTTTAGGATCCAAATTCTAGATGAGAATTGTAATGAAGTTCCACTCCGAATTCTAAGTTCCACTCCAAATTCTGGATGAGAACTGTAATGAAGTTCCATTCTGAATTCAGGATAAGAATTGTAATGAAGTTCCACTCCGAATTCTAGATGTGAACTGTAATGAAGTTCCACTCTGAATTCTGGATGTGAACTATAAGGAAGATCCACTCCAAATTCTGGATGTGAACTGTAATGAATTTCCACTCCAAATTATGGAAATGAACTCTCATATAGTTCAACTCCAAATAATGGATACGAACTCTCGTATAGTTTCACTCCGAATTCTGGATATGAACTCTCACATAGTTTCACTCCAAATTATGAATATGAATTCTCATATAGTTCGACTCCGAATTCTAATTACGAACTTATCTAATGTTCTGAATCCGAGTTCTCTGAAATCAAACTCTGAACTCTTATGAGTTCTGACTCCGAATTCCTATAAACTCTAACTCTAAACCTTGTAAGTTATGGTTCCAAATTCAGAAGAAATAAAACTCTGAATTTCTTTGAAATTCAGATTCTAGATTTCTACATAATTCAGGTTCCAAACTTCAGTAAAACAGAATCCAAATATCTCCTTTTTATAGACTCTGAATTCCATCTTGGAAATAATCCGAACTTTTATTTTGATTACATTACGAACTCTTTACTTACACTCTGATTTGTTATGTTTTTTATAAAAATGATTTTGTGCTTTCAGTTACATATGTTTTGTTATAAAATGATGTCATCCATTCTGTTTCTAACTAATAGTTGGTTTAGTGACACATGTACAAGCCCCTCCAAAATTTAAGGAAAATATGACTGTTGGAGGAGGGAGCTGACCATTGGAAATTTTCCTATAAATAGGAGCTCATTTGAACGAGATTAACATTGATCTTTGACAAATTGTGCTTACATGCTGTTGAAGTGATTTCTAGAGAGAGGGGCTCTTATTAACTCTCAAGCTTCGTGCAGAAAGTTTGAACTACTTGTTCAAACTTTGCCTTGTGCAAACTGCTTCGTGCGACTCCAAATGTTGGTGATTACATTCAAGGGCTTCCGGGGATAGGAAGACAGAGGTGTTGACTACCTTGAAGTTCGAGGGCTTCTATGTTGAGGAAGAAAAAGGTTCCAACTACCTTGAAGTTTAGGGATTGTGAGGATAGCAAGATAGAGACTATGATCTTCGTATCGAGGGTTTACCCTGGTGTGGGTAAGACAGACTTGCTTGAAAGTATAAATCAAGGGACCTTTATCCAAGGCTATTGGATTCTCTTCTATTTGGGTTAAAAGACTTATATTTTGTTACTAGTATTTTTACTACTTGTTTTCCACTACATTTCGTATTGTAAAAAAAGTATAATATTCTTATATTTCCTTACACTTATACTCTGATTAGTTTAAATTCTATACGCTTTAAGGTAGAATCTCATATTGTAAACTTTGGTTAAGTTTCAATTTCAGGATCTATATTTCCGGAACTAGTTTTTCGGAATCACTTTCCAGATTTAAGCAATTTCATAGAACTAGAAGTTTGTAACTTCATACTTTGTCCCAATCTTTCATTAGTGTTAGAGGTGTTGTGAATTTTCTTAAGTTTAACTTTTTTAAACTTAGATATTTCCTTGTTTAAGGAAATTTTTTTAAAGTATACAGTTCACCCCCCCCCCCCTCTTGTATATTGAGAATCTACATCATTATTTTGATCCTACAATTGGTATCAGAGCAGGTCTCTGAAATACTTATACTCACATATAAGATTTCCTTGCTCAGTTTTTTTTCATTGTTCTATATTTTCCTTTCCTAGGAATATTTTTCATTGAATATGAACTTTTTTTATTAACAAGTTTTTGTGTAGAAAGACTTTCTTAAAGATTGTAGGTTTAAATGTTGGTTCCATTGACAACCTAAATCCTACAAGACCACTAATTTCTGAGGGAAATGATTATGAATACCGGAGAGATCGAATGAACACTTTCATTATCAATACTGGGGTAGATAACTTTGTTATGCTTACCGGAGGTTATAAAATTCTTGATAAGGAATTGAGTGCTTTCACAAACTAAGAGAAGCATTATTATCAATTAAACTATAAGGTACGCAATACTTTACTATGTTCAATGACTAGGAACATATATAACCAAATTTCTTCCTATGAAATAGCTAACTGTATGTGGAAGAAACTTGAAGTTACTCATTTTGGTACATCTAAAGTGATTGAGATAAGAAGAGCTATGTTGAGAGATGAGTATCACGGTTTTAACTTTCCTTATGGAGAACCTATAAGAAAAGTGCAACAAAGGTTCATGACTATTGTGAATAGCTTACAATATATGAGAGAGAAAGGTCTGGATGATGAAGCACTAGTTGACAAGATCATTGATATTATTCCCAATGAGTGGGAATCAAAGAGAACAGTTATTTATGAGAATAGGAAGGTCACTCAAATTTCCTTAGATGAGCTGTTTGGAACTCTTCTTCAGCATGAAACAAGGATTAAGAGAGATGATGACAACATCAAAAAGAAGAATGGGAATGGTACTGTTTCTTTTACTACAACGTAAAATCACATGAAAGCAAAGACTCTTGAGAGAGTAACTAGATCCAAGTCTAAGAAGGTTTCTATCCAATCCGAATCTAGTGAAAGTAAAGTCTCTGAGAATGAGTTAGCTAATCTTGCTAGAAGAATGAACAAGATAGCTGGTCAAAAAAAATTCCAATACAAGTATAAAAAGAAGGAAAGGAAAGATAAGAAAGATTCAGAGGTCACATGATATGAATGCAAGAGAAGTGGACACATACGACCTGATTTCCCTATTCTTAAAAAGAAAGAAAGAAAATAGAGGCATTCTGAAAGGAATAGGAAGAAGTTCTACAAAGATAAAGCTAAGAAAAGTCTGAAATCTAATACTACTTGAAGTACTAGCTATGGGGACTCTTCAGAAAGTGAATCTTTAGAATATGATTCATCAGATCAGAATAATATGGTATTCTTTTCTAATACTTATTTTACACATACATGTCCTATAGCTAAGGTACGCTCTATCGAATCTTTAACAAACTTATCTCTTTATAAGAACTACTATTCCAAAAATTGTACTTCTAATGAAGAGACTTCATCCTCAGAAAATGAAGAACCTTCATATGAATAAGTATCTAGATTTTCCAAGATACTTTAAGAAAAAAAATTAAAAATTTCTAAAAAGTTATACAACGCTAATTCTAGGAAGGAAGTTCTTACAAAAGAGATTTCAGATCTTTCTTCAAATCTTAAAGATAAATAATATCTTTTAGAAAAACATTCTAAAGACCTTGAGAAAGAAAATTCTGATAAGGAAGAACTTTATAAATATCTTAAGAATGTTATTTCAAAAATAAAAATCTTTGAGGAAAATCTAACTCTAAGGAAATGATTCATGAGGATAGGAATTTAGTCATTAGAATAAAATCTGAAATTTTTTCCCTTAAGAAGCTCCTTGCCAAATTTACCTCTAGGGAGGAAAATTTTGACAAGATGTATTCTCAAATAAAAACTAAAGGAAACACTACTGGAGTATGTTATACTCACAAAAAAACAGTTTTCAAAAACAACTATTTTGTTCCTTCTAGAGCCACTTTTTCACTAAGTGTCAAAGTGGTGGGAATTGGAAGAAAAATTGTTCCTTGAATAAAGTCCAGTCTCTTGGGTTTCATAAAGAATATTTCTCTAAAAAAATGTGGATACCCAAAATTTTGTTATCTAACAATTCCAGATCCAAGGAAGTCTGGATTCCGAAAAACTAACTTTTTCTTATTTTCAGGAAGATAAAGAAAGTACCAACAACAATACTTGGTACATGGATAGTGGGTGTTCCCAGCACATGACTAGTAACAAAAACTATTTCGAAAAGATTATCAAGACAAAAGGTAGAAAAGTAACTTTCAGAGATAATGCTCAGGGAGAAATTGTTGGTATAGGTAATAGTTTTCTTCTTGTTAAAACTTTGATTTCAAACGTTTTATTTGTTAAGGGTCTTAAGCACAACCTCATTAGCATAAAGCAGTTATGTGATTAAGGGTACCTTGTGAATTTTAGGAATGATAAGTGATTAGTACACAATTCCAAGGAAGAATTTATTCTTTCTTCCAATAGGCAAGAGAATGTTTACACTTTGAACTTAGAAGATCTTAGGAGCCAAGACTTACCTTGCCTAAGTGCAATGAAAGATCATTCTTGGTTATGGAATAGAATATTAGTTCACTGTAACCTTGGGAACTTATGTAAACTCTCTAAGAAGAAACTAGTTAAGGATCTACTAGAGCTTATATTTGATTCTTCTAAATTTTTTGATCCTTGTCAATATAGCAAGCAGCATATATCTAGTTTTAAATCAATCAGTGAAGTCTCAACAACTGATGCATTACAGTTAGTGCACATGGATCTTTTAGGTCCAACAAAAACTAGAAGCATTAGTGGAAAATACTATGTGTTTTCTTTATTTGATGATTACACTAGATTTATATGGGTCTATTTTCTTGAAAACAAGTCAGAAGCTTTCTCTTATTTCAAAATTATTAGAGCCCAAGTTAAAAATGAGAAAAACCTTCCACTGAAAACTATTCATAGTGATCATGGAGGAGAATCTCAAAATTCTGATTTTGAAACTTTTTATGGTAGAAAAGGTATTACTCACAACTTCTCATCACCCAGAACACCTCAACAAAATGGTGTTGTTGAAAGAAGAAATATAATTATTCAAGAGATAACTAGAACCATGTTGAGTAAATATTATATAGCTAGTCATTTTTGGGCTGAAGTTGTAAGTACTTCTTGTTATACTATAAATCGAGTTTTGATTAGACCGTTTCTTAATAAAACTCCTTATGAGTTATAGAATGGTAAAAAACCAAGAATTTCCTACTTCAATGTTTTTGGTTGCAAGGTATTCATCCTGAATACTAAAAATAATCTACACATATTCGCACCAAAATCTGGTAAAGGAATTTTCTTAGGTTACTCCATAACTTCTTAGGCTTATAGAGTTTTCAAAAAAAACACTTATACTGTTGAGGAAATAGTACATGTAAAATTTCATGAGTCTGATCCTTTTGTTTTTAAACCATCCCAACCAACATCTTCAGATGTGTTTTCAAAAACTGATTATCAACCTTTATTAGAAGATCCTTCTGATAAGGAAAATGTTCAAGAAGATACTTATGAAACATTTACCCCAGAAGACTTTTTACCTTATGTTTATGAACATGTTTTACAAATGCCAAGTCAGGTGTTTCTTAAGAATCATCCCAGTGATAGTATAATTGGTGATGTCAATCAACCTGTAAGGACTAGAAGTTCCTTATGAAATGAAGTAGAACATCTAGCATTCCTTTCCCAATTAGAACCAAAAATCACCAATGAATCTTTAAGTGATAATGATTGGATCAAAGTCATGCAAGATGAACTAAATGAATTTGAAAGGAAAAAATTCTGGACCTTGGTTGAAAGACCTAAGGAAACTTCTGTTATTGGAGTGAAGTGGGTCTTCAGAAACAAGTGTGACGAAAATGGATTCATTGTTAGAAATAAAGCTAGACTAGTTGCTAAAGGCTTTAATCAGCAAGAGGGAACAGACTATGAAGAAACCTATGCTCCAGTAGCTAAACTTGAATCTATTCGTATTTTAATTTCCTTTGCAGCATTCTTCAATTTTAAACTTTTTCAAATGGATGTAAAATGTTCTTTTCTTAATGGTTATGTTCAAGAGGATGTTTTTTTTGAACAACCTCCTGGCTTTGAAGATACAAAACATCTTGATCATGTTTTTAGAATTACCAAAGATTTGTATGGCCTTAAACAAGCTCCATGAGCCTGGTATAATAGACTTATAGGATTTTTTCTTCAAAATAACTATGTTAAGGGAAATGCAGATACAACTCTTTTAATAAATAAGGATAAGAAAAATGTTTTGATTGTTCAAATTTATGTTGATGACATTATATTTGGTTCAACTCAGCAATCTTTAACTGATTCTTTTTCAAGTCTAATGAAATCTGAGTTTGAAATGTGTATGATGGGTGAGTAAACATTTTTCCTTGGTTTTCAAATTTCTCAAAAACCAGAAGGAATATACATATCCCAACATAAGTATATTAAATACATTCTTAAAAATTATGGTTATGAAAACACTAATAGTATAAGTACTCTTATTAGTACCTCAAACACACTTGATCTTGATGAAGCTAGGAAACCAATAGATCAAACATCTTTTAGAGGTATGATAGAAAGAGTACATCTGGAACTTGTCATTTATTTGGAGATTCATTAGTTTCTTGGTCCTGGAAGAATCTTCATTCTGTAGCACTCTCCACTGTTGAAGCTGAATATGTAGTAGCTGGAGGTTGTTGTGCTCAAGTGTTATGGATGCAACACACACTCACAGATTATGTCTTTGGATTTACTAAGATTCAAATTTTGTGTGATAACACAAGTGAAATTTCCCTTAGTAAAAACCCTGCACATCACTCTCGTTCTAAGCACATAGATAATAGGCATCACTTTCTTAGGGATCACACACTTAAAGGAGATATTATTCTTTAGTTTATCAGAACGCAAGATCAACTTGCTGACATTTTCACAAAATATTTACCTTTCGATAGATTTGAATACATTAAACAGAAGTTAGGAATGATAACCGTAAGGTAATCCTCCTTCGTTAACTTCTTGTGGAACAATTCTCATTACATTAATAAACTCCTTTTCATAGGGGGAGTACGTTTTCATGTTAGCATAATCAAATTTTCGTACTCAGTATTTCAAACTTTTGTAACTAAATTTTTGTAACAAGTTTTTCAAAATTTCCATAACTAGAATTTTCGTAATGAAAATTTACAGAACTAGAATTTTTGTAATGAAAATTTCCAAAACTATAATTTTTGTAATGAAAATTTCCGAAACAAGAATTTTCATAATGAAAATTTCCGGAACTGAAACTTATGTAATGATATTTTCAAACTGAAACTTTTGTAATGAGATTTTCAGAACTGAAACTTTCGTAATGGTATATTCATATTGAAACATTCATAATGATATTTTCATACTAAAACATTCATAATGAAATTTTCATACTAAAACTTTCGTAATGAAATTTTTTTACTGGAACATTCGTAATGAACTTTTTCGTACTCATGTTTGTCGTTGTAAGTTTTTTTGTAGTCAATTTTTCATCAAGAAGAATGTAAACTATTACGAACAATCTTCCTAGCTAATATGAAAGGTATGATTTCCTTACTCAAGTTCTTGTAATCATATTTTACTTACTGGTATTTCCTTATGTGTTTTAAAAAATTTGGGATTCTAGTTTTTTTTAATCTGATTTTTTTTCTTAAAACCTCAAAAGATATGAGTCAAGTTTTCCTTGCGGCTTAGTTCTCAACTGTCAGATCAGATCTCAATGAATCTCAATCGTTCGATCAACCATGGAAGTTGAACAGCCATTTCAACGCCTATATAATGGGGACCCCCAAGGGTCATCCCACATCAGTTTTTCAAGCTCTCGTGTCTCGAAGCCCTGCATCTCTTCTTAAGGTTGTTCCAATTGTTGTCAAGACAGTTTTGATTTCCTTAGAAACATTCAAGTCTGAATGTCTATAGAATCCACATCTTAAGATATGTCTTCTTCAAAGCCTATTTCCAAATGGTTGGTTTACAGGGAAAGGTTGGTGCATCCAAATTTTTATAAGTTTAATTCTCTTATTTCCAATAACATCAAGCTCAATGGATGGGAAGATGTTTGTATATCCAAGACAGGGGATCAAGATCCAATTTTTTCGGATTTTCTAATTGAGTGCTATGAGTCTGTTTCCTTCTGTAAGGAATATGGTAGAGAGAAGTTTTCATTTAAGTCTCATGGGAAGACCTACATGCTTTCTTACACCAAGCCTGCAAGCTTGGTGGGTTTATCATATGAGGGAGAAGCTGAGTTTTTCTCTCACAAGCTACCCGATGAGTAAGGAAGTTTCAACAAAGAAAAGGCCATCGAATTCCTTGGACTTTCAGATGATGTTACAGTAAATATTGCTCATATCACTCCAAATAATCAGATTCTACAACTTTGGGAGAAAGGGTTCCTCGTTCCGAGATGGGGAGACAAGGATAATCTCAAGAAGAGTGACATTTACATCCTAGATTTCTTGGTAAATCTAAGGAAGATAAATTTGAGGAGGCATATTCTTATTATAGTTAATAATATTAAAGAAGGGAATCTGAAGGCTCAAATCATCATGTATCCAGATTTTCTCTCAAAGATGATTGTTCGAACTCTTGAATCATTCAAAATTTCTTTCTCCTCCAAGCCAAGGAATTTTAAGGTAATTCTTGTCAGCGATGACACATTTAAAAGGATGAAAATGGGTTTTTCAGCTGAATCCAGAGAATTATAAATTTTATCTGAGGAAGAGGTTGAAGTTGCTGAGAAGGGGAAAGAAGTTCCAAAATCATCTATGAAAGCTGAGAAGAAAAGGAAGTTGAATAAAGTATTTGGTGCTAAAAAAAACTCCCAAGTCTAAGGAAGTCCATTCCGCACTTCCCAATCCAAAGAAACAAAAGTCCTATCTAGACGATGTCGTTGCCAAGTGGAGGGAGGACAAAGAGAAAAGGAAGGAAGGGGAGCCACAGTTTGGCTTGGATCTTGCTCAGGCTAAGGCCTTAAAGGAAAAAAGCAAATAAAGAACTTCAAAAGCAAGCAAAAGAGGAGAAATTGAAGAAGAATATTTCTGAAGTCGAGGTTGTTCAAATGCTTTTAAAATTCACTGAAATTGCTTCAGAGAATATTTCCATTCCGAAATATTTTCTGGTTGAATATTTTCCTGTGACTCTGGGAAACAAGACTCCGAAAAATTCTAAATAAGTAGCTCATGAAGAAAGGGAAGTTGAAACAGATGCAATAGTTCATCAAGTTATGTAGGATGTCCAACAAGCTGAAGGGAGTGGAGGTTCTGATGATATAATAAGGAAAATAGAAGAGTATCATGATAAGGGAACTCCATACGAGAAAATCTCACTCCGGACCTCTCAAGCTGGATCTTCCAAGTTAGCCACTCCTGCAAATGATGATAAAGGAGAAGAAGTTAGCAAACCTTCTAAGGAAGAAAGTTCTCATCATGATTTTCTTGAAGAAGGAGCTGAAAAAGAAAATTTTGATGAAGATAAAAAAAATTTAAGTGTCTGACAGTGATCAAGAATCTCCAAATGAGGAACAAGTTCCGAAAGTTAAAAAAGGGGAAAAGGTTATTTCCCTTACACCTAGAAAACATTTTGTAAAAAAGAAAGCAGCTGTAAGTTCATCTAAAAGAAATATGAATGAGATAGAGGAAGAACCATCTCCTACCCATCTATCAGATTAGGAGTCATCTGTCTTTGGGCATGACTTTGTGGAACAATCCCTAAAAAAGCTGTTGGATGTCATTCCAATTTTTCCAGTAATAGAATCCAGATTCTAAATGCTTCAGCATAGCATGAATCAAAAATCAGACTCAGTATCCATAGTGATGGAAAAAGTGTGCTAAGCTTGAGGCTGATCATAAAAACTTTCTTATCAATTATGATGCTCATAGATTTTCATGCAAGAAGATAACCAAGTGGTCTAAGAAAGTGGTTCAGAAAATGGAAGATCTTGATCAGTTCCAAGTAGATGTTAAAGATGCTTTTGATGTTGAAGATTCTAGAATCAACGACCCTACAAGTTCTTTTGAGAAGAATTTAACTCTTGAAAAGAATGTTCGGATGCAGGAAGTTAAAGATTTGAATAGGAATCTAAGTTCCCTTATCCAGTACTACAAGGAAGAAAGCAATCTTCGGATTCAGTTGGAAGAAAAGGTTGTAAAGCAAGAGGAAACACTTAAAGCTCGGGTAGTGGAAATAGAGGCTTAATATCTAAGAATCATTACTTTAGAGAAGCAAGTTGAGGAAGACCATAAAGAGCTGAAGAAAATAAAGACCACTCTGAAAAGCCTGTTATCTAAGGAAAAATAATCCAAATAGAATTCAACCCGATATTTTGTTGTATTTTTTTTCTTTGTACTATTTCTTTTCAATAGTAACAAAATTTTGGTTACTTGTCTTTTGGTTCGTTTTCTTTACTAATATTTCAGGTACCAAATTTCTTTTCCATTCCCTCAAACTCTTTTTGAAAATCACAAATGGGGAGAAGAAAAAATAACTACTCCTAAGGGGGAGAAAGAAAATTTCTAAACTAAGAACTATCCTTAATTAAGTGGGAGTTCTCATTACGATTCCTTCATTCTAATGAAAATTCTATTCCAGAAATTCAGAATACAATCCTTAGAGTTCCAAATCATAAGGGGGAGTTAGTTGTATTCACTATCATCTATAAACAAAGGGAGATAAGCTTTAATTTCAAAGTCTAGAAATTTATTCCAAATCTCTCATATTCTTTTTCGTAAGGTTGTTTGTGCTTTCCAAAAAGGGGGAGATTTTTGAGTCAATAAGGTTTTCCTTATGACTTTCATTCCTTCTTGCTTTGAAAATCACAAACACCTTATCTTTAAGAAAATCATTTTTATTCTATGCTTTTCTTTTATAAAGAAAATTTCCTTCTCTAAAGAAATTTATCCTTACCATATTTTCATTGTTCATATTTTGACTAAGAATGAAATTCGGATTCATATTTTTAAACTTGGAATCCTCTAAATACATAGATATGAAGCATTCTGTTTTAGGATCCAAATTATAGATGAGAACTGTAATGAAGTTCCACTCCAAATTCTGGATGAGAACTATAATGAAATTACACTCCGAATTCTAGATGATATCTGTAATAAAGTTCCACTCCGAATTCTGGATGAGTATTGTAATGAAGTTCCGCTCTGAATTCTAGATGAGAACTGTAATGAAGTTCCACTCTAAATTCTGGATGTGAACTGTAATGAAGTTCCAATCTGAATTCTGGATGTGAACTGTAATAAAATTCCACTCCGAATTATGGAAACGAACTCTCATATAGTTCAACTACGAATTCTGGATATGAACTCTCATATAGTTTCACTCTGAATTCTGGTTACGAACTCTCACATAGTTTCACTCCAAATTCTGGATACGAATTCCCATATAGTTCGACTCCGAATTCTGATTACGAACTTATCTAAAGTTCTGAATCCATGTTCTAATAAATCAGACTTTGAACTCTTATGAGTTCTGACTCTGAATTCCTATAAACTCTGACTCCAAACATTGTAAGTTCTGGTTCTGAATTCAGAAGAAACCAGAATCCAAATTTCCATGAAATTGATATTCTGGATTTCTACAGAATTTAGGTTCCGAATTTCAATAAAATAGAATCCGAATATATCTTTATTATAGACTCTGAATTCATCTGGGTTAGACTCCAAACATTTATTTTGCTTACATTACGAACTCTTTACTTACACTCCGATTTGTTAAGTTTGTTATAAAAACGATGTTGTGCTTTCAGTTACATATGTTTTGTTATAAAACGATGTCATCCATTCCATTTCTAACTAATCGATGGTTTAGTGACACGTGTACAGGTCCCTCCAAAATTTACAGAAAATATGACCATTGGAGGAGGGAGTCGACCATTAGAAATTTGCATATAAATAAGATCTCATTTGAACGAGCTCAACACTGATCTTTGACAACTTGCGCTTACATGTTGTTGAAGTGATTTCTAGAGAGAGAGGCTCTTATTAACTCTCAAGCTTCATGCAGAAAGTTTGAACTGCTTGTTCAAACTTTGACTTGTGTAGATTGCTTCGTGCGACTCCGAATTTTGGTGATTACATTCAAGGGCTTCCGGGGATAGGAAGACAGAGGTGCAGACTACCTTGAAGTTCGAGGGCTTCCTTGCTGAGGAAGACAGAGGTTCCAACTACCTTGAAGTTGAGGGCTTGCGGGGATAGCAAGACAGAGACTCCGATCTTCGTATTGAGGGCTTACCCTGGTGTGGGTAAGACATACTTGCTTGAAAGTATAAATCAAGGGACCTTTATCCAAGGTTGTTGGGTACCCTTCTCTTTGGGTTAAAAGACTTATATCTTGTTACTAGTAGTTTTACTACTTGTTTTCTACTGCATTTTATATTGTAAGGAAAGTATAATCTTCTTATATTTCCTTACACTTGTACTCTGGTTATTTTAGATTCTATACGCTTTAAGGTAGAATCTCATATTGTAAATTTTGGTTATGTTTCAATTTCCAGATCTATATTTTCGGAACTAGTTTTTCAGAATCACTTTCCATATTTAAGCAAGTGCATAGAACTAGAAGTTTGTAACATCATACTTTGTCCAAATCTTTCATTGGTGTAAGAGGTGTTGTGAATTTGCTTAAGTTTAACTTTGTTAAACTTAGATCATTCCTTGATTAAGGAAATTTTTTTAAAATATACAATTCACCCCCCCCCCTCTTGTATATTGAGCATCTACATCATTATTTCGATACTACACCATATGGTCATACTACAGGATAGAAGATACCTATCAGGGAATACATTAAAAATGGAACACTCCCACCTGATAGAGATCAGAAAGAAAACGTCCGGTGATGTGTGGTCAATTTTACTCTTTATGATAGCCTAGATCACCAAAAAAATCTCTACAGGCGAGGTTTTGAAGGAATTATCTTCATATGTATTGATGGTGAAGAGACAATGGCTGTCATGAATGAAGTACATGTAGGAGTTTGTGGTGCCCACCAGTCTAGACATAGACTTTCTGGTCAAATCTGAAGTCTTGGATAATTCTATCCTTCAATGATACAAGATTGTGTTGATTTCACTAAAAAATGTCATTCTTGCCAAGTATGTTCCAACTTCATTCATAAACCCCCAAAGATTCTTCATACATCTAAATACTAATAGCCATTTTCCATATGGGGAATGGATGTATTAGGACCTTATCCTCTGGCTACATCCAAGTAGTTTTAGTATATTCTTATTGCTACTGACTTCTTTTCCAAATGGGCAGAGGCAATACCTCTAAAAGAATTTAGTTCTCAAGGCATTGTTAGCTTTGTCAAGTCTAACATCATTACTAAATCTGGTGTCCCTCATACCATTCTAACGGACAATGGAACCAACTTCTATTCATATGAGGTGAAAAAGTAGTATCAAGAATACAATATCAAATCCAACCATTCATCTCAGTATCATGTAGTGACCAGTGGAAAAATAGAAGCCTTCAATAAGACTCTTTCAAACATACTACAAAAGATGGTGGATAATGATAAGAAATCATGGACTGATAAACTTTTTCATGCTTTATGGGCTTATCGGACCACCATCTGCACTGCTACACGATCAAGTCCATATTCATTGGTATATGGAACAAAATCAGTCTTTCCCATTGAGTTTCAATTACCTTCTCTTAGAGTAGCCATTTTTGATCAGTCATCCATAGATGAACAATCTCAGAATCTATTTGATGAATTTGAACAATTAGACTAAAAAATATTTTTCACCTTGCACCACTTGGAAGTCTATCAGAATCGAATAGCACGAGATTTCAATGAAAAATTTCATCTTTGTTCATTTATTCAAGGAGAATTGGTATAGGTACTCAGAACTCTAATGATACCAGGAAAGAAGCCTTCAAATCTTGAGACAAAGTGGGAAGGACCTTACTCAATACATAATGTCTACTCCAATGGAGCTTATTCTTTAATCTCAATAGATGGAGAACTCATTACAACTCCAGCCAATGCAAGATTCTTGAAGAAGTATTTTGTGTAAAACAAATACACCCCATAGTCCTCACTGCAAGACTTTAAACTACATTGTCCCTTTTGACTTTGCTGCAAGACATTAAACTGCATATCCCCTCTATCATCCAACATGATGTTAAACTGTGTCCCCTTTGTTGTCCAACATGACGTTAAACTATTCGTCCGAGATGCAAGACATTAAATTTCCAAGCACCCCATGTCTGTGACACATGACATTTAAACTATGAAATAGTCCCTTATATGTCCTACATGACGTTAAACTGTGCATCGTTAGGGTTTTTGTTACCTCTTTTTTCTAACACCGAGCATGACTCACATGAGCTTAGAGTAATCTTTAACCATAACACCCTCTCTGGGCTGCTAACCACGCATAAGTCCCAACACCATCTTTGGGTTTTCCTCAAGTACAACTTGATCACCAATTCATTCTCAATCAAACTACACAGACTTTTATCCTTGCCTTCTAGGATGGTTACGTAGGAAACCTCCCTAGGATCAAGCCCAAAACCAATATCTTCACATCTGTTCACCTTCATCTCATATGATGTTGATCTGTGAATCCCCCCTCCCTCCAAAACCAATATATTCACATTGGTTCATCATCTTCCTTGCTATATGATGTTAAACTATATATTCCCCCATTTTCCTCACTGGAAGACATTAAACTGCATAGCAATACATCCTAGATACATGACGCTAAACTATACAGCACCGGTCCATGCATATGACCTTAAACTATTCGCACTTTTGTCCTGTATGAAAATAAACTACAACAGTCTATGACACCCTCACCTGAGAGGGAATAATTATTGACATTGATCTCCAATCATGTTATATTCCAAGGACTACATGCATACATGGCAATGCATGAACCTTTAATCTTGGATCCAACCATCATTGCACTAAAGTCCCCTTTCACCCTCACATGTACGAACCAAATCTGTACAGAGGGTATTTAAAGAACTATGTATGGCTTGATTCCCATCCTTATGGGATATGTACGAACATTCTAGAATCCCTCAAACCTAGCCCCAAGTCTTTGGGCCTAACCCCAAACTCCACTTTCTGTCCCTTGGCTGAAAAATCCCCCTATGAACACATGAATGTGGTATGAAAACCCTGGTCTTTATTCACATCAGGTTTATAAAAAACACAAAATGTGTCTCCCTCATTATGATCTGAGCTCTATGACCCTAAACTAATATCTCCTACGCTCTCGTCTCAAATGACGTTAAATTGTATTTCAAGAACTACGTATGGCTTGATTCTCATCCTAATGAGATATGTAGTGAAGTCCAGCATTTCAATTCAGGACCTAGCCACAACATGATTATGGTCAGAATTGGTTTATGTATCTCTTCCATGCATTGAACAATACCCATTTTCATGTGTCATACTCCTAACCATAAATACTTCCAGATCTCCATGACACATTTCTTGACTTCTGGTCACAAAATTTCTGATACCCAGGAATTTGTTTGCCTAACTATGCAACACATGCCCCTAAGTGGCCTTGCATAAGTAGTCTACATAATAGACTTGTCAGCCAAAAGATGCTATTATTTAACTATGCATCCAATTCCCTTAAGTGGCCCTACATAATTCAAACCCCCTAATGGGATTGTCAAATAGTGGTAACTTCACTCTTAGGAAATACTTCCTCTAATTCATTTTATCCCTTTTTTATACCATCCCTCTGATTCAAAATTTCTTAAGTCATAGTTTACATGTTTTAACCCATACTTGAATGTGATAATATGTTTTCAAGAAAATTATCAAGGAATTGGGTCAATTTTAATCCATTCGGTCAAAGCTATCCAACCTTAAACATTAGAATTTTTATGTCTGACATGCATGACTTTAAACTACCAACAAAAGATAGGGTACTCATTAAATTTGGAACTTGTAAAAGGAACTCTGAACAAAAGTCAAGTCTCAGCTTTCTAAACGTACATATTGTATGATTTAGGCAATATTGAGCAACAAAAGATGAAAATTTTGTGGGGTTGTTTGTATAATCCTAGAAAAAATCAAATTATGCTTACTAGGCCCATTGGAATAGGTAAACAAAATATATAAGTAATTATCAGGAGAATCCAGGTACAAATGGTTGAATATGAAATGTATTTTTCATTGATGCACCAGATTAGATGAACATTTATAGATTGGAGTATCTTATCTTTTTAAAGAATTACAAGAGGCTTCCAACATAACTTTTCATTTGATTTACGGCATCCCGAGTTTCATCAGCAGCCACTTGAAGTTCATTCACTCGACCATCTTTACTCTTTTTAGCTTGATGAAGTGTTTTCTTGGCATCTGTGATGGCTTTCATACCATCTCTTTGGACTACTTCCAATAAATTGTTAAGCTGGTCAAGTTCCCCAGTAACAGCATCTAACTGTTGCAGAAGATTCATCTTCTGGACAAATTTCTCCTTGATTTTATTCATCAACTCCTTCATCTTTGTAGCATGATCAGCCTTAGCTCGGGACACCGTAGCCTCAAATTTACCGATATTGGTCAGCAGCCTCGCTCTGATCAAATCTTGATGAAACTTTTTCTCCTACTCCCTTTTTAAGATGACTTGTTTCACCGCGGTATGGATCTCTTGATATCTAAAACCATGAAGTCCCAGAATGAAGAACAAGGATGATAGTCGTAGGATCTTTGAAGAAAACTCTTGAAGAGGCACTTTGGATATGATCTTCCATATATTTTTCCATGCTTTTCGACATGAGAATTTGAGCACCTTTTGCACCTATGGTTCTGATTCAGCATCACTATCATAGGGGGGAATATAGTTTGGGATTAATGCACTTAAGGAAGTGCCCTATTCTACTCCTTCCCCCCTGACCCTTGGTACTTCACTTTCTACTCCCTTTGGGGCTGAGGCTGAGGCTTCACCTCCGGATCTAGCCACTGAAATTGATGGCCTTGCATAGTCAATTGAAATCTAGGGTTAGTTACCAAGGATAAAAAAATTATTAGCTGTCTGGAAAAGTAAGTACAGCCAAAAATATTATCATCTTTTACCCAACGGTAGATCAGCAGCATGAGATGGCTCCTCCCCATCTTTCCTAGATTCAACAGGATTTTTCAGGAAGGGTTTCAGGAAGCTCTGTCAGGTTAAGCTTAACTTGAGCTAGTGTATCTACAATGATAGGGTTGTCTCTACCCCCTTCAAGCATCGGCAGATCAGTAGCTTGCTCATATGGAACTTCACATTTCAACCAATCATGGTCAGAGATGTAATAAAACATTTTAATAGGATGAAGGATAACACTCACTTCCAAAATCTTCTAAATCACGTGCTAATTAAACATGATCTAAAATTTCTTCAAAAGACACACCAAGTTTCATCATTTCATCTAGTGATATCTCATATTCCTGTTTAGTCTCACTAGTGAGAGCATTTGACATGTCCTCTTGGCGATCCTCCTCCTGCGACCTTTGACCCCGAATAGCTTTCTCAAAGAAAATTGCAGAGTCAGTTTCAGTGGTTGACAAATGTTCTGGTGCGGGTGTTGAACCTAAAGCATCACAAAATGGAAGTCGGTTTATTTCTTCATTCAACGTTATATGAATTATTGTTAATTTAATAGAAGCAGACTCTTCTCTCCTTGTAGTAGCAATAGGAGCAGTACTGGGAATAGAAGTTGGCTCTTCTTTTCTCCTCGTTTCTTCAAGAGCAGCCAGGTCAGCATGAATTTGTGACTGTTCACCAACACCCTCTGTCATCCTCAAAGGAGGGTCAGTCCTCTCCCTCAAAGGGAAAATCGAATAAGCCCCTGCAATCCCAATAAGTATGAGTCATCTTTTTATGAGTTAGGATTCATGACTATCCTAAGGACTTACCACTACTAATGAAGTGTCTATCTGTGGACTTCTTCCTTCGATGCCTTTTCTACTTTGACTTTTTGGGTATGTTGACATTGCCACCACAAAATACAGGTATTGGAGAGTGAAAATCCCTTTCTAATTCCTCATCCATGGCTTTCCGGCCTGGAGATACCTCACCCGGCTCGCGAGGAGATTCAAAGGCTCCAAGAGTAGTGCCACCAGGGCTATACTGCGATGAAGGGACCTCGGTAGTTCCTTTCTTAACAAGCTGCAGGATGAAGAAATCAATTTCCTTGAGTTAAAATATTTGACAAAAATTAAGTTTCAAAGCATGTAAGGAAAGAAATTTACATATTCAGGAGCCATGTAATCATGCCACTCCTCATATACTGATGCACCAATCCCCTCAGTAGTGCCACACTTCATCATTTCCTTCACCCGCCTGGTAATAGAAATGGATTCATAAGTGGAATATATGAGAATTTCTAGCTCTCTAATGCAAGCCCGCACTTCATCAAGCTTATCCTCGAAGCAGATATTAGTAGAAGCCCATAGATTCCCCACTCCAAGGATATTTAGCCCTTCGAATAAGTCCATCCATGCAGTTTCAGCATCACAATATAAACTCTGCCATGTATGGACATCCTCTGGTCGTAAATATTCAGCATGTGCACCAGAAGGCCATGAGGAGGGTCCTACAATTTGAGAATTCAACTTCTTCCCAGCTCCTATAATTATAGATAACTGATAAGAAAATTAAACTTGTTGCTATATAAAAAAATGGAGACTAAATTTCCTCAATGATATAACTCACCAGGAGTTGATGGAATAGGTCTCTTGACTCTGGCAAGAGGATTATATCTGGCACGAGGCCCCTTTGACGCATGTCGTGCCTCATTATCCCCATCCTGGGAATCTGGTGAATCAGCCCCGGGTGAGGAACCCGGTGAATCAGCTCCGAGTGAGGAAGAATCACCTTCCAGATGAATGGTTTCTTTTCTGACAGTTCTCTTTTTTGTCCCCACCTAAGGGACCGGATGATTCAGTACCTCTTTAGAGTATGATGCTACCCAGTTCTCAGCATACCATGTAGTCAATTGACTCGTCACTCTAGCAACTGGTATATCAAACACTGCCCCGGTTTTCTCCATACTTGTCAGCAACCATAGTTGTCAGGAAACCATTTGATGCTTCTCTGACCTAACGTGCACAGTAGGGGATACAACAATCTTCTGCAGACACTTGAATTGGCGTGAAAATCTATATAGAGCATCAACCTCTCATATAATCTCTCTGTCAATTCGGGGGGCCAACACACCATCTCTACAGGCCAGCATATATGACCTCAATTCCAGGCTAGTTGTTCGATCATCAAAAAACTTCCTGGTTGGTGGATTTCCATAAGGAAAGAAATGAAATTTCATGAACATGCTTAGCCTCACCTTCAAATCATAGGAATTGAGGGACAACAGAGAAATTCTGTAAAATGCCTACGCTAATGGCCTAAAAGAACTTCTAGGAACCTGCACTCCACTCTGTATAGCATATTTCCTGAAGTGAGTGGTGATCCATCCCCAAAAAACATGGAATGGTCCCACTATTCTCAAAGGAGACTTACCCATATGAACATGGATTAAGGTTCTGTGAATCTTTGCCAAAATCAGGGTGGCCAACCCAACCAATTTTCTCTCAGCCATCTTGGTTGCAACAACGAAGGTCCATGGCCTGACGCCTCCCTTCAAATACCTAACTAGAAAAAGATAAACACTGAGCCACAAAGCTAAAAATACTTCCATATGGGTCTTCTTTGGGATTATTTAATCCACTTCATACCCCCAATTTTCAAACTCTCCCGATTCCAGAGTTGGCTAGAATGTGCCAAGAGCACCTCTCTTCTCTGTTCTGGGGCAGTTGGTAGGATGAGTACATGTGGGCCCCTTGTCCTTCTTCTTGATGATAAACATATCCATCCAATCCTCTGGATGAATATCCTTTCTAGAATGATTATTGGTGGACTTTTAATTCTTTAGCTTGTGGAAAATTTTCAATAACTCTCGATCCAAAGTCGGAGTCTTCTCCAAATCATTCCAGGTCACCTTGGGGGGGGATGAATTCATCATCTTTATCTCCCAGAATTGGAGCCACTGAGAACTTGTAGACATCCCAAAAGCTGATGCCTACTTCTCCATGAGTTAGATGGAAATAATTGGTTTCTGGGATCCAGTGACTGATTAGCTCCAGCACAAAATTATCATTCCTATAAGTATATGTCTACCCATCCCATATGGATTCATATATTGCATACCCTTTCAGATCTTTGACAAACTCTGCACAGGTTTGTTGCACCCAAATGGCCACATCCAAGTTGGCTTCACACCTCCTATAGGATGAAAATCCAAACTTTTCTTCCATACCTTGTATTAATCCATCAGAGAATTTCAGAAAATAGAGGGATAGCAATGTGGATACATCTCATGCTTGTGAGGATTCAAATCTAGCACACATGGGCTATGATGCATTATGAATGCCTTCTCCACTGTCCCAGCATTGACAAATGATCCTTCTACTGAGACATTTTCTGAAGTGAAATTGGTGTAAGTATGAAACCAAGAATGGGGAATATAATTCTTTGCCTCTGGAATGTTAACCCCTTGTAGATGACCATGGCTATATAAAGTCAATTAAATGCTCTGTGGGAAGTTGAAATGATATTTCTTCAAGTACTTAGCCAAATTTGGGAGAGCGATGTCGTAGATATCATAATAGTCATGTCCAATAATGTTCATCATATCATATATTCTCTTGTGGGCCAACTCATCAGCCAATCCAATTCTTTTAGGAGCCATTGAATCTTCACAAAGATCGAACAGTTAACTTTTAAGTAAGTATATTTTTATGAAATACTTGTGAAGAAAACAAAAAAAAAATGTCTATGGCATTAAGGTTCGCAAGTTTGGTCGTGCAATTTTGGTCGCGCAAGTATTGTTGCGCAAGTATTGTCGTGCAAGTCAAAATCCTTACTGGAGAAGCGCGACACAAAGAAGAGCGATCGACTGAGGAAATGCATACACTTGCACGACAAGATCTCAAAATCTTTGAAGGAAATATGGTTTGCACAAAGTGACACCCATATATATAGGTGATCCCACAACCCTACGTGCCGGAACCTGCGCGCCGGAACCTGCGCACCACCGAACCCTTATTTTTCATTTTCCTCAGAGTCAAATACTCTTTCCTTTTTTGGATCCAACTCTGAGGGGGGACTTTTGTTGATGCTACTTTCCATCACAGATTCCAATGAATGGAAAAGGGAAATACCTTAAGCCCAATGAGGGTCACCCTTTAAAGAACATCAAAAATTGACAAAGGGATGAACTAGGAACTCATTTGAAGGGCATCACACAAGTATCATATGCACCGCGCAAGTCACTTGCATGCCCTATTCCTTTTTTTGACCAAGGTTCCTAGTGGCCTATAAATACCCCCTTGTGGGCCCCTCATTAAAAGGACGAATTTTTCAAAACTTAGATTCAAGCTCTGGTCGCCCAAGTCATTTTATGACGTCTTCTTAACACTTATAAGGTAATTCTTTACCTATAATGGAATCTCTAAAGAGGAATAATAAGGCCTAAGTGTTAGAATCCATCAAAACTTGCATGCCTAAGTGTCCAACCCTTAAGGGAAATGAAGACATTTGTGTGCCACCTTTCCCTCTCAAGGGAACTTCTGCGCCACACTTCTGGAAGCCTCTAGGAATGATACTAAGGGCTTGAGTTCAAAGTCGACCAAGTATTACCCTATAGGTTATTTGTCACCCAAGGTGACTCATGTCGCACAAGTCTACTTGTGCGACCAGGACTTGCATGCCAGAACAATACTTGTGCTCCTCCTTCCTAGTCACCTACTATCCTCAAATCTGTCACTCCTCTTCAAGGCATAGCCTTCAAAACCTTCTTTAAATCCATTTTTTATGGCATGATTTTTTTGTTGGATTCTTTATCTGAAAGTAATTCTATGAGAACCTATCCTAAAACATCGTGACTTATAAAGTTTTATGTCACCATGGTTAGAGGTTTTCTAAATAACCTCATCCTTTAAGATGAGAATATTTTTAACATGGGCCTCCTTCTTAGGAATAAGCCCCAGTCCTAATCCCTTTAACTTGGGCCCCCTTTTCCAGATTAAGCGCCAGTCCTAATCCCTTTAACCTGGGTCTCCTTCTTAGGAGTAAGCCCCAGTCATAGTCTCTTTTAACCTGGGACTCCTTATCAGGATTAATCCCCAGTCCTAATCCCTTTAACCTGGGCCTCCTTCTTAGGAGTAAGCCCCAGTCTTAATCCCTTTAACCTGGGCCTCCTTTTTAGAAGTAAGCCCCAGTAATAGTCTCTTTTAACCTGGGCCTCCTTATCAAGAGTAAGCCCTAGTCATAATTTCCTTAAACATTGGTCATCCTCCTCAGGAGTAAGCTCCAATCTTAATTCTTTTGATTTGGGTTTTCCTTCTAAGGAATAAAACTCAATCATAAGTCCCTCTTAACCTAGGCTTCCTTTTCTTGAGTAAGTACCAGGTTAAAATTCCAAAATCTCCATAAAATACATATACCTTTATGGACCCTGATTCATAGGCAATCATACATACGTAATCCCCACATCATTTCTCATAACTGTATCTTTTATGGCATTATCGTCAAATTTACTGATACCTCTTGTTTCTCACACCGATCATGAATCACATGAGCTTAAAGTATGAAAGTAATCATGAAATTTCTTTCTGGGCCCTTAACCATGCATAAACCCTGTATTATTTTATCGAACTACGTGGGTTCTGATTCCTTTTTAACAAGGATACGTAAGTAGTCCATCTGCAGGTACGATCCCAACTCTGAAATAATCCATGTCTTTCTAAAGGACAATAAACTTCAAGTGCCCCACTGAGTGTCTTTAAAATCAGTATGGTCATCATAATGACCAAGATATTTCTATATAATGTATTTAAGGATTCCATTGACTAATAATCTCTAGTACATACAGATGATTCTCCATCGATGAAGAACCTCAAATACATATAAAATATTCTCTTAATCTCATACATATCAACCATTGATTTCTAAATATAAATAAAAACTCATTTTTATACTTGGTGAATTAATAAGGATTCATGAAAATAACTTAAATCTATAAGAGAGTCCCGGAGTAGGTAATAATTCCCCCCAAAAAGATGTGATGAGCCTGACCTCCCATACTCTGGACCAATGAAAATTATTAAGCCTCATCAGTCCACAACTAATGAGGACCTACATTTGGAAAGTAGGTCCAAATGGATATAGAGTCATTGGATGTTTCTGGTTATACGAAAAAACCCGTTAGAAATTGATTGGAAAGTTTTAACTTTAAACAAACAAGGTTATCCCCATTTCTAGAAGAAATAGTGATATGTGTGGAAGTCAACCATATGGTTATCTCATTTAAGTATGTTTATGTCCCAAGTTACCTTTATATGTTATGTGTGTTTTTTATGGATTTTATGGTAATATTTTGGTTACAAAAGTATAATCAGTGATCTTTTATTCAGTGAAGAGTGTTTACAACTTCATAAAGGTGAAAAGTATTACTTATGATAAAGTATTCATGGTTTACTTGTTGTTTTGAAAAAATAACAGTTTTTCATCTTTGTGTATCATTTACTGAGCTTTTTATGCTCATCCAAAGTTTTTGAAATGTTTTTCACAGAAATTAAAGTGGAATAGGGTGAATTATGGGATCAAGTAAAATTCATTATGATTAAAACATGGAACTAAACATCTTTCTTTTCTTTTAAGGTTTTTTATTTTATGAAAAAAAAGGGATACTAAGTATAGGTGTCTATATGTAATATTTAAATTGTTGTGTATATGTTATAAACTAATTCTATAAAACTATAAACTATAAAATATTCTTAATGTAAATTATTTACTTAATTCAAGATTATGTAATGTTTGTGGGTCATTGTAGTTAGTATCATAGGTCGGATTCGATAGCTTTATAGGTTAGGGTGTTATTAAAGAATAAGTGACACAACCATAATGGTTAGTATATTATAAAGAGTCGTACTTATTTTAGATAAATTTAATGAGTTTAATATAACATGAATAATTGTATATTAGTGTTTACCCTCCTTATAAGATAGTATATGATGATTTTTCTGATATACTCTTGCTGACATTTTTGGTTTTAGTAAATGGTTGGATCTCACTGGCACCAAAGTAACAATGGATGTGAAGAAAACTATGATGGTTTTCTGAATAAGAAAATGAATGAAATGTTAGCTGCAGTGATAAATCTTGATATTATTATCAATGAACAATCTATAGTCCTGATTGACCACCAAAAACTAGGCGATTTGTATAAGGCATTGTATATGCGAGAAACAAATCCCTATAGAAGTTCAGGTAATAATCATAAAGGTAAGTATATTAAAAAACTTTTGTGTCAAGGATGTGGAAACAAACACCAAGGAAAATGATTCAAAGGGATGAGAAGATGATATATATGTGGTAATGAAGGTCATAATTCAATAACCTTCCATGGAAAAAGGAAGCATCTAGTTGACTCTAGGAAAGGGAAAGAAGTTCTTTTCTAAGGGATCAATTGAATGTTTTAAATGTGCTGCACATGGTCATTATACAAATAGATGTCCTACAAAGGTGTTTTGGGAATGGGATCAGCAAGACTATATAAATATATGTTTACCAATACCTAATGTCATTCCAATTGAATATGAGGAAACCTAAAATGACCTATGATAGGTATGGATTATTTCTTAGCTCATGTTTTTAAATTACTGAAATCTTAGGACATTATGTATGATTTTTTTATAGGAAATAAGTATTATAGAATAAGTTGGAAACTAAGGGTTAATGGATCATGGATAACGTTGAATGAGTAAGAATTATACATATAAGGGATTCAAGATTTATGGTATATTTTAGGGTGATGAAATGCTTAAAAGTATTGAGTCTCTTTTGATGATGGGATTACTTTGGAAGATTTTTTCTAGTATGTGTAAACCTGAAGTTTAATATGTGAAAATGTTATTAAAGGAAGAGTTATCTTTTCTTTTTTGGATATAGTTATAAAGAAAAATTTGGGTTTATATGATCCTTGAATTTGAGGCAATTATATGTTAATAATTTTTGGGATAAAAATATGAGGTATGAGATAACATTTGTGGTTAAAATATGTTATGGTTATTTTTGAAGAATTTATCTCATTTTTTGTAATGTTATAAAATTATATAATTTTAGAAAAATAAAAATCCACAGGATGGGTGACAACCCATCGCATCTGGCAAGACCATGGGAATCGAACCCATAACCGAAGGGCGATAAGGGTGCATCGCCTACCACTGGCCTACATGTAGTCCCTAGTTAGTATGACTAATTCTGTTTTGTTAGATGATTTTATGGATTAATAATAAGTTGATTTTGGGAACTTATGTTTTATAAAATTGATATATTTAGTATAGGAAAATGGTTTGGTAATTAAGTGATAAAGGTTATTTTGGAAGTCGTTCCCTCTTTTGGGAACACAGTATGCATAAGAAAAATAGAATACTATGGGATATCATTTGTGGATAAATGGTTGAAATTTTATTTTGGAAGAATCTATGTTTTTATTGTGGAAATTTAGTTATTTGTGTTATTTATGGAAATGAGTAACCTATCATAGAGAATACATGATTAGGTTAATTAATTTTTAGTATGATACTTTAAGAGTAGCTGATGTTTTTTGGAGATAAATGTTAACATTTTTGTGGATAACTATGTTATCAAATCCTTATAAATTTTGGGTTTCAATGTTAGTTTGGATTATATTGAAGTATTTTAAGGTTAATTTTGTTTGAACGGTATTTTATTAACTTTGGGTACTCTTTTTTCAATTTTCGAGATTTTGAGTAGTATTTATTTTTATAAAAGATTATCCTTTTGGGGATTATCTGATCTTGTACTAACCATTTTGGTTTTGGTTAATGTCTATATATAAGGGAAATATATAGTTCATATTTTTTGGATTATGTGATTCTCTATAAGTTTATTCTAGTGCTTCAGGTGTGACCACGTCATCTTGAATACTCTTCTTTTGGAGAAAATATTAATCTTTGGAAGAAAATTATTAAAGGATGAAAATTTACTTGAAAATTAAGTATACTTCCTTATGTCCGTATTCAATCTCATAAATAAATTCTATAACTTTATAAAAAGGAACTTAAAACAAAAGTTTTTTCATTTACTTTTCTTACTAGGAAACCAATGATTGTTTAACCCATCAAAAGTTTGGGGTTTTCTTATTTTTAACTTTCTCCTGATCATGTTTTATATCACTCTCCATCAGAACATGACACTTAGTTTCTCCTCTATATTCATGTTTCTCTACATGGAATTTTATTATGGGTTATCTCAGGTGACCTTTATACTTCTGTTTATTTCTTATAAATTGATAGTTTTATTGAATCTTTTTCGGATGTCGTACATTCAATGAATTTTCCAAACCCAATTTTAAAATTACGAGGATGCAATTTCCAAAAGGGGGAAGTATGTAACATCGCAAGTAAATAAAGAATACGAAATTTTCATATATATTAATATTTTTGAGTTAAATATTAATTTTACTTTAAATGGGGTGTTGTGTTCGATGTCATACCTGACACACAATAATGGGTTTCTCTAGAATCTTTTTTTGCACACAATGTTGAGTCATAATAAAAAATATAATAATATAATTATTTTAAATGGTAGTTTACACCTATCCATTTTATTTGTGGTAATAAAAGTAACTAGTCATATTATTATTAAACATGTTTGTTAAATTTTTTTACATTTATCCAATAAAATTTAGAGGCTTAAAATGAGAATGAATTCAATTTTAAACATAAATACTATAATATTTTTAAAGGGTAGTTTTACCACCTTTTGATGGATAACCCCTTTTAAATATAGTTTTTTTCACTTTTATATGTTTAATTTGACAAAATAAAAATATTCTTTAGAATCGGAATATAAAAATTTACTTTGGGTAATTTTTTGGTATTTTTTTGATAAAGTTCATTTTTAATGAATAGTGAAAAATACTGCATTTTAAGTCCAAACTGTTTATTCATCTAATTTATTAATATGGTTAGATTATATTTTTAAATGGTTTTAAAGTGTAATTATATTATATTTTTACTATTTAATACAATATTGGTTAGTTTAAGTAATTTTACTTTGAAATTGGGCATAAACATATGTCAATCTTTTTGTAGTTTTTACTTCTTAACAACATGCTTTCTAGTTTTGACAATGGAATTTAATTTTAAATTAGAAAATGAAAATTATATGTTTTAAATTTGGTAAAATAGATATCATTTTTTAATTTAGAATATCAAAAATATATTTGGGGAATTTTTGGTATTTTTTCTGAAAACGTTCAATTTTTTATGAATAGTGAAAAAACACTACATAGTAGTTAAAAACCAACTTTTTCATTTAAATAAACTTTTATCACTTTTGTGAATTAAATTTCAAAAATCTGACATAAATGGTTTTCATCAGTAATTAAAATGTGGCTCAATAGGATGAAAATAATTTTTGGTGAATAGTAACTTTTGATTCTTATTTACCGCAGTTAAAGGTAAATAGGGTAATTCAAGGTAAAAATAATATTATAATAATATGAAATTACCTTAACACATATCCTAACCTTATTGGATGATTTATTTATGACCAATGAAATCCTTGGGTAGAACGTTTGAACTTTGGAAGCCACTTGGGTAAGATAATTACATTAAAAACTTTTTATTTAAAGTAAAAATAAAAATATCATAAACATGTATTATTTTGCTAAAACAATTTTAATGTGGGTTCATATAATTTATATCCTTGAATATAAATTATTAGTAGAAATATAAATTATTTCGTACATCATGGTATTTTATTTATAATTTTTAGACATCAAATAAATAAATTTATTTATGACACAGTGGTGATGTAATGATTACCTCATTAATGAATGTTTTAAATAAATGAGATTATACATATTAAAATAAATTTATTTTGAAACTATTTATTCCATCCACGAATTTTATGGATGATTAAGAATTATTATCTTTTAATTAATGATGTTTTTTTCATATTTATCAAGTTGTTATGGATTTTTAAAAAGTCATGATATGAATAGCATAAAAATTGAGATAAATGAGTTTTAAAATCAATTAATATTTTATTAAACGATACAATAGTCATAAAAATTTACTATTTGTCCAAATGACATATATTGTGTTAAAAATGTAATTAAAGATACATTTTTTGTCTCTTGGCATTTTATAGTAACTATATTAACCATATAGTATGAATATACAAGAAGACACGGTAAAAGTTAAATTAGTTATCTAAGGGTTAAAGCTAAAAGATAAGGTCAATTTTGTGAAATAGACTTGTCTAAAACCTATTGTTTTAACTAATTTATAACACTTCTCGACTTATATTCAAATTTAATGAGTTTTGGACCTTTTCAAAATCTAAATTAAGTTAATAATAAAATAATACTTTCAAACTTTCCTAAAGCGCCCCTCCTCCCTCTTATAAAAGAACACCACCTCTAACCCATACTCACACCTCTCAAGCACCATTATATCATCCAAAATCTGTCCAAATAATCTCCAAATATCCCTATATTCTTTCTAGAAGCCTTTTCCTATTCATAAGGAAATTTAATAGAGCCATTTGGCTCAAATCAAAAGAAGTTACCTGATTTGAGGTAATGTCTTCTCTCAAGTTTCCTTAGATTATTTTTCCTTTTCCACTCTCTATACTCTTATTATTATTTTTTTATATAAAAACACCAGTATAATAAATATACTAGGTTCTTTTTATGAGAATTTTTCTAAATACACTTACACACACCTCCAACTAATGGATACGAACATATTGTTTCTGTGTACGGTGAACTGTTGCCTCACGAAATGATGATTGTTCGATTTTTCCAAACCACCTCTCAGGGTGGACATTATGATGAAACTATAATTATATATGTTATTTATTTTATTTATATGATTATTTAATTATCATTTATAACATACCTTTATGCTTTTCATGTTGTATAAATATGATAATTTTATTTGAGGAAGTGCGGACTACCGCCACCTCAAAGTGATATGACTCGTTCATGCTATACATGGAATGTATAAATGATAGAATTAATGAAATTATGTAACATATATAACATTTATATTATAATTTAAATATAATATACCTATGTATCATTTATTTTTCATTCCATTAAAAATGAAAAATAAATGAATGTAGTGTTCATGCGTACGTACGACTTACCATCTCTATGAACGGTGAATTTTATTTTAATATATCCAAATGATATGGACTATTATAAATACATATATAATGGATATATATGATATATATTATATCAAAATTATGAATATAATTCTAGAGATAATTTAATTTTGACCATATGAACAATTTGTAATTATAAAAAGTTCATTTTTTACTCAAGTTCCGAACATCGACAAAATGTCTGATATGAATTCAAATAATTAACTAATTTTTATAGAATGTTAATAATTGATATAAAAAATAATAAACTTGAAAAAGGTTCTGAAGAAAGAATAAATTAACATAAGTTTATTATTTAGGAAGAATAAGGAACATACAAGTCAATTCGGACTTGAGGTAAGGAAACTTCTTAACCCAATTTCCATTATTTGGGTTAAACTTATACTTCTTGATTATGTCATGCTATAATCATGTGAGAAATAACTTTTGATATCCTATCTTGTATATACACTTGATTTATGTTTACTTATATGGAATACACATAATCCACCTATTTTATTTACAAACTAATCTTTGTAAAAGACTTCATCTCAATCTTCTTTCATTAAGGCGTGTTTTGATAATATGCACATCCTTATTTTATACAGTGTATAATAAACCCCTTTGACTTTTATTTTCATTCATAGGGTATAATTTTTCTACGAAGTGTTTTACTAAAAGAAAAATGTGGTGTTTTTCCATGTATGTGGCGACAATGACCTATATGTCGCCGTAATCATTATTTGGCATCCTCTATAAGCATTAATGTTTTTAAAATGAAAAAGAAACCCCTTATTCTATTTTTGGTGTTTTGGTATTGAAAATGGTTTTTGAAATGGATGGATTATTTCAATATCTTGAAATGATATCTTATTATTGAAAATTAATTGTTATTACTGAAATGTTTATATTTTCTTTATTTTATTTGTTATGGTTATGTAATGGTACTCGGACATTTGATAGGTGGTAACATGATAAACCAAATGACGGGTGGTTCTGTGATAAACCAAGGACGGGTGGTTACGTTATAACCTCTAATGAATTGTGTATGGAAGTTGATCGTATGGATATTCCATTTAGTGATATGTGTGGAATTCAACTGTATGGTTATTCCATCTAAGTATGTTTATGTCCTAAGTTACCTTTATATGTTATGTGTGCTTTATATGGGTTTTATAGTAATATTTTGTTTACAAAAAGGTAATAAATGAGATTTTATTCAATGAGGAGTATTTAATACTTCATAAAGGTGAAAATTATTACTTATGATAAAGTATTCATGGTTTACTTGTTGTTTTAAAAAACTAATAGTTTTCCTTCTTTGTGTATCCCTTATTGAGATTTTTATGCTCATCCCAAGTTTTTGAAATGTTTTTCATAGGACTTAAAGTGGAATAAGGTCAAGGATGGATCAAGGAAAAATCATGATAATTATGACATGGAACTAAACATGTTTCTTTTTTTTAATAGTTTTTATTTTATGAAAAAAAATTGATGCTAAGTAGAAGTGTCTACATGTATTATTAAAATTGTTATTTATATGTTATGACCTAATTTTATAAATCTCTAAACTTGAAAAGATCCTCAATGTGAATTATTTACATAATTCAAGATTATGTAATGTTGTTGGGTCCTTACAGTTGATATAGTTGGATACTATATAGAAATAAACTATATATATATTATTACCAATTATATATATATATATATAGTGTCATGATCATAAATTCCTCTCAACCATGGTCTGAAGTAGATAGACTCACTAGGTGTCCAATAAGAACTTGATTGGAAAGGTTATTTATTTCATTATTGTTTTACTATTCTACTTATACCTACACATTGTTCAGTTATGATCACTATTCAGAATACACGTTGACACCATTGGTGGTGGCCTACTGAGATTATTATCTCACACCCTACATGGGATTCCATTGGTACCCGATAACACTATCTTTTTGTGGTTACCCATAATGGAAAAGGCCCCGCTATAGGTTATTAATATCTTTACTTAGTTGGAGCTTAGGAATAGAGGATCGAGCATAGGCTCGAGATGCTTATGGAGATATTTTTTTCTTTTTTTTATTTGTGTACTACTATATAGCATGCTTGTATGCGTCTATTTCTTTTTGTATTATAGAAAACTAGGCATCATGTATTGATACTTCAATTGTGGATTTTGACTATATTATTAGTTTTCTAGATTATTTACATCTCTATTTCTTATACATTTTGTCTTTTTTTTATTTTTATGTTTCTTACTTGTTTATTTATCCTATATGTTCATATATGATTTTTCTATTTTTATATGTTTATTATTGTATTCGTTGTGCTACTCGGGTGTGAGGGTATAGTCTCCACACTCTACCACCCTTAAACCCTCATTGCTAGTGTATGGGGAGGCATGCTTAAGGCCATGTGACCCACCGACTCAGGGCCCATATTACATGGACCCTGGGTCAGGATGTTACAAAATATTATCATAGCAGTCCCTTTATTTCTTTACTATTTAGAGACAATAGATTATATATTTCGAACATTGGGAACTTGGTCATGATCTGTTCTTTGACGTCGCAATCCCTTGTTTGGGGTAAACATTGAGTCACCTAAATTATAATTGTTATTATACTTTTACCTATTATCGTTGATATAATTTCACCATTGGGAGGTACACATGCTATGTTGTGATTATTATTATTATTATTGAGTATTTATTTCCACTATAGCCTGATGATATTAGGGAAAGGTGCATTGTTATATGAATCATTTTTAAGAACATTTGGATGAATATTCCAATCATTTTGACATGCCACATTTATTTTTAGCATGAATTTTCTTATTTCATATTTACAGTGCCTTGATATATATTGAATTGTGTTGACACTTATTATAGGTATTGGAAGCATCATTGATACTTAAAGTGTCTTCCTTAACCTAATAGTGTTTTCTTGAATAGGTTAAAGTAGACACCTTAAGTAGTCAATTATGGAACTTTTATCTATATGCCATCAGTCGCATGATATGAAACGTGTTATGGGGTGGGTTAAGTGGATGTTATATTTGGTTTATAAGGTGTATGGGCCCTTATGTATTGGAAGTGAAAAATAATGTAATTCAACCATATAAAGTGATTTAATATTTGAAAAATAGAAATGAAAAATCAATATGATTCAAAATATTAAACATCAATCTTATATATAGATATCTAATATAGAGACTTAGACCTGAACCCAGACTTAGTAGTGGGTATATCTTGTGTTATTATGGCCTTTGATGGTTTGTTCTACCATCTAGACCTGGCTTTATGATTATGAATAGAGGCGTGGTTATATCTATAAGAAGGTTTTACACTTGTCCTAGTGTTCTATATTCAATTGTTAAACTTGATTAAATCTCTTATAAGGTGTTATTTTGGAATTGTATCACTATTCATCCATGACACCATCCAGCGCACACCCTAAAGGCAATGAAGAACACATACCTGAGGTGGAAATTCATGAGCCACCAGTTATTCCTCTTATAGAGCCCCCAATGGCACCTCTTCTTGTTCTAGATACTAGAACTGATTCCTAGTTCCGTGAAGGGTTTCTAGGTATTCTACAGTCTATGAAATGTGCAGTTCGATTGGCCCTGGGTATGGTAGAGTTGACTCATAAATTCTAGTAGTAGCATCCTACCACATTTTAGGGGGATAGTGGACCTCATATTGCGGAGTCTTGGATCGAAGAAATATTATATATATTCAAGTATCTTGAGAAGCCTCTAGAGAGGAGTGTCAATATATTAGCCTATATGTTGCATGATTCAGCCAAGAGGTGGTGTGATGTAATCACTCAGGCCAGTCGGTATAAAGATATGGTCTAGGTAGACTTCTATATGATCTTATATGACTAATTATATCCCCAAACTATGAGGGCTAACAGATCTAGAGAATACTTGAACCTAAAATAGGGGAGCATATCAATTATGGACTACTCTTTCCATTTCATAGAGCTGTATTGGTTCTCCCCTACACTAGCTACTGATGATCTTATGACCACTAGGTGATTCGAGGATGGGCTGGTTTATTCTATCCAATCATAGGTCAATTTGTTCATATTGGCAACTATTTCATAAATCATTAACCAAGACCATATCAGATAGAGAAATTTGAGAGATGCTGAAGGTGAGAGTTATAGTGGTTCAAAACCTAAAGCTAGCAGTGGATCATCTTCTGGGTGCAATCGTCGCTGAGAGGTTACTTGCAGAGGTTGTAGTAGACAAGATCCTCATACAAAGAGTTTTCATATCTGGAACTAGTGTGGTAAGAGATGACACATCAGGTTTCAGTGTCCAAAGGATCCAGTCGAGTGAAGAGGATGTGGAAAGATAGTCCATCTATAGCATTTCTGTAGGAATTTTCCACCAATGCCAAGTGAGCAGGGATCTGCACCTACTCCCTAGTCAGGAGCGGGGACAGATGGATCACGACAGGAGGGAAGCTATATTACCAATGGTCGATCAAGATGAGGTGGCGGTTAAGGTAGAGGTAGTTAGAATTATGTTTCTCAGCGCCATTAGAGTGGTCTTGCTCAGGGTAGTCTGGAAATGACTCGGGTCTTTGGTACAGGCCAGTTACATATAGTCTATCCTACACTGTAGAAGTAGATCACTAGACCTTCTATAATTTGAGGTAATATTATAGTAGCCTCCACTTTATTGTTTTCTTTATTTGACACAATCACATCTCGATTTTTTATATCTAAGACTAAAATTGGATGTTTGGGACTATAAATTGAACACTATCATGGAATTGTGATGATAAATACACCATTAGGTATCCTTTGTATGGGTGTTCACCATTGTAATAATTTTTCTCTTGAGATAAGAGGTTACTTCTTCATTTAGAATTTTTATATCCTTGATATGACAGGCTTTTACATAATCATCAAGATGGACTAGTTAGTTTCCTATCAAGTCCATATTGTTTTCTATTGTTCGAGGGTAAAATTTACATCACTAGAGGTTGGTACACATGTGAATAAGGTTGGATGGGTTGTGGAAGATTCATGATCAGGATCTCAGCAGCAGAGGCTGGGTAATGTGACATCAAATATTTCAAATTTTTTCCAAGATGACTAGGGGTTACAACCTACTATTTTTCCTCCAGTATTGAAGAATTTTAAGGATGTCTTTCTAGATTACTTCTCTGGTCTTCCTTTAGTGTGAGAGGCAGATTTCACTCTTGATTTAGTATTAGGAGTAGTTCTAGTTACCATTCCTCTTTATAGGATGGCATCTAAGGAGCTTGTAGAGCTTAATAAGCAGTTCGAGGATTTGGAGGCTAAAGGATTTATGTGCACCATCGCTTCTCCTTTAGGTTCACCAATTATTTTTTCCAAGAAGGATTATGGTACTCTTAGGCTCCGTGTAGATTATTGTTGTTTGAACTAGATCACTATAAATAATTAATATCTTCTACCTAGAATAGTTGAACTCTTTGATCAGCTCTGATGAGCGAAGGTTTTTTCAAAGATATAGTTGAGTTCAGGCACTAGTTGCATGTCAGGTCCTTAGACATACCTCACACAAACATCAAGAGTAGGTATGGTCTCTACGAGTACCTGGTTATTCCATTCAGACTCACAAATGCACCTTCGATCTTTATGGATCTTATGAATCGGGTTTTCTACCCATATCTGGATTCACTCATGGTAGTCTTTTTTGATGATATATTTATTTATTCACGCTCCAGAAACAACCACTCAACCCATCTTGAGATCATGATGAATACATTGAGAGAGAATATAATCTATGCTAAGATCAATAAATTCTACTTCATGATTGAAAAAGTCCACTTCTTATGTCATATCAACTCAGAGTCAGGAGTTTTAGTAAACCCATAGAAATTGAGAGATGTAGTTTCTTGGAAGGAGCCCAATAATATCTCTGAAATACAAAGTTTCTTGGTTATTTTCAAATATTATAGATTCTTCATACAAGATTATCACTCCTTGGAGCACTGCTTATGGGAATGACAAATGTGGTTGGGAAATTCTTATGCTTGGAAGCTTTTGAAGTAGCCTTTTAGGAGTTAAAGGGTCATTTTAATTCAGTATTGATATTAATTCTTCCAGATGTAGTTATGATCTACATTGTATACTATGACACATTAGGTATTTTTATTAGATATATTCTAATATAGGATGAGTGAATCATTTTATATGGGTTTCATTAGTTGAGGCCTCATGAGTGGAATTACCTGATGCATGATCTCAATATCGCTACTATTATCCATTCCTTACAATATTGTAGACACTATCTTATTGGATATTTTTTGTGTTATTAATATATAAAAAATAATAAATTTATCTTTATATAGAAAGATCAAAATCTCAAGTATCACTGGAAGGTTGAGTACCTACAGTCATTTGATTTCAAGCTTGCCTACATTACTGGGAAGGGAAATTTTGTGGTCAATGATTTGAGCTAGAAGAATCCAACATAGGTGGTTTATAAATCTAGTGTGGAATGGAAAAATATAGCCTTATTCTCAAATATGCATATCGTGGTTTAGAAGGACCATGCTCAGACTATCCTCTTAGCCTTAACAGTGATATATACTCTTTTGGGATGAATACGGGTGAGGTAGTTATCTGATCCCGAGGGCCTTGTCCTAAGGAAAATAATTTTAGATGATGACACATCTTTAGGTTTGATTGTGGATAGGAATGAAACCTTATTGTTCCATGGGTGTGTATGGATCCTAGAATACATCTGATAGGAGATGATGTGGGAATTCCACTACTCAATATGGGTGGTTCACCCCAGTATCACCAAAATGTATTGAGATCTATGATGCCAGTATTGGTGTCTGGGTATGAAATGTGAGATTTATGATTTCATCACTCAAAGTTCCACCTATCAAAAATTGAAGGAAGAACATTAGTGATTGGTAGGGATTTTATAGTCATTGTCTATTCCTAAGAGAAAATGGTATGATGTTTCAAAGTATTTTTTAACTATTCTACCCAGATCACCTCATGATAATGTCATTGTATGGGTTATCATTGAATTTTGAATAAGTTAACACACTTATTTCATGTGGATAGACCTTATCGGTAGAATATCTAAGAAGTTTGTATGTCAGATAGGTGGTACATTTTCATAGAGATTCTCATTCTATTGTTTCTGAAAGAGACTCTCATTTCATGTCACATTTATAGAGGGGTTGCAGAAGGCCTTGGGTACATAGGTTCTTATGAGCATGGCCTATCACCCCTAGAACTTTGGAAAGACATAGTTTACTATCCAGGTGCTATAGGACATGCTCCATGCATGCGTCCTTGAATTTGTAGGATCTAGGTAGAACACATTCCTCTTGTGGGTTTTGTTTATAATAACATCTTATAGGATACCATTGAGATGGATCCCTATGAAGCTTTATATGGTAGATCTTGTCACTTACCTCTGTGCTGGATAGAGGAAGGGGAAACAAATATGCATGGACCACATCTCAAGCCAGAGACTATAGAGTAGGTCCAGCTAATCAAAAATCACATGTTGATAGCTCAATATAGAAACTAGTCGTATGCTAATAGATTTTGGAGACCTATCGAGTTAGAGGTTGGAGGCTGGGTTTTCTTTAGAGTATCTTTAAATATAGAGAATGGATGTATTTAGAAGCAAGGTGATCTCTCACTGAGGTTTGTTGGAACCTTTAAGGTTGTGAAGTGGATCGTACAAGTGTCTTACTAGTTGGAACTTACTCAGATATACCATTCCATGCATGATGTATTTCTTGTATCTCATCTTCGTCGATAATATCCATACCTAACTCACATATTTTATCCTGATGAGTTTGAATTGTATATGTATTCTTCCTACCAAGAGTATCACATTCATGTTGGTTTTTATAGCATGAAGACACTTTGAGGTAGGTCAATTCCTCTAGTACGAGTGTTAAAAAATCACAGATGAGTATAGGATGAAACCTTAGAATGGGAAGAGGATATAAAATATCAATGGCTAGAACTATTTTCTGAAAATGCATCTTTACCCTCATAAGACAAACTCAGGGACAAGTTGCTTTAAGGAGGGGAGGTTGTAACGACCCATATTTTCAAAGAAGTTGTGGAACATTTCTTTTTAAATTTGTTTTACTTAAATGGACATAATAACAATGTATAATAAATTAATGAAAAAGGTCACTGGTGTGTCTGGGGCTCATTGAGACCCTGTAGCCTAGAAATAGGAAAAATAGACCGGGTGACGCAATTTTTTTGAAAATGTGTGACCCATGGCACACAGTCATGCGTCTGGTTTCAAATATCAGATAGATCCATTCGGTATGGTTTGTGAATGGTTAGTAAAACTATATACCTAACCATATGGGGTTCCATTCTCTACAAATAATCATGCACGGTTTGTACATGGTTTGACTTAACATTCACCTAAACCTTTCACCCCATTATTTTATGGTGAAATTACATTTTCCCCCTACTTAATCTTTTAAGACTTCTCTATTTTCCCTTTCTCCCTCTATCAACTGAAAATTGGCTCTCCACCATTTTGAGTTCAATAACACCTAAATCTAGGCATTAATATTGGTCTTCTTTTTGGTGTACAGTACTGTATCCTTTGGAAGAATTGTATCTATCATGGTAAGCTCCCATAATCTATCAATTCATATCTAAATTTATATTTCCATCCACTGTTCTATTTAGGTGCAGGCTCATTCACTCTATTTTTAGGGCATTGGACCGTTTCTCAGATATCTTCTAACATGATTTGATTATGAGGCCAATATCGAGTGTGGTGTCATCTATGGCCTTGAGGTAGGTTGTCAAATCATTTTCCCATTGAGTTTCATCATTTAGTAATTGTGTTTTTGTGTCTCATGCCAGCTTTTGTCGAGCATATTCTTTTAATGGTTTATTTCTTATTAAATTGATCATTTAACTCTAATACATTCCTAATGAATCGTGTTTAGTGTTTCTGAGGTTTCACATACATTATATGGTCACCCCATGGGTGTGAAAAGTAGAATTTTCCTTTATAGACAATGGGTTCAAATACCCAAAACTCCTCTTAGTGTTCATGTTATTTTTAAGTGAATTTTCCCTTAATATATGATTGTTTAAGTGTGCTCCATGACCCTTATAAGGGTTTTCCATCCTATGTTTGGAATTTTCCAAGTAGTAAAATCCATTAAATGACCAATTCATCTCTTAAATATCCTTTGTGCTTCATAAATGGTATTTAAATTTTTTAATGGATTTAATGTGTTAAATATAATTGATTGAGTTAAATGGATAATTCATGATGGATTATTTGTTTAAATGAATAAAATGATTTTAAATGGAATTAAATCATAGGATGGTAAGGACATTCCCTTTTTTTATGATTTATAAATTGATTCATATGAATTTTAATGTTTTAAATGGAATCAAACTTGGATAATGAAATGAATAAGAGGTTATTCCTTATTTATTATGTTATAAATTATTATGAATTAATTATATGTATGGGATATAGACTAAAAGATATGGATGGGAGGTAATTCCCTATGCCATTTATAATTATAATATACCTTTATAGAGACTGTGTATGATTGTAAGGGGTGTTGATCCAGGGGGAAAACCACACTCCATTACATCATGTGTGGAGTATAGCATCTTTCACCAATGATACTATATGGGCATTGGTCTTTACACACCACGTTCCATGATTAGAGTGTTTCCATGGTAGATTATCACATCCATGTCCTTCCTTTTAGGTATTTTTCTCTTATATTCTTGTCCTATCTTTCTATATATATTTAACCTAGTTTTACCCTTGAAATTGGGATGAAAAGGAGGGTTTTTTGGGTGGCCATAATAGGCTGAAAATTTTACTAAACTGTGGGGAAGAACCATGCATAGTGTCCAGGTCATTAAATTTTTTTATGTTATTCTAATTTAAACCTTACAAGATTAAACATAACTCAACCCTTTCTTTCCCCGTTTGACCCTAGAATCCATGGAAGGCTTCCAATATCCCATAACCTCTCTTGGAACTCATTTTCGAAGGGGTTTTTAATAGTGTAACTTCAAGATTCTTCAATTAAGTGATTCCTATTTTGTTTTCCTTCCATTTCCTTAGGGTTTATTCCCTCCTTCCTGAAGTTCCAAATGTCTAGAAACTAGGGTTTTGAGCCTAGGTTTTAATTTTCCATTTCTTAGTTCAATATTGTGGATTAGGGTTCATTTTCAACCCCTTATGTTGTAGCGGTGGTGCGATTGATGTTTCGCACAAAGATTTGGGGTTTTTTACATATAATGTAAGTGTTTACATGTTTAAGAAATCCTTAATGATTTATCTTGATTGGTTTACCTTCATATCAGGTTTCTTACCTATTTTGTGTGGTAAAACAATTTTTTTGATAGAATTTGTTAATTATTTGATTTTAAAGTTTCATTTTTTTCTTGAAATTGTGTGTTTTTCATGTGTAACTCATGTGGTATCATTTGAGGGAATTTTATAATATATGAAAATGGTTTATTAAATATATTTAGAGATTCAAATTCTGTTTTGGTATGGTATTGGGGTACATTTGGCCTTGAAAGTGGGGTTTGAATCGGATTTTGTGTATAAAGACTTGTTTTACTTCTTGAAATTGTTTTATGAAAATTTTAAATGGTTTATTGAGTTACATAAAGGGAAAAAAGTATGTTGGGTACTCTTTGGTGTGTGTATTATTTATAAATTGTATTTTAATGTGAAAATTTTATTTTATAACATGTGGAACTTGTTTCAGCATGAAGAGGGAAACCCTGGTATCTAGGTGGATGGACTAGGACTAGTATGCTAGTGATCTGGTAGTGGTATTGTTCGTTTTTAACTTATAAAGTTTGGAAATGACAACACAAACTAAACATTGATGATGTTTGGGGACCACTAATCCATTGGGGTTTACCCTCCTAGGGACTCATTCATTAGAAGTTTATTGGTTTTGGTTACTTATACACTGAGATACGATGTAACTAGGTCCCCACAGTTAGCTAGTGTTTAGGGGTGTTCTTGTGACTAGTGATCATTGGCTCTATCCTACTTACTGTCGGAATACAATGTTGTTATCTAGAAAATTCAATATCATGTTTTTTTATTTAAAAGTGTATATTCTTTCAAATTTCCCTCTTGAAAAATGTTTTCATTTAAAGTTCCACCTTTTAGAAATTTTTCTAGAATTTTTTGTTCATAAACATTTGAAATATTTTTTCTTAAAATGTTTATCACATGGATTATTTTTGGGTGTAATAATATTGGGTTTAGTCTCACACCCTACTTACACCATTGGGTTTAAGTAGACTTGGTAATGTTTGACAGAGGTAAAGAAAAGTTCTTTGGAGATAGTGGTTCAGGTTTTTAGCATCTTTTATGGGTGAGGTGTTGTGGATGAGGCTTGGGGGTGATGTCCACTTGTCATTTGTTGGTTCTTGAGTCAGAAACGCTGCTCATTTTGATTTGTGTCCCCACTTGGGGTTTTGTTTAAAACTATGTAATTTAGTTCAAAAAATTTATTAAGACTTATTTGGTATGAATTTTCATATTCATTTTATTTGTTATTGTTGGTTGGTTAATGTTTCTAAACTTGGGAAAATAATTCCCAAACCATTTTTTAGGATACATGTGCACTTTTTCCTGCCCCTAGGGATAGGTAACACCCTTCGGTACTTTCCACAAATAGGGTTGGGTCTTGGTTTGGATGCCAACCAGATCTGATTCATGACAAAATGGTATCAGAGATTGGTTAAGCTCTTTGGTTCATATTATTTGAGATGAGTTGGGTAAGCCATGAGCTAGGACCGTAAGGGCTCGGATTCATGGATGTGAGTAGGGTGTTTGGCCTGCAACTCTCATTGCAGAACTTGAGTCACTATGAGATGTTGAGATTCTTTTTTTACTTCTCTTCCAAGTGGGACATGCGGGCTGAAAATTTCATGTGGAAATTGGTTAGGGGTGAAGTAGTTGTTTATTTCATTATTGTAATGAGCTTTATTTATTTATATTTTATGTTATTACTAAAAGTTTTCATAATTGTTGTACTTCTATTTTCTCTTATGACTATTTCCTTTTTGTAGCAACATGACTCCACAGAAAGCTCCCATACAACCACAGGAGGTAGCTGGAGAGATTTTTCCCCCACCACTTGATTAGAGGTTGGTAGAAGTTGTGGTTTGGGCTATCTAGGCTCTATGGAAGGGAGTGTTTCCTACTTCAGATCTAGTTAGAGATGATGAACCTAGCCCTAAGAAGGACAAAGCCTAGTGGTTTTTGAAGAACAAGACTTCTACTTTCTGAGGTAGCACAAACACTCAGGAAGCTTAGGAGTCACTTGAGAAGATAAAACGAATGTTCGAGTTTCTTGAAACACCTGAGGAGGTTTGGGTGAAATGTGTCTCATTTTTTTATAAAGTCTAGTTGTTGGTGGAGGGAATTTTTGCTTCAAGTTGGGAAGCAGAAGCATATGAACTAGAAGGAATTCAAGGATAACTTCAATAACTAGTATTGTCTTGAGGTATTGACTTATTCCAAATATAGGTAGTTTATAGATCTCGTTCAAGGGATCAGTTTTTGATGGAGTATGCCAACCAATTTGATAAGCTAGTTTGATATTCCCCCAAGATAGTCTCAAATGAAAAGATAAAGGCTCAAAGATTTAAAAAAGTGGTTGTGGCCAGAGATCTATTCTCATGTGTTCATATTTAAGCTGAAGACTTATTCTGAGGTGGTTGATCAGTCTTGTATGGTATATATTGACCCCAAAGGGGGGTCTAGTTTTTCTGGGAAAATATTATTTATGGGTGGTGGATGTTCATCCAAGAAGAAAATGAAGTGATGGGAGTAGGGGAATAAGGGAGGTGGTAGTTCATGTCATCCTCCTAAGAAATTTTCATTTATAGATTCTAATGTAAGTTCTATTGTGTGCCACTGGTGCGGGAGACCATGGAACACCTGACCTGCATTTACATCTTCTCTGAGGCCTTGTTTTTAGTGTAGAGATATGGGGAACTTGTAGTGATTTTTCAATGTGGCATGTCCCCTTCAGAGTGGGGCTGGATTTGTGGATTCTATTGGAGCGTCTAGTTAGTTGGATCCATCTAGGATGGTGGGATATCAGTTTGGTGGTTGTGGCAGTAGGTTCGGATCATCTTCTATGTAGATCTGGTTTAGGGAAGAGCCATAAGTGAGCGGTCATTCTCAAGAAGAGATTTGGTATATTCATGTTGTGGATTATGTACCAACAGGATCGGATGTAGGGCCTTTGACATTTCAAGAAACCATTTTGATTAAATATTCTTTAGTTGTTTTTATCTTTGACATTGGTTCTATTGTTTCTTTTATCTCATCTCGTATTGTGAACCTACAGATTTTCCAACTGATATTTTGTCTTTGGTGATGGATTTGGTGAAAACATTGGGTAAGAAGGAGCAAGGTCTCAGGTGCCCATAGTGTGCTCTTTCTATGTCAGGGGTTGAGATGGATAGGGAACTCCTGGTATTAGATATGGATCTTTTATATGTAAGCCTTAGAATAGATTGGCTGGGGAATTTCCAAGCCCATATTGATTGCTATAGGTGTGGGGTGAGTTCCATGGCACCTGATGGGAGTCATCTGGTTTTTCTTGGGGAATGGGATACTCGGTTGAGTCATGCGGGACCTCCACTCCAAGATTTGGGGAACATTTTCTTCTAGTTATTATTACTCACACTAGAGTAATATGATATTGATCCTGAGGGTGGATTACCTCATGTAGTGGATGAGTTCTCAAAGGTATTTCTAAATGATTTTTTAGGCTTTCCCTCAGAGTGATATGTGGATTTCTCGATTGAATTGGCACTGGGAACACAACAAATATCTCTTCCCTTATATCATATGTCCCTCACCAATTTAAGGGAATTAAATATATAGCTAGATAATTTGGAATCCAAAGGATTTTTTCACCTGATATTCTATCCTTAGTTCTCTCATATTATTTTTGAGAAAAAGGCCGACGGGTCCCTCCGGTTGTGCATTGACTAATAGAAGCTAAATAAGGTAAACATAACTAACATATATCGTGTGCCCCAAATAGATGAATTTTTTATTAGTTGAAGGTGGAAAAGTGGTTTTCCAATATATACTAGTGTTCGGGATACCACTAAGTCAGTGTGAGAGAGGTGTATATCCCGAAGACAGCCTTCCAAAGCAGGTATGGCCACATTGAGTACTTGGTCATGCCTTTTTAATTGACCTATGCTCCAGTGGTCTTTATGGTGCTCATGAATAGGGTGTTTCACCAATATATCGACTCTTTCATTATGGTATTCATGGATGACATCCTGGATTACTCTAGATCCAAGGAAGAACATGAGTATCATTTGCAGATAGTGTTGGGAACTTTTAAGGATAATCACCTTTATAAAGAGTTTCCCAATTTCATTTTTGGATTAGGGAGGTGAAGTTTCTGGGTCATGTCATCTTGAAATAGTGGGTTTATGTGGACCTAAAGAAAATCAATGTAGTTATGTCCTGGGAGCAGCTAAAGAATGTGTTTGAGATCAGAAGTTTCCTCATCCTGGTAGGCTATTATAGGTGGTTTGTTAAGGATTTCTCTTAGCTTGTTTCTCCCATAACCACACTCATCTTAAAAGGGGTGAAGTTTGAATATGGCCCATAATTTTAGGTATACTTTGAGGAGTTAAAGCAACACCTAACAACCGCCCCCCATATTGATCTTTCTAGAATCTGAAAAGGTCTACGTGGTGTATTGTGACACTTAAGTTATAAGTCTCAGGTGTGTGATAATGTAAGTTGATCACTTGGTGGCATATATCTCTCTCCAACTCTGACCACATGAAAAAAACTACCCGACCCATGACTTAGTGTTATAAGTGGTGATGAATGCTTTTAATACATGGTATCACAACCTATTTGAGTTGAAGTTTGTGATTTACTCTAATCATAAGAATTTAGCCTACATATTCTCATATAAAGATCTTAATCTGAGGCAGCGCCATTGAATCGAGTATTTGCAGGGGTTTGAATTTAATATCATCTATACCCTTGGCAAGGGTAATGTGGTGGTTGATGCCTTCAGTAGAAAAGTACCATTGTAGGGTTTGAGTAAGTCCAGTGATGAGTGGACCCTAATGGGACTCTTTTCTCAAATGCATGTGGATACCAAGGAGCACAGTGGAGGTGTGTTCATAGAAGGAGTTCAGTTGACCTCTTCTCTTTTAGAGTTGATTTAGTATGGGCAGTACAATGATGAGCTATGTCTATGGTCAATGTAGTTTTTTCATAGTGGGTAGACATCTTCATATTGTTCTTTGTCTCTCAAGGGTATCTTTTGATTTAAGGGCCATTTGGTGGTGCCATTGTCTATAAGGAAGTTGATGATGTAGGTTAGCCACCAATATCAGTGGGTCATTAATATCGGTGCTACCAAAATGTATTATGATGTTATTTGGTGGTTTTAGTGTCCTGTTATGAGGCTTGATATAGCTTATTTTGTATCAATTAGTTATACATGTCATCAAGTGAAAGTAGAACATCAAAGGCCCTCTGGTTTTCTTCAGTCATTACCCATTCTAACCTGGAAGTGGGAGGATTTCTCCATGGATTTCATTGCTGAATTACCTCATACACCTCAGGGTAATAATTCGATTTGGGTAGTGATTTATCATCTGACCAAATCAACCCACTTCATTTTGATCAGAGCTACAGATAAATTGGATGAGCATAGATGATTGTATATTCAAAAGTTTTTAATGATTCATGGTGTGTTGTTAGTGGTTGTCTCAGATATAGACCCATGTTTTACCTATTTGTTTTTTTAAGAACTTCACAAGGCCTTGGGGACGTATATTATTATGATCATGACATACCATCCACAAACGGATGGTCATATGTAGCAAGAAAATCAGATTCTAGAGGACATGCTTTGGGCATGTGTTTTGGATTTTGGAGGATTTTGGGATATCCATTTGGGATTGGTCAAGTTTTCTTATAATAATAGTTATCAATCCTCCATCGAATGGATCCTTTTGAGGCACTCTATAGTCATCCTTGTCAGTCTCCCATGTGTTGGTCTGAGGTAAGTGAGACCTCACTATTGGGGCTGAGCTTTGTGCAAGAGACGTCTGAGAAGGTCAAGTTGATTAAGTAGTGGTTATTGACAGCTCAGAGTCACCACAAATACTATACTGATCAAAGAAGTCTAGAACTTCAGTTATCTATGGGTGATCGGGTATTCTTTAAATTGGCCCCTCATCTGGGACATCATCGTTTGGGAAAGCAGGGAAAGATAATGTCGAGGCATGTCGGAACTTTTGAGATCCCTGAGTGGATTGGGAAGGTTGAATACATGTCAACATTTCCCTCTCAATTGAAATATATTCATGACTTATTCCATGTCTTCCAATTAAATAGGCACAATACAGACCTATTCCATGTGCTGAATTAGGAAGAGTTGCAGATAGAGCCCGATTTATTAGTGTTTAATCAACTAGCGTGAATAGTGTATTCCCAAGAGAAGGTGCTTCGGGGGGAATCTATTCCACTGGTATGTGTCATTTGGAATCATGGGAATAAAATTAATGATACTTGGGAGTGGATTTTATAGGTTGAGATAGAGTACCCATTCTTGTTTTTTCAATCAAGCTTTGGGTTGACTTTTTGAGGTGGAAAGTTTTCATGGTGGGGAGAATTGTCACATCCATGTCCTTCACTGAAATTATTTTTACACTTATATTCTTGTAATATATTTTCCCCCTATATTTCCTCTAGTTCTCCCCTTTAAATTTGGAAGAAAAGTAGGGTTCTTTTATGACCATAACAGGACGCATAGTTTGGTCCCACGGTTTAATAAACTGTGTGGAAAAACCATGCACAGTGCCCAGCTCATTAAAAAAATTTACGTTATTCCAATTTTTCCCTTCCAGTATTAAACCTAAATCGGCCCTTTATTCCCCCATTAAACCCTACCATTAATTTAAGGCTTATAAACTCCCTCCACCTCTCTTGGAACTTATTTTTCACGGGGTTTTTTGGTAGTGAAACTTCAAGAATCTTCAATTATGTGATTCCTATTTTGTTTTCATTCCATTTCCTTAGGGTTCCTTCCCTACTTCTTGAAGTTCCAAATGTCTAGAAACTAGGGGTTCATACCTAGGGTTTAATTTTTTGTTTATTGGTCCAATATTGTGGATTAGGTTTTGTTTTCATGCCCTTGTGGTGCGGCGGTAGTGCGGTTGAAGTTTCACACAAAGATTTGGGGTTTTTGACATATATGGTAGGTATATCATTGTGTAAGAATTATTTGATGAGTTATATTGCTTTATTTACCTTCCTATCAAGTTTCTTACCAATTGTGTGTGGTGAAAAAATTATTTTTGATAAAATTGGTTAAGTATTTGATTTTAAAATTTTATTTTTTCTTGAAATTGTGTGTTTTTAATGTGTAACTCATGTGGTATAATTTGAGGGAATTTTATAATATATGAAAATGGTTTGTTAAATGTTTTTAGGGCTGTAAAATCATTTTTGGTATGGTATTTGGGTGAATTTTTTCCTTGAAAGTGGGTTTTGAAATAGATTTTTTGTGCAAAGCCTTGTTTTACTTCTTGAAATTATTTTATAAAAATTTTAAATAGTTTATTGAGTTGCACAAAGGATGAATAACATGTTGGGTACTGTTTGGGGTGTGTATGATTCAAAAATGGTATTTTTATATGAAAATGGTATTTTATAACTTGTGGAACCTATTTGAGAAAAAAGAGGTAAGCCCAGGTATCTAGGTGGGAGGACTAGGACTAGTATAACAGTGATCTGGTAGTGGTATCATCTCTATTTCACATAACAAGTTTGACGACGACAACAGTAACTAAACATTGATGATGTTTGGGGACTACTAGGATATTGGGGTTTCCCCTCTTAGTCTCTTTTACGTGATAAGGTTACTGTTTATGGTTACTTATACACTGAGATACAACCTACCTAGGGCCCCACAGCTAGCTAGTGCCTAGGGGTGTTCCTATGACTAGTGCTCATTGAATATATTGTACTTACTGTAGGCATAGAGTGTGTTTTCTGGAAAATTTAGTATCATGTGCTTTTTATTTAAAAGTTTACATTATTCCAATTTTTCTTCTTGAAAACTTCTTCCATTTAAAGGTTCTCCTTTTAGAAATTATTCTATAATTTCTTATTTATAAAAACTTTCAAGATTTGGTATTAAAATGTTTATCACAGGGAATATTTTTGGGTGGAATAATATTGATCTTAGGTTCACACACTACTGACACTTCTGGGTGTAAGTAGACTTGGTAATGTTTGATATAGGTAAGGGTAAGGTCTTTGGAGATGATGGTATGGGTTGTTTGCTTCTTTTTCAGGTGCGGTGTTATGGAGGAGTCTTGGGGGTGATGTCCCCTTTCCATGTGGTTACTCTTGAGTAAGACTTTCTACTCATTTTGATTTGTGTCTCTCTTGGGGTTTTCTTTAAAACAATGTAATTCAGTTATTAATTTTTTTTAAGACTTGTTTGGTGTGAATTATCAGATTCAGTTTATTGGTTATTGTTGGTTGGTTGATGTTTCTAAACTAGGTTAAATCATTCCCATTCAATTTTTTATGATACTTGGGAAGTTTTTCAAGATAGTGGGGATAAGGAATACCCTTTAGGAATTTACATGGACCGGTTCAGGTGCTGGTTTGTAAGGAGACCAGATTTGGTTTATGATATGACTCACTCACCATCCCATGTTTTGTTGAATGACATCTCTCACACTTTTTGGGATGTAGATAATGTACCTTATTTCTTGATATTTTATTTTTGTTGGAATGGTAATGGATTCCTGATTTACACCCTAGTCCATCCAGTATTATTATCTAGGTATATATCCATTAAGTGTGCCCATGCACTTGGTTTATATAGGTGGATAAAATATAGAACTTAAATATATATATACATATTATTACCAATTATAAATATAGTAACATGATCATACATTTCTCCTAGTTGTGGGATAAAGTAGGTAGAATCACCAGGTGTCCTATAGGAACTTGAGTAGTAAGGTTATTTCTTTAAACATTGTTTTACTATTCTTCTTATACCTACATATGGTTTAGTTACGAGCACTAATTGTATTACATGTAGACATAATTAGTAGTGAACTTTTGAGATTTTTATATCAAACCCTACTCAGGATGCCTTTGGTACCTGAGAATAATATATTTTTATAGGTTTTGATAAGGGAAAAATACCTACTACAGGTTGTTGATATCTTTACATAGTTAGAGCTTAGGAGAAGATGACTTGTCATACGCTAAGGATACTTATGAATATATTTTTGTCCTTTTTTCTTTTTATACTAATATATTGAATTCTTTTATCTTCTTATTTCATTTTGTATTATATAATGATATGAATCATGTATTGACACTACCATTGTGAATTTTTACTATATTATCAGTTGTTCATATTATTTACTTCTCCATTGCTTATACATTTTGTCTGTTTGTTTATTCTTCCATTGCTTACTTGTTTCTTTATCTTGTCTATTCATATATGATTCATCTACTATTGTATGTTTATTTTTGTATCTATTGTGCTTATCTGACATGAGGTTATTTTATCCCCATGGTACCACCCTTACTCCCTCTCTACTATTTAGTAACCATTGGAATAAGGAGAGGCTCTCTTAAGGCCATGTGACCCATCGGCATGGGGCTCGGCTTATGTGGACCCCTGGTCAAGATGTTACAATATAAATATTTCTATTAATCTGATAAGTAATTCATGAATAAATAATATATATTTAAGGAATAATTTATTAAATGATCATGCTAAAAAAGGTGATACTACTATTGAATGTTTCTATACTAAAAATAATTTGGAAGGTATTTTTACTAAACCCCTTGAATGTGCCCATTTTAATCTTATTAAAATATAATTATATTTTTTAAAAATTTAATTGATTTTAACTTATTTTATGTCATTGATATTAATTTTTTATTTATTTGTTAATTTTATTAAGTTTTATTCATTTACAAAATAAAATTTCTTTCTTTTAAATTTTATTTTATTTAATTATTAGTTGAAATTGACCCTAAAACCTATGTTGGTACTTGAGTATTTAGGTACTTTGTTTTTTGACCTAAAATATAGATGGCACTCAGCCATTTCTCCATTAACATATATATTATCTTCCCAAATTTGAACCATCTCTTTAAACCTCTGACTTTTTGATTCCTCTCTCTTAACATTTATTTAACCTTGTAATCTATTGTAAAGTTAAAGTGAAAAAATTAAGGGAGTTATATATCTTCTATGAAATCCAAAATTTGTGCATCTTTAAGAGTTCTTACTGAAAAATCCATTAATATAGAATGGATTAAATTGACTTAGATGTTTCTAAATAAGGTTATTCATTTTCAAGGCAGGTACTTTGTGTTTTATGAAATGAAATCCATATTTATGTTTGAGGAAGATGTTCATGATATTAAGAGTAATTGGGATTTTTTATTTAATAAAATAGAGGATGTAGTCTTATAAAATGTTAATGGAAATATAGTGATAGTTTCTTCTGTCCAAATGGATGAGATGTTCCATTTTCCAAATGAGGGGGAGTTTAGTTTCAGTTAGGAACTTATTAAAATAGGCTCAGTTTGATCGATTAAGGTTTTTATGTTATTTTTAAAAAAATATAATTTTTAAAAGAAAATTTTGAAATAATTTCTTGTAGAGTTTAATTTGTTGTGTATATTCATTCTGATCAGAATTGTTTAGTCAGCTGGTGAGAAGGAGAAAGTTATTTTTTAAGAAAAAATATTTTTTGTAAATTCTAATAAATAACGTAAAACTAAATATTCCAAGGTACATGTTGCATTTAGTATATAATTTTCTCAAAGTAAAGGGTAATCATAATTACTATTTTTATTGAAGGTTGATTTCCTTAGTTTTTAATAGAAAATAAGTGTATCTCAATGATAGGGATATAGTGAAGTATCATAAGAGTAACACTTTATCTGATATATTTTTTAGGACCATTGCATATTTCTAGGATTTAGTTTTGAATTCCTTGAAGCTATTTGGTCAAGAAGGTATGGTTCAAGTGGATCTATATCGGACCTCACTACCCATAGATGTTTCACATTCCCTGACAGTGCCTACTAAGAGAGTGGGGGATTCAGTACCTACAAGAACCAAACCTTCATTTCCCGGTGTATGTTCTTCCATGGTTGAAACCATTCGATTTCAAGAAGAGGCTACTCAGATCCAAGAGGATAGACTTACTGAGTATAATGAAGAATATCATCATGAGGAACTATTTATTGAGACAATTGTTTTTTTACCATAAGTAAACGTTGGTTGAATTTATTTCTATATTTTCTAATGTTCAAGGAAGATCTGATGCCAAGGTTGAAGCTCAAACAATGAATCTAATTCTTCCTAGATCACATTCTTATGGATATCATGTTATGATGTGGTTATGGGAGCTACTAATCATTGTCAAACACCTCCTACACTATCACCACCTCCCATAGATCATGAGAATGTTTCCCCTAATAGGAATAATTCATTTAGATCATGAAATGTATCTTTTTCTTCTATTTTAATTGATGAGATTGATAATCTCATATCATATTATTATCGTTTGAAGGTGGAGATTGTTTTATGAAAAAATAATGCCAGATAACTCAAAGATTCCAATGTTTCTAAGTATTGTTTTAATATTATAGTTGGATTTCTATCTAACTAGATAGAACTGATAAATAATATGAATTATTCTCCTTCTATTTAACCTTATTCCAATTCTAATGTTATATCTAATGGATTGGAAGAAGTTAAATATTTAATGAAATCATTGGGGGTTGTTTGTCCTACCAAGGCTGAGTTTAAAAAGATTGGTTCTTTGGTTACATATAAAAGAAATATGTATTAAAATATTCATTTCGTAAAACCATATTTATGTCAAGGATTTATTGATGAGTTGAAGTATTTTAGGATTAATATGAAAGAAACTTTACACACATTATGATCTTTTGTGATAAGCCAAATTGAATTTATATATAAGTTTTAAACTACTATTGTTGCTGCTCCCTTCAAACTATTTACAATTCCAAATTTTCATTGTATATTTGATCAAGTTATGTTATAAATAAGTTATATGTTCTATTAGATCAAATTTATTAATTGTGATCAAATTTTACCTATAATGTTTCAAGAGTTAATGAAATATTCTTCTATTGAATTCAAAAACACCAATGAAGCAGTTAAGTATCTTAGTGTTGAAATTTATATGTGTATGGATGATCATATTGTTCATAATAAAGAATATATTGGATCAATGGTAGAAAAAAACTTGGGAGTCTCTAATAAAATAAGATACATAGACTCCTACTCCATTGAAACAATTAATTAAAACACTCAAATCATTTTTAAGTGGTTGAAAGAAATATTTTTAGTTATAGTAGATTTTATATTCTGATTCTTTAGAGGAAGAATCATGTTCTGAATCAAAATAATCTCTAGAAGCTCCATTTTTGTTTATAGGATGGGATTTGGATGTTTAAAAACCACCAAGGATAGTTACTTTTTTGGAATCCATTTCTCCTGAACCAGTGTTATTAGTTTGATTTAATCCTAAGACTTATACTATTAGTGATCATGTTTCTGAATCTTCTATCAGTACTATGAAAGATGATGTTCATATTTTGATAGAGAATTAGAAAAGCATGGATTGAATATTTTAATCAGTAAATGGAAAGATCATTGAATTTCATAGTTAAGTAGAGTGAATTGTGAGCATTATTTTAGTGTACATACCATCAGATATCACTATTGTATACATTACTTCTTTTCTCAGGACTCAAGAAGTCAGTGATCCTTAAATTTTATCATCATGAAAAATTGAATATTTTAATGGGATTATCAAGAGTTTATTTTCATTATTTGGTTACATTCACAAGTAATCATATTTTATTCTTATACAATTTTATAAGTAAGATATTATTCCTAGAATAGAAATGTGTGCTGAGGAATTAGTTATAATGGGAATATGGTGACCACTTGATCTTGATATCCTAAATCTCATTAGGGTACTAGATAGAAATTTTACATGGTTTATTATCCATAATCTATTTATCATAAATAATAATAAATTTAGGAAACTTATTTAATTTCTGATACTTCTCAGGGAGAACCATCTTCTTATTTTGATCCTTTTAAGAAAATCCCTTTTCTGGATACTGAAGCATATGATTCAGTTTAGATCAACATCAACTAAATTTTTTTAATAAAGATCTTGTTCAGTGACCACATATAAAAGATACTATTAGATCAGTAAGTGGAGTTATTTCTATAGTGTAGAAGGAAAAAACGTTATCAAAAATGCATACTAAAACTACCTATGAAAACTAACCTACTTTTAAAATCATGATTAAACATTTTTAAATTTAATTTTTAATTTCAAATAGGTTTTATAATAATAATAAAGGGATAATTTTTGGAATAATAATGTTGTTTCAGAATATCCCACATAATTCATGTTTTGATGATCTCAAATACCCTTTATACTTTTCTAATGATTCTTTCATTAAGTTTCTTCTTCGTATTTTATCTAATTTTAATTTTTTTTTACCGTTAATTTCATTAAGTATGAAAGTTGTATGTTTTTATAGAAAATTTTCTATGTCTGGAAAAATATTCTACATGATGATTTTGGCAATGTTGAGAAATCAATATGTGAGGATTTTCCTACATAAACTTCATATGTGAAGGATTACCCTACATGATATCACCTATGTTGATGAGATATCCTACAAGAGAAAATACGCTACACAGATCAATCGGTGGTGTAAAATAGTTATGTGAAGTAATCAGCTATGTGAATCAGATATATGGTGAAATTGGATACATCATTCCAAATGGATATGTTAGTTTCATGTATGTGAGTAAAATTCCCACATAATTCAAATTGGTTACGTGAATTCCAAAGTGAAAATTAGCTACTGGGTAATCTATAATTGACTAAGTCATGCTATAATCTATATTTATTACCATTGAATGACTTGAGTGAGATATTAATACTTTTATAAGAACATTAAATTATGTATTATATCTTTATAACTAAATAGAATATAATAAGATCCAAGTATCAAGAAAAGATAAAAATACAAGGATAAATTATTTTTATTCAATATTGTCGAGGTGTTTTATAGAAAATGATGTGTCTCAGATCACATATTCTATGAATTGTGTGCTGTTAAAATAAAAGATAATTTTTTGCATGAATTTTTTACTAAAACTGTTAGGGTATAGAAGATATCTCATGTGAAAAATAATAGATTTCTATAGAAGAAGTGAAGTGTCAGTATGCTACTCTATTTTTTCATGATGAAGAAGAAGAAGTGTTATATTCTTAAACTGTGCTACAAATTCCATATATCTTATCATCTAGAAAACTCTCTTGGAGATTCATTCTATTTTTATCATCTCTCCTGGATATTTATTTCTTATTTTATTTATGTCTTACAACTGTGTTCTACATTTGTAATCACTATGTTTTCAAATATGGTGTTGTAATAGTTCTTCGTAAGAATCCTGAAGGATGTTGTTTCTAAATACTTTATGAAGCCTATTTGAAATATCATATTCTTATATAACAAACTTTAAATGAAAACACTAAGTCATTTTTCCCTATAAAAAGGATTGGAAGTCCCCATCAAAGGGACTAGTCTAGTGAAAATCACGAGACACACATAGAATAGGGTTGGTGGAGTGGAGTGGGGGTTATATATTCCCTGAACCTCTATAAATCTCTATGTCTGTTTATTTTTCATTTTATTTTATTTTCATTGTTTTCTTGTGATAAAGAAATAATATAAAGTTATTTGATGAGGAATTGGGTTTCTTTATATGTGAAGAAAATTTTAAGAACTCAATTCACCCCCACTTGAGCCTCCTATAAATGTCACCGGCCTATATTATCAGCTCCAACAATTTTCTCTGGATCATATTCCACTCTTTCTATGTAAATATATAGTTTAAGATTTTATGATTAGTATATGTATCACACATTTCACTATACAAAAAATGCCTCCATATATTAACCATAAATATTACTACTGCTATCTTCAAATCATGAGGTGGTAAATTTTTCTCATGAATTTATAATTGGTTGGAGGTATATGCTATCACCATTTCATTCTGCATGAGAATGCATCCTAGTCCTTTATTTTATGCATTATTATAGATCACAAACCTTTATCCACTATATAGTAGGGTAAAATAAGAATTTTGAACATATTTTTCTTCAATACTATAAAAATATCATTATATTAATCTATGCATAAGAAGATAACCCTTGTTCGAGTCAAATTTTTGAGTCAATTAGATAGCCTTATGATCTCACAAATACTAGGTGGTATCCAACTAACTATGGATCAACGTTATTATTGTTAGTCTAGGCCATTGATAAATAACTGTAACATCCCAGGTAAATAAAGAATAAAACATTTTCATATTTATTAATATTTACAAATTAAATATTAATTTTACTTTAAAGGGGTTTCTATGTTCGATAGCGTACCTGATACGCAACAAATAGTTTCTTTGAAATCTTACGTTGCACACTAGTAATAAAATAATATTATTTTAAATGGTAGTAAACACGTAACCGTTGTATTAGCGGGAATGAACAGAAATAACTAAAATATGATTGTATATGTTTGTTAAATGTTTTTACATTTATCCAATAAAGGATTAAAATACGAAAAGAATTCAATTTTAGGCATAGATACTCTAATATTCACTAAAAGGTCGAACTATCGCCTTTTTATGGAGAACCATATTTAAATATAGTTTTGGTCACTCTTATACATTATATTGGACCAAATAAAATTCTTTTTTATAATCGGGACATCAAAATTTAGTTTGTGTAAATTTTTGGTGTTTTTCCGATAAAGTTCATTTTTTAATGAATAGTGAATAATGTTGTATTTTAATTCAAAACCTCTTTTTAATCTAATTTATTTATAAGATTAGATTATCTTTTGAATTGGTTTTAAAGTGAAATTAGAATATATTTTTACCATTTAATCCAATATTGGTCGTTGGAATTAATTTCACTTTGAAATTGGACTTAAACTAGTGTCAATCTTTTGATATATATTATTTCATAAAAACACACTATTTGTTCTGACAGTGGGAATTAATTATTAAATTAATTAATGTAACTTATATGATTTGAATTTTGTAAAGTATAAATCATTTTCTAATTCAAAATATCAAATATAGCTTAGGGTTAAGTTTTGGTATTTTTCTGAAAAACTTCAATTTTTAATGAATAGTGAAACCACTAAGTGTTACTTAAAAAACTAATTTTTCATTTAAATGAAATTTTACCACCTCTGTGTTTTGAATTTCAAAAATCCAACATACATGGTTGTCATTAAGAAGTAAAATGTGGTTCAATGGGATTAAAATAATTTTTTGGTGAATAATAACTTTTAAGTTTTTAATCGTGATTAGAGGTAATTAGTGTAATTTAAGGTAAAAATAATGTTTTAATAATATGTAATGACATTGAAACGTGTCCTAACCTTATTTTATGGGTCAGGGAAGAACAATAAAATCCATGGGTCAACTTGGGGACCCCATGGAGCCACTTTGGTAGGAAAATGACATTAATAACTTTTTATTTAATGTTAAAATGAAAATTTCACAAACATGTGTTGTTTTACTAAAACAATTTTTAGATGGGGTTATACAAGTAATATTTTTTACTATAAATATTAATTATAAAGATAAAACTATTTCCTATATCATAATATTTTTTTTATAATTTTTATAAATTAAATAAATTAAATTATTTATGACACCATGATGATGCAGTGATTACCTCATTATTTAACGATTTAAATAAAATGAAACGATAATGTAAAATATAAGACCTACACTTGTCAAAAACCTATTGGATGGGTGTATTTCGAACTTTTATCACCTTATACTTGAAATATATAATTTTGGGACCTTTAAAATCCGAAAATCATTTTATAATAAAGTAACCTTTTATAACTTTCCAAGAGTGCCCCTCCTCTCCTCTTATAAAAGGACCCCCCTCTACCACCTTACCCACACCTCTCAAGCCTTTATCTCAACCAACCCCTGCCCATTTTGTCTCTCCACATCCCTATCTTACTCCAATAAGCCTCACTTTTGGCATAAGTCTTCCCAAGGAAGCCTTTGATCTCAAATCAAAAAGAGTTACCCGATTTAAAGGTAGTGTCTTCTATTGTGTTCTTATGTTTTATTTTGCTTCTCCAGCCCCTTAAACTATTTTTATTACTTTCTTTTGTAACAACACCAGTATATTAAATATACTAGGATGTTTTTATGTGAATTATTCGAGCTACACTTACACACACCTTCATCTAATGGTTAAAGAGCGTACTGTTTCCGTGGATGGCGAATTTCTGCCTCACGAAACGATGATTGTTCAATATTCTTCTAACACCTTCAAAGGTGGCCATTAAGATGTCAATTTATTTATATATGATATATATTATGTTTATATTTTCCTTATGCTTCTGTATTTTTCATTTGTGGCATACCTTTATGGTTTCCATTGTGGGTAAAGACGATAATTTCATTTTAGGAAGTGCGGACTACCGCCCCCTCAAAGTGATTTGATTCGTTAATGCCATATGTGGGATGTATAAAGGATGGATTTAATGTTATTATATATTATTTTATACTGGAATTATAATATACCCTTATATAATTATTATTTTACTCCATTAAATATGAAATAGAAATGAAAGTAGCGCTCATGCGTACGTACGGCTTACCGTCTCCATGAACGGTGCATTTCATTTCTTACCTCTAAATGTTATGTACTATTATAAATACATGTATATTCTGGATATATATGAAATATATGATATCCAAATCATTAATATCATTCTGGATATAATGAACCTTTGACCACATAAACAACATGTAATTGTAAAAAGTCCATTTTTGACTTAAGTACCAAATATCGACAAAATGAACTTTATTAAATTAAATGATTACATAACGTTTATAACATAGAAATAAGTTATATAAAAGGAATAATAAACTTGAAAAAGGTTATTAAGCAAGTAGAAATTAACTTTAGTTTATTATTCAGGAGATTAAAGAGCAATCGAGTCACGTCGGACACGAGGTAAGGGACATCGTCTCAATCTCCTTTCATTGAGGCATATTTTGTTTTATACACAACTTTATTTTATACGGTGTATAAACCTCTTTTACTTTTACATTTATTCAAAAGGAATATTTTTATATGAATCATTTACTAAACAAAAAAAGGGGATGTTTTTTTTCATACGTATGCGGTGACAACGACTTCTCCGCCGCCATGACCATTATTTGAGTTTCGGCTTCCTCTACAAGCCATTACTTTTTTTTTGAATGAAAAATAAATACCATGTTTTAAATTTCTTTTATTTTGGTATTGAAAATGTTTTTCATAATGTTTTATATCAATGTGTTGTATTGATATCTTGTGATTGAAAAGTGTAAATGTTATGTTTCCTTTATGCATGTTTTATGTGATACGATTATTTTATGGTACTTGGGAATTGTTATGAAGACGGGTGGTTCCATGATAAAATAAGGGCGGGTTAGCCCAATATAGCTCTCTAATGCATTGGGTAATACAAAGGAGTTAAACGTTAAGGTTTCTCTGAAGAGATTTAGGGAATATACTGTGATGGGTATTCCAAACGTAACCATGAGGGTTTGTCCCTATGTAAGAATGTTATAAATGCCTCAAGTTACCTTTATGTATTATGATTTCTATGATTTATTCATTATTTGATGAGGTATGTTAAAGTGATTATGTTTTATGAGTAAAGTATGATTCCATGCATGGACTAATGTTTTCATTTTGTACTTTTATATCCCTTACTGAGCTTTTTATGCTCATCCCAAGTTTTTGAAATGTTTTTCACAGGTCAAGGGAAAGGTACATGATGTGATGATAGTGTCAAGGAAGTGTCAAGAAATAATCCATGTTTTATTTCAAATATGATTATGTTGATGGGAAAAATGATTACTATCTTTTATGTAACCACTTTGTTTAAATGTGGAATGTAATACATGTTTTATGATCTAATTCTCTAAAACTCTAAACCTGAAAAGATCCTCAACGTGTATTCTTGAAGTAACTCAAGATTAAGTAATTTTTAAGGCTGGGGCCTTATAGTTGGTATCATAGGTCGATTTAGATAACTTTAGGAGTTAGAATTCTATTAAATGATTATCCAAAATTATTTTTTGTATGGTAAAATTTAAATGATATAGCATTTGAATATTACCATGTTGCTTCATCTAAGACATGTTTGTTCAGAATGGTTTTCCGTAGAGGAAATAGGGAAGCAGTGCTAGGAAGGCATACAGAAGGAAATGACCTTCCGAATCATCATCCTGAGATGTTCGGAATTGGAACCGAACTGTTTGTTGCAGTAATTGTGTAGTTTACTCAAGAGATAAATGGTGGTGGTATCCATGCACGAGATCAGCCATATCAACTGCAGAGGAACATGTCAGTGGTGGAACATTTCATGAGGCAACATCCCCCATCCTTCAGGAGATCATCTGACCATGTTCTAGATAAAGGGTGGATTAAAGCACTGGAGAATATTTTCGATGTCATGGGGTGTTCATACAATCAAAAGGTTAGTCTTGCTATTTACCGTTTGGAGGGTGAAGCAGATCAGTGGTGGTTGATGGTTAAAAATATCACGGACACTGATGAGATTAATGCTCTCGACAAGGATGAATTCAAAGGTATGTTTCTTGAGATGTATTTTCCTAAGGCTGTTCGACTTAGGATGGAAAAACAATTCCTGGAATTGAGGCAAGAGTAAGACTCAGTGGCTTCCTATGAAGAAAGGTTCACTCGGTCGGCGGGGTATGATCCAAATTTTATTCGAGACCTTGATAGTAAAATCAATCGTTTTTACTCAGGATTAAAGCCAAAATATCGAAGGGATTTAGCTTATCGTGAGTTCAAAAGTTATGAAAAGATTGTTCGATGTGCTGAGAAGGTGAAAATGGAGTTTGTCGATGATCAAGTGTTCTATAACAACCAACAGAAGATGTGACCGAGGTGGCAGGAGAAAGGAAATAATTCTTCAAAAAGGTCTGACGGTAAGAAAACTAAGTTTCCAGTTTGTGATAAATGTGGTAAAAGGCATGTTGGGGAATGTCTTCTGAATTTTGGAAAGTGATACTGATGCGGTAATATGGGACATAAGACTCGTGATTACACTGAAAAAGATCAGGGTGATGGTAAGATCAAATTTGATTTACTGTTAGTGAAATGTTTTAAGTACAATGAGATGGGTCACTATGAAAATGAGTGTCCGACAAAGAGCTCGAGTGATGGGAATCAGTTAGACTACAAGCAGAAAGGGGTGGTGAAATCCTTTGCAACTACTTCAATAGATGTCGGGCCATCAAATAAAGTTGTATCAGGTACTTTATTTGTTTTTTCAGATTATGCCAGTGTGTTGTTTGATTCGGGGTCTACACATTCTTTCATCTCTGAAAACTTTTCTAGTAAAATGGGAATACTATCTCAAGAAATGACTCCTGAACTTGTGTTAAAAACACCTGGGGGAAATATTGAGGCAAAAAGAATTTATAAGAATCTTCTTATCCTTATATGTGGAAATAACCTACTTGAAAACCTTATTATTTTACCTCTAGTTGAGTTTGATGTTATCCTGGGTATGGATTGGCTCTCTATTTACCATTATAATATTGAATGTAGAGCTAAAGAAGTTTATTTTCAGAAAGAATTTTAGTTTGTGTTCAAGAATGAACCCTTACTGTTGATAACATATCAAGAGGCCGAGAAACTTTTAAAAGTTGGAAATGAATGTTACCTTGCACATATCATTGAAAACAAGGGAACTGTTCATATTAATGATGTGACAGTGGTAAATGAGTATCCTGATGTTTTTCTTGATGAGTTTCCTGGAATAATACCAGATCAGGAAGTTCAATTTATTGTTGACTTAGTTCCTGATGCTAAGCCCATTTCAAAACCCCCTTATCGAATGGCTCAAACTAAACTTTTAGAGTTGAAGGAGCAATTGCAATATTTATTAGAGAAAGGTTTCATTCGACCTAGCACATCACCATGGGGTGATCCTATTATATTTGTTAAAAATAAAGATGGTTCTATGAGACTTTGAATTGATTATAGAGCCTTGAATAACATCACTATTAAGAACAAATATCCTTTGCCTCATATCGATGATTTGTTTCCTCAGCTCCAGAAAGCTCAGTTTTTTTCAATGATTGAGCTAAGATCAGGGTACCATCAGTTGAAGGTAAAGGAAGCAGATATTCCGAAGACCGTGTTTCGAACAAGATATGGCCATTATGAATTTTTAGTAATGCCTTTTGGGCTAACCAATTCACCTCCTGTATTCATGGACCTTATGAATAGAATTTTCCATGATTTATTGGATAAGTTTGTGGTTGTTTTCATTGATGATATTTTGGTGTTTTCTAAAAGTAAAGAGGAGCATTAAAGACATTTAAGGGTTATTTTTCAAACCTTAAAAGAAAAGAAATTGTATGGGAAATTCATAAAGTGTGAGTTTTGGTTGCAACAACTTTCTTTCCCTGGTCACATTATTTCTAAAGATGGGATAACTGTTGATCCTTCAAAAAAAGGTTGTTGAAGAATGGCCAAGACCCACAAATGTAACTAAGATTCGTAGCTTCCTTGGTTTGGAAGGCTATTACTGAAGGTTTGTTATAAATTTTTCACAGTTATCTAGTCCAATGACTAAGCTAACTCGGAAGGGTGTTAAGTTTATCTGGACAAAAGAATGTGATGATTGTTTTCAAGAACTGAAAAGAAGATTGGTGAATGCTCAATTTTTGGCACTACCTTCCAGGAATGGTGAGTTTGTTATCTATAGTGATGCTTCATTGAAAGGACTTGGTTGCGTCCTAATTCAGAATGATCAGGTAATTGCTTATGCTTCACGATAGTTGAAAACTCATGAGGTAAATTACCCTACACATGATTTGGAATTATCTACTGTTGTTTTCGCTTTAAAAATTTGGAGGCATCATTTGTATGGAGTAAAGTGTGAAATATATACCGATCACAAAAGTTTAAAGTATATATTCACTCAGAAATAATTGAGGATGAGACAGAGAAGATGGCTAGAATTAATCAAGGATTATGATTGTACAATTCAGTACCATCCAGGAAAAGAAAATAAAGTGGCTGATGCTTTGAGTCGAAAAAGAAATGCTTCATTAACAATGTTGCATTTGGAACGTGATCCTTTGGTTAAGGATTTGGTGAAATTTGGCATAGAAGTTGTTAGTGTAGGATATTCTTCTGTTTTGTTTCAGGTATCAGTGAAATATTTTCTATCAGACAGAATTAAGAAAGTACAGAAGCAAGACAATGAGTTGTAGAAAAAGGTAGAGCTGGTTCAGAAGGGTAAGTTGCCTGAATTCAACATTGATAATGATTGTGTTTTGAGATTTGGGAAGAGATTGTGTGTGACTTGTGATTCACAGTTGAAGAGAGAGTTGTTATGTGAAGCTCATAGTTCTCCGTTTTCAGTTCATCCAGGCAGTACTAAGATGTATAGAGATCTTTGGGAGTATTACTGGTGGGACGGAATGAAAAGGGATATTGCTAATTTTACTATGAAGTGTTTGACTTGTCAACAGGTAAAAGAAGAGCGGAAGTTACCGAAAGGGATGCTTCAGCCTTTATCGGTACCAGAGTGGAAATGGGAGAATATATCCATGGACTTCGTTGTGGGATTGCCGAAGACACCTCGGGGGGATAATGCAATCTGGGTTATTGTTGATCGCTTGACTAAATCTGCTCATTTCCTTGCTATACGAGATACTTTTTCCCTAGATCAAATTTCCCGTTTGTATCTTAAAGAGATAGTCAGGTTACAAGGAGTTCCTCTCTCCATTGTATCTGATCATGATCACAGGTTTACTTCTAACTTTTGGAAAGGCCTTCAGAAGTCGTTGGGTACTGAATTAAATTTTAGTACAGTTTTTCATCCTCAATCAGATGGGCAGTCAGAAAGAATGATTCAGACTTTGGAGGATATGTTATGTTCTTGTTCGATGGATTATCAGGGAAGTTGGGACCAACATATTTCTTTGGTTGAGTTTTCTTATAATAACAGTTTTTATTCCAGTATACAGATGGCTCCATTTGAGGCATTATATGGTAAACGGTGTCGAACTACAGCTTTTTGGGATGAAGTGGGTGAAAGGAAGCTGATGGGATGAGAATTGGTAGAAGAGATGCTAGAAAAAGTTTATTTGATTTAGAAACACATGAGAACAGCTCAGAGTAGGCAGAAGAGTTATGCGGATAACCGGAGGAAGGATCTATCTTTCGAGGTAGGTGATCATGTTTTTCTTAAATTTTCACCATGGAAAAGTGTGATGCGATTCGTTAATAAAGGAAAGTCGAGTCCAAGGTTCATTAGACCATATGAAATTCTGGAGAAAGTTGGATCAGTTGCTTACCGAGTGGCTTTACTTATGAGTTTATCTCAGGTACACAATGTTTTTCATGTTTCAATGTTGGGAAAGTATATGCCAGATCCATCTCATGTTTTGAGCCCAAAGGTAGTTCAGTTGGAAGAGAATCTCTCTTATGAAGAACAACTAGTACAAATTCTTGAACAGAGAGAGCAAGTGTTGTGGAATAAGGTAATTCATCAGGTAAAGGTTTTGTGGAAAAACTATATGGTGGAAGAGGCAACGTGGGAATCTAAAAATGCTATGAGGGATAAATACCCCCACTTATTTTGATAAGTGAATAAAAATTGTGAGGATGCAATTCCCAAATGGGGGGAAGGATGTAACATCCCATGTAAATAAAGAATAAAACATTTTCATATTTATTAATATTTACAAATTAAATATTAATTTTACTTTAAAGGGGTTTCTATGATCGATAGCGTACCCGATACGCAACAGAGAGTTTCTTTGAAATCTTACGTTGCACACTAGTAATAAAATAATATTATTTTAAATGGTAGTTAACACGTAGCTGTTGTATTGGTGGGAATGAATATAAATAACTAAAATATGATTGTATATGTTTGTTAAATGTTTTTACATTTATCCAATAAAAAATAAATGATTAAAATACGAAAAGAATTCAATTTTAGGCATAGATACTCTAATATTCACTAAAAGGTCGAACTATCGCCTTTTTATGGTGAACCCTCTTTAAATATAGTTTTGGTCACTCTTATACATTCTATTGGACCAAATAAAATTCTTCTTTAGAATCGGGACATCAAAATTTACTTTGTGTAAATTTTTGGTATTTTTCCGATAAAGTTCATTTTTTAATGAATAGTGAAAAATGTTGTATTTTAATTCAAAGCCTATTTTTAATCTAATTTATTTATATGATTAGATTATCTTTTGAATTAATTTTAAAGTGAAATTAGAATTTATTTATACTTTTTATTATAAATATTAATTATAAAGCTAAAACTATTTCCTACATCATAATATTTTTTTTATAATTTTTATACATTAAATAAATTAAATTATTTATAACACCATGATGATGTAGCGATTACCTCATTATTTAACGATTTAAATAAAATGAAAAGATAATGTAACATATAAGACCTACACTTGTCAAAAACCTATTGGATGGGTGTATTTAGAACTCTTATCACCTTATCCTAAAAATATATAATTTTGGGACCTTTAAAATCCGAAAAGAATTTTATAATAAAGTAACATTTTATTACTTTCCAAGAGTGCCCCTCCTCTCCTCTTATAAAAGGCCCCCACCTCTACCACCTTACCCACACCTCTCAAGCCTTTGGCTCGGCCAACCCCTGACCATTTTGTCTCTCCACATCCCTATCTTACTCCTAGAAGCCTCACTTTGGGCATAAGTCTTTCCAAGGAATCCTTTGAGCTCAAATCAAAAAGAGTTACCCGATTTAAAGGTAGTGTCTTCTCTTGTGTTCTTATGCTTTATTTTGCTTCTCCAACCCCCTAAACTCTTTTTATTCCTTTATTTTGTAACAACTCCAGTATCTTAAATATACTAAAATGTTTTTTTGTAAAGTATTCTAGCTACACTTACACACACCTTCATCTAATGGTTAAAGAGCATATTGTTTCCGTGGATGGCGAATTTCTACCTCACGAAACGATGATTGTTCAATATTCTTCTAACACCTTAAAATGTGGCCATTAATATGTTACTCTATTTATATATGATATATATTATGTTTATATTTTCCTTATGCTTCTGTATTTTTCATTTGTGGCATACCTTTATGGTTTCCATTGTGGGTAAACACGATAATTTCATTTTAGGAAGTGCGTACTACCGCCCCCTCAAAGTGATTTGATTCGTTAATGCCATATGTGGGATGTATAAAGGATGGAGTTAATGTTATTATATATGATGTTATACTGGAATTATAATATACCCTTATATCATTATGATTTCACTCCATTAAATATGAAATAGAAATGAAAGTTGCGCTCATGCGTACGTACGGCTTACCGTCTCCATAAATGGTGCATTTCATTTCTTACCTCTAAATGTTATGTACTATTAGAAATACATGTATATGGTGGATATATATGAAATATATGATATCAAAATCATGAATATCATTCTGGATATAATGAAACTTTTACCACATAAACAACATGTAATTGTAAGAAGTCCATTTTTGACTTAAGTACCAAATATCGACAAAACGAACTTTATTAAATTAAATGGTTACATAACATTTATAACATGGAAATAAGTTATATAAAAGGAATAATAAACTTGAAAAAGGTTCTTAAGAAAGTAGAAATTAACTTTAGTTTATTATTCAGGAGATTAAAGAGAAATCGAGTCACGTTGGACACGAGGTAAGGGACCTCTTCTCAATCTCCTTTCATTGAGGCATATTTTGTTTTATACACAACTTTATTTTATACGGTGTATAAACCCCTTTTAATTTTATGTTTATTCAAAAGGAATCTTTTTATACGAAGCGTTTACTAAACGAAAAAAGGTAATGTTTTTTTTGTCGTACGTATGTGGCGACAACGACTTCTCCACCGTCGTGACCATTATTTGAGTTTTGGATTCCTCTACAATCCATAACTTTTTTTTGAATGAAAAATAAATACCATGTTTTACTTTTCTTTTATTTTGGTATTGAAAATGGTTTTCATAATGTTTTTATATCAATGTGTTTTATTGATATCTTGTGATTGAAAAGTGGAAATGTTATGTTTCCTTTATGCATGTTTTATGTGATATGATTATGTTATGGTTCTTGGGCATTGTTATGAAGACGGGTGGTTTCGTGATAAAATAAGGGTGGGTGAGCCCGATATAGCTCTCCAATGCATTGGGTAACGTGAAGGAGTTAAACGTTAAGGTTTCTCTAAAGAGATTTCGGGAATATACTGTGATGGGTATTCCAAACGCAACCATGAGGGTTACTCCCTATGTAAGAATGTTATGAATGCCTAAAGTTACCTTAATGTCTTATGATTTATATGATTTATTCATGATTTTATGAGGTATGTTAAATTGATTAATCGTTTAAGGGTAAAGTATGATTCCATGCATGGAATAATGTTTTCATTTCGTACTTTTATATCCCTTACTGATCTTTTTATGCTCATCCCAAGTTTTTGAAATTTTTTTCACAGGTCAAGGGAAAGGTACATGATGTGATGATAGTGTCAATGAAGTGTCAATAAAGAATCCATGTTTTATTTTAAATATGATTTTGTTGATGGGAAAAATGATTTCAATCTTTTATGTAACCACTTTGTTTAAATGTGTAATGTAATGCATGTTTTATCATCTAATTATCTAAAACTCTAAACCTGAAAAGATCCTCAACGTGTATTATTGAAGTAACTCAAGATTAAGTAATGTTTAAGGATGGGGCCTTATAATAACTATATATTTGAAGGATCTACCAACAAACCCTATCATGAGATTATATGATCCGTGAGTGGATATTTTTTAAACCAAAATTCACCCTTTGTAAATTTAGTATATATTTTTTCCTTCCTCATGGTGTTGAGAAGAAATATCAAATGATCTTCAAGATCTTACTTAATCTTTGAATATATAATAATACCATCAATAAAGAATACAAAAAACATATCAAGGTAATATCTAAATAATATATTCATTAAATACATTATGATAATAGGATCATTGGTATGTCCAAATAGAACTACTATAAACTTATAATGACCATACCACATAAAAAAGGTTTTATTGGGTAGATCCCCTTTCTTGACTCATAGTTTATGATATCCAAATTAAAGATCAATCGTGGAAAATATTTAGCTCTTCATAATTGATCAAAAAAATCACTCATACAGTGTATAGGATACTTGTTCTTAGTATTGATATTTTTGAGTTCCTGGTAATCAATGAAAAGACACGTTGAGACATATTTAATCATAACAACACGTATATATACACATGTTGTTAATCACTAAGAAGAATGAATCCATTATATAGATTATCTTAGAGTATATTATTTCATTCTTATAACTCAATTAGGGAAATTATTTATAGATACTTTTAAATACATGTAGAACCAAGTATGAGTTCAATTTAAAAAATAATTTCATGATTTGGGGGAATACTAGGAAAACCATTTGGAAAGTCATCAACAAACTCCCGTATAGTAGGAATATCTTCAATGTTTAATTCCTCCCCAACCATATGTGATAAATATCCCTCATGAATTTTCTGTAAGACTTATATGTTATAAGTAATTTTTATTGGTATTTTTGGTTCATCCATGCATTGATATAGTACAATGGGTTGATTTAGAATTTGGAATGCAATTTCCCTTCCAGGACAATTGATATTGCATCTATACAAAGTGAGGAAATACATGCCCGAAATTACATAAAATTAAACAAGAGGAAGAATAATAAGTATTTCAGGAAGAACATTACCACGAACTTCTTTTATATGGGAGATATATACTTGAGAATTTATCATCATAACATTATGAGTTTTCACTACCAACTAAACTAATAATAATTGAGTTTGTGATGTGATACCCTTTAGAAAATTATGTTTATATAAAATTGTTGGTAGAACGACAGTCAAATAATAAAATCACTTATATAGTGGATGTTAATATCATATTTTACCACATCACATAGAACTTCCACTTTAGTTTTCATAATTCCAAATAATTTTATATCTCCCCTTGGCTTCTTCAATGGTATGATCCATTTATGCTTGGGGAACTTGTTTGAATAATTTCCTATATCATTATAGTTTAATAACTGTATAATAGTTTTTTTGTTATTTTCCTTATAATCATTATAAATATGACTAATATCTATGAATATATAACAAAAAAACATGCCCTTCAAACATTTTAAAGGATGATTCTTTCCATAATTTTTATATGATTGAAATTTATATGTTCCCTTCTTTCCCAATGATGTGTTCTCAATTTATTAGTGATTATACAACCTCTACTTCACTTTATTTCTCATGAAGATATATGATCTAGAATATTATTTCTCTATCTTAATGACACTTGATACTATATCATCATATGGTGAAAATTTTTCGTAAAATAGTGACCTTTGGGTCTTGATTTAATTAAATCAATGAAATAGTAAATATAGATTTATTAATTAAGTATGTATATTTATGCATGTCTATATAATCTAGTAAATTTATCCTCATAATCTGACACACTTTATAATTTATTTATCATTAAAGTAAGTAAATTTCTATCAAATTTGTCTTGTTGATTTTTAGGGAAGTAATTCTCTAAAAATATCACATAAAAAGTTCTTCATTTTGTACTTTCTATTTAAACAATGTATTTAGTGTTCTAGATCAAAGACCGCCATTGATCAATATATCCTATAAAAATAAACTTCCAAAATAACCTTTTAACATTCATTACTTACCAAAGCTAGGAATACCAATTTGAGAGACCTAGTCCATTGCCTAACCACCAATGTTTTAGTACTTACATTAAAATATAGAGGCTTCTATCACATGAAGAGATCCATCATAGGTGAATCACACTATGGAAAAATAGTTTTCTCTATATAGTAAAGTTAATTCATCATAACCTTAGTCAGCTTCCAAAAATGGACATAATCTACTTACTTCTAACACCATCTATATTATCTAACTTAGAAAGTAATTCCCTATATTATTTATGGGTATTTATTCCATTTATTTTGTTATGAACCATCACTAAATAATAGAATCCACCAATTAATCTTACAATAATCATGAATATTTATCCATAGAATAAAAATTTCTAAAATAGTAAATTTTCTCAAATACTATAAGGGGTTATCACAATTCTCATGTTGGTTATTCTCCTTTAAAATATATTTCTCAAGGTTTCTAATAAACTTTCTCTAATACCAAATGAAGAAATCCAAACCCTAGTAACCCAAAGCTATTGTATTAATTATTTACTTAGTATAAGATAGAAGGAATATCACTATGTACTGTTAGTTAGTTTAGTAGTCATGAAGAACCAGATACATACATAATTTCTATATTAAATTGGAAATATAAAATATTTAACATAATAAATATTCTAACAACATTTTTATCATTCATTATATAATTTTTCTGATCATGGGGAATGGAATGAAAATAAATTGTGTTCTAAAATTCTATGTAATGGTTATATTCAGTAGAATTTATCATGACTAAATAATTAATAATCAGTTTGTATGTTTAATTAAATGGAAACACATGTCATTTAATTAATAGATTGAGCAGGAAATGCATTCATGGATAATATAAATGGAGTAATACCATTGAAAATAATAACTTAATTCTTAATGATGGAAATTCTTAATGTTAAATATCATGATCTCAGACGTCATAATATCATTATTGTAAAGTCATTATTCCAAGATATATTAATCAATGGGTTGGTATACATAAAAAACTATTTAATAAATATATCCAACTGGTTTGTCTCATCATACCTATTGATGCATCGAGAGGATATCTATAACTAGGCACACCCATCATTGCACGTCCAATTCATTCCATATATATTTAATTGTCAATTAAATTCATAAAAAATCCTTACCTATAAATTTATGTGTTGAGTAAATAAAACTAAATATTAATATTTTCACTATCAATCAAATAACATTCAATGTAAAACACTATACGTAGAAATATTATATGATTTAGGAAATAATCATATCCATGATAAAATGAATATGGATATTTGCGATAAATGTAATTCAAAAAAATAAAAGGAATGTTAATGTGTCAATAGAAAGTTAATAACCAAAAAAATAATAAAATATAAAATATAACCATAAATTCATCAAAACTGTTTATATTTTAAAAAAATCATATCTTTTAAGGAAATAAAGAAAATGGGATTGAAATTTTAAAATAATAATTTATTAATGTTTTTTCTTTATTAATACATTTAAATATTATAGATAAATATAAATAACATAAAATAGTTATGGTGGTGAGAAAATTTGTTAACATTGTATATGTTAAGAAGAATCATACATTTTCACTTTTTATAAAATAAAGTCATAAATTAACCTTCAGAAAAAATTAGATATATCATATTAAAAAATTAAAAAAAGGCAAATATAACATAAAATTTCATTAATAAATCATTTTAAAAAATAAAAAAGTTATTCTGTAAAACAATTTTAAAAAATATTGACACTGAATAAATATATACAATATCAAAAAGATAAATAATATAGATTCTTATTTTAAATATCACATCACTTGATTAAAGTTCCAAAGAGATTAAAGTCTGGAATAAAATATGTAAAATCCTTAAATATATAGATGATAATAAATTTGATTAATTTTATTTTCCATTATAATATTCCAACAATGAAAATATGATAAATCCCAAAAAAATGAATTTGTAAAATAAATTCTTACCTATTTGGTAAAATTTAAATTATAACCCCTAGAAATAGTAAAATTGAAATTAAACATTCCTCATAATGAATACATATTCAGGTAAAATACATTAAAGGGTTAGTATATACACCACATAAAATTAAATTAGTGCACAATACCAAATATGAATCAATAGAGTGGAAATTGAGATGAAATACCTTACCACAAGTTAAACATGCATCATAAGTGATTTTAACATCATGTATAGAAAATTTAGTTTAATTATACATAAATAAAAAAAATACACATATTTATAATATCATAAATGATCTATTTATAATATTTTATCCCCAAATTGTTAACAATCATTTATTACTTTGATTCTTTTTTATGTTAACTTCTTCATTTTTCATGAGAATTTTGGTTTAGTGGTTCTAATATTTATACATTGATTATGGTTCCATGATATCCTAAATTTTACTCAATATATAAAGAATATATATATTCATTATATATAGATAGATTCATCCATAAATATAATATATAGACAAATTAATTACACCGTTCATGGAGATGGTTGGTCATACATATGCATGAACAATGAATTCACTTTTCAGCAGGTGAGAAAATGAATTGTAAATAATAATTCAAATTTATAGAATCATTAGTATATCATATGTATCAAATATTATCATAAAATCTATCCTTATTACTATCCATGTAAATTTTAAATAAAAAATTAATCGTATCTCTTTGTAGAGGTGGTACTCCACATGCACCCATGAGAGACCTTATTATTTTCTTAAAAATTGGAAGGTAAGAAAGTAGATATTATAAAAATATTATAGAAGTCAAATTATTTTATAAATGTCATATATATTCATTATTTTTATATTTAAAACCATCCAAGTAAAATAGTGATGAAAAATCAATTACACTGATATGTGGAGACGGTAATTTGTACATACACCAAGCGATGTTTTCACATTTCATAGGATGTAAAAGAGAAGGAAAATGGTTGTATAATAATCATAATAACATATTTTTATATTTATTATATTTTATTCATTATTTTAGGATCGTTACAAAATATTTATTGGAAGTAGAAAGAAAAATATACTTAAAAGATTCAGCAAAGATAATTAACTCTTTTTTGGTAGACTTCATATAGATCCCCTCATAAGGAAACTCAGAATGGAATTTTAATATTACTATAACCTATAATTTTTTTCTAGATAATTTTATAAGGTAATTTTTAATGTTTTAAATGATTTATATATCTCAAAGTGGTGTAAAGAAAATATAGAAAAGGCATTCTTTTATATGTGATGGGAGGGGCACTCTTGATTCTTTTCAAAATATAATAATGTCACATTTATGGCCATGTAGTTCCAAAATTACATGAATTATTAGTTAAGGATAATATGTTCCCAATATAATCATCTAACAAAATTTATACAGGTATTGATATCATTCCCAATCTTATCTTTTTAATTAACCCCTTCGTTATCTATTTTAAACCTTAACCATTGTAATAACTATTTCAATATAAAAGGTTTATAATTTTACATATAATGTGAATATTGGATCATAAATGGTCAATAGACTCTATTTTTTACCATATATTTTCCCTATTTTACAATTTCTATAACTTTTATTTTTAATTAATTTAATAAATTATTATTTTTATAAAATATCATTACTTTCATTTTTGTCTCTATTTATTTAATTTAATTATAAATCCATAAAAAGAATTGAAATTGTAAAACATAACTAATGTGTTATATTTGTCTAAAAATCATTTATAATTATAACTCACTCAAAATATATTAGTTATTGATTTTTCAATATCACTTACATGATTTTTATACTACTTGCACAAGTACTGAGTCCACATTGTGTAAACATTTAAGGTAACTATTTCATCACAAAAAATTAAAAAAAAAGTACCATAATAAAAAATAATTTATCTTTAAAATAAAAAAAAGAATCAAATGTATCCACTTTTTATCCTTATGTAAAATTTTATAGATATTAAATTCAAGAGAGTGACATTTGAGAATTTTCATTACTTAAAATAATATAAATGTCTTTATCAAAGGAAAATGGAATAAATATTCCATATATTCCAAGTGTTTATGGATTAGATCTAATTTATCTCATCCATGGAATTAATTTATAGTGTTGTATAGATTTTTAATACCTTATTACATTGTTTTTAACCTTAAATACATGATTTACCCATTACTGAGGTGATAAATTTTACAATGGTTACTATTCATAATATCTAAAAATAAAAAGGGGTGTATTTAATAAATTTTAAACATAATATTCCAAATATAGAATCTATTTTATCAAACTAAATTTCTATAAGTTATAGAAATTAATCTAAAAGTAAAACTATAAAATGCGATGAAAAATTATATTCCAAAATAATATTTTCAAGCCTAAAAATTGACTTATATTAAAAAAGGTAGAATGTTGATCCTAATATAAAAAAAATCTTCTTATATCTCTTAAATTAAAAATTCAAAAATGATTGATTATTCTAAATTAAATTATTTATATAAAATAAATGACAATTTTAAAAAAAATATTTGTGTTCACTATTCATTGAAAAATAAATCTTTTTAGAAAAATCATAAAAAATTACACAAAAGATATTATGGATATATTTATTTTAAAAATGATAAAGATATCTCATAATCATATTTCAATTTGTTTTCACGGTTTTTTTAAACTTGATGTTGGGTGTAAATAAATCTATCAAAGATATTATATTTATCTAAAGGGAAATATATCATAAAATCTCGAGGTGTTACATTCCCAATCCAAAATTCCTTCTTGACAGCCTCTATATGTAGATAGGATTCCACCATTCTGATATATATGGAAGAGAAAATAGAATGGAATAATCATAAGTCCAATTATGACTCTATATAGAAAAACTAGAGAAACACAACTAAGGAGTAAGTACATCGTGTGCACCTCGAGTACATGACATGGACCCTTAGTAAGATTCCATGGGTGTGTGCCCTTCCCCGCTCTGTAAGAAAATTTCCCTACTATATATCGGGTATTGAAAAAACATGTTGTTTTTATCTCATGGGTTACCTATCCTTGTACCTCATACAGAGTCAGGGTAAGTACCCTATATGGACTCTGGTTGTGTAATGTACATAGGGCATGGTCATGTACATTACATGACCATGTTCCCCTAATATATATTTTCAGTATGAGTCCTTAGACACACCCTAAGTCTACATGGAGTTTCCTGAACAAACACTTAATGTATGATCAACATCTACCATTCACCCAGAATGAAAAATAGATAGTGTGGGTTCTTTGAACTACACATCATGTAAATGGGTTTTCCTAAACAGAAACCACTATAATCTACTTAAATACCCAATTCTCCCAAAACAACCCCAAATTGACTATATAGGGTTTGTTAAAAACACATAAATGGATTTTAAAAGCATTAAAATATTATTCAAAGGTTTTTTGTGGTAAAATCATGATATAAAGCCAACCTCATAGAGAAATATCTAAAGCTTCTCACCAGATATGTACTTGAAGGATGATTCCCCTCAATAGTTCTCCACTTGATTCCAAATGTGGGGTTCAATGGTGATATCCTCTTACTCTCTATAACATACCATTACATTATTTTAGGTTTTTCTCTTTTATCTTTTCATTTCCCTCTTTTTTTGGGTGCATTTTGGGACTCCCAAGGATAGATATTATTTACTAGAAAATTGAAATAATGTTCAAGGATATTTGTTTTTCTGAATTAATGGAGTTTGGGTATACATGTTTCAAATTATACCCAGTATTCTCCCTGAGTTCAGAGAAATCAAAAGATGGTTTGGGTTTTTAGTGTAGAATTCAGAGTGTTTTTTATCTTTTGGGTATTTTCACAGCATGAAATGTTTACACATCGTGTATTGGTTGTTGGGAAGATTCCATTATTTTGTTCAAATAGTGAAATTTTTACATTTCATGGATCACACTTTGGTTATAAAATGGAAAAAAATATAGATTTAAAATGAGGTGATGTATTTTTCATAGTATTTGGATTTCATGTATTTCACTTCATGAAATAGGGATTTGTGAAGTGTAATTTTCATCATCTTTAGGTTTTAGGTGCTACACACCTGGGTCTATTTTCATTTTCATGCAACCTTTATCTCTAAAAACTAGGATATCTCCTAGGTGATTTGTTAGAACTCTGATCCTTTCATGTTTTTACGTTCGGTGAGTGATTTTCATTATGGTTGTGGTGAGTTTCTCTGAGTGATTAATCCTTCTTCTTATTCATTTTTTTATTTTGGTGGAACTATTTCCCGACATTAATAGATCTTTTGATATGTGATGATAATATTATTGGTCCTTTCAATATTTGTTGTGTGATCTTCCTCCAGAGGTTGACCCTTATCTTGGTTGTTGTGCGACATGTGAGTTTCAACAAGGTATGTTGTGTTCTTTCCTATCAACTGAAAACTTTTCTTTGTGAATTCATTCTAAAATGTGAGGATTGATTATTAGGGATCCATTACTATATTTTATTTCTCTAGTGTTGTTCAATTCCATTAAAAGCATCTCCAACACGAGTTTGAGGTAAGTGGTTCTGTCTCTAATCTAAATTCAATGAACCGTGTTTATTTGTTTTGATAAATTATTTTATAAATTAACTATAATGATTGAATTGTGTGTGTGGAAATGATTTTTTGAGAAAATATGTTTTTTATTTTTTATTGAAAAAATATTTATTTTTAAAAGAATTGAGAAATGGATTTATGAAATGGTTTTCAAATCATGTTTTTGATGAAATGGTTTAGAAAACATAGCGGATGGAAAGCCTTCTGTACTTACGTGGGAGGTGTAATAATAGGCCATGCCCATTGATATTACCACGGGTTCACTCATGGGGTGTTCTACTCTTCCATAGTCTTATTGTTTTAGGGACTTTTTAGACTCTATTAGAAGGTTCACATTTGGGATTGTTCCTTTACTCTCTATAATCGAGGCATATATCTAGAGATTTGATGAGTGCGACTGTGTTTGTCTGGGTATGAGTGTCCTAACTAACCTGGATTGTTGTGATCCTTGGAATAATTTTACCAATGATTTATTTTTATTATATTTGATATGATATGTGATACATGATTAGATTTTACTACTTTGATGTATATTAAACTCTTTAAAACAACTTTAACTAGATTACTGAGAACCATGGAAAAGAGGAAAAATGATTTACCATGCTTTTGATATAAAAATCGTGTAACTTTTTATCAAGCCTTGTGTTCTTTAAAGTTAATCATGTTTGAATTTTTATACATTGAATTGATATAGAACACCTAGGTGGTATCCTATAGAGCCTATTTATTTCATTCCCTACACACCCCTTCAGCAGTGTGTAGACCTTGTTATGTCTTTCTATGTAGGGAAATGAAAGGCACATTAGTGAGACACTGATGTTACTACTATCTATTTTTTGGTATCTGGTGGTGAGATGGAGGATTTTTCTAATTCTATCACATGAAGTACCTACTTTGGTTTTAGTTTTCCTTTGCTATTGGACTTGTATCTTAGATATTTTTTAGGTACCTTTGAGTTGAATCACTTCTGTTGTTTCCATTTCTCTATGACAAATATTCGTGTTAATTTTTCACTATCCTTTTCCATCTTATATATACATATATATATATATATATATATATATATAATTTTTTCTAATTTTAGTTGGGAGAAATTGTTCCCTATGGTTTTTGTTGATGCCCAGGTCCCTATCACCAGCTCATGGGGATCATGAACACCATTTGGGTATGTGAAGGTTTGGGTTGGTTACCATTTTGAGAGGGTATTTGGGTCAGGTTAGTCATAGTTTGGTATTAGATGTGTTGGTTTGTTATTAATATTCCTTATCTTGGGAAGTTGATAGTCTAGAGATAGGATTGTTATAACTTGAGGTATAGGTTTTAGTGAGTTCACATTCATCTCTTTTTATGATAAGACTCATGTTACCATGGGATGATGGGATGTGTGTCTCCTATTTTGATTTCTTGATCTTAGTATCGATGTTTTATTATGGTTTTCTAGTTTGAACTAAGATTATCTTGTTCCTTGATCATTTATTCTATTTTGGTATGCAAAAATATACCTCTGAGATGTATTCAATGGGTTACTTTAGAGGGTGAAATGGTTGGTCATCTAGGTAATCCACCTAGAGATTAGAATCTTATCGAGGATATCATATGAGAAGTTTATGCGCTCAACCAAAATGTACCACAAGTCCAGAATGTAGTTTTTTAGGTACAACAAGGAGTTAGAGGAGAAAAGGATCAATCATGGGATTTAATATGAAATAATTCACCATCCTTTAAGGGTATAAATAAATCTCGTGATGTGAGGGAATTTATGTACAAGATTGGTCAGATCTCTAACTTCTTATATACACCTAAGAGAATCATGGTGAATTGTTTAGTGTTCAGACTTGAGGGTCCCAGCAAGCAGTGGTGTGATTCCATGGTAGAGCCAGATAGGCATGTGGTATTGTATTGGAAGGGTTTCAAGACTCTATTATTTCATCAATTTTTTCTATAGTTTCTGATGATGGTAAGTCTCTAGAGTTCCTCCCCTTAAATTAGGGAAAGCGTTCGGTGTTACCGTACACTAATCGGTTCGTGGTGCTAGTTAATTTTTCTCTAGAGGTAATAAAAAGGACCAGATAAAGGCTCAGAAGTAAATGGAGGGTTTTTGACTGGATATCAGATTGAAGGTATTAATGATGAATATTTAAACCTATGAAAATACAGTTGACAGGGCAATGATGAAATAGATGAATATTGAAGACAAGGTTGGTTATTATTCCCCTTCTCTTCTGCCCCTTGGCAACATCAGTGGCACACTAGGGGAAAAGAGGAATATTCATGATCATCAAAGTAGTGTAGGAGGTTTTTCTTAGTAGTAGGCCTCTTATACACCTTCATTTATTTCTAGTATTGTGCCCTAAATAGCTACCGATGTGGAAAGTTTGGTCACACCCAACGTTCTTTTTCCGAACTAATGAAGATGTGAAATAGTTGTTGGTGTTATGGCCATATATAGATTTTCTATTGGAATGTGTATATTCCTTATTATGGCCTAGTGTCATCAACTCCAAATTCTATTATGGCATAATTAGATTCTTTAAAGACTATAGGGCTCTAGATATAGGCCTCATGAGTGAATCACTTTTACACAGTAGATTATTTTATAGTAGAGATAAATTCGGGTCCAGTGAGAGGTTATATCATTATTTAATCTTTATTAGTGACTTCATTAATTGATACAAGTTACTCCTATGCATTTATATCTAGCTATTTTTTCGATATTCTTAAACTTTCAACAGAACTCATTTCTTTTTAATGGAGTCAGAAACACCTCTTGGGAAGAGGAAAGAACAGTGGTTTCGATGCCCTTCTTCTTCAATATTGATATCTGATGGAAATTTGGTTTTGGATTTACTTGTTCTCAATAAAGATCTATTTTATGACATAATCCATATGGATTGGGTTTTTTATCATAATTTTTAGTTTTATTGTTATCATCAACATGTATCAATTCTAGTGGTTGATGGGAGATCTCAGGTGTTTCACGGAGAGTGGTATCTAAGGTCTGCTCATGAAAGACCTTCCTACCCATATCTCATGAGTTTTTTGTTTGTTGTAATAGTTGATCCTGGTGATATTTTTTATATTATGGATCTCCCTATTATTGTTTTGGATATTCCTTAAATTTTCCTATATGATTTATTTGGTATTTCTCTAGAGAGGGGGTAGAGTTTACGATTGACTTGGGGCTAGGTACACACCTGATATTGAAACCCTCTTATCTCATGGAACTAATAGAGTTATAAGATCTCAATATTAATTTGGATGATATGATGGTGAATGTTTTTATTTGACCATGTGTTTCACCTTGAGAAGCATGTATTCTCTTTTCCAAGAAGGAAGATGGTTCACTCGGATTGTGTGTGGACTATCAGAAGTTGAACTTAATAATAGTTAAGAATAAGTATCCATTTCCCTATGTGTATGATTTTCTTTATTATTTAATTGTGAAAGTGATTTAATATCAATCTTTGATTTGGTTATTCATAGATCAATTTTTTTGAGTTTAATATAAAAAATACATCTTTTAGGAGTAGGTATGGACATTATGAATATCTTGTGATTCTATTTGGAAAAACTAATTCCCATGAAGTTTTTATGGATTTTTTAATCATATATTCCATTATTATATCAACACAATTATGGTAGTGTTCGTGGATGATATTTTATTTTATTTGAGATTTGAGCATGAGCATGAGAACCATTTGAATTTGGTTCTAGAAATCCTAAGGAGTCACTGAATGAATGAAAATATTTTGAAATGAAACTTATTCATCCAAGAAGTATAATTCCTAGTGAATTTAATTTATGAGCATGGATTATTAGTTGATCATGATGAGGTAAAAATTGTTTTTGACATGGGAGGATCCATATAATGTATCTGATATTTGGAGCTTCCTTGGTATTGATGGATACTACCGATGGTTTGTTAAGGATTTCTCAAATTTGGTGTAATTTTTGAATGCTCTTTCTAGGGAAGGTGTGAAATTTATATTGGATGAAAAGTGTTGGTCTTCTTATGATGTGCTAAAATGACTCCTGAATTCAGTTCCTATTCTTATCTTACTTGATCCCAATAAGGGTTATTTTGTTTTCAGTGATTATTATGGTGCTAGTTTGAGTTGTTTACTTATGGAGGATAATCATATAGTAGATTATGGATCTCACTAGCTTCAACCACATAAGAAAAATTACTCTTATCATGACATAGAGCTTGACACAATTTTTAATGCACTAAAGTATTGGAAAAAATTTATTTATTTGGGAAAGGTTCATGGTGTTGTCCGAGTATAAGAGTCTGAGATATATCTTTTATCAAAAATACTTGAATCTCAAAGATTTTTTAACAACCTAGGTACTTAAAAAATAATTTTTTTTCATTATTAAATTAAATAGTTAAATTCATTATAAATGTATAATTAAATAAGTGATATTTATAGAAATTAAGGAATCAATATAAATAGAATATTAACCTCAACTGTGAAAGTATAAATAAAATTTTTATCTTATAACTTAAAATATAATGTACTTATATCATGGAATAAGTAAATAAATTTTTTGAAAATGATAATTTAAGTGTTGGTATTTTTATGACACATCAATTTTTATTTACAATAATATAATTAATATAATGATTTAAAATAAAATTTATCTTTATGAAATAGATTCATAAATTAATATTTTGTTGTTTTATGATTAAAATATAATTTTATGAGACCTTAATTAATTTTCCAAACTATTATAAAATCATTTATAATTTTAAAATAGGATTTTTTTGAGTAAATGATGAATTTAATTAAAAATTAAATTTATCATAGTTGAAAAATTATTTTAAAAAATTGGAGTTCATTTTTTAATTTTACATGTCAAAAAATGTTTAGGGTGCTTCATTATTATTTTTCTGAAGTAGTTGAATTTTTGGAAAATAGTGAAATACGTTAATTTATAGTATAATCTAAATACATGAAATATTGAGACATGGATAATGTATGGTTGTTATAATCCCATAATCTCTAAATATACTTCTACATTTAATAATTTTAGTCATATGAATAAAAACTATTCATATTCTTGAGCAAAAATAATAAACAAATGAATAAAATAATCAAAAACACCCTTTTCCTCCACTATAAATATCACCCTTAACCACCTCTTATCCTCACACCTCAAAGCCTTGTATATTACTTAATTTATTTATAATTATATTCCCAATCCTATTCAATATATCTGAGACCTTCTGGTCTCCCCCAAATTCCAAAACCAAGTTCCTTAAGGATCTTCTCAAGGAGAACAATTCAAGAGGTAAAATCCTCTTTCATTTTCTTTTATTTTCTTTTCAATTTATTTTATTTTATTATTATATCTTCACCTCCCCTCATCCAAGTGACATGATTACTCCAATATCTAACATAAAATGAAATTTTATTATGTTAACGGAATAACCATCATCAAATATATCATCTTCTTCTCTTATTCTAAAAAATTAAAACATTGTCCATGATGTGTCGATTTACCATCATCGTGGGAAATGTGTTTTCATTTTATTTTACTGCCTTAAAAACTAGTCATAAAACCATTATTATGGTTAAATAAAATTTTATTATACATATTATAATTTATATAAGTTTTCAGAACTGATATATAAACATGATATTAAATAAAATGATATGAGTTCGTGATGGTAGTAAAAACCACCAAAATAAATTAAATCATTTTAATTAATGTTTAATCTAATGAATCATAATCATATCAGAAAAAATGATATATGGTATCATTTAAAATTCTTAAAACATATTTATACCATTTCATTCCACTTATGTATTTTTTCTTCCATTTGACAAGAAAATCAATAATAAACCAACTATGGAAACCATGAAAAGTACACACCTTAAATAATGTAAATAAAAAAAGTATTATGAATGGGTGGAAAGTTGGTATTAAAAGATCATATATGGTAATTTTGATATAAATATTTTTCTTTAATATATTAATAACACTCTTTAAATCATTATACAAGAGGTTTGAAGATGTTTTCATTAAGATGAACCTGATGTATGAGACTTTTCTTTTAAAATCCTCTTTTAAATTTCTATTTTTACAAAATTCAAAAGCAATGTTTTTATGATACAAGTATTCTTATTTTATGATTATGTTATGGTTCTTGGTAAATTTTTATTATTAATTTTGGGACATATATATCCCTCTAATTCATTAGGTATGTTTATTTTGGAAGTTGACCGTAATGGTTATTAAAAGTGTAATTGAGATGGTTACACTATAACGTAGTCGTGAGGATTGCATCATAAGGTAGCCATAGGGATTACATTGTAAGGTATTCATGGGGGTTAAAAATCATATAGTATCCATAAGGTTCAAAATATTAAGTAATTAATTCCCCAAGTTACCTTTATGGTTTTATTTATGTTTTCTATTTTTTATGACAGTATCTTTTTTTCACAAATTAACGTTGTGATACTTTATGGTTGAGAAGTATGTCTTTATGAAAATGATTTCATATGTTTGTAATTATTCATAAACTAATGGTTTCTTTAATTCTATTTTTTTTTTATTGATCTTTTTATGCTAATCCCAAATTTTAAAATTATTTTCACATGATTTAAGGATAGGTAATAGAAAATTAGAATCCAAGATGAATGTCGAAAATATTTTTCATGAAAATAATTCAGGACTTATTAAAAACTTTTGTATTATGGAAGAAATGGATATTGTTTTATTAGTACCCAATTTGTATTAATTTGGGTTGATATGTATGAATTATGTTATAATTCTATAAAACTCTAAACTAAAAAGATCTTTTTTAATGTAAGAAATTGAATTCTAAAAGAATTTTCTAGATTATGTAATGTATAAGCCTGGGTCCTTATAGTTGGTATCAGAACACATTTTAGATAACTTTAAGGGTTTGGATGATGTAAATAGAATACCATAAATATTTTTACCTTATGGTTATGTTTAAATTATATTGTATTTAATGATTGCAATGTTACTTTATCTAAGATATGTCTGGTCAAAATGGTTTTTTGCAGAAGAAATAGGAAATCTGAAGTATGAAGGCACTGAGAGAATGATATCATTCTGAATCCTTGACTAAGAATGGTTGGAATTGGAACCGAGTAGTTTATGACAGTAATGGTTCAATTTATTCAGGATATAAATGGTAGTTCCATAAATTCTAGAGAACAACTATAGTTACAACAAAGGAAAATGATTATAGTGGAAAATTTTATGAGGAAACACCCTCCTACTTTTAGTTGATCTTATAACCCATTGGTGGATAAAGGATGGATTAAAGACCTTTAATAGATATTTTATTTCATGGGGTGTTCATATTATCAAAATTTTAGTCTTTATATTTATCATTTTTAAGGTGAATCTGACCATTAGTGGTAAATAGTTAAGAATATCAAGGGTATCGAACATATTGATGCCTTGGAATGGGATAAATTTAAGAATTTGTTCCTTAAAAATTATTTTCCTAATGTGATTCGACTTAGGATGGAAAATAAATTCCTTAAATTGAAACAAAATGAGGAATATTAAGTGGTTGTGTGTGAAGAAAACTTAACCCAATTTTAAAGGTATTCTCTAAATATTATTTGAGATCTTGATAGTAAAATCAATCATTTTTACTCAGTATTAAATCTAACATATCGAAGGGAATTGGCCTACTGTTAATTCAGAAGTTATGAGAAACCTATATTTTTTATTGAGAGGGTAGAAATATAGTTTTCTAATGATCTCATTTACTTTGAAAATAGGCAAAAGAATATGTCTGTATGGAAACCAATGGGTAAGAATAAATCAAATAAATATGAAGTTAAGAAATTACAGTATTCAGTTTTTTAGAAGTGTGGTAAAAATCACCTTGGGGAATGCCTTAACAATTATTAGAAGTTTTTTTGATGTGTTAAGTTTGTAAATATGTCCCAAGATAGTAATAAAATGATCTAAATATTAATTAAGATAAGTAAACTATAACTTTTTTTAAATGTATTGAGATGGGGCATTATGAAATCACCTGTCCAAAGAAAGATCTGAATAATGGAAAGCAGCTATATTATAAGTAGAAAGGTTTAGTAAAATCATTTGTAACTACTTTAGTAGATGTTGGTCCACCCAATGAAGTGGTATTAGGTACTTTATTTTTATACTCATATTTTTATAATGTTTTGTTTTATACAGTATCTCCACATTCCTTTATTTTTGAATAATTCTATGGTAAATTATAAATTCCACCTTGAGAAATAAAACCATAACTTATGGTAAAACCACTTGGGGGAAATGTTATGGAAAAAAGTAATTAAAATAATATTCTTGTTGTTTTCTATAGAAATACATTACTTATAAACCTTGGTGTTTCCCCCTTAGTAGAGTTTGATTTTATTCTAGTTATAGATTGGATTTCTATTTATCATGCTAAGACTGATTGTAGAGCTAAAGAAGTTTTTTTCATAAAGAGTTTCAGTTTGTATACATAAATGAACTAATACCATTGATAACATATTAGGAAGCTGACAAACTAATAAAAGATGGAAAAAAATATCTTAAAGATATTTTTGAAAATAAGGGAACGTTTCAGACTAATGATGTGCTAGTGGTAAATGAATAACTGGATGTTTTCTAGGATGATTTTCCTTATTTTAAACCTAATAAATAATTTTAATTTACTATTATATTATTTCCTAATGCTAATATAATTTCAAAAACCCCTTATGAAATGGCTCAACTGTAACTTCTTGAATTGAAAAAGTAGTTGCAGTAGTTTCTTGATAAAGTCTTCATTCTTCCTAACACTTCACCATGGGGAGATCATATTTTATTTGTTAAAAATAAATATGGTTTCATGAGTCTTTTCATTGATAATAGAGCTTTTAATAATATTACTGTTAAGAATAAGTAACTATTTCCTCATATTGATGACTTGTTTGATCAGCTCTAGAGAGATCAGTATTTTTCCAAGATTGGATTGAGATATGGGTACCATCAGCTGAAGGTGAAGGAGGATGAAATTCCCAGAACATATTTTCATACTAGATATGGGAATTATGAGTTTATTTTTATGACCTTATCTTTACAAATATCCCTATTATATTCATGGATCTTATGAATAATATATTTCATGATTATTTAGATAAGTTTGTTGTTGTTTTTATTGATGACATTTTTTTTATTCAAAAATTTATAACGATCATGAAAAATGTATAAGGATTGTCCATAAAACTCTCAAAGAAAAGAATTTATATTGGAAATATAGAAAATTTGATTTTTTGTTGCAATAGATTTCTTTTCTTGGTAACATTATAAATAAGGATAGAATAATAATTCATCCCACAAAAACAAAAGTGGTTTAGGAATGGCTAAGTCCTACAAATGTTACATAGAATCATAATTTTATTGGATTAGAAGGTTACTACCGATGGTTTGTTAAAAACTTTGCACATTTATCTAGCTTGATAACTAAGTAAACATGAAAAGGGGTTAAATTTGTTTGGATAAAATAATGTGATATTTGTTTTCAGGAACTAAAGAGGAGATTAGTGAATGCTCAAGTTTTGGCCATGCATTCATGAAATGGATAGTTTTTCATCTACTGTGAGGCTTCATTGAAGGGACTAGGTTGCGTTCTAATATAGAATTGTTATCTAATTACTTATGATTCAATACAACTAAAACCTCTTGAGATAAATTATCTCACACATGAGTTGGAATTATAAGTTGTGGTTTTCAATTTAAATATTTGGAGGCATCATTTATATAGAGATAAATGTGAAATATATATTGACCATAATATTTTTAAGTATATATTTACTTAGAATGAATTGAACATGAGGTAAAGAAGATCGATATAACTGATAAAGGATTATGATTTCATAATCAATTACCATCCTAGAGAACCAAAAAAAAGTGGAGGATGCCTTGATTCAAAAACATCATGCTACATTAACCATGTTATGTTTAGAACATGAACCATTGATTAATGTTTTGATGAATTTTGGATTGGAAGCTATTGGTGTAGAAAATTATTCTATTTTGTTTTAGGTGTCTATACAGTTAGGGGTGTCCATGGCTCAAGTTGGTTCGGGTTGGGGGGGTTGAACCGACCCAACCAAAAAATATCAGGTTGGCTCAGGTCGGGTCTAAGGTGTTTTTTTGAGACCCGACCCAAACCAACCTGTCTAGATCGGGTTGGGTTGGTCGGGTTGATCGGGTTATGTAAAAAAACACCACTCCTAGATAAATTGCCAGTATATCATATGGTTTCTCCCACTTCTGTGCTTCATCTTCTTCACCATGCCAGGATGATCTCAGCAACGAATCAACCCAAAAATTGGTGGTCGGCAGCATGATCGTTCATGGGTGGGATTCCCATATATCTCCCTCCTATGGGTATTGCGACGTATCTTTAAACCCTCAATCCCAAATTTAGACAACTCCCTTGATCCCCGATCTGTGTGTGCAGTATCCTATTTCTTATGCCAACCCCCTTCGATGACTGCCTTCTCCCACTGACGATTGCCTTCTTCCCCTACCTTCCACTCCAAACACTTATGATATTTAGGACCCACCAACATTTCCCTTCCCCAAGAGATACCTAAGACCCCATGATTTTCATTAAAAACTCCACGAGTCCTCCTTTACTATGAATCACCTCGCCGACCTCATCTTCCCACGACCTGGATTGATTATTTATTTAATTTTCTTTATTTAGTTCGTATATTTTATTTGTTTATCATATTATACTGGTTCATGGTTGAGATAGAGGTACAGGTAAAGGTGGAGGGAGGGTTAGTCTCCAGTGATTATAGGGTCACGGCAGTCATAGTGGAGAGACAGAGGTGGTGGTGTTTGCGATATTGATGATAGAATAAGAGGTGAAGGTAGTGTAGGATGAAGATAATGGTTAGGGTGAGGAAACACATCAAAAAAATGGAACGGGAGGTTGGGTGATGGCATGGATGACTTAGGGAAGATGGATGATATAGCAGCAGCAACAATGGGTGGTGTTGAGGCTAGGTGGGGCCTTCGGGAGGCGCAGTGGTAGTCTGTCAGGTTGGTTGGGACGGGTTGGATCATATTTTTTAACCCATGATCTGAACCAACCCAACCACAGGTCAACCCAAAATTACCCAACACATGTATAGGAATTTTTGAACCCGACCCAACCTAGTCAGGTCAGGTTGGGTCAGACGAGGTGGGTCGGGTTTGGACACCCCTAAATACAGTCGTCTCTATCAAATATAATTAAGAAAGCATAGAAAGAAGAATACTAGTTTAAGAAAAATTTATAATTGGTTAAAAGGGGTAAGATTCCAAAATTTAATATTGATAAAGATTTTTTTTGAGAATTGGGAAGAGATTATGTGTGCCTTGTGATTCCCAGTTAAAGAAAGAATTTTTGTGTGAAGCAAATAGTTCTCTATTTTCAGTTCATCCTAGTAGCACCAATATGTACAGAGACATTCGAGAGTATTACTAGTGGGATGGCATAAAAATAGATATCTCATATTTTACTATGAAATTTTTGACTTGTCAAAATGTTTATTAAGTTAGAAAACTATCAAACGGGATGCTTTATCCTTTTCCAGTGTCGGAGTGGAAATGGGAAAATATATCCATAGACTTCACAGTGGGAATACCAAAGACTTATCAAGGTAATAATTCATTTTGGGTGATTATTGATCGACTTACTAAATATACACATTTCCTTCCTATTTGAGAAAAAAATTTCTAGATCATATTTTTCCACTGTACCATAAATAGATTAGTAGGTTACATGGAGTTCCTCTATCCATTTTATCAAACCATTATCACAGGTTCACTTATAAATTTTGGAAAGTCCTTTAGAAGTCATTAGGAATAGAATTAAATTTTATCACAACCTATCATCCCTAATATGATGAACATATCGAGCGAAAAATTCAGACATTGGAATACATGTTATGTGATTGTTCAATGGATTACCATGGAATTTAGGATCATAATCTTTATTTCATTGAGTTTTCTTATAATAACAGTTTTCATTTTAGTAAACAGATGAAACCTTTTGAGGAATTATATGGAAATCAATGTCTAGATCCATCATTTTGGTATTTATTCAGGGAAATAAATTTGATGGGACCATAATTAGTATAGAAGGTGTATGAGAAAGTTATGATGATCCAACAACATATGAGGACAGCTCAGAGCAAGCAGAAAACTTATACAGATAATAAGAGGAAAGGACTTTCTTTCGAGGTTGGTGATCATATTTTCCTTTAAATATCTCCTTGGAAAACTTTAATTAATTTTGTTAAGAAAGGAAATATAATCCCATGGTTCATTAGACCTTATAAAATCCTAGATAATGTGGGATCAGTGGCTTATATAGTGGTTTTCCCTCCGTGTTTTCCCCACGTACACAATATTTTTCATATTTCAATGTTAAGAAAGTATGTACCAGATTCATCTCATATTTTGAGCTCAGAAGTATTTCAGCTGGAAGAGAACCTTTCTTATGGAAAAAAGAATGTTCAGATTCTTGATTGTAGAGAGAGACTATTGGAGAATAATGAAATTCAATAGCTTAAGATTTTGTATAGAAACCACAAGGTTGAAGAAGAAACATAGGAATCTAAAAATGATATGAGGTAAAGGTATCTTAACTTGTTTAATAATTTAATAAAAATTATGAAGATGAAATTTTCATAATGTGGGAAGAATTTAACAACCCATGTACTCATAAAATAATTTGTTTTCATTCAAAAATTAAATAGTTAAATTCATTTTAAATGTATAATGAAACAATAGGTATTTATAGAAACTAAGAAATATATAAAAATAGAGTAGTAATATCACCAATGAAATTATAAATAAAATTTATGTATCTTATAATTGAAAATATGATATATTTATATCATGGAATTAGTAAATAAATATTTTGAAAATAAAAATTTAAGTGTTTGTATTTTTTGTGACACATAAATTTTATTTTCCAATTTTATATTTAATATAATGAATTAAAATAAAATTTATATCCATAAAATAGACTCACAAATTAATATTTTATTTCTTTATGATTATAATACAATTTTATGAGACCTTAATTAATTTTTTAATGTGTTATGAAATCAGTTAAAAATTTTAAATTGGTATTTTTCGAGTAAATGATGAGTTTAATTAAAAATTAAATTTATCATATTTAGAAAATTATTTTCAAAAATTATAGTTCATTTTTTAATTTTACACATCATAAAATGGTTATGGTGAAGTTTTGTGATTTTGATGAAATAGTCGAATTTTTTTTGTGAATAGTGAAATACGGTAATTTACGGTATAAGCTAAATACATGAAATATTGAGTCATGGATTATGTATAGATGATTTAATCCCATAATATTGAAATATAATTCTCCATTTACTATATATATTCATGGTAATCAAAACAATTCATATTCTTGATATATAATAATAAAAAATTGAATAAAATAATCAAAAAACACCTCTCTCCTCCACTATAAATACCACCCCTAACCACTTCTTCTCCTTACACATCAAAGCCTTGTATATTGTTTAATTTATACCCAATTCAAATCCCAAGCCTCTTTCCCATTTAAAATACCTTCTAGTCTCACCAAAAGGCCAAAATCAAGTTCTTTAAGAAGGTTCTCAAGGAAAAGAATTCAAAAGGTAAAATCCTATTTCATTTTCTTTTCTTTTATTTTACATTTATTTTATTTTATTATTATCTCCTTGACTCCCCTCATCCATGTGACATTATAACTCCATTATCTTAAATATAATGTAATGTTATTTTTTTAATGGAATAACCATCACTAAATCTCTCCTCTTCTCCTCTAATTCTAAAAAATGAAAACATTGTCAGTGATGTGTTGATTTACCGTCATCACGGACAATGTGTTTTCATTTTATTTTTCAACCTTAGATTCTGGTCATAAAACCATTATTATGTTTAAATAAAATTTTATTATACATATTATAAGTTATATAAGGTTAGGTAACCAATATATAAACCTGATATTAAATAAAATTATATAAGTTCATGATGGTCGTAAAAACCACCAAAATAAATTACATCATTTACATTAATGTTTTATCTAATGAATCATTCTCATATCAAGAAAAATGATATATTATGTTATTTAAAATTATGGAAACATATTAATACCATTTCAATCCACCTCATTAATTTTTATTCTATTCGAAAAGAAAATACATAATAAACAAGCCATGGAAACCATGAAAATAACACACCCAAAACAATGGAAATAACAAAATATTATGAATGGGTAGAAAGTTGTTATTAAAATATCATATAAGGTATTATAGATAAGAATATAGTTCTGTAATATATTAATAAAACTCTCTAAACCATTATACAGTAGGTTTGACAATTTTTGAAGTAAGACGAACCCGAGGTAAGGGAATTTTCTTTAAAAATCCTCTTTTAAATTTCTATTTTTACAAAATTCAAAAGGAATTTTTTTATGATGAAAGTATTATTATTTTATGATTATGTTATATTTATTGGCCATTGTTTGTGATGAATCGTGGTACATATATCTCCCTATAATTAATTGGGTATGTTTATGTTGGAAGTTGATCGTAATGGTTATTCCAAGTGTAACTGTGATGGTTACACCATAAGGTAGTTGTGAAGGATATATCATAAGGTATCCATGAGGGTTACATTGTAAGGTATCTGTGAGGGTTAAAAATCATATGGTAACCCCTATGGTTAAAATATTATGTAATTAATTCCCTAAGTTACCTTTATGTTTTTATTTATGTTTTCTATGATTTATGGAAATATCTTATTTTCACAATGTAACTTTATCACACATTATGGGTGAGAAGTATGTATTTGTGAAAATTATTTCATGTGTTTATAAGTATTCATGGACTAATAGTTTCTTTCATTATTTTTATGTTAATTACTGAACTTTTTGTTCTCATCCCAATTTTAAAAAAAATCACAGGGTTAAAGGTGGGTAAGAGAAAATAATAATCCAAGCATAATGTTGTGAAGATATTTTCTGAAAAGATTTCATGTATTATTAAAAACTTTTATATTATTGAATAAATGGATAATATTTTAGTAGTATCCACTTTTTATTCTTGTGGGTTGATATGTATTAATTATGTCCTAATTATTTAAAAATATAAACAAAAAAGTTCTTTTGAAATGTAAGAAAGTGAATTCTAAAAGAATTTACTAGATTATGTAATGTGTAAGGTCAGGTCCTTATAGATTTGGTGGGTGGAATACCTTTTGAAATTTGACTTCAAAATATCATATACCCTGTGGAAGGGGAATTTCATTATAAAAACTCTCATTATGAAGGTACCATCATAAGCTATTTTGGAATCGAATTAAGAGTGAAAGCTTATAAGCCTCTTCACTCAGTTTCTCCTCGATGCTTAGGAGGATGTTTTGGGTATGATTATAAATAGTGTTTAGTTATCAAAATCTCTCATTGATTCTATTTTTTAGTGTAAGTAGAAGGGTTATGATTTTAGGAAAATTCCATAAACTCTATATCAGGGGAATACAATTTCAGCTTGGTTTATCTCTTTAGATGGTACTATCCATTTTTGGGATTTTGTTGTCCTCCTAGCATATGTGAGGTGATCTTTTTTTACATTTTCATAGTTATTCATGGTTTATTGACCCCAAAAAACATTTATGTATTATTATATGAGATTTTGATTCTGGTGGCTGATTATGTAGTGAGAAATTTTGGAATATGTGTCCAGTTATTACTCATTTCAACAGATAATGGAAGATCATCTTAATCCTTCTTGTTTTCTTTACCCAATTTTGTTACCATTTTGTAAATGGGACAAGGTGTCCATATACATTGTTTTTTATTTACCATGGACACCTTAAGGGAGGAATGTTATTTGGGGGTGATTGATCAGTCAACACTGTTATCTCACTTCATTCTGATCAAGGAAACTATAAAAGTTAAATATCTAGGTAAGTTGTATATGTATGAAATCATGAGGTTACATGGGTTTCCTTATATAATTGTTTTATACTTGGATATAAGGTTTATGTTGCAGTTCTATAAGAGTCCCCAATAGGTTATGGGATCTCAGGTTTGGATGAGTACAACTTCCTATCCATGGATAGATGGTCAAATAGAGCATTCTATTTAGATCCTGGAGGATATGCTTTGTACCTGTATCTTGGATTTTGGTGGATCACGGGATAGCCATGTGGGATTGTTTTCATTTTATTAAAACCAAAATACATTTATTATAATGGATCCCTTCGATGATTTCTATGGTTTTCCATGCAGGTCACCTTTTTATTAGGAAGAGGTGTGTGAGGCCTCTCTTGTAGGACCACATCTCATTTAGGAGACATCAATAAAGATTCAAGATCTAAATTATCTTCTTGTTATAGCTCAAATTATATAGAAATCATATGTGGATCATCAACATCATCCTTTAGATTTTTTCACAGGTGAATGGGTTTTCTTGAATTTTTCTCCTGAGTTGGGTCACCATCAACTTGGAAAATAAGGAAATTTGTCTTTGAGATATGTTGGACCGTTTGAAGTCATTAAGTGGATTGGGATGTTTTCTTATTGGTTGTAAATACTAGTTCAGCTGATGGATATTCATAATATTTTTTACATTATCATAGCTCAAGAAGGAATTTTGGATGGAATCTGGAGCGGATGGCATGGGTGCGAGGTTTGAATGTCGGGGGTCGTCCCCGGCCATGGGGGTGAACTCATACGGGTTTGCTCTATGGAAACAAGGCACCTTTAAAGAAGCGCTTCTTGGTATAGCGCGGCCAGCGGGTCCTAGCCAAGTTTTTCGGCAGTGTCCAGGTCCGTTTCTGGAGACTCCCTCAGTGAAGCTAGTCCCAAGTTGTCACAGAAGGGTGGAGGGTTATCCTTTGGTGGATCTGTTGCCGACAACTCTGGAGGAAGTGGCAAGTTACCAAGAATGTACTTTAGTCTACAAGTTTGGTAGGGCCAAGCCCCTAGTGGGGATTTTTAGGGAATATGTATGTTCTTGGGGGCTTAGCCGACCTACGGCAGTTTCGGTCCTGAACAGGACCTCGTTCAGCATCCATCTGTTCTCTATGAAGGACTTATTGGGTCAGAAACGGATTGGTTTCAAATATAAACTTAGTTGTGACAACAACAATTTGTGAGAATCACCAATGTAAACGAAGTGCCAAACCAAATAGCAGAATAAAAAATGAGGAAACAAATTTTAACGTGGAAAAACCCTCTCATGCGGAGGATTAAAAAACCATGGGGAGACACAGAGAAAATACACTATGAATCAGAGAGTACAAAAATCCAAGTTAAACCCGAGATTTTAATCGCAAATACAGCATAAAAACATGTGTGAAAAAACACACCTTGATATGCCTCTGTCACCTCTCTAATAATAGTATGTGACAATATGTCACCCTTTGGAGATCAAAATCTAACTCGCGGCGTCGTTGCAGCACCTCGTTGCACAACCTAATTTGCCGCTTCTTGCTGCTTCCCACACCCTAGAAAACAGTCACCCAAGTATCTTCTCTCCTTGGGTTGTCGCACACCACCAAATTGTCACATTCCTTGATTTGTTGCTTCCCCTTTAATAGGCTCTCATATTCCACATATCATAATTGAAAAGGAAATTTGAAAATATCTCAAAAATATATCATGAGATATCACCTGAATCTCATGCTATCAAATACATAGTGGAAGAATATTGAATTTTCAAAAGATATATATTCAAATCACTCTTTCCTTTTTCCAAATACAGATAAGATATGAAATATAATATCTTAAATCTCCAAATCACCATGCAGACTTATCTGTGTGATATGATAAAAGATATCTCAAATACAAAAACATATCTTATCTCAAATATGGAAACACCCACCTATGGGATAAACCCTAACAATCTCCCCCTTCAGCCCATTAAAGAAGGAGATCACATCCAACAAACTCAGTTGGAAAGGAAACCGGTTGGTATCGCACCAATCACCATCCTCTGCAGAAAATATGACATCCCTCTTTTGCATCTATGACGGAAACCTGAAATCTCCCCCTGCAAAAGAAATCCAAATGTCAAAGTCTTCTTCATACTTTTGTCTGCACCGCTAATACTAGATTCAACAATATCTGGCTCCCCCATAACTGTGATCGCCACATAATCTGAAGCACCTGCATGAATTACTTGCTCCCTCTACTCAACATCCTTCGAGCAGTTAAAAACACTCAGCGCATCACCTCAATCTTTGATTTCCATTATTTCTTCAATAGTGGAACTCTCTGAAGAAAAATAATTAGGTGTAAGATCTGAAACACCTACCATGACATTCTTCGGCTTCCAAACCTTCTTCAACTTAGTTGATGGTCTTCGACTCATGCACGACGATCGCCACTGCCACAAATCTGATGAAGTCCTCTTCGCAACTAGATTCTTCACATTACTTCATGCCTTTACATCTATCCTGTAAAGCATGTCATCCATTTTTCAGCGAATAAACCATCGATCCTCTGGAAAAAGTCCATCTTCCACCGCCAAAAGAACTCCAGAATCCATCAGTATCAAGATCACTAGCAGATAAAAAATTATGGAGAATACCTGGCACATATCGCACATCCTTCAATGTCAGTGTACATTCTGCATTCGTAGTGATAAAAATATCACCAACACCAATGACATCAGTAGAATCTCTATTTCCCATCTTAAATCTACCAAAGTAACCTTCTTCATATGAAGAAAATAGTCCCTTCTTTGGTAAAATATGGTATGATGCTGCTAAATCAACCACCCATTCAGTGTACAAATCTGACCTGCGATAATCAACGCCAAATGAAAGTAAATCACCCTCACCCTGAACAAGACTTATGCCGGTATCATCAAAATTAGTGTCATGCACCTTATTTTCCTTCTTATGCTTTTTCAATTCATAGCCGCGTCTCTGCACATGACCCTCCTTGTTTCAAAAGAATCACTTGACCTTTCTTCTTGTCTTTGACCGACCTCTCTAACTACCGCGTCCATGTATCACAACCAGAATACCACTATCACCTAAAGATTCACCATCATTTGTCTTTCGCCGAGTCTCGTTCATCAACAACGATGAAATCACATCATCCAACTTCAGTGTATCCTTCCCGAACAATAGTGTGGTGAAGAGATTATAATATGAATCAGGAAACGAACCCAAAAGAAGAAAAGCCTTGTCTTCTTCTTCCATTTCAATAGGTATCGCGCTACCTTTATAATCAATCTTGACCGCCACCGAGGATAGCTCCATCAGAAGTTTGGTGAACTCGTCCAGATGGTTACCTAAATCTCCATTATTTGGTATTCGCAAACGATACAACTGTTTCATCAAATATAAACGATTTGTGAGGGATTTTGATTTATTCCTGCTTTCAAGCTTCACCTAGATCTCCTCCGGATCTGTCAGATTCATCACTTCCCGCGGTGTATTATCACCCAAATACATCTGAATCATGCTTGTCGCCAACTCTCGAATATCCTGCCAATCATCATCACTCATCGTCTCTGGATTCTCTGATTTTTTCTTCAATGCCTTCATTGTCTTCTCACGGACCAAAATATTTTTAACTCTTTGATGCCAAAGTGTAAAATCATTTTTCCCGTTGAACAGCTCAATGTGAGCAGAAATCCTACGGTGTGAATCCCCCATATTAATCAATAAGAAAACACGGATAACCTCCTCTGATACCAGATGTTGGGTCGGAAACAGATTGGTTTTGAATATAAACTTAGTTGTGACAACAATTTGTGAAAATCACCAATGTAAACGAAGAGCCAAACCAAACATAAGAATAACAAATGAGGACACAAATTTTAATGTAGAAAAACCCTCTCATGTGGAGGGTTAAAAAACCATGGGGAAAATCTGAGAAAATCCACTATGAATCAGAGAGTACAAAAATCCAAGTTAAACCTGAGACTTGAATCGAAAATACAGCATAAAACCCTGTGTGAAAAAACACACCCTGATATGCCTTTGTCGCCTCTCTAATAATAGTCTGTGACAATACATCACCCTTAGGAGATCCAAATCGAACTCACGGAGTCGTTGCAGCACCTTGTTGCACAACCTAATTTTCCACTACTCGCTGCTGTCCACGCCCTAGAAAACAGTCATCCAAGTATCTGCTCTCCTTGGGTTGTCACACACCACCAAATTGTCACATTTCTTGATTCGATGCTTCCCCTTTAATAGGCTCCCATATGCCACATATCTTGATTGAAAAGGAAATTTGAAAATATCTCCAAAAGATATCATGAGATATCACCTGAATCTCATGTTGTCAGATACACAGTGGATGAATCTTGAATTTCCAAAAGATATATATTCAAATCATTGTTTCCTTTTTCTAAATACATATAAGATATGAAATATAATATCTTAAATCTCCAAATCACCATGCAGCCTTATCTGTGTGATATGATAAAAGATATCTCAAATACAAAAACATATCTTATCTCAAATATGGAAACACCCACATGCGGGCTGAACCCTAATAGGACTTGTTCGCCGCTTGGTCAAGGGAGGAGCGGTGATGCGGAGGTTGGTGGTTCAGCCTGTCCAGATGGTCCTGGGAGGTACATACAGGCAAGGATTCCGGAGTTGTAGCGGTGTGGATCTGTCTTCCGGGGCTACCCCTTCCGTTGAAAAATCTTGTGATCCTTCAATTAATTGGAAATGTCATGGGATCGTTTCTCTGTGCGGATAAGGATACTAAGCATATCAGGTCTGTGGATACGCCCAAGATTTATGTGGAAGTGGATCTGCGTAAGGTGTTGGTGTAGAAGATCCTGGTGAGGGATAGGGAAAGCTTTACCTGGTGGCAGCAGGTTTTCTTCCAAAACCTCCCGCGGTTCTGCATCAGTTGCAGTTGGAAAGGGCATGACCTCGGGACTTGTAGACGTTGGCATGGGAGTGGGGTCTGTGGACTTGCGTCCGGGAAGGATTCTCTGGGGGGGTGGGGCCGGAGACGGTTCAATCGGAAAGCCTCAGAAGGGTCCAGGGTGTGTAAGGGGCCCACTAGAAACCTCTTTTTCTATTTCTGACCTACCTACCCTACCCAGAAAGGTGCAAGAGTCGATTGTTGGGTGTTTGAATTGCTATATCCTGCCTTTTCCAGTCCGCCTCTCCCCTACGTCTTTCCACCCCGGAATCGTCAAGGACCTGAAGGAGGCCCTTCAGGTGCATTCTGTCTCCCCTCCCAAAGATGGGGAAGTTCCCCGGGCAGTTTTCAGCGACCCATGGGGGGATGAGATATCCAAAGAGGGTTTAGGTCCAGTCAGGAGCTGGGAGAAGGACCCTCGGGGCCCTGGAAAGGAAGGGGGTATAGGCTTTTGAGGTCTTTGTTGAAGATGGAGGATGATCCTAGGTCCGTTGTCAAGGACAGTAGTGGAGAGGCTCAGTCGGATGGGATCCACGTGGAGTCTATCATTATGGATGGTCCGTAGAAGGAGAGGGAGGCCGGAGCTGGTAGGATCCAAGAGCCTCTGTGTTCTCTCTCGCGGGGAGTGGGTTTCTCTAAAGAAGGGTTTGGAGAGGAGCTGATGGTGACTGACCCGGTATCAGTGGCCAGAAGGTTCGCCTCACCTATAGCCTCACAAGAGGTGACACTTTAGAGGCTTTAGTTCCAACCATCGTGCCTCGTTTCTCCTCCTAGTGACAAGGGAAGATCGGAGTCAAGGTCGCGGAAGGTCCCGAAGTCACTGGTTACTGATGGGGCCCGACTCACCCAGGCTAAATACAGAGCGTCTTTGGCCTCTAGTGCGGTCTCTTCTATTCCTAAGGAGCCCTGTTCCTCTCCCTCTTCCATCTAGGTACCATGAAGTTCATTGTTTCGAATTCTAGGGGTTTGGGTCCTCGTGTTAAATGTGACTTCATGTGTAATGAGGCTCATCGGAACAATGCTAATCTGTTGGTCATTATGGAACCTAAACAGAAGGAGGAGAGGTTATCGCCCTTTGATAGGAATCTAGGATTATTGTCATTCCTGAATTGAGGTCCCCCCCAACTCCCATATTTGTCTCTTCTAGAGGAAGGAGTGGCAGGTGTACTTGGTGGAGGCATCGGACCAGTACATGACGGTTAAGGTCTCGCATGGGGGAAAGGTTTTTTTATGCTCTTTTATTTACGCAAGTAGTGACATGATGGAAAGAAAATTCCTCTGGGGGGATCTATCTAGATTCCAATATGGGGAGGAAGTCTGGATTGTTTTAGGTGATTTTAACATGATTACAGAAGCCTCAGAGAACAAGGTTGGTGCCGCAGTGTCTCTAGGCTCAGTTCAAGAATTCTGCGGTTTCATTGCAGCTAACAGCCTGATGGACCTTTGGTTCATTGGTCCCAAGTTCACATGGTGCAACAATTTAAGGGGAAGTTAGATAATCTGGTGCAGGCTGGATCGTTGTCTTCTAAACCTTCAGGAGGTGGAACTTTTCCTGGGCTCTGGGGTCAAGCACCTTTCCAGGTCTATGTCGGATCATGCACCGCTGTTGGTGAACCTGAAAGGAGGTGATCCTGTACATCCTGTGTTTTCTTTTTCGAGCTCTTGGTGCAGGCGGCCAAATGTTTTGCAGGTGGTTTTGAGGTTGTGGGAGCAGACTTCTAGGGGGTTGGGGTGGGTTGGGCTTTCTGTGCAAGTGCAGAGGGTGCGGAGGGCGCTCTCGGAATGGGCTTCGAAGTGGAAGAGGGTGGATGCTCTGGATGGCCTCATGGGGGAGGTCCAGTTTCTTGAGGACAGTCTTCTGGAGGCTTGGGATGAAGAGGCCTTTGCTTCCCTGGTGTATAAGAAGGAGGTTCTAGAAGGAAGGCTACTTGAGGTGGAAAGGGTGTGCAGGGAGAAATCCAGAGCCTTGTGGCTTAAATAAGGGGACCGCAACTCCAGGTTCTTCCAGGCATGTGTCCGGGAGAGGAAGTGTGTTGCTCGGATCAACATCAAGAGGGAAGACGGTTCCTACACGTCCTATGTCGATGAGGTTGGGTCTTTGGCTGAGTTCCACTTCAAGGACCTGCGGGCTGGGCTAGGGCTGCTTCCGGGGGGGAACGGGTAGGGGTTCCAGGGGTGGTGCATGTCTGGGATGATCTTCTAAGGCTTTTGCAGAACAATGATGATGATTCTCTTAGCTCCATTCCTAGCCCCTCAGAGATCAAGGAGGCGATGGTTAGTCTGAATCCGGAGAGTTCTCTAGGTCTGGATAGACTCCCGGGGGCTTTCTATGTGGAAGCTTGGGAGGTGGTGGGGGTCTGTTGGTGGAGGCAGTGCAGGACTTTTTTCAGGGTGGTTGCCTGCCACGTGCTGTGTGCGCTTCCAAGTTGATTCTTTTACCCAATGTGAAGGATCCTTCAAGTATCAGTCAATACAGTCTGATATTCCTGTTCAATTTTAGTTACAAGATCCTTGCTAGCGTTCTCAATAGGAGTCTAAGTAGTGTTCTCCCAAAGATTGTTTCAGTGGAGAAGCACGACTTTGTCAAAGGTAGGAACATCCAAGGTGCAGTGGGAATAGCTACTGAACTTGTGGGGATATTAAAAGGAAGTTTGTATGCCAAAAAATCATGGTGAAGGTGGACATGGAAAAATCCTACGATAGGATGGATTGGAGCTTCATAATTAGAGTCATGAGGAAGTTGGTCATCTCAGAATGGGTGTGCGATCTGTTTTTCCGGTGCTATGCTTCGTCGTGGTTGTATGTGGCTTTTTCAGGGCGGGTGTTTGGATTCTTCAAAGCCATTAGGGGGCTGAGTCAAGGGGACCCCTTGTCACCCAACATCTTTTTTATGGCCCAGGATGCTCTCTCGTGGTCTTTTAACCACCGGGTGGAGTATTGGTCCATCACTCCTTTCAGAGCTAAGGAAAGGGCCCCTATGGTTTCTCACTTAATGTTCGCAGATGATTCCATGTTTTTTATGAATGAAAGCTTGAGGTCGTTATCTGCTTTAACAAAGTAATGGAGGATTATGGCAGGTGGAGTGGGCAGTGGGTGAACAAGAAGAAATGCAGTGTTTTTCTGCCTAAGCAGTGCTCAAGCAGAAGAAGGGGGCGGATAAGGGAGAAGCTCGGGATGCCTATGAAGGAGATGCCTTTTGTGTATCTGGGTGTGTCCATTCCTGATGGAAAGTTTCGCAAGAAGCTCTTTGATGGTATCATCAGCATCATCACAGCACGCATTCAAAACTGGAAAAACAGGTTCCTGTCATTTGGAGGTAAGATCGCTCTTGTTAACAGTGTACTTACCTCTATTCCCATGCACATCCTAGCGATTTCCAATCCTACCAAAGGGACGGTCCTCATCCTGGAAAGAGTTCTTGCTGGCTTTGTGTGGGACGGTCCCCAGTCTAGTAAATTCCATTGGGCATCTTGGGATAGGCTCTCCAAAACAATTGAGGAAGGAGAAGTCAGCCTTCGATGCATTAAAGGATCCTTGAAGGCTCTCCATGCTAGGCTAGCATGGGACATTATCGAGGGCAGACCTTTTTAGTCCAGGTTCACGCGAGGGAGATATGGAGATTATTGGAGGATCTAGGGTGCTAACAGCAGGGGGCTCTCGAGGCTAGCCAGAGGCTTGTTGGAGGGCCTGGACACCCTGGATGACAAATCCAGGTGGATTGTGGGCAGTGGTGACTTGCATTTATAAAAGGATGCCTGGACAAGGGAGGAGCCACTTTTCTATCTGGGGTGTCTTATTCCATACATCACATTCAAGGAGGCTTGTGGGAACGGGCGGTTCATTTAGGCCATCCTTAACCCCCAACAGAAGCTTGTTTTTTACAGCATTCATCTAGGGGATGAGCAGGACATGTGTACTTTTGTGGGCTCCTCTTCAGGAGAGTTCTGCAGCAAAGGCTACCGTGAGTGTCTTCAAAGGCCAGTGGGGTTGGATGCTCTGGAAGGAAAGCTGTGGGCGAAATTCATTCCAATGAAGCTTAATTTTCTAGTTTGGAGGCTGAGGCATGGTGCTCTGCCCACCGATGATAGTATCCAAATGAGGGGATCAGTCTGTGTTCTAGGTGATGGTGCTGCGAGAATCTGGGGAGCGAATCCATTTGGCATATTTTCTTTGGGGGCGAGTGGGCACTTCACCTATGGTCCTTTTTAGAACAATGGCTCGGAGTGGCTCTGCAAGGGGATTCCATGGATGATTTATTGGGTTCCTGCTTCCACGAATCATTTTCATTGAAAGGGAATTTTAAGGACAGTGTCGCTGTGGTCACTGTTTTCTACTGGGTCATCTGGGAGGCTCGGAATTCTAAGAAAAATGGAGGGATGGTCTCATGTCTTGGAGTGAAGGTGCGACTGTTGTCTCTTGTGGCTAAACTCTATCCACTCAGGGGAGGGTGAGGGAACTTTGGTTTGATGTTCCGGTTTCTCCAGGCTTTGGGGAGGGACTCTTCAAGGGTCAGTCTCTCACGACCGGGTTCCTGGGTACGATGGTAGGCCCCCAGAATGGGTCTGAAGTTGAATGTGGATAGATCATGTGCACATGGAATTATGCGAGGAGGTGGGTTGGTTCGTGATAGCGGCGGCATGGTCCATCTCAGTTTCAGCATCTATCTTGGATTGAACAATGTGGTTAGTGTGGAGGCAAGAGCCCTTCACTGTAGTATAATGTTGTGCGATCTCTACAGCCTTAAGCTTAACTGCGTGGAGACTGATTCTGAGGTCCTTAAGGGTATTCTTGGAAACAAAAAGGCCCCACCTTGGGACATTGTGTACATCCTCAGGGATTGCAGATAGTTTATAGGAGAAGACATGGAGGTCAGGCATATTTTCAGGGAAGGTAACCAAGTGGCAGATGCTTTGTCCTCCTGTGCGAAGGAGGATGACGTCCTAACACTGTTTCAATCATTTCATTTCCTTCCCCCCTCATGTAAGGTTCCGGTTTGTGGCGATGCGCTGGGTCTTTTACACTTTCGGCCCCCATAAGTGATCGTGGGGATTTTTCCTTATCTATAATAAAAAAAGGGGGAATTCGAGTCATATCTCACGAAGTACCATATTAACCCCTCTCACATTTTATTTTGGGAAGAGACTGATTTAGAGCTAGATGTTTCTATTGTAGAGAAATTAGTGGAGATCGTTGACTCTCAGATGAAGGTATTTCATGGGAATTCGATTCCATTGGTTAGAGTGTTATAGAAACATAGAACATATTCTTATAAGACTTGGGAGCATGATTTATTGATGAGGGAGTAGTGACCTCACCTATTTCTAGACATCATTCTTCCACATGACTTCCAAAGGATGAAAACTCTCTTTTTTGGGGAGTTTGTATCATCCTATTACCTTATTTTAGGCATTTATCTTATCTTTTTTCATTTTTCTCTTTATTTGGGTTATTTTTGAGACCTCCAAGGAGAAGGATCATTTTCTATGGAAATGACCTAAATTTAAGGGATGTATCTTTACTTGAATTAATGGATTCTGAGTATAAATGTGTCAATGGTTTTATAGAATTCTCAATGATTTCAGATAACATCAAAGATGATTTATGTTTTTAATGTAGAATCTGAAGTTTTTACTATATTCTAGGTATTTTCATGATGTTAAAGTTTTACACATTATGTATTGGTTTCCAGACATATTTCATTAATTGGTTCAATTTTTTAATGTTTTACAAGACATGAATTAGAAATGGCCAAAAAACATGATTTTAATCTATGGTGGTGTGTTTTTCAATGTATTTGGATTTTTTGGATTTTATTTCATGAGATAGAGATTCACAATGGGTAATTATTATGGTCTATAGGGTTTAGGTGTTTCATGACTAGTTCTATTTTCATTCACATGAAACCCTTTTCTCCCAAACCTAAGATATATCCCATGTTATTTATGAGAAATATGCTCCTTCTAGATCATTTCTTTTAGAAATTTATATTCAATGTGGTTTTGGTGAGTTTCACTAGGTGATTAATCCTTTTACTTATTCATTTTAATTAATCATGGTTGCACCATTTCCCTATATTTATAGATTTTTTGATCTGTGATGATAATCTTCTTTATCCTTTCCAGATTCATTGTCTGATATTCCTCTAGAGGCTTACACTTTTTTTGGTTGTGGTGCGGTGTGAAATTTTCTTTCAGGTATGTTGTGTTATGTCCTCTTTACAAACCTATTTTATTGAAGGATAAATTCTGAGATGTGATGATTGATTCTAGTAACTCCAATTCTATCATTTCATTATTCTATGTTGGTGGATCTTATTATCGGCATGTGCAACCCGAGTTTGAGGTAGGTGGTTCTATCTCTAGATTATATTGGATGAGTTTTATTCCTTTGTTTTTATAAATTGTTTTATAAAAAAATTGGAATGATTTAATTATGTGTGTATAAATAGGTTTTTGAGAAAAATGGTTTCCCCCTTGTATTGGTAAAAGAAAATTTATTTTTGAAAGCATTATGAAATGGAGTTATGATATGGTTTTCAAAGTATGGTTTTGATGAAATGGTTTTGAAAACATATCACATGGGAAGCCTTGTGTAATTAGGTATAAGATGTGGTAATAGGCCTTCTCTATTGACACTATCAGGGGGTTCACTCATGGTTCGTTACTCTATTCTCTAGGCCTTTTATTCTAAGGAATTGTTAGACAATGTTGGGAGGTTCACTTTATGAGGTGTTCCTTTACTCTCTAGATTTGATGCACATTTCTAGAGACTTGAGGAGAGTCGTTTTATATATCTAGGTACAAGTATCCTATCTAACCTAACCTATTGTGATCCTTAGTGTGATGTTATATATGCTTTATTTATATTTTATTTGATATGATATGTGATACATACCTTTATTTTATGGATTTTATGTATATAAAATTCATTGAAATTGTTTTACCATGATTATTTGGAACTATGGGGAAAAGGGGAAATGATTGTCCATCCTTTTGATATAAAAACTATGCAATTATTTTTTCATAACTAGTTTTCTTTAACGTTGATCATGTTTATATTTTTGTATAGATAATTGAAATGGAACAATAGGGTGGGATATTACTAAACCTCTCTAGCTCACACCCTACGCACCCCTTCAGTGGTGTGTAGACATTGTTTTTTATTTCAATATAGGGAAACACAAGAAAATTAACTGAGCCTGTGATTTTTTGGTTAGCTATGTCTGGGAAGCTGGCGGCGAGATGGTGGGATTTTTCACATGTTATCACATGGAGTAGTTATTTTTTTAGTTTTCCTTTATTATTGGACAAGTATATTCGATATTTTTTAGCTACTTTTGAGTTGTATATCTTCTATTGTTTCCCTTTTTCTATGACATATATTCATGTTAATATTCTTCTATTTCATTCCATTGTTTATAAATATATGTTATATTATCTTAATCGGGTTGGGATAGATTATTCTCTCTCATTTTTTTGATGTCTGGGAGCTTTTCTCCAGCCCATGGGGATCAGGAATGCACTTTTGGTATGTAACGGTTCGGTTCGGGTACTGATTTGAAAGGGTATCTAGGTTGGTTTCATCATGCACTCACTTACCTTCCTTATATCTAAGAATGAAACCCATAGGGTGATCCATTAATGTTGTAATAAAAAGGAGAAAAGAGAAAATAGAAAGGGAAAATAAAAAATAAAAAAAAGAAATGGGTCTAAGCTCATGCCTTGCACTTAACATGAGGTTATATCTAACCAAGAAAAAGACCCTTGGTCTGGACTCAACCATGTAGTCAAAATATAAATTTGATTCTCCATTAAAACTATATCACCATGAAAATGGATGTAAATAATTAATATTTATTTTATTAACTATTAAATATTCCTTCAAAATAAGAATGGTTATGAATTTCACCAAACTTCTTTCTTGAGGTAAACATCCTATTTCAAGACCAATAGGTGACCAGAAAAATTATTGGAGATCTTATAATCATATAAATTATAATTTTTACCCAAAAACCTCATAGTTAAAAATCAAATATCCCTTTATTTATGAACCTATGATGACATGGTTCATTACAATCTCCCTACCACAATGATTTTTAACATTGAGAAGTCTTGGTGGAAAACCATTTACCATTCTTCTACCTGAACACTAGCGTATAAAATTCCACCTCAATCATCCACCAATTGATATTATAGTGCCTACAATGATTCCAACATGATGGTAATTCATCCATAGTGGATAATATTCTCCCCACTATATGATTTTCCTTATCTTTTCCCCTCAACAAATAACCAAACTCTAAATCCCACACTCTGTCTACCACCAAACATGTTGAATATATGTGGATGACTTGCTCACACCCATATTCCAAACCAAAACACCAACCAATAACTACCCAATATCATTAGTAATGATATATCATATGCTCAAAAACTCACATAAAATTAGGACTAATACCCATAAAAATGAATGGTGTGCATCCCACTATATTGATTCCTTTATGTCACTAATCAAGAATGAAATTATATAAACTAACCCCAAAAAAACCATCACATGTTCTCATGCTACCTAAATACAAAACTAGACTCAAGATCATAATATCCATGCCAAAAAATCTATAATAATGTGCCTAAACTATTCATCATGATCCTCATGCAATTCAATTCCAAAAATCCAGAGCAACCTCTGCACTCCTCTTCAAAACAGGGTAAATACCATATTCCAAAGAGAAAAACATGACCACCTACCACCTGGGTGTCATTATAAAACCATGGGCACTTGACTACCCTCCCATAGTTCCATTAGAAGCATAAAAAAGCAATATATTCGGGTATCAAGTCATCATTTTCTATTAAATGAACAAAAAATCTATTAGAAATCTCATCACTCCACTTCTAAAACCCAATGAAACCTCATGTATAAAAATAAAATGTCTCATGGAAACTACAACCTTATAGAAAATATATCTTGATCCAAACATCTCTTGGTAATCCTTTCCCTCTTTATGCTAATCTTAGTGTATCCAATGTCCAAAATGATCCACTAGGTTCTCCACATATCTTTCGATGATGAGACTGCATTTCTAAAACTGATGTACATCATGCTAAGAGATGCACAAGATCACTCATCAAAAGAAAATTTTGTATGGTTTGACTGAGTTGAATTCCAGTAATGAGTTGTATGTGACAACACTATATAGGTTCTTTCATACAAATTTAACTACCAAACCTCCATCATCAATGAAATGATACACATATAAATATATGTCATTTTAATCCTAAATTCCTAGTATGATGCATGGACACAAACCTCTCACCAATGGGACAAGATATAAAACTAGAAAACTATAAATCCAAAACCTCAAGTGCATCACCCATTGTGAGATCATATAATCATAAAAATAAAAAAATAACATCACTTCATAACCATGGAAAATTATAATTTATTTTAGGAAAGGTGTTCATGATACAAAAGTTTGAGTCTGTCAAAATATCTAGAACATTATTAAACTACTTGTCTAAAAACTCTCTAAATTATAAAAAAATATGGGTTTTGATACCATATTTTATGAACCAATTTTTTCTAACCCAATCCATCACCTAATTAAGCTCACAACAAGGCCTCAATCATATATCCCAATACATGATAGGATGATAACTAATGAATAGGGCCCAATCCATACAATTGGGAGGAAATAGTCACATATTAGAGTGTAATAAAAATAGAAAAAAATCAAACACACGCACATACATAAACATAAAATTACATATAAATAAATAAATAACTATAATATTTTATAATAAATGACATGGAGAATACATATTCATGGTCATTTAATAACTCGAAATGTAGTCTCCTGTTGAGATGAACACATATATATACATAATAAAAAAGAAGAAAATAGATTACATAAGGATCTATTACTAACATAGATCCACACTATATAGATAGTCTCCAATAATAGTTGAACTTCTAATACTCCATTCTTAGACTCCTTATGAGTGGCTCCACTCGATTATTAAACCCATAGACTCTACCCTATCCACTGGGAGACATATGATCTATCTTCAAGAAGATAAAAGGTTTGTATGGAAACCAATTTTCATGCATAGGGTATAAGAATGAAATATCAGTAGGCTACCCCTGATGGTAAACATATAATCTATTGTTATAATATGTGAATGTTTACACGATATGACTAGCATAGTAAAATAACAAAGATAATTAGAATAAATAAAACAATGATATAAAATAATCTATAGAAATAAAAAAGGAAAATAGCCAACATAGGGATATGGCATGACACCCAAGGTAAATATAACCATAGATTATCCCCTTACAGATAACTTGTAGTACATATCTCACCAAGGTACTCATCATTTGGAACATACACCAAAGTTAAAAGGGAGGTATAGATTTATAAAATAATAAAAAGAATGAATGTCATGTCTTAGTATCTCATACTAGTAATATGAGGCAATAAAACACATCTATTGGGATATAGGACTCTAATAACATGATTTGAACTTGAAACATGAACTCAGGGTAAACACTAGAGAACCTATCTAGTTCTTGAAGTCTTGTAGAACTAACCAAGTAAATCTCCCAACACATGGTCATACATTTTATAATTAGACCTCTAGGGTTCAACAACATCCCATGAAGACATTACCCACTTTTTGATTTCCTCATACCCTCACAATTCATAATCCCATAGCCAGAGCTAATACTAAACATTGGGGGTGGGGTGAACTCATCTAGATCAACCATTAGCTCCCTAGAGTCACCTGACACCCACCAACTAGTAAATGGGAGATTAAAATCAATTATATGTCCTAAAAAATATCTAATAATATCCCAAAGTTAATCTATATCTTCATAATATTTAAAGGGAATAACATCAAACTTCCAAGCCACCAGAACCTAGGTCATTCAATTCCAGAACCCAAAGTCAACACAAAAACCACAATGTCTCACAACACAATCTATGTGTTCTAAGGTGACACATAAATTCTACAACATTGAGCTTAATTTTGACCCTCCCAAGATCTACAGAATATAGGGAACCCACAACCCTCCCTTTCATCACATCTATATCAAAACATGGGGCATGCCTAATATAGGAAACTTCATTTGTTGTATTGATCACCCAATTCATCCATGTTCGTCAAATTTCCTCAAAGGGTGTTTTATGGGGTCTATTAGATCCATATAAACATATTATAAATGGAACCCATACATACATATCACATAATGGTTCTACATAGACCCAAATGCTCCAAGAAAAGTAAACTTTAACCAAATTCATTAGAATCTCAACTAATAACACAAAAAAACCCCTATAAACCCCTTGGAATTAATAATCCATATCCCTAATCAATCCCAAATTTAGTGAAATATCTAAAAATAACCACAAAAAAACACTTGAAATCCAAAAGGAAATACATCAAATAATATAATGATCATTACCTAGAACATTCATCAAAAAGAAACCCTTTATAGGATTATAAATCAAAACATCAAGGAAATAGTCCATCCAAAGCTCACCCATCAAAATATTCCCTCTAGATGCACTATACATACTGTAAGTATTTAAACATTATGATCTATGTGTCATAACACTTAGAATAGACTACTCATAATTCCTATTATGACTCTATGGAGAAAAAAATGAAACATAACCATAGAGGTAGTACACTATGTGTACATCATGTACACAGTGTGTATCCCTAACAAGAATCCATTGTAATGTGCCTCATCCCACTCAGTGTTCACAATCCCCATAAACACATCATGTACTAAGAAAATATTATGTTTATGTCAAATGGGGTACCTAGCCTTATACCTCATACAGTGCTAGGAAAAGTACCCAATATAGCCTTTATTTGTGTACTAACTATGAGGTTTGGCGGTGTACATTAATTAGTCATGTAGTCCCAACATGAGGTGTCTGGATGAGTCTATACCCACACTTAGAGTCACCCTACATGATGTGTCCCAACAAAATACACACTGTGTATTGATCATATTCTTTTGTTCTCCCAAAAATAAAAATAGAACACATATGTTCTGTAGACTACATGTTGTGTAGACGGTTTTTTCTATATAAAGAACAATGTAATCAGCCTGAAACCTCATTTTATCCCAATAAAACCAAAAATATATCCAATAGGGGTCACCAATAACACTAAAAATGGATTTGGAAACGAAAATAAAGGAATATATGGAGATTTTTTTATTAAACATTATATGGGGGCTACCTCATGGTGAAATCATCCACCCCCCAAGACAAATATGTACCTTAATGAATTTTCACCATGATCTAGCTCCACTCAACACTAATGATGAAGTTTTTTGGTGACCTCCTTTCCCTCTTTCTATCATTCCACTCAAATGATCAAAAATTCTATATGATGGTATACATGTATAAAATAATCTAATGTTAAAAATATAAAACAAAATGTTAAAAAGAAAATAATAAAAAGAAATACAAAAATAAAATGGGTTTAGGATAATCCTTGGTATATAATGTTAGGTTATGTATCACTATATAAAAACCCCAGTTTTGAACTCATCCTTAGTGTTAGAATATAAATATTATGGTATGTCAAAAAAATAATTATTAGAACAAAAAATATAATAAAAATTTTAAGTACTTATATATTTAATATTTCATGAATCAATAAGCTGGATATATTTCTGCAGAACTTATTTTCATGGGTAAACTCCCTTTTCTAACACAAATGCAGTGGTTATAAAAATTATTTGAGATATTATTAGATAATAAACAATCATATTCCTCTTAAAACTACATGGGTATAAAAATTCAAATATTTCTTGATTTCTCAACCTATGATGACACAGGTCATCATAGGGATACTTGATCAATATGTAAAGGTTATCACAATGGATCCAATACATACATAAGTTTCCTATTGAATAGAAAATTGAAAAATTATAAAATACATAATGAGATATGTAATATTAATTTACTCTTATATAATAGACTTTCTATGATATTAATTGTAAAATTGATAATATCAAGATCCATAATGTGATGGATAAGGGTAATAAATCCTTATATAAGGGTCAAAATTTAGAAATATGTGATATTTTTATAGATTCAAATGGGTTATTGATGAAGTTTTATTTTATGTATGAAATATCATGATGATGTGATTATGATCTAATTCAATAAGTGATTAAAAGATATGAGTGATGATTATAATTGAGAAATAAGGATGATCAATGATGATTCTTTCCATAATATAAAGATAATTTTCAGATCACATTCATATTCCTAAATGTGAACATTCATGATATAATTAATTTAATATATATTAGTTTAATATATAATAAAAGGCAATATATAATATCATAATTTCTAGGAGAAAAGAGATGAAATAAATAAAGGATGTTAGGGGTGGAGATTTAGTCTCTATAAATTGATATTTAGTATCTATTATTGAATATTTAAAGTCTTTGATTTATAGATAATATAATTATAATAATATTGAAAGGTATTTCAATATCCAAATATGATAAATAGATTCATTTAATTCAAAATATAAATAGAAAAAATAAGGAAGAGAGTGTGTGTCTAAAAAATTTAGAACAAAAAAATGTATTCCTGAAAAACATCTTATATATGAATGTGGGATTAAAGATAATGATAATTTGATAGTAGATTATGTGCATAAAATTTAATATTTATAGAATATGGGAGAGGGGACATATGTGTGAAGTCCTATCATGTGATATCAATATATTATACCAGGAATTGAAGAAGTATAAGAAAATAATTGTTGAGATTGAGGAAAGAAGAAAAATAGATGATCATCACCTATGTCAATAATCTTTGATATTGATTAGATACTAATATCAATGATCATACAATGCTCAATTAAAGCTCACATGGTTAAGTTAGGTTATTATTATCATGAATAGGTTAAAAATTGATGTTGTATGAAAATATCAATGTTTATGAGAATATAATAGATTATCCTTTGGATTTCAATGACTCTGATTAAGTAAGATGATTTTATCATTTAATGTTGTGAAATCTAGGGTAAATAAAAATATCCCATTATTTTTTCCTGAAGGACCCATTGTACACTAGAGATAGCTCGTTGTTTTCAATGAAAATCATTAGCTCTCGAAGATTGATTATAGGGGTAAATTTTTTAAAATCACTCACATCGAGTATCCCATTTCCAAATGGCCTCCAATGGATTTTTCAATAGAGCCAGAAACACCCAACGACTCTCATATCCATGATGATGCACTGACATACTTTCTAAATGCATGAGTTCTTTGGGAAACTTGTCCAATGACACTTAAAAATCTATATTGGTCAAGATGATGGGAATTAAGACTCATCACACCCTTTTAGGGGGGAAATATTTCCTATTTAGATACTCTCTTATATATTTAAGATATTTTCTTGAATCCTTTTTTCATTACCAAGTACGTATGAAATGGATCACCAAGAATTAATGATTGATTATGAGAATGGATGGGTTCAGAATCATCTGTTTGTATGTGAGGTTATCTAACAATGGAGGGATTTGTCTGTATATGAGGTTTTACATTAATGGTACACTTTTATCATAGGGACAACATATTCTTTTCTCATTCATTATGACTATGTTGGTTTGAATCCATATGGTGGACCACTTTATAGTTTATTTTCATCTAGGGAGGCAAATGTTTTTTATATCGGGTTCAAACCCAAGAGATGGGCTTCATACATATCCTCGTGAGAGGAATCAGAAACTATGTAGTCTGTTTCCACTTAATAGGAAACACCACCTTTTAATTTTTTGTGATGAGAACTAAACCATTCATTTTAACTTCATGTGGTAAGGATGTCTAGGGGAAGATTCTTAGTCAATGTTTTGTTTGGGACTTATGTCAAGGTGTCCTGGGGGACCAGGAATAGATGTGGAATCCTAGGTGGAATGATCTTATAAATGGTATGAACGAATAAGGATGGTGATTAAAGGGACTTATAAAAAATTTGGCCCTATGGGTTGGATATAATCCTACTGATAATGTGGCTCGAAGAACATTAGGGTTAATTTGGGTGTTGGGTTTGGACCTCAGGGAGGCTTCCTATGTATCCTAGTTACATGGAAATCAATCCCGTGTATTTTTTAAGGGTTGGTATTTAAACCTAAGGAGGATTCCCACTTGAATGTGGTTGGGTATTACATTGAATAGGAGGATCATGTTTCGGGAACCATGAGGAAGGTCTCAACTCAGGGTGTTTGGATGTTTTTAATGGGGATTACACTAAGAAGGACACCTAGTTGAGTTTTGGTATTGTTTAGATGTTATGATTTCCAATAAATTTTAAGACCACATGAGTCATGCTTAGTGGTAGAAACAATATTAATTAGTAGATATAAATATCACACAATTCACTTTTTATGCTAGTGGACAAGGTCATGTTCAAAATGGTGAGGGAAAGAGAGATGGATTTGACATTCCCACCCCATCCCATTATTGTAATATGGACTGGTGAAGAGGATAAAAGGTGTTTCCTCCTACAAGAAAGTCTAGGGTCTTAATCCAAGAGGTATGCCTTGCCTTCGATTTCAAAGAGGGTGAGAGAAGTATCCATCACTATCTCTCATTGAAGGGAAATACCAGTAGTCTTCCTCAATCCCTAGAATAAAGAGGTTTACATGAGAACCTCTGAGGTTCGGACCCTGATTATCATGGGGATGTATACTTGAAAACATTCAGAGGGTCCACATTTTCAAGGATGTTAACACCAAGACTCTTCTTACCATGAGTTTGTAGACGTGAGGGGACATGCTAATGTGCCTGTTGGTCTAATCATACTTATCATGCGTCTTTCAAAGAGGCCTTGGATAGATGTCCTTGGATTAGTTTATGGAGGGACCAAAGTGGTTCCTAATGGTATGATAGTGGTATGTTATGGGATATGAAGAGTATAACACCCTGGGTTTCCCCATTCCATGTAGCATGTTCGTATATAGGATAGGTTTCTCACCATGTAATATGTTTCTACATGGTTAAGGGATCATCTAAGTAGCATTGTGCTATGAAAACCTGGGTTCTGTCGGCGTATTATGTTGCTACATCAAGCTAGGTTTCACCCGCATAGCGTATTTCTACACAGGGCTAGGTTCCACCCATGTAGCGTGTTGCAATGCGGGATCAATTTCCTCCCTTGTATCATTTTTATATATGGGGTAGGGATCTATTCACATAGATTTTTTCTATGTGCCATGGTGGTCCACAAAGGGTTCATCTTCTTATACTCCATGGTGTGGTGTTTGTGAAGGAGTCTTGGTTTTTCAGATGACCAGATGAATTTCAATTCTTCCTTCATGTTATGAGGTGGGCTTACTTACAATTAATATATGGATCCATGTTCCAGTTCTCTTCTGAGATCTCCACATTATCTCCTCCTACTGTACTTCTCTTCTCTTTTAGTTTCCCTTGCAGTTCTTTTATAGAGGAATAGAGGGAACAAGTATTGAGATAGTCAGTCATCTGTAGTGGGACACGAGGCTTCATTTACAGGATCCCAAAAAGGATGCACCAAACCATGAAAAATTTCATCCATGGGAGATGGAAATGATTATCAATTCCCATGAAAAATTTTAGTTCTCCGGTTTGGTCATTCATAATGGATGGAAATCATCGTTTGACCCTTCAACCAAATTGGTTTAATTCAAGGGATTCTGTTATATTTCCTCTTCCCATGAATGATTTAATTCTTAGGGTTCCTCGTAGAGCGATGGTTCAAAAATGGATTTTCACTTTATGGGATTGAACCTTATTTAACGGCTTCACCCCCTTTGAAATATTTCTTCAAACTCTTCTCTAGAGTTTTTTTTTTCCTTTTCAAAATCCATGTATCTTTTCCTCCATAAATGAAAATTTTTTAGCACCCACCCCCCCCCCCATTGAAATGGGTTCAGATTAAGACAAATAGGACACAGTTCTGATGAAGAAAGAGGTCCTATTTTGAACTAGTTTGTGGTATTCTTGTGGACCCAGAAAGGGGACCGTGTTTTAAAAGGGGGGCCTGACTCATTTGTCTTTTTCAAGATTTTTCGGAAAACTATGAACTCCATGAACTCTTTTCTACCACTGGTGCTTCCATGTAGCGTTATTTTCTTGTGGATAAACTTCCTACCAACTAAACATCAGCACCCACAAATGGTAATTTTTTAATCTCCCACATAGCGGAAGATGCTTCACCGATTGATCGCCCCGCGGGCTTACATCTCATGGGATGATCGCATCTTGGTCTAATGATTCATGGGATGAGTGACTCACGTTTGAAGTAGCATCATTCTTTAAAATTTGATATGTACTCTTTTCAATTAATCTCACATAATTTCTGTAAACATGTAATAGTGATAGAATGGCTATGGCTTCCATCTTGATGACTATGATTAGGAGAATAACTTCTATGTATGAAAATATTGAATACAATCTTTGATATCCTATCATCCCTTAGGAGGTTATACTGAAGAACCTACTTTTACTAGAGCTTCTAAATTACACATTTTCCTACCAAATACCACTTTAGAACATTAGAATCCAATAAGATATTCCCCTTATACAAGTTTATCAGAATCTCTAATCCTCTTGGTTTGAGATGTCTCAGGATCATACACAAGTGAACATCTCTCCTACAGGAAAGATCATTTACGGGTCATGTAAGGAGAAACAATTTGTTCTAAATGGTTATATATGGAATCAAATCTACCAAAATAGTCGTGAAATATTTTTTAAATATACCATTCGAGATTTTCTATCCCTTTTTAACCTCTCGTGAGGTGATCCCATTGAAGGTTGGAGCTCCAAGTGGGACTTACAGTCTGGAAGGAATTTCTCAGACAAATGCTCTTGGGCATTCTGTGTGCACCAGAATTGCAGGGAATTTTATGGATGAATATAGTTCATTGAATTATATCAGAAAGTATGGGTTTCTCATATTTCATTTTGCTCACCAATTAAGATATTTCCTAAATTGATCATACACTGCTGTTTGACCACCAGTACTTTCCACCTCTTTCTTGGATAATTCAAGGTCATCTTATGGAATATCTACCAACAAGGGGGAATCCCCATTCTTGGTAATATGTATGATGAGTTCCTTCCTATATCCATTACCTTGTAAAACACCAATAAAGTATATCAATCGGTGAGGGACCTACTGACCATGGTAGAGGAATTACATGGTCATCCCCTCTATACCTGCTCACTTATTCCATTCAATGATTGGATAATGTTGTATATGCACATCATTAGTCCAAGGTTGAATGTTTTGACATGTCATGACTCATACATCTCAACATTTTTTAGGTATTCAGGGTCTGTACTAGGATACTTTTGAACTAGGCCAACATACCACATGGGGCTATAGAATCCATCTAAATGAATCTTTTGAATTCAGGTTAGTAGGATTTTTGACCATGTTTCTGAGCGGATGGATCTTTTCATCTTTTGATGTATATAATGGTATCCAAATACATACCCTAATTATGGTAGCCACATTAGTGGAGGGATAACCTATCAACTTCTTTTTACCCACCCTTGCTTGTATTTATGAAATTTTGGGTCAAATATAGGAGGGAAGATCCCCACATTTCCTTATTGGGGAATTTCATGTTTTATACGGCTAGGTGGAGGAACATTATTGATGCTAAAAGTATCATTATATCACAAAAATACTTCATTACAACATTATCCCTACCCTATTCAATATTTATTCCATTCATCTAAAATCCTTAGGCATTGAATTTTTTTTCAAGCTGTTAGATTATTTTTCCCAATTTTATTTCTTGTATTATATTTCACCCTATGGAGTGCTGGTAGATGATGGAAGGGGTTTTATAGAATAAAGTTCCTAAATCATATCATTACAAGATGGTATTCTGACTATTTGGGTGGATAGGGTAACCATTTGTGAACCTTACACTCTTTATAGGTTTTCACAACAATTTATATTCTTTCAGTAGGTTACATATTTACCTATCACCAAGATCAAAAGGAAATCATACCCAGTCATTCTTTTTCAATTGTGGATGATGATGATGCATGAGGGTTCCGATAAGAAAATACTTTTAACATTTAGGGGAGATTAAACTAAATTATCTTGAGAGTGTAACCAAATGTGGGTGGAGTAGTATCTTAATGGATTACTGGTGAGTTCATTCCAATGGGTGCATAAACCATTGGTCAATCATGGTCCTTTCCCTACCACACCATCTCTTCCCACTAACATAGGTGGAAGTCATTCATCCCATCATTATAGTCATTCTAAGGGAGGTTTATCTATAAGTACTCCTTTTTTGGGGAGTGGTGTGAACCCCATAATTATGACTTGTGCTATTGGAAATCCCACCATGTATGGCCTAAGAGGGATAGTATCAAGCATTCCAATGATTGATTCCAACCCTATCAGTTTAGCTTTGGATATTGAATAGAAAATAGAGATGGAGGACTTTCCCACTTAGGTGGTGTAATTTAGAGAAATATTATCTTCCGTAACAATAATATGATACTATATAACCATAGAAATGGATGAACATGGACATGATCCTTGTTCTACCGTTGAACATCAGGAAGTATTGAAATGGGCTTAGCACAAAATCTGCACTATCATCATGAAGACACCATTAGTGAAAGTTGTTGATAAGGTGGACACCCTCTATCAACTTTTCATTATCTCAGGCCTAGATGGATTTGATTACCGATAATTATATATATTTATCAACTGAGTTATAATTACTCAAGAATAATTATCTTCATGTGAATGTGAACTTATCTAACTTAATTCCTCTGATCATCAGGAAAAATCTATAAAGGATACTGCTACCAAGCTGTGTCACTTAGTTACTAAAAAAACACAAGTTTATGATTATATGATTTCACAAATTGTGGAGATTTGATAATTAGAGACTCTCGTATCTAGTTTAAAGGTGTATATATCATCAACAAATATAGAACTTGAAGCCTCAAAATATAAAGGTCAAGAGCTAATGGCATTCATTATACAAATTATCCCACTAGTAGAATCTGAAGTAAGGAAAACCTATCTTAAATAGGCTCTTGATAGCTCACATCAGACACAAGAAAATATTCTAAATAAGGAAAGATGAGTTTTATTGTATCCCTTATTAATTTACTCCCCTTTCTTCATAAAAACTAGTAGAGACTCTAGGATGTGGATTCTCCTCCATTACTCCCATCTAATAGATCCTTAAAAAATTATTTTCCCTCAAATTCATATCCTTCATATTATCCTTTCATTACAATTAATCATAACTGGTCATGTTTTGAAAGGCAATAATCCCTATATATTAATTGAAATCATAACATGGGATAGCCAAATTTATATGATCTTATAATTCTCTAATTTTTTCCTAATCCAAGGGACTTAGAAATCATATTTTTGACTATTTCTAGGGTTACATGACAAACCCTATAAACTTTATGTATTTTCATCTAGCACACTAATTTTTTTCTAAGTTCACTATGGTGCAGGCTTAGTGGGTGTAAATGGAATTTTTTAGGCCACCCTTTGTAGGTTTTCGACCTAACAAGTTTTGGGTCACTTATTCTTTTATTAATATATTATTCACTAACACATACAAAGAGTCGGTTAAATGATCTAAAACTTGAATTATATCTATGGTTCCATTTTCTGGTTGTCAACCTGTTGAGTATTGTGTCTCTTTTTATTAGGAGTTTAATATATTTCCAATTAGACTAATGTTATTGATATTTTAGGTTGAACAGTTTGTATTGTTCATTATGGTATAATGACCCCTGACATGACTTACTAGTAGAGAATTTCCAAATATTTTTTTAGATATGAATGGAGAATTTTTTTAGATCATGGCTATGAGATTTCTAAGTCCAAGATATGATATGGGATAAGTACAAGAGGTGTGACCATAAAACAAGTTTCCAAAACAATGTTTTCTGGGTTTATGAAGATAGGAAAAGCCTCTATTAAAGAACTTTAATTTGGTTTACATGCCTTTTTTGTGGGTGAATTATGCAGATCCATCAATGGCATGTTATTCATAGTAAAAAAAGGTGTCATCAGAACATTGATACTCTATTTCTGATGGATAGGGAGTTTTATGGATATTTGGACCTAAAAATGCCATGAAGGGTGGATTTTTAAGGGAATGATTTCTGAAAATGATGGTGGAATCTATACCAGATATATCCATAAATGAGAAACCACTTTTACATGAATTTATCTTGTGTTATAGAGGTTTTGAACATGTTTTACTTTTAATGTCTTGTGACTAATACATGGAACATCCTGTTTAATGGATTATAGTAAGGACGTTCAAAGGCTACAGTTTAAGGTCATTTAGATTTGGAAGGGAGATAAATGATTTTCCCTTTTCATGGTAATCTATCCAAGATTATTTCATCATTTCTATAAATTAATGTTAAAGGTTTTAAGATGTAATCTGGGGGGATTAATAATTCGAGGAGTGATATGGGTTGAAAACATTTTTGGTGCATAGGGAGATATGAAAAGTCTCTATCGAAGAAGAATTTTACTTTTATTGATAGAACTTTTTTGTGGGAAACTAATGTAGATCCAACTGAGGAATATTATGCATAGTCAAAAAAAGGTTTCCTTAGGACATCAACCCTATATTTTTTATGGATATGAAGGTTTATTGAGACTAAAAATTCTCTATACATAGAGTGTGGTTTATGAATAAAAAGTAACTGAAAATGAAAGGATAATTTGATGTTGAAATTTTCTGAGAATGGGTATAAACATTTTCCTTACGTAGGTATGAACCATATATAAGAATTAATAATTTTATATCCCATTTTTTGTTATGACTAGGCTAGTGATTTAAGGTCCAGGTGTCACTAAGTATCTCATTAAAATTAGAATCAATCCATACATGGTTCTAGGAAGGTTCCCCATGTAGTTCTGACCAATGCCTAAGGAGGAGGAATTTTTAACTTTTGCTACAGCTGGACCCAAGATTTGAGATCTAGGCATCACTATGTATCCTATGATGGCAGGAATCCATCCATATATAGTTCTGAGAAATCATGAAGTTTAGTTTCATGAAACTGGGATATCATCCATGTAATTTAACTTTATTCAGTAAGGATTACTTGGGGTCTTGTAGTTTTAGTTCATACAGATAGAAACATGTTTCATGGAAATGATGACTAATGAAAGGCTCATCAGACCCACATTGTTCCGACATGCCTTGGATGTGAGGAGGGAAAGAAGATGTAAACCATTATTATGGGGTTTCTCATTTCAGGATAAATGACATGGGAAAAAATTCCATTGGGGATTATGAAGATAAAATAGGCCTCTCCTTGGGAAAATTTTTCCTTCAATTTACAAACCCATTGTGTGGGAAAATTATACAGAGCCAACTTAAGAAGATTGTTCATAGTAAAAAAAAATTCTTTATAACACTGACCCTCTAACTTTTATGTTCAGATAAAGATTGGAGATATCCAAAATATCCCATGACATGGAGTATGATAAATGGAATAAATGATTCCGACTATGTAAGAATAATATAGACCATTATTGGGCATGGAATATGAAGTCACCTACATCAATCTGATTCATATGTAGGGGTGACGTTTCTATTTTCATGATGTACCCCTAAACAAGGAACCTAAATTTGAGATATCCTGTACAAATATTTTTTTATACAAGATATGAGGATAATTGTTTTTCATGGCATTGTGGATGGGACTAGGACATGATGTCTAGTAATTGCTACATATCTCATTAAAATGAGAATCAATCCACACATAGTTATTGGGGATTCATTCAGTTTGATTTCATGTAGCAAGTATGTAGGTTCATTATTGTGAAGAGGAAAGATTGCAGGCAAACCCAAGATTAAAGATCTAGATGTCACTCTGTATCATGTGATGATAGGAATCAATCCATACATAGATCTCAAACTGACCTTGACCATGTAGTTTAATTCCATGCAGTAAGGAAATATACTCTTCTTTTTATGGTCTTCTGACCAGGACCATAGTAACCCTGATTCGAATTGATATGCCCTGACCATGTGGGGAATACCTGACCAAACCTCCAAATCACACATCATTTATGCTTAGTGTGAGAAACATGGGGTGGGAAATGTTGAATCTACTACATAGGGGTGATAAAAATTAAGAATAAGAACATTTTGATTTTAAGTTGGTTGGACCAGGATAGGAGATCTGGACATCACTACATATCTCATTGGAGTGTGAATCAAGTCGTACGTAGTTATAAAGATATCTCCCTTTGTAGGTATGACCTATTCACTATGAGGGGGTTATTTTTCCCTTGATTATTTTTATTATCGTGGCTAGACCCAGGATTAGAGACTTGGGTATAACCATGTATCATTTGTGAATAGGAATTAAGCCACGCATAGTTATGGGACCCCTTGTAGTTTAACATCATGTTGTAAGGATGAAGGTGAATCGATGTCAAAGAGTGGGAATGTTACGGCTAAAATCATTATTGTAGATCTGGGCATCACTATGTATCCTTTTATGGAAGTAATTGATCCACACATAGTTCTGGATGGTAAATCTCTATGCAAGTGTGATCCATACACATAGGGGGTTTTTTTCCTATATTTTTTGGTTGGGCCTAGGACATATGGTCTTGGAATCACTACATATCTCATTGTAATGAGAATCAATCCACACATAGTTCTTAAAGAACCATTAATTTTAATGTATTATAGAATGGATATCGGTCACCCGATATGGAAAGAAAAGAGTATTGCGGATGGGACCAAGATAAGAGGTTTGGGTATCACCATGTATCCTGTGATAAAAGGAGTCATTCCACACATAGTTCTTGAATATGTTATGGTAGATTATCGATGTCAGAGTAAAATTCTTTTCTAGTGAGGATAATATGGTGTAATTATATTTAACATGATAAAACAAGGATGATGGTATCATGTGGTTTATTATCTTACGACCCAGAAAAAGATGTCATGCTTTTTAAGGTTATGGGAAAAAGACTGGCTATATAGTTTAATTTCATGAAACTGAGATAATTTACCCCGAATCTTAACATCATGTGATTAGTAATAATTACCATGTGATTACAAGATATACTTATTCTGGAACCTTGCATTGGTGGGAGCCATGGTAAGTTGTTCGTCCATCAAAATCAGGGAATAAGATCCATTAGAGTATACCTTATGTATGGCCTAAGGTCCCTCCCATTTCAGTTCTAACTTTAAGGGTTTCTTTTTGAGTATCATCAAAGTCCTGAGCACTAACACCATCTCTCATTTAATGAAAGATCAGAGGTGAACCTTTTTTTTAAAGTCTCAAGTGATCCGGTTTTGGTGGACTTCCAAATAATTCAAGGTATGAATTCTTTTCTCATCTATTCACTCCATCTAATCTAGAAATTTCTGGGATTAATCATCTGTGGATAACTGATCTAAGATAGAAACATTGAGCAAGGTAAATTGAACTTTGATGGGAAGTACCGCATATTTCATATAAACTAATGAGTATGAGGTTACCTATGTAGAAGTTTGGTTCATGGTCTGGTAATACCAAGAAACATGAAGAATTTTATCAGACCATGAATTTTTATCATTTTCTACCATATTTTAGAGTATATTTGATAGGTTCTTGTTGAAGGCCTCAATCTATCCATTAGTCAATACATGGTAGTGGGATGACCAGTTGGAATTTATATTTTACTCCTAATATTGCTTCTATAATTCAAAAGAACAAAAATTAGTTTCATTTTCCATAAATATTGTATGAGGGTCACCAAATATGGTGATTATGTTTGATTTCATGAAGCTTACAACATTCCTTTTCCCAAATTCTTTAAGGGGTATATCTTTAATCCACTTGGAGAATAATTCATGTGCATTAAGAATGTACCTACACTTCTAATCTATAGTGGGAGGACATGGTCCCATGATGTCCATTCCCCATATGAAAAATGGCCAAAAGTACTCAGTTGTGTGAAACAACTCCTAGGGGTTGGTGAATGAAGTTGGCATGAACCTAATAAGAATGACATTGTTTGGTGAATTTTTTTTAGGCGAATATTATATTAGGAAAATTTTACTTATGCCTTAAAATTTTATGGAAGAGTTTGAATCCGGACTTGTGGGTGCTAATAGATCCATTATGCACATGAAGGTAATGGTATCTTCTCTATCAATGCATTTGAGAAGGACCCCATCATGGATCCACTTATATAGTACCTTTTGAAAATTTATTCCATCATACAGAACAATGTTAATCACTCATCTTCATATTCACAACATTGTCATGTGGAAGTCCTCCATTTTTCAAGTTAATTGACAATGGGTGTCATCTAGGTGGGGTTAGGACAATAAGGTTTAGGGATGGGACTAACTTAATTGATCTCTTCTATGTTGGCTTGAATTAAAGGTGATACGATCCAATGGTGTGTAATGCTAATGACTGTTTCATCCTGATTTAGATCTGATATAGCTATGGATACATTTTTTGGGGCTTCTACCTAAGAATTTACTGACCATGCTACATGAGTCAATGTCGAATCAAAATAAAATTATGACATTATTTCTAGTACATGGTTTAGTAGGGGACTTAGGTATTCCTTTTTTATGGAATAATCACCCTTGAATTATTTGATAACCAATTCTGAATCACCTTTTATCTTCCCGTGATTTAATTTTGATCAGGATGAGCTCATTCTTCATGGGTCATAAGAAACCTTGAATTTATTATTTTATTTGATAGATATTCATGGAGGAGTTAGTAGGGTATTGTCCAAGGGATTACCCATAGGGAAATTATTTCATTCCAAGTACGATCACCTTCATTCATCTCAGTGTGAACTATGTTTCTGATAGAATAATATTATCCTTGAACTTCTACATTTACATCATTTTTGGTGTCATCTGTAGGATTGACTTCTATGATGTTTACCAATTCGTAATGCATTTTAGTTGTTGTATGGGAAGTCAAATGATAGGAGGTTCATTTTCACCCTTTGTTGAACATATCTCTTCTTTTATGGGATCCTCTCTGGGATTCATGATAAAGATTAATTTAGAGGAAACCTCCATGAAACCTGGTCATCCACTTCCCTTCTGAGGGAAATGGGTTATGATATAGGGTGAATTGCTAAACCTTACTTATTTTTCTCCTCCTGAGGTAGGAAAAGACTAATTTTAATTGAAGGGGAGGTTGAGGTAAAAAATTTCTTAACCCTATAGGTTTGGGTTTCACTTATTCTTCTTTTCATGCCTCATTTCTAATTTTTCAATCCTACAGGAGCATTTTTTGGTAAAAAAATTATAATCCTTGTGGGATGGGGCTGATCGTGTACTACGCTAGTTGATGCTACTACCACCACTCTCTGGATCTCGTGCACCCCTATTCAAGAATGAGCCAAGTGAAATGTGATGTATACACAAAAAAAAATCTTCATTTCAAATACATTTATTATTCTTGATGACTGGATTCCCTTAATTGAGAATCATGCATAATGTTCTCAGTTTCCTGGTTCATTAATTTGTCTATGGCTTACTCTCATCAAGCATGATGCCTTTGAGACTTATTCAATGCTAATTCTTTCTAATCTTACTATCTTTCCTGGTTATGGGTCCTACTTGATAGCATCCTTATAATAATGACATTATTGGATGAAATTTATAGTGGGTTATTCTAAACATGGATTGGGTGAAATAAAAAATTTCATGTTTCCCCCATCCCCAGATGTGAACAATAGGAAGGATGTCGATATTTAGATGATGTAACTCATGCAATGCATTGAGTAATTATGATTGAAGATCATTCCTCCACTTCTATAATCATGGCCTCTACATAGAAAAAAGGATTATAGGTTGATTTTATGATGAATATATCCTAATATTTTCACATTATCTATATACTCATTGTAAGGCAACAATTTTTTTCAGGTGGCAGAGATTTGTCTAGAGATTTAGACAAATGTTGTGTATGCATTATTCTAACAATTCCATTATAATTTCAAACAAATCAGTATATGAGGGTCAAAAAATAATGGTTATATTATCCATAAAAAAATCCCTTCTCATGAAAAACATATCCTTATATTCTTTTACCAAATACTACTCTATTTAATAATCCCAACATGAGCGCTTCTTGACGGTTTTGTCTAATTTAGTTGGGATGGTAGAGGTTTTTTTGGCATGGAAATGGTTCAGGGGTGGCTCAAAGGATGAGTGTTGACCCCGTATTCTAGTTGAGAAAGGATGTAACTTTTTATTGATATGGTATCTAACATTTATATCCCCATATTTCCAAGTTCCTTATAATATGTGTAATTTCTTGTATTTGACTTGACAAGGGGAGTACCTTCTTGCTTAAATGAGATGTCACTGTGGGGAGGACCTTCACAGAAAATTTCATCATGGTGAGGACTACTATCATAGATTAATGTCCAACTGCATGGATAATTTCTATATCATATTACACGCATAGGACCTTCAGGGTTGATGATAGCAAGGGGATAACCTTATTTCTAAAATGAGATGTCACTATGGGGAGGACCTTCATAAGGAATTCCATCGTAGAGAGGACTACCATTATTGCTTGATAATTGAATGCAGGTAGAATTTATTTAGTGGATACCCTAGAGTGAAATTTCAAGGAAGATGGAAGCAATGGGAGGAACTTTCTTCTGAAATGAGATGAGATTTCATTGCAGTGAGGACCTTCACAGTGAATTCCATCTGGGTGAGGACTACCATCAAAGCTCGATGTCTAACTGTAGGGAGAATTTCTGCAGTGTATACCCTAGGTAGGACCATCATGATAGATATAAGTAAGGTTTAGACCCTCTTTTTTTATCTTATCTCTATGGTGAGGGATATTGTAACTCTCATCAAGATATGTGATCTCATGATCGATTGGTTTGTGCGCATAAAGGAAGCCTTTATAGTAGATGCTATGTGGAGGACCTTCATATCTTATAGTAATAATATTGTTAGGAGGATCTTCACAACTACTAATAACACTATTCTAATTGGGTAACATATTTTCATGATCCTGGACCACTACTAATAGTCATTTTATGACTTCAAGAACTCCAGCTTCAAATAGAGCAGGGTTATGAGTCTACTCTAAATATTCCAGTTTCCTTTGGTACAATTTATTTTTAGGTATTCTATTGAAAGTGGGTGAATTTTCTTGTTATATGTAACAACCTTCATATATGGTTTCCTATTATAGTTTCTCTTTTGGTGATGTTGGTATATTCTGGTAAGCTTTCATAGTTCTGTAAGGGATATAAACCTGCCTTGGAGTAGCCATTGAAGTGGATCGGTGTCCCCCAGTTGGAACAGGTACTTGTACCTGATCCTATTGTCTATTTATCATGTAATGTTTCTAATAAACCTCCATGATGGGAGTATGGATGCCTAAATACTTCTAAGTAATCATCGGGTTGTGCGGATGAGTCTCCTCACATGAGGATGCAGGGTCATGGGCTCGAATACTTGTTATTTTTGTTGAAGCAATCACACCTTGGTAGGTTTTTATGATATAGTCGTGAATTTTTGTCTGACCAACTATCATTTATAATATTTTTTGAGAAAAATCCTTGGTAGGAATGAGAATATATGCCCATTCTAGTGTCAAGGTGGGGATTTGAGTCTTCCCCTGATTTGTAGCTGATATATTTTGACTAGATCCTCCAATTTTATTGTATTTTCATGGTGGGATTGATGTACTAGAGCTGGTATTTTAATCTGTTTGTAGTTTTTTCTGATAGAACTGAAGTTCTTGGTATTTATCATCATGAATTTTCATATGCTCATAGATTTCTGCCATATATTCTTAGCGGACTTGATATAAATGAGTAGAAATTTGCATCTTCTTGTAGTTTTCTATCATAATTTCATGGTGGGATTGATGTGAATGAGAATAAATGTGTATATTCTCATAGTTTACTATTGTAATTTTATGGTGTACTTCTTCAATATGGATTAAGGATGATGGAATGTTCCATATTGTTTGAACATCTCCCTCCATAAGTTACCCCGGGGGACCGGGTTTGCATGACATCGGTTGGGGCTCATGGGGTCATATCCTCTTTAGGGAAAGGATATTGAGCCACATAGTGTTGAAGGTGATGATTATTAATAGGGTCCCTTGGGAAGGACCCTTGTGCTACTCGGATGAAGTCTCTAGTGATCACTTCATCTATCTCCCTAAGGTAAGGGTGGAACTCATTATTATATTCTAAGGAAGGCTCTGGAAATTGTTGGAGAAAGATATTGGGGTCATCTGGTTATGGATTGAATATTGTTGATGGGTGGATGGCTAGAGATACTTCATAAGATTTAGGGCCTATCAAGATTACCTTGGTTGGGGAGAATACCATTCTGATCTTACACCCTAACCAATGCATTCAAACCCTAGTATTGAAGATGTTGGATGTGTGATGACATCCTATGTTTGTTCAAGGACCTGGCTAGTGTATTGGCTGATGCGCATGTCTGCAAGATCTTTTGAGACACCATTGGATTAAAGATAGTTTTGGTGAAAATTTCTTACAATATATATGGGATAAACACACACATGAATACCCCTATAAAAGTATCAAATCCATAAATGAACACATGTGCCATCAATCATTCTATTTGGCCCCCTTTAATTTTGAGATCTAAAGGGGCTTGGCACAGGGTAATACCACCACCATGGTTAAGGATTCACGAAGGGTTCGCCATTTTATTTCATACAAAAATAATTGGGTCTTGATGATTAATTTTAGTGGGTTTAATTTTGTACAATCACTCATGTTGGGTGCATCATTTCTGAACAGTCTCCAACAAGTTTTGTTCGTGGAGCTAGAAACACCCAACCATTATCATATCCAGGATGGCCCATGGATCCACTTTCCAAAGGTAGGTGTTCGTTGGGTAACTTGGCTAATGATACTTAGAAACTTACATTGGTTGAGAGGATGGGAATTCATTCTCATTGCACCCTTTTGTGGGGGAACTATTGCCTTTTTGGGGCTATATTATTGATTTAAGATATGTTTGTGAATCCTTGGTTCATTCCCAAGTATGTATGACATAGATCACCATAAATTAACAATAAATTATGAATATCAATGGGTTCAGAATCATCTATATTTATTTTAGGTTATCTATAAATGGAGGGATCTATCTATATCTAACATTTCTCATCAATGGTACACTTTTTTTACAGGGATTATAGATTCTTTGGCTATTTCATAGGATGATTCTTGTTTTACGCTATACAGTAGGGCACTCGGGATTTTATTTTCATCCAAGGATACATAAGTTGTTTTGATGTTGGTATCAAACCCATAATATGGGATTCCCATGTATCCCCATGATAGGAATTAGAACCCACATGGTTCGGTGACACTTAATAGGACACATCACCTTTTTAGTTCATGTGAATAGTAAAAACCCATGCAGTTGAAATTCATATAGATAGGATGTCCATGAAAAAGGTTCCTAGTAAAATTTTAGTGTGTAACTTACACTAAGGAGGCCTAGGTGATCCAGAAGATATGTGACCTCCCATGTAGGGGCATGATCTTACTAAGGATATTATCCAATAAGGATAGTGATGAAAGGGACCAAGAAAGAATGTGCCCCTCTGGGTTAGATATGAATCTATCTGGAATGTGTCCTAGAGAATATTAGGGTTAATTTGGTTTTTGGGTTTGGACCTCAGGGAGACCTCATACATATCCCAATTAGTTGAAAATCAAATCCCACATACTTCGTAGGGGTTGGGGCTTACACCTAAGGAGGAGTACTACTTGAATGTGGTTGGTGATTACACCATATATGAGGCCCATGTTTTTGGAACCATGAGGAAGGTCTCAAATTCAGGTGCTTTAGGGTTTTTAATTAGGACTTATACTTTGAAGTACTCCTGTTTGATGTTTGGAATCATGAAGATGTCATGATTTCTACTAAACTCTAAGCCTACATGAGTCATATCCGATGTGAGAAATAAGAGGAAGTAGTAGATCTGAAGATCACATGGTCCACTTTGGCTAGTGGTGGACAAGGTTAGGGTCCAAAGGGAGAGGAAAAAAGAAATTTATTTGATATCCCTATCCCATCCCATTATTGTACCCTGGACTAGTGAATAGGAGTAAAATTTTTTCCTTCTATAAGAAATAATATGGTCTCGCTCTAAGAGGGATTCCCTACCCCCAATTTCAGAGTGGATAATAGAAGGATCCGGTATAATCCCTCATTTAAGGTAAAGCCATTATTCTCCCCTAATCCTAATAATAGATAGGTTCGTGTAATCACATCTCAAGTTGGGGCCCTCATTACCATGGGAATGTATTCTTGAAAAAAATTTATGGGTCCTCCTTATCAATGAGGATACAACTGGGACTCTACTTATCATGGGTATATATAATTGAGGGGACATATTAATGTGAATGTATTCTAATCATACATGTTAGGTGGTTTTGGGATATACCTTTGAGTGATGTCATTGGATTGGTCCACAGAGGACCTAAAGTTGGGCCCGATTGTACGATAGAGGGAAGTGATGGGAGATGTAGAGTAAAACTCTCGAGGATTCCCCATTCTGTATAGTATGTTCTTATGTGGGATGGTGTTCTCCCAACATATCATGTTGCTATGTGTCTAAGGGGTTGTCCATGTAGTTTTGTGCTTCAAAAACTCAGGTTTCAACCACATAGTGTGTTGCTACATAGGGATAGGTTCTTTCCATATAGTATGTTGATATGCAGGGCTAGGTTCGTCCCACATAGCGTGTTTCTACATGAGCTCAAGTTCCACCCTTATAGAATTTTTCTATGTGGGGTAAGTATCCCTCCATGTAGATTTTTTTCTATGTGGGATGGTGGTCATAAAAGGAACCATATGCTTATGCTCAGTGGTGTGTTGTTTGAAAAGGAGTATTTCTTTTTGGGATGACAAGATGAATTTCGTTTTTTTCCTTAATGTTATGTGGTGGGTTTACCTGATGAGAATAGAAGGATCCATGTTTTATTTCTCATCATGTCTTTCCTTATAATCTCCTCCTTTTTCCTCCTATTTTCTTATGATTTCCCTTGGGATTATTTTATAGAGGAATGGAGGGATTGAGTACCATGATGGGAAATCATCCACAATAGATCACATGGACTCATTTGTAGGATACCAAAAAGGAATTTCTGACCCATGAAAATTTTCATTTACAAGAGATATAAATTTACATAACTTATTGTGAATGATTTTAGTTTATTGGGTTAGTCATTCGTGGTGAATATAAATCATCTTACATTCCCATAAATAACTTGGTTTCCATCATGAGGGTTGATGGTACTATCTTATCCAGCAAACAATTTCAATTGTGGGGTGGCTCATGGAGTGGTGGAACTCCATGCGATGTAGTAGTCTAGGAATGTGTTTCCACTTCATGGTATCAAGTCTTTATTCATTGGTTCACCCCCTTTGAACATTTTCTTCAGAATCTTCTCTAGATTTTTTCTTTTCCCTTTCAAAATCCAGGGATACTTTTCACCTTTCATGTGTATTTTTCAATACCCAACACCCATATATATAAAAATCCATTAGATTATATACCAATATTTATATAAGAGGATTTTTAAGATATAATATATTTTATTCACTTATGTAATATAATTTATATTTGTATCTCATACTCAACCTGAAAAAAAATATAGTATTCTACCACATTTTGGGTGAACATTTCAAAAATATTATTTCTCTTTCTCTATTTAGTATCTATCAAGAATAGAGTATTAATGTATTGAAATAGTCATATGAAGATCCATATAATTCTTAATCAGAATAAAATATTTTATTTTTGGTTGGTAAATATAAAATTTTAATTATAAATATAAAAAATATAATAATAATTCACTCTCCCGCCTCTCAGAGTGATTGCATAATCTTGCTTTGTAATTTAAACATTCATAAAAAAAATATAACATATTCAACAACAATCATGTTCTTATAGTGTAGGTAAAAAAATGTTGTAGTCCTTGAAACTAAAAACATATTAGGATATAAATTAAGATATATACAAATTTTAAAATAATCCTAAGATAATCTATATTGTAATACAGATCTTATAACTATATACCATCACCAACAGTCATTTTTTATCATAAACACAGCCAACATTATTTTCACAACTTATATAGTGTCCATAAATTAAAAAATATGATAAATATACAATAATAATTTCATTTTAACCTTATTTTTCATATAATAAATATATAATGATAGATTTTTCATAAAAATTTGAAGAGACCTATCCCCCATAGAGGTTCCTAAGTTTTCTTTTCACTAAAAATATTTTAAAAGGATGGGATTATACTTAAATGGAATTATTAATCCAATTTTATATAATTTTAATTATTTTTTAATAATTTAATTACTATATGTATCCTTACTAACTTAATTATAAATTTTATAAGGAGTTACCATTCAATAAATCTATAAGATGAAAATTTATGGGAACAAAAAACTCACACAATTCATTTATTATTAACACCACAAGTATCTTCCATCGCATAATGTGTCACCTTCTTAATCCATCCATAAGGGGTTTCTTACTAACCTAAGTAAAATTTTTAATTTTGTAAAACCATTATAAAAATTCATCATTTTTATAAAATCCATTTTGGAATCCATTTCATAGTTAAAATTTTGAATTTTTTTAGGAACCATGAAAAAATCATGTAATTATTATAAATTTATTCCTAGATGATTCACAATAACCATTTTTCTATTGGAGTAGAAAACACCATAAATACAAGTGAAAACAAAGTATGCATGAGTTTTATTAATTACTTATTCTACATGTACTTTTTAGTAACACGTTGTTCATTATAATTAGGTTTTCTATATATTTTTTATAATACATGATGATTTCCAACACAACATATATCAACACCTAACTCTAAACAAATCAAAACAAATATAATATATAAAATATTAACTTGAACTGGCATCATCAACCTATTCTATATCTGGATGGAATTTTACTTGGTTTAATTTGTATCCCCTTATCGTCAATTATTGGAAATAAGTTTTTTTGAAATGGAATTGATATGATTTAGTGATTTATTTCTCTAAATAAACATATTAACCCATTAATTATAGTCTATAAAATATTTGGAATGATGTCAACATAAATCAAATATACCCACACTTGTAATGATTAAATGAAATATAGAATAGTTGAAGAATAAAGTTCTTAATAGTTTGATGTAGGACATAAATTTCAAAACATATAATACAAATAATTATAAACAAAACCAAAATTTTACGATGTGGGTATAATCAAAAAATTATGGTAATTATGGAATTAATAATGAGTCACCAAAAATGGAGATTTTTCAAATGACTAGTCTAAGTTCTTATAAATCTTCACATAGAAACCATTCATAGAAATTTCACTTTACATTTTTAGTCATCTTAATTCATCTAAGGCCTATCTATTATGAATAATTATTTAATTCCTTTATATATATTATGATGAACACAATTTATATTTACACCAATGTATACAAGGAGATGATAACTAAAATAACTTTGAAATATTCCCTGAATAACTACTCATGAACTCCTAGAATATAAACATATATTAATATTAAATTATAATTTTTAAAATCACTAAATCCCCAAGTGTAATTAATGTAATCTAAAAACCATTTTTATATATTATTGTCAGCAAAAATTCAAATAAACCTCTAACCCAAAAAAAATCCTCATTTCAATAACTTACTCTAAATTGACTCAGGCACCCCTTTAATTTTGAAATCCATCAGATCATAAGTTAATTATATTTATTATATCCTTACTTTATACTCATGATTGTAAGGACATACCTAATTATATATTTATTATACTGATAAATCTCCCACACTTTTGAGGGATTCCTAAACTATCCTAGTAAAACTCAATGAAGCCACTTCTTTTAGGAGGGATTCTATATTCTCTTGACTAGGATTCCAATGAAAATAATAAATATACTAATATATTATCTAATATGTAATATATAAAAGATATCATCATTATAAAATCCACACCTTCATAAATTCTAATTTTTTGTAAATAACTTATAGGCCTATAAAACCCATAATTTAATTTTTAAGAAATTCAATCTCCCCAAAAACAATATTTGAATATATATATATATATATATATATATATATATATATATATATATTTGTGTGTGTAAATAAATTTTTAAAAATGTATTCCATTTAATTTAATATCCTTCATCTAATATAATTATTTTTTTAGGTAACCATATAGGGGAATATATCTAGTACATACACAACACTAAAGTTAAATAAAACTTCCAAAAATAATGTCTAACCTCCCATTTTTACTCACAATAACCTAAATGAAAAATAATAAATTTATATTAATTTAAACCTTTAAATTCATTAAACCCTTTCATCATATGTTTTAGTATTTTTGATAAATAATATGGTGTATAAGGAAGACACATACCATCGGTTTTCATCCAAACATGTAAATATAAAATATTAATGAGATCCATATAGATAGATCCACCAATAATCCTAAAAAATCATATCCATATGACCTGCATGGAAATGAAATAAATGAGTTAAATTTAATTATGTATAGGGAAAAAATAATTTATTGTTTTTTTTAAGTAGTGGGATAGTTTTCCCACTCATTTGTCTAAATTTTCATTAATCCTTATCTCCATCTTTTAATCCACACAGTTCATGAAAAACATTTCTCTAACTTTGTTTCCTCTATTATAATAAATTGTTGAAATAAATAGTTATTTTTTACTTTTATATGACTATGAATCTAACCATAAATACCCATAAAACATATAAAAAATGCACAACATGTCAAAAAAATACCAAAAATAAAGAAATAAACCAACTATTCACATTTTATTCTTTATATGGGGTTCCATGATATAAAAAATATTATAAAGTTTATAAAATTAAATGGTTAATTATCATTAAAAGAGTTTGAGTTCAATAAATAATTTGTATGGGAGTTACCTTATCGATTATTAAGAATATGGAATCAACTTCAGACATTTTACATTTGGAAATATCAAAATTTTATAGTAGTGATTGAAATATTATTGAATGAAGACTGAATTATAAATAACATTGATGTAACATCAGATATATTGTAAAAAATAAAATTGGTATCTTATAGGATTTTAATTGGGGGACTTTTTGATAGAGAAACCATCATTAAAAAACAAAAAAAAACTTATAGCTTGAGTAGATGCACTTATGAAAATTTTAATTTATTTTATGATGCACAACCACTAAAATATTATATGATGTGTTAAGAGTAACATTTTTTATGATTTTTGAGTTATATACTTAAAAAATAAACCATTGGATGATTTTTTAAATATACTTGTAGATTAGTTTTATAATAATTAACATCAAAATTATATTCATATAAATTAAAATAATAAGTTGATAATACAATGTGGTTAATTGCATTTAAATCATAATCATGTATCCCAAAATACAACCAATTAAATAACAGTATATTGATAGTCCATTAATTATACTAATGTTTATGAAATAATTACATTAAAACATAAAAATAAATTCAACAACTACATAGGGTATTTATATAATACTGTGGCTTGTTAGAAAACAACATTCATTATAGTTGAATGTGAATGTAATATCTTGAATCAGTTTTAAGAAAACTTCAATTTTTAATTATAAATATAATCCACTATGTTTTAACACATTATACACAACAACATTAAATATTTTTTGATACTTTATTAGGTAATACTTAGAAAAATACATGATAATAATTCAACATAGTTACCTTATAGAGTGTAATGGTGTTAAAAAGTTACATTATAAAAGACAAAGTTATACAGGATAAATATGTATATCTTATGGAATATAAAAACATCAAGGAAGTTTAGTAATATATTTATTCTAGAAAGAAATAATATAAATATTTTAAACAAATTAATAAGATAAATAGTTTCATAAACTAATGGGTAAAACTGAAAAATAATCCCTCTAATTTTTTAGAGCGGATCAAATAATGAAAAACATAAAGTAAAATATAAAATTATTATATAAATAATAAAATAAAACTATATTAAAAATATATACAATGTATTTCATAATGTAAACATATGATATGTTTCATATTGAGTAATTTTTTAACAAAAAACCACAAGAATTGGGGGTAATATGATTAATCTAGGAGTTCATAATTGTTTGTTATACAATGACATTACCCATAATCTATTATATTGAATTTTTATCTATTCTATGAAATATTTTTTCAATATCTTTATAGATTGATTTTTTTGAGTTAAGGGTGAGATTTATACTTTTTTATTTAAGTGTTTTCATGAAATTATATTATAAAAACTAAATCCATCATGATTATCATTGAATCTACCAAATAGATAATTAAATTAATATTAAGGTAATCTAAAATATGATCTTATAATAGTGATGATGTTTATATATCCTATAAATTATTTAATTTTTGAAATGGTGTAGGGTGTTTATATATCTATTATCATTACTTGAATATACTTAGCCAATGTTATGTCCTTAATTTATGAAAACTAAGGATTTTTTTTATATATAAGATAAGAACGAGTCACTTTTAACATTAGGAAGTCCGTGGAATAGGGAGATAATAAAAACATTCAATTCCATCACTTTAATTGAAGAATTTTATAATGAAATGTATTTACAACATGATATTGAAAATAAGGTGTTGAAGGTGACCTATGATATAGTGGAATAAAAAGATAAATTGAGTGAAATGGATGAAAAATAATATGAAACTAATGAAATTATATAAGAAAATTTTTCTTCAAAATCATATATATAGTTGGTCCCTTATATTATCAAACCACATAAATTATATCTCATGAAACTTTATTCGACAATTTGATATCTAGTTTAGGAAGTAATGAATCATTTCAAGTAAAGGTGTTTGTATATTTCATGAAACAACCAGTAACCCAACTTTTAAAGACACTAATTTTATAGAATAAGGTGATATATTGAAGCATAGTTGAAATTAGAGTTATTTAAAAATATTTAAATACTAAAAATGGTATTTAAGAGGATGAAAGAAACCCCAAAAAATATAATTAAAAATTAAATCCACCCATTAATTAATTACTATGAAAAAAGAGAATTAAAAAAAATTTATAATTACTGACTCAACCAATAAAAATTATTAAATAAGTCTATTTTAAGTGTAAATAAGAAATATTATAAGGAAACTTGTCATGAATGATTATAGTGGGATATAGTATAATAAATTCAATAATTGACATGGAGTATATACAGGATAAATGAATTAATAAATGTAATAATAAACAATCACATTATTACAATTTATTGATAAAGTATTTTTGGACCATATTAGAATAAAAAACTACTAAATTATAAATTTATATTAATCCCATAAAAAATTCAATGGATCTTAATAACAAAATATACATTATGTTTACATGTCTATATGGGACCTTGGTGTTGCACCATGTGTTTTTTGAAATGTACAATTCACCCAAGACTTGTCCAAAATTCATATAATAGTTATTACATGGAATCAAAGAGTATTTCTCAAGTTATCATCATAGAAAATAATTCTCTATATGGATTATAATTTGAATTTATCTTAAAGAATACTATTATGGTTTATAAACATTGTTTATAAGAGTGTGTAATAATATATTTAGATAAGTTTAATTAAATTATTATTAAATTCAATGTTCTTGGATATTAGATATCCAATTATAGAATTTATAGATATCCATCATAGATAAATTTTGTTTATTATTCACTAGAATACACATCATTATAAAATATTCAATGTTTTATTGAACATGTAAGTTTGAACATAATAAATTTAAAATATTTCAATTTAAGAGTTTTGTCAGTCAAAAATATAGTATCAAAGTAAATTCCAATTTAGTTTGATGAATCATGAATATATTCTTTTTAATGGAAAATAATATTTCTTGCAGTAGCTCTAATTATTATTATGCTAAATTTTGAATCATATTTCAAGTTAATGTGTGTTATAAGAAACTATACATGAGGTGTAACACTTATAAAAAGTGTTTATAGGATATTTTAGACCATATCATATTATAGTACAACATTAAAAAATGTACATCTTAACTACAACACCATGGAGAAAGAACAATCAATAATGTTGTTTTCTTTTGATAAGATTGGTAAATGTAATATACACTTTGAAGTGGTATTCTATGTGAATCATGATGTACTTAAGTAATTGATAAAGAAGATATATGGAAAGTATCTTTTTATTTGTAAGATTCGTCCATTTTAATATTTTCACATAGAAATAAAGTAATTGAATCATTTTAAAAACATTGTTTTTGATCACTTATAAATAATGAAAATACAACACTTATATGATGACATAGAACTAGAGGTTAATGATGAATTTCCCAATGAGGCATTTTTCAAGTGAATATACCCTCTCATTTGTGGTTTTTTTATTAGAATAAAAAATTATCAATAAGAAAACATTATAAATATTCATAAAATAATTGTAGGTGTTTAATGATGGTTAGTCACAAATTACTATTAAATACTACATGGAGTGGATATTTTTAGGAAATCACCATGATATATATAAACAAACCAAACATTGACCCCCAAACTTTTACTTCTATAACTATATGCACACCACACAAAAACATAATTATCTTCCTTGATGAACCATCTAATATTCGGCCCCACTCTCCTCTTAGGTAAATCAATTGTAACCCTCTACGCCCCTCCACCAAACATTGGCCACCGTCTACCTCTCTATAATGTTATTACCATGGCATGGATCCCCTTTGTGTAACAATCCCCCTTTCCCTATAGTTTATGGGATTCCCTAACACTCTCCCAATGATTAGACCTCCTCTTTATCACAAAATTATATATAGTATATCTTTTTTAACATTTATTTATTTATTATAGAATATTCAATTGATTTGATTAGTTTTTAGGGATTATAATTTTTATATACAGTACACAAATCTATATTATAAACATTTAATTTAATTCTATTATATTATTAAATTTATTTTATTATATATTTTAAATTTTAAATATTTATACTATTTAATTTAATAATATAATATAATTATTTCTTAGATTTTCACACTCAATGAATTATATATTTTTCTTATAAATTATTTTTTCAAAAAGTTTATTTTACTTACAATATTTTTTATCATATTATAATTTCATATATTTATTACTTAATAATATTTTTTTGAATATTTATTATTTTTAATTTTAATATGACTTTATTGTGAATTAAATATATAAATTTTTTCTTTTTTATATTATACATATAATTTAATGTTTAATTTTTTAAATTCATATATATTAACAACGTTATATATAAATTTATAAATATTTTTTTACTTTAAAACTACTAGTGTTGTTTATAAATTCATTTTGAAGGTCATATTTTTTAAATGAAGCATACAAACCATTATCATATAAAATAAAAAATGTGGATATTAAAGATGTTTTTATAGTATCTTTGATTAATGTGTTGTGGTAAACTAATGGTATGGTTTGATGTTTATTATTTTATTTGTTGAAAAATATTTTAATGGGATATTTATTAAATAAAACAATATTAAAATTAGTTTTAATGGGTAGAATTGATTTCAAATGAATTATTTTTTAAGTTATATTTCTGATGAGTGTAATTTTATATAAATATATTTAGTTATTGTTTTTATTAATTCATATTTTTCAATAATGTCATCATAATGGTTATTAATATTTAGATTAAAGATTTATATAATTATTTTGACTATATTGGGTGAATAGTGTTAATCTATAAGTGTATCTAAAATTTGATTTCATTGTAAAATTGTGATTATTTTCCATTATATCTTTTTAAAATGGTTAAAATGTAGGAAGGTTGATAAAAAAAGATATCCTAGAATATCATAACCTCAGAGAACATCATAATTACAATTGTGTTTAGTAGACTAGATTGATTCCATTATACCTTAGACTATAAGCATGATATCAAATTTATTTGTTAATGTTGCTCATCCACTATCTAATTCACCTCAAGTGACTAAGTGATCAGTTTCTCCTCCATAAAGGATATAATTGATTTTACCATTATTTACATGTGTGTAATTGCAATGAAACTATATATTTTTACTAATTATTTCATTTATTTATCAACTAAAAATAAATAATAGTTTAATATATTTAAATATGAATTCATATAATTTATCGATCAAAAATGAATTCAAATTTTTCTTCATGATTGATGGGTTCATGGTGAATACTAGTGATTCTTCCACAATCTATGAAATAATACATGATCATATTTCTTATGAGATAGTAGTCTTTCCCATTAATTATAAATAATTGAGGTGTATTTCCACAACTTAGAAGAATGAGTGGATTAATAGTAAAATAGAGGTAATAAAAGTTTAATATTCATTAATGATATATTGAAAATATCTTATTATATTTATGAATATTCTGATATTTTTTTATTTTTTTATTTTTAATTTTTTTCATGTCGATGTACCATAATGTTTCCAAAAATCCCTTTCGGTAGAGTTATTTGGGGTTTTTTTGTTGATAAGGTTTTAAGTTATTGAAAATATTGTTTGAAAAAGTGGTTATGATGTTATTTAGAGTCTTTTATTGACTTTTGGTAATGAAATTATTAGTTTATAATTCATATATATTCATAGAGATCATGTAAGTTCTAATGACTCACATAGATTGCCTAAGCCCTAACAATTAATCTTGGAACATCTATGTACCTGGTGCTAATTTATTGAAGAGAGTGTATTTCCTAAATAAATATTAAACTTTAAGGTGTTTCACATGACCAAAAGTGACCACAGTTCCATCCACCATCGATAGTGTATCCCATGTGGAGATTATATGCACTACAGAATCATGTGGAGTGCGTAAGTGATGATAAGAATATTGTGTAAGCATTAATGGGTCATAAATATGTGCTTAACTGAAGGGGTGAATTATAATTTCATCTTCATAGGTTTATTGAGGCTATTTTATAATAAAGATCCTCCCAAAAACTTCGTTGAGATAGCCCAAAAAATACCAATAGGATATTATGTCTTGTAATTTTGTTGAGTTTGAAATAATTTTAAAGTGAAAGAGATATAGTAAGTCATGTTTTTAAGTGTTATAAATAAAATTTAAGAAATCACATGATGAAAAAAATTTCATATAATCCATTATAATTCACTTGGTGAATTGAAGTTCCAAGCATTATAAAGTGATCTAGTGAATAGTAAAATCAATTCAAATATCCCATAGTAAAGAATTAGCTTTATATGGGGGGTTATTATGAAATAGATATTATGTAGGAATAATATTTTCATATCCTTGATTAAAAAAGAGTATAAATTCACACCCATTCATGTGTGAATAAATTCAATGTTAATAAATATCATTATAAAATTCATTTGGAGGAGTAATGTATTCACTTCAAAATAGTGAGAAGGGTGCTTTAAATTTATCAGTGATTATAAAAATATGGGAATTGATTTCACCACATATATTGAAACATCAGTGTCTTATAGTGTATTTGTTACATTGGAACATTGACTTTTTAAACTCATCAGAATAGCATAGTTATGGGTGAACCATGTATCTTTTTGACTCATGCATGTTTTCATTTATGTTTATACATTTCTATGTGAAGAAGAGAGATGATAGTTATGTTTAAAAATAAAACAATATCTAAAATGTGGAGGTTTTTTTATATATCATACAAACATTAATCTATCCTCTCATGAAATTTATCCAAGTAGAGCTAAAAAATGATATCAAAGAAAAATTTTAAAGTCGATGATTCTCTTTCAATGGAAGAAATATAGGTTTTTAGTAATAATTTAATTCTAATAATAGATTAAAAAATTAAACTATATAAGAATCAGATATTGAACTACTTATAATCAATTGTAATGGATGTATTTACAACTTTGATGCATGGTATGTAGGCTAGTATGGATATTGGAGCTTGATCAGAAAAAGATTGATGGGAATTGGATGCTGATTCCATATGAATAAATGCTTTAGTGAGAGCCTTATCAAATATAATCTACACATTTTTTATCTCATCTAAATCCCCAAATTATTTTTTGGAAATATTATAAACATCTAAAAGGGGGATTAATAGTTATAGAATCTAAATTTAGGGTTCAGTGGATCAAGTATGTGGACATGATGATAATACTTAATAAGTCTATTGATATATTCAATGATTGGGGAAAAATTATGGAGGAAATTCATGGTCTTAGGGAAGTCCATGATGATGTAAAAATAATAAATAATGTTCCAAGAAGTTTTCTTCCTTGATTCAATCTAAAATAATATTTTTTTTATGATAAAAAATCAATGGATTTTATGTTGGATAGTTTTTATAAGAATCTAGTTGTGTATGACATGAGAAATTATGAGAATGAGGTTAGGGAAAGGGGGAAGTTGAAGGTTGTGTATTTCAAGGCCATAAAAATCTAACCATGGAAAATGTTTGAGAATAAGAGGTGGGGGATGAATTAATTTCATTCCATTTTTTGAATCAAAAAATAGGGAAGGGAAATTTTTAAGGAAAACATCCACTTGCATTTTTTTATGCGGGAATATTGGTCACCTTGAATCAATGTCCTTTGAAATGATTCAAGATGATGAAGAGTATGTTGAAATTACCATGAATAAATATTTGACCAATGAGAATGACATGATATGTACGAAATAGAATTTTTTCAAGATGACAAATATGCTTTCACTAGGAAGAAATATTTTAGAAGAAAGTGAGGAAGGGGAAATAGAAAATAGTAATGATAAAAAAAATTAAATGGTGGTTGTTGTTGTATTTTCCATGATAGGGGAATAGAGTGTAAATTATGAAGGATAAGTAAAAGGTATATTGATATCTAGGTATAACTATAATCCATTATGGAAGATATATATGTTTAGAGAGCCAAAATGAAGAAATTCAATTAAGAGATTCATCATGAAAACATTATATAAAATAATAAGATAAATTGACGTCTGAGACAAAGGAAGAAAATCATTTTATCAAATATTTAAATCTAGAAAACTCATTAAATTTCACTGAGTAAAATAATATAATTGAAGAACAGACCAGTGTTATCAATGGTTTGACTAAGACAATGAATGATGTGGTCAATGAAATTGATGATAATTAAGTGGAAGTTGTTTGAATTTGATGAAAATTTTGAGATTAGTGTAATAATTAAACTTATATCACTATACCTAAAATTTAGGTTAAAAAAGAAATAAATACAGTTACATTAAAATAATGGGAACTATAAAAAATAGGCAATGAACAATCGGTGGAATAAAAAATCATCAGAATGAAAAAAATGTATATAAAATGATAACATCCAAAAATTAGTATTGGTAGATTCTAGACAATAAGAACCCATTCTAATTTTTAATGTTGATTTGGAAATGAATTGGAATTTAAAAATAAATACAAACCAAAGGAAAACCAATACTATAGAAATGATGTAGAAAAATACACTTCATATTTGGTGTTATTATAGTGGAATTATGAAACATTTCCAAAATATTTCTTCAATATAAATGATGTAATAAGTTTAAAAAGGGAAAATAAGGAATTATAGTAGGTTCACTGTTTTTGGGATAATTTTTATGGGCATGGTTTTTGGTGTGGTGGATTTGGATTTATGGGTAGATATTTATCATCGATAATGAAGAAGAACGTATTGATACAGACTCAAAGTGGTCATACACAATAACTCAAAGAATCATCAATAGATTTTAAAAGGAAAAATATATATGCATCATGTATAGATTATATTGTGCCATTATCCAACAAATAAGATCAATCATTTTAATTAACACCCGGTGTGATGATGAGGACATGGATCAAAAAGAAAAGAGTGTAGTAGATAGTCATTGCATATATTTACCTAAAATCATCACATCATGATGATGTGAGGACATATCGTAGTGGATGTAATTCTCATATGATGGTAAATTAGGATATTTTTATAGGAATAATGAATTATAGTGAAGTTGTTATCATATTTGAAAATGAGGATGTCTTAAATATTATTGGATATGGGAAAGAAAAATTGGTAATAAATGATATGAGATGAGAAGATATATTAGTTATTGAAGGTCTTAGTAACAAATTTCTATGTGTCGGTAAATATTGTGACTCAAAAAATGAAATAAATTTTACCAACATAACATCTATCATTAAGTTAAAATATCATGTAGGTGTTATTCATATCAATTTCATGAATGTAATTTTCTACCTAGTCATTGGGGAAGAATATATGTGATTTCTATCTATGGAAGAAGAAATTTTATTAGCATAAAAATCTTATCCAGTTGACTCAATACACCATGGAAGATATAGTTAAAAGTCATAGTGCTTGGGATCTTCAGAATCTATCACAAGATCATATATACATGTTTTTTCCTATCTAAAATGAAATATTACTTGAACTAGGTACAAGGAAAAATAGAAAATAACATTAAGAGTTCTTAATCAATTTTAAATTGATTTTTTTGGACCTATATCACCATGATCTATTAATTTGAATAGATATTATATTCCTTTTATTTATTAATATAACATTATGTGTTATATTTATATTAACACTCCAAATTCCAAGGTGTTTAGTTTCATAACACAATATGGAATAGAAGTTGAGAACATTATTAGATATAAAAATTATAAAATTCTGAATTGATAATGGTATGTAGTTTATAAATATCAAAGTATAGAATTATCAAAAAAGTGATGGGATAAGGAACCATGTTTTAGAAATAATAAATCCTCAACAAAATTTTGTGGTTAAAAGGAGAAATAATATCATAAATAACTTGGTTATAATGATGATCATTAAATAAAAACTATTATAGATGTTTTAGAAGGAATCATTCCTGACATTAGTCAACATAGAAAACAAATATTTATTGTTTCTGAATGAACAAAATACACCATATGAGCTACGGTATGAAAATAATCCAAAATTGATATACTTATAAATTTTTAAAAGAAATTGATTCAGTATAAATAATGATAAAAATAGGATGTTTAATTTTGGTTGAGAAAAAGACATATTTATCGGATAATTAGGAAATAAAAAATAATATAAATGCTTCAATAAGAGGATATTAAATGTTTTGTATAGCCTCAATGTTGTTTTCAAGGATAATGAGAAGAATATCTATAACATCCCATGTAAATAAAGAATAATATATCTTCATAAATATTAATATTTGTGAATTAAATATTAATTTTACTTTGAAAGGGTTCCTATGTTCGATGGCATACCCAATAAGAAAAAACGGTTTTCTTTGAAATCTTACGTTGCACACAAGGCTGAGTCATACTAAAAAAATAATATAATATCATTATTTTAAACGGTAGTTAATGCCTAGCCGTTGTAATGGAGGTAATGAACAAAACTAACTACAATATGATTATACATGTTATTTAAATGTTTTTATATTTATCCAATAAAAGTTAGAGGCTCAAAATGTGAATGAATCTAATTTTAAGCATAATTTACTTTAAAAGGTTGATTTACCGCCTTTTGATGGTGAACCATCTTTAAATATAGTTTTGGTCACTTTTATATGTTCTATTTGACCAAATAAAATTATTCTTTAGAATCGGGACATCAAAATTAACTTTGGGTAAAATTTTGGTATTTGTTGGATAAAAGTCAATTTTTGATGAATAGTGAAAAATACTATATTTTAATTCAAAATTGTATTTTAATATAATTTATTTATATGGTTAGATTATATTTTTAATTGGTTTTAAATTTTAATTAGATTATTTTTTTTACCATTCAATCCAATTTTGGTCATTGGAATTAATTTCACTTTGAAATTGAACATAAATAAGTGTCAATCTTGTGATTATTAATATTTTTAAAAAACACTCTTTTTGTTTTGACAACGGGAATTAATTTTAAATTAATTTATGAAACTTATGTGTTTTAAATTTATAAAAATAGATTCCATATTTTGAATCAGGAGGTCCAAATTGTGTAAATAGGTAACTTTTATTTTTAGACATTATGAATATTTACTTCAGTAAATATTTTATTTACAATAGTTAAAGGGTAAATCTGGTAAATAAGGGTAAACAAATATTACTATAATAATATAAAATTACCCTAACATGTGGCCTAATCCTATTGGTTGATACATTTCCAACCATAAGCATCCTTGGGTCGATTTTGGGACCTCATGGGGCCACTTGGGAGTGATAATGACACTTTATTTTAATTAACTTAAAGTAAAGACAAAGATAACATAAACAAATATCTTTTAGTAAATTAATTTTTACATAGGGTTATATAAGTTATCTTTTAGACTATAAATATTATTTGGAAATCTAAAAATATTTCCTATATCATGGTTTTTTTTTATAATTTTTATACATTAAATAAATTAAATTATTTATGACACAATAATGATGCACTGTTTACCTCATTTATATATGATTTAAATAAATAAGATTATAAAGATTAAAATAATATCCAAAACCTATCCAATTATTAATGTATGATTTTATTTAGACCATTATTCATCTTATCTTTGACTTTAATGAGTTATGGATATTTAGAAACTAAAAATAATTATACAATAAAATAATATTTTCACACTTTCCTAAAGAGTCCCCCCTCCACCATATAAAAATCCATCACCTCTAACACATTCCTCACACCTTTAAATCACCTTGGATCGTCCAAAATCTACCCAATTAATCTCCCTACATCTTTATACTCCTCCTAGAAGCCTTGACATGGGTATAAGGCACTTCAACAAACCCTTTTGGTTCAAACCAAATGGAGTTACCCGATTTAAAAGTAACGTCTTCTCTTAAGTTCTTTTGTTTTATTTTACTTCTCCAACCCCATAAACTCTTTTTATTACTTTATTTTATAACAACACCGGTATCATCAACATACTAGTATTTTTTATGAGAATTATTCGAACTACACGTACATACACCTCCATCTAATGAGTAAAGAACATACTGTTTCTGTGGATGGAAAACTAACGCCTCACGAAACAATGATTGTTCAATTATCTTCTACCGCCTCTCATGGTGGAAATTATGATGGAACTGTATTTATATATAATATATATTATTTTTATGTTTACTTTATGCTTCTTTATTTTCCATTTATAGCATACCTTTATGGTTTCCATTATGGGTAAACGTGATAATTTAATTTGAGAAAGTGCGGACTATCGCCCCCTCAAAGTGATATGACTCGTTAATCTCATATGTGGGATGTATAAAGGATGGATTTAATGATATTATATATGATATTATACTAGAATTATAATATACCTATGTATCATTATGTTTTAATTCCATTAAAATAAAAAATAGAAATGAAAGTAGCCTTCATGCGTACGTACGACTTACCGTCTCCATGAACAGTGCATTTCATTTCTTATCTCCAAATGTTATGTACTATTATAAATACATACATATAATAAATATATATGATATATATGATATATGAATCATAAATATCATTCTTTATATAATGTACTTTTGACCACATGAACAACTTTTAATTATAAGAAGTTCATTTTTGACTCAAATACCAAATATCAACAAAATGATCGTTATTAACTTAAATGATTACATAATGTTTATAACATTGTAATAAGTGATATAAAAGGAATAATAAACTTGAAAAAGGATCTTAATCAAGTATAAATTAACTTTAGTTTATTATTTAGGAGATTAAAGAATGAACAGGTCAAATCAGACATGAGGTAAGGGACTTCGTCTCAATCTCTTTTCATTGAGGCATATGTTTTTTTAATACATGAATTTCTTTTATAGGTTGAATAAACACCTTTGACTTTTCATTTCATTCAAATTCAATATTGTTCTACGAATCGTTTTACTAAATGACAAAAAAAAGATTGTTTTTTTTAATGTAAGCGGTGACAACGACCTTTTTTTCCACACCGAGTATTATTTGATCTATGGATTCCTTAACAAGCCATAATGTTTTTAAAAGGAAAATAAATACCATATAATCTTTTACGTATTTTGTTATTTAAAATGGTTTTGATAATGGTTTTTTTATGTGAATATATTTAAATGATATATTGTGATTACAATGTGGAAATGTTATCATTATTTTACTTTTGTTTTATATGATATGAATATGTTATGGTTCTTGGGAATTGTTTATGTATATGGGTGGTTCTGTGAAAAACCTATGGTGGGTGAGACTGAGATAGCTCTCTAATTCATTGGGTAACGTGTCGGAGGTAAACATGAATGTTTCTCCTAAGATATTTTGGGAATATACTATGATGGGTATTCCAAATATAACTCCCTATGTAGCTGTGATGGCAAAAATGTAAGTATGATATGGATGGCACAAGTTAACTTTATGATTTATGTTTTAAATGTTTTATTCATAAATCTTATGATTTCATAATGTATGTTAAAGGGCTTATGTTATGTTTCTAATGTTGAACTAATTTTTTCTTTCTTTGTTTTATAACACTTACTGGGATTTTTAGCTCATCCCAAGTTTTGAAATGTTTTTCACAGGACTTAAAGATCAATAGGGTCAAGGATAGGATCAAGGAAAAGTCATGTTGTCTAAAACATGGAACTAGACATACCTCTATTTTTTCAAGAGTTTTTATTTTATGAAAAAAATAGAAACTGAGTAGAAATGTCTAGTTTGAAATTTTTGAGATGTAATGTAACAGTTATGGCCTAACCCTCAAAAACTCTAAACCTAAAAATATCCTCAATGTGAATTATTCATTTAATTCAAGATTATGTAATGTTTTAAGGTCATGTCCTTATAGTTGGTATTAGAGGTCGGTTTAGATAAATTTAGAAGTTAGGATATTGTTAAATTAATGTCCATAAATTAATTTATGGTAAGATTGAAATGATATAGAATTTACAGATTACCACGTTGCTTCACCTAAGATATTTATATGTTCAGAATGGTTTTGCGAAGAGGAAACGGGGCAGCTATGTTGGGACGACATCAGGAGGAAGACAACCTTTCAAATCAGTAACCTGAGATGGTTGGAATCGGAATAGAATAGTTTGTTATAGTGATGGAACAGTTGACTCATGATATAAATGGTGGTGGTATCCATGCATGAGATCAGCCAGATCAACCACAGAGAAACATGTCAGTAGTGGAGCATTTCATGACGCAATATTCTCCATCTTTCAGAGGATCATATGACCTTGTTCTAGATGAAGGGTGGATTAAATCACTGTAGAATGTTTTCAATGTTATGGGGTGTTCATAACATTAAAAGGTTAGTCTCACTGTTTACCATTTTGAAGGTGAAGCTGATCAGTGGTGGTCGATTATGAAAAGTATCAGCGATAGTGAGGAGATTGATGTTCTTGATTGGGATGAATTCAAAGATATGTTTCTTGAGAAATATTTTCCTAATGTGGTTCATCTTTGGATGGAAAATCAATTCCTAGAATTGAGGTAGGAGGATGACTTAGTGGCTACTTATGAAGAAAAATTCACTTGACTGTCAAGGTATGCTCCAAATTTCTTACGAGATCTTTATAGTAAAATCAACCGTTTTTACTCAGGATTAAAGCCAAAGTATCGAAGGGCTTTAGCTTCTCGTGAGTTAAAAAGTTATGAAAAACTTTTTTGATGTGCAGAGAATGTGTAAATAGAGTTTATCCATGATTAGGTTTTCTTTGAAAAACAACAGAATAAGAGGTCAAGGTGGTAGGCGAAAGAGAAAAACTCTTCAAAAAAGTCTAATGGTAAGAAACTTAAGTTTATAGTTTGTGAAAATTGTGGTAAAAACATGTTGGGGAATGTCTTTCGAATTTTGGTAAGTGCTACAGATGTGGTAAAATGGAACATAAATCTCATAATTTATCTGAAAAAGATCAGGGTAATGGTAAGACAATATTTGATTTACAATCAGTAAAATGTTTTAAGTGCAATGAAATGGGTCATTATGCAAATGAGTGTCCATTGAAGAACTCAACTGGGGGAAAGCAGCCATACTACAAGTAGAAAGGGGTGGTGAAGTCATTTGTAACTACTTTAGTAGATTTTGGGCCATCAAATGAAGTAGTATCAGGTACATTGTTTGTTTGTTCAGATTATGCCAATGTGTTGTTTGATTCGGGGTCTACACATTCATTCATTTCTAAGAAGTTTTCTAGTAAATTGGAAATTTCATATCAAGATATGAATCTTGAACTTATGGTAAAAACACATGGATTAAATGTTGAAACAAAAAGAAATTATAAGAACCTTAATGTCTTTATGTGCAGAAAGAATCTACCTAAAAACCTTGTTGTTTTCCTCTAGTAGATTTTGATGTTATTTTGAGAATGGATTTTATTTCTGTTAATCATGCTAAGATTGAATGCAGAGCTAAAGAGGTTTCTTTTCAGAAATATTTTCATTTTGTGTAAAATAATGAATCCTTACTTATGATAACATATTAGGAAGCTGAGAAACTAGTAAAAGATGGAAATGAATGTTACCTTGAACATATTGTTGAAAACAAAGGAACTGTCCAGATTAATGATGTGCCAGTTGTAAATGAGTATCTTGATGCTTTTCCTAATGATTTTCCTGGTATTATACCTGATCGAGAAGTTGAATTTACTGTTGAATTGGTTATTTTAAAATACAAAAAAAGGATTATGGATGTTGACTTAGTTCCTGATGCTAAGCCAATTTCAAAACCCCCTAATCGAATGGCTCAATTTGAACTTTTATAGTTAAAGAAGAAATTGCATGAGTTATTAGATAAAGGTTTCATTCAACCTATAACATCACCATGGGATTCTATTATCTTATTTGTTAAAAGGAAAGGTGGTTCAATTATACTTTTCATTGATTACAGAGTATTAAATAACAACACTATTAAGAACAATTATCCTTTGCCTCATATCGATGATTTGTTTGATCGGCTCTAGGGAGCTCAGTATTTTTCGAAGATTGACTTGAGGTTGGGGTACCATCAGTTGAATGTAAAGGAATCAGACATTCCAAATACCGCATTTCATACTAGATATGACCATTATGAATTCTTATTTATGCCTTTTGGTTTAACCAATGCACTTACTGTATTCATGACTCTTATGAATAGTATTTTCTGTGAGTTCTTGGATACGTTTGTTGTTGTGTTCATCGGTGATATTTTGGTTTATTCTATAAGTAAAGAGGATCATGAAAGTCATTTAAGGGTTATCTTTCAAACCTTAAAAGAAAATAAATTGTATGGGAAATTCAGCAAGTGTGATTTTTGGTTACAACAAATTTCTTTCCTTGGTCACATTGTTTCAAAAAATGGCATAAATGTTGATCCAGCTAAAAAAAAGTTGTTTAATAATGGACAAGACCCTCAAATATAACCGAGATCCATAGTTTTATTGGTTTTTCAGGTTATTACAAGAGTTTTGTTGAAACTTTTTCACGGTTATCTAGCACATTGACTAAGTTAACTCAAAAAAATGTTAAGTTCATTTGGACAAAGGAATGTGATGATTGTTTTTAGGAATTGAAAATAATATTGTTGAATGCTCCAGTTTTGGTACTACCTTCCAGACATGGTGAGTTTGTTATCTATAGTGATGCTTCATTGAAAGGAATTGGTTATGTCCTTATGCAGAATGATCAGATAATTGCTTATGATTTACGTCAGTTGAAACCTAATGAGTTAAATTACCCTACACATGATTTGGAATTAGCTGGTGTTGTTTTTGTTTTAAAATTTTGGAGGCATCATTTTTATGGAGTAAAATGTGAAATATATACTGAGCACAAATGTTTTAAGTATATATTCACTCAGAAAGAATTGAATATGAGATAGAGTATATGGTTAAAATTAATAAAGGATTATGATTGCGCGATCCATTACTATCTGGGAAAAGCAAATAAAGTGGTTGATGCTTTGAGTTGAAGAAGTAATGTTTCATTAACTATGCTACATTTGTAACGAGGTCCTTTGGTTTTTGATTTGATGAACTTTGGCATAGAAGTTTTTGGTGCCGGAAATTCTTATGTTTTGTTTTAAGTGTCAGTGAAATCATCTCTATCAGACAGAATTAAGCAAGCGCAGAAATAAGATAGTGAGTTGTAGAAAAAGGTAGAGTTAGTTCAGAAGGTTAATTTTACTGAATTTAATGTTGATAATGATTGTATTTTTATATTTTGAAAGTGATTATGTGTGCCATGTGATTCACAGTTGAAGAATGAGTTGTTATGTGAAGCTCATAGTTCCTCATTTTCAGTTCATCCTGGCAGTACTAAGATGTACAGAGATCTTCAGAAGTATTACTGGTGGGATGGAATGAAAAGATATATTATTGATTTTACTATTAAGTGTTTGACTTGTCAGTAGGTTAAATCAGAGTGGCAGTTACCTAAAGGGATGCTTCAGTCTTTACTGGTGCTAGAGTGGAAATGGGAAAATCTATCCATGGACTTCGTTGTGGGATTACCGAAGACATCTCAAAGTAATAATGCAGTATGGGTTATTGTAGATCAATTGACTAAATCTTCTCATTTCCTTCATATTCGTGATATTTTGTCTCTATATCAACTTTCTCGGTTGTATGTTAAAGAGATATTCAGGTTGCATGGAGTTCCTTTCTCTATTATATCTGATCGTGATCCCAGGCTTACTTCTAACTTTTGGAAAGGACTTTAGAAGTCGTTGGGTACTGAATTAAATTTTAGTATATCTTTTCATCCGCAATCAGATGGGAAGTCAGAATGAAAAATTCATACCTTAGAGGATATGTTACGTGCTTGTTCACTAGATTACCAGGGTAGTTGGGACCAACATATTTCTTTTGTTGAATTTTCTTATAGTAATAGTTTTTATTTCAGTATACAGATGGCTCCATTTGAGGAATTATATGGGATGCGGTGTCGAACTCCATCTTTTTAGGATGAAGTAGGTGAAAGGAAACTGATGGGACCAGAATTGGTAGAAGAGATTGCAGAAAATGTTCAGTTGATTCAGAAGCACATGAGAACATCTTAGAGTAGGAAGAAAAGTTATGTGGATAACCATATGAAGGATCTTTCTTTTTATGTATGTGATCATTTCTTTCTCAAAGTTTATCCATGGAAAAGTGTGATGCTTTTTCTTAAGATGGGAAAGTTGGGTCCTAGGTTCATTGGATCCTATGAAATTCTGGAGAAAGTTGGATCAGTTGAGTAAATAGTGGCCTTACCTCCATGTTTATCCCAGATACACAATGTTTTTCATGTTTCAATGTTGAGAAAGTATATTCTAGATCCATATCATGTTTTAAGCCTAGAGATAGTTTAGTTGGAAGAGAATATCTCTTATGAGGAACAGCCAGTACAGATTCTTGACCAAAGAGAGCAAGTATTATGGAATAAGGTAATTCATCAGGTAAAGGATTTGTGGAAAAATCATATAGTTGAAGAGGAAATGTGAGAATCTGAAAATTCTATGAGTGAAAGACCCGGAATTTACATGTAATTTTTTTTTTAATTAAATGGGAATTTTACGGGTCCGCAAAATCTGACGGCGCGCGATTCTGAGGCCCAGAGTGTCCGGAATGATCGGTCAAAGTTTTTGTTAAGCTTAAGTTAATGTGCGTAAGCAGTTTTCCTAAAAAGGTGGAATAACACTTAAATGGTAACTCAGATCAAAAATACGAGGGCACTGTTGCACTCATGATGGCAGGTTTACCCTTGGCGTGACTTAATATTAGTCGGTGCGAGCCTCCTGTAAGAAAACCCAAAAATCGAATAATCGTAAATAAAATAATTAAATAAATTATTTTATTTTTCAAATGATTATAACTCACAAATGGTAACTCATATTAAATATCCAAGACCACCGCTGAACTCGTGGGTGTATGATTTCTTTAAGTAGATACTAACTTTGGCCGGTGTGGGACACCAGAGAAAGTTAGTTTTTGGCCGCAAATAAAATAATTAAGTGACAATTATTTTATTTTAAAATTCATAACTTATAAACAGTAACTTGTATTGAAAATCTGAGAGTATTGTTGGGTTCTTTGGGTAGTTTTTTACCTATATAGAGCCTAACCTCGACCGTCGCAAGTCTAGGGTGACTGATAATAATTTTACAAACTTTTTTTCAGGTACATTCAGTAAACGCACGAGCAAAATTTTGTAACTTTTAAATCGGTGCTCGGAATTGAAATCCAAGGGCACCATTGAACTTGCAGTGCCAGTATTCTCTTAAGAAAACTTTCACTTTAACGGCAGTGAGTTGAGAATAAAAGTAAGTTTTTGGGTTTCTGTGTGAAGTAATAAAATAAAGTAAGCTCACTTTGTTTTATTTTTAACCGCCATGTGCAGGTTGGGTGGTTAAAACCTCCTCATGGGAGTTGGAGGTGGGACCACCACACCTTAACCTCCCTTGGGAGGATATGGTGGTGGGACCCACCCGAGCATAACCTCTTGTGAGAGGTTATGATGTGGGGACCACATGAGGCTTAACCCCCTATTAATGGAGGAGGGTAAAACCTCCTCAACTCCCCATTGAATGGGGAGAAACCCCTTGACCTTCTCCACCTTAATGGTGCCAACTCCCCTTTAATTTAATTTGTTCCACCTCTAAAGCATTAATTAGGGGAGATGATTTAATTAATTAATTCTCTCTTTTGAATTGTTATTACAACTCCACCTTATTAATTAAATGAGTCAACTCATTTAATTAAATCACTCAATTTTAATTTACACCAATGAAAATAATAGATCCTAATCTATTATTTGGCTATGATTTCATTTTGGGTGGAGTGGAGATAAATGAGGAACTTGGGAGAAATGTTGGGGGAAGGCTCCCAAAGAAGAAAGCTTCCAACAAAGAACACCTTCGAAAACGAAGAACGATCTTCCTCGACTTCCTTTCTCAGAACCCCCTTCGACATGGGACATCTTTGACTGATCTTCCCTCCTCATCGTCGTTAAAGAACCGACGCACGATCTTGGATTGGAGGTGCGTGGTGGACGCGACGAATGATGACAACATCGTCTTCCTCCCATGACTTCATCATCGAACAATGATCAAAGGTAGGGGGTTTATTACTTGATGATGTTATACCTTTTCTTATCTTCTTCATCAGATAGAAAGGGATTGTTGTGGATGTGTTAATGATCAAATTTTTATCTTGTTGAGCCAATTGATACCTCTCCAAATGTGGGGGTGCGGACTAACCTAACATGGCCTGATATCCTCCTTTGTTTTTCATTCTTGTGACGTTCTTTGGCATGGAGACGTAACAACATCAAGGTGACGGAGACGGAAAGGACAAGGGCCACGCTACTCACAGTCTTCGTGAACCGTGTTGCACTTGCGGAGTCCCGCACCGCCACCGGCCGAGCCCATGCGCTGCCCGGCGCCCCGCGCTCTCCCCGGCGCCCTGTCAGCCCGCCCACGCTCCATCGGCCTTCCTGTGTGCTCCCCTCACCCCACCGGCCTACTCGCGCGCTGACCAGTGCCCTGCGGCCTGCCCAAACGCTGCCCATGTGCCCTACGGCATTCCCGCACACCGCAGACTGCCCACGCGCCCCGTCAGTCTGCCCGCGCACCCCACCGGCCTACCAGCGCACTGCCCGCGCTCCATGTGGCCTACCCGCGCAGCCTACTCATGCCCTGCCCGGCGCCCCACGCGGCCTGCCCACGCCCCGGCTCCCGGCTGAATCGGCCAAGCCGTGCTGGCCACCTGGTCTGGCTCGTTGAGTTCTTCACGGCATCGCTGGCTGAACCGGCTCGTCTTTTCGGGCCGAGCCGCCCGAGCCGCGCCCCACGTGGTACTGGCCAAATCGGCCTGGGCCTCCGGGCCGAGCTGCCTATGTGGCGAATTTCGAGCCGAACCACCCCTGCAGTCCGCTGGGCCAAGCCCAGCAGATCGGGCCGAACCTAGCGGGCTGACATGCCCAATGGGTCAGGTCGGACCCAGCGGGTTGGCCCCATCTGGGTTGGCCTGAGTCGGTCCGACCGGGTCGGACCGGGCCCAGGCTCATTACCGACCCTGTTACTTTATTTTGGCCATATCTTTGGCACTAGATGTCCATTTGAGGAACCGTCAGCGGTGCTGGTATTCTTGGAATGTGACGTTCCCTTTGATAATACCCCACTAGAGTTTAGGTTATATTTGAGATACGGTCAGGTTGGATCGTACATGAATCCAACCGAGCCCCCGAGACTAAAAGGCTAATTACTCATGATCGGGCGTCTGATCGATGTATTGTTTATTTCGTTAAGATCCCTATGACTAGGAGGACCTTTGTGATAATTCTACATGGGACTTAGTGGAAATTTATTTATCGACACTTGTCTTGAGGAGCGGACCCTCCCAGAATCAAGTGTTCTTTTTGGAAACCCTATGGCTGGCTTTACTCTGACAACTATTCCTGGAACATGTGTTGGTCCGACAGTTCTTACTTATGTTCCTGGATCATGTGTTGGTCTGACAGAATATATGTTCTTGGATCATGTGTTGGTCCGACAACTCTGACAACTGTTCCTGGATCATGTGTTGGTCCGACAGTTTTGACTTCTGTTCCTGGATCATATGTTGGTCTGACAGAATAGCTGGTCCTGGATCATGTGTTGGTCCAATAGCTTAGATTATTCAGTGGATATATCTGATCATCTCTATCTCTCTATATAAGTTGTATACCTATGTGAGCTGAGTCAGTGACTTCTGTGTTTTCCTCGTGATTGAGATGGGTAACTTGATAACTTAGGTATATGTATGGGCATATACCTAAGTAATGGATATCTGTTAATTTCTTACTTTGTGGTTTGTCCTTGGTGGATTTTGAGAGACTTTGGTGGTCTCGGGGTCCCTACTGAGTATCGTTATACTCACCCCTACACGGGCTATACCCGCACCTCATTGTGTTGGATGTAGATGAAGGACAATGCTAACGGAGGCTGAGAGCACCAGGACTAGACGGTACTCGGAGATGGACCTTACGATGAGTCGGTACATAGAGGAGACTGACTGGCGTGGAGTGCTGAGGAGGATATCTATACCTACCCTTCAGGTAGGATCTGTGGTGGACATTCCAGGAGCTTCTTTTCACCTTTCATATGTTTACCTTTCTTCAGTTGTACTTGTTTTTAGTTTCCTTGTACTTTACAGTTGGTCTTGTATTTCTGGCCCCGTTACTTTTCAACACTCCTTTTTTATATAGTATTACTTAGTGTTCTGCTTCTAGCTTACTCTGTTGTGTGTGTTTTTAGTTAATAAAGAAATTTCTTCCCAGTTTTAGGGATTTACGCCTTTGGTGCTAGTCACCAGCTCCTGGCCTATAGAAGGCGGGCTTGGGATAGTCACGGCATGGGCCCTGGGGACGGGTAGTAAAAAATTGGTATCAGAGGAGTCGGTTCTACCAAAAAACATAGGACTCTGATTTTTCTTTTCTATGAATCAATAGTGTTAAGAGTACTGAGTGTGGTTTTCGGTCCAGGGAGTCCAGTGTTGGTGTGGCGGCTGATGTATCCATACACCATGACCCTGACTTCTGATTTTCGACTCATTGCATGAAAACATTTATTACAAGTGTGTTTTCAGGAGTCTTCTTTGTGAACTCTTTGAGTTAGCTCACCAGGTATAACTTATTGACCGTGGAGCACATGTTCTTTATCAGGATGTCACTGTGTAGATAGCCAGCTAGGGTTCCCGAGAGAGTACATGATGATGGCCCACTAAGCCACGAGGCTCTAGTGCAGGGCCCTCTTACTATGTTGTCACCATCAGGTGGTGTCCCAGTAGCACCACCACCTGTAGGGTAGCAGATACCACCAGTCGCACTGGCATATGATGCACGCCGACAGAGCATGATTGTACGAGTTCCAGCAACAGAGGCCTCTAAGGTTTCGAGGTGAGACAGATTCCCATGTAGTTGAGGGCTGGCTGGAGGCGATTGCTAGAGTTTTCTACCTAGTTGAGACACCATTAGAGGACAGGGGAAGAGAGTAGATGCATGCGGTCAAGGAGTGCCACCCAAAGGCTCAGGGAACGATTCGAGGTATGGTCTATGACTAATACTAGCTATCATAACAATAGACATATGTACCAATCATTCCTTCCTTCCACAAATCTTATCCAAAGCCTAGAGTTTCTGGTTAAATTGTTTACTTGACCCTCACGTCTGGAGATACCTTTGGGTGGAGACTCAATAATCACACTTTCGCCGGTGGTGTGGTCTGACCCTTGAGGTGAGAGTTTTGGTTGGAACCTCTTGGTGGTAGTGTCGAGGCCTTACGACGTTAGTTTGGGTTTGGACTTGACATCCATAGTTCACACTCAGATTTACTGTATTGGGTAGAAAGTTTGTGGTTTATCTACAACATTGGGATGGGGTTTTCATTGGTCAATGAAAAGGAAAACCTAGGCAGCACAGGATGGACTCATGCATTAGAGGGTGCAGTCGATCACTCATGAGTTAGCCAGACTTACCTTTATGCCAGACTTCTCCAGAGTTACTACACCACTATCAGCCTTGGAGAAGAAGGGGAAACCCTTCATGTGGTCATAGAGATGTCGACAGAGATTTCAAGAGCTGAGGTAGAGGCTGAATAGTGCCCCAATCTTGAGGCTTCCAGAGGAAGGCATAGGGTACGTAGTTTATTGCGACGCATCAGGGACTAGACTCAGATGTGTCCTGATGTAGGAGCGAGCAGTGATCGCATATGGTTCTCGGTAGCTGAGACAGCACGAGAAGAACTACGCTACCCATGTCCTGGAGTTAGAAGTCGTGGTATTCACCTTGAAGATGAGGTGGAAATATATTTTGGGAAACTTTTTTACCATATACTCTGATGACAAGAGTCTCAAGTATATATTCTCTCAGAAGGACATGAACCTGAGACAGCGACATTGGCGTGAGTTCCTCCAGGACTATGACTTCGAGATAGTCTATACTCCTGGGAAGGGGAACATTGTAGCACATGAACTCAGTAGGAGATCTGGTATACAGCTGCTAGGGAAGGTGACAGAGTAGCTGGATACTTTACAGATATCCATTGTGGATAGAGATGGAGCATCCTTCATTCATTCTCTTACAGTCACTCCCCCACTTCTTCAGCGAGTCAGGGAGGCGTAGTGTGAGGACCCTAATTGGGAGACACGACGTGCTTAGATATCCACAGGATAGACAACTGATGGATTTTATGAAGGTGGGGAGCATGTCATTCTCTTTAGAGGATGTAATATGGTGCTAGTGTCACTTAAAGAGGAAGTGTTGAGGGATTTTCACACATCACCTCAATCGGTACATCCAGGAGTGGCGAAGATGTACCAGGACCTTCGATGACGGTACTATTGGCCAGGTATGAAGATGGAAGTAGCAGATTTCATCTCTCGATGCCTCACTTTTCAGCAAGTGAAGGTGGAGCATTAGGTACCAGCAGGCTTGGTTCAGCCTTTAGAAGTCCCAAAGTGGAAGTGGGATGGGATATCCATGGACTTCATGATGGTTCTTCCACATACATCCAGGATACATGACTCTATTTGGGTGATCGTCGACTGACTCACCAAGTCAGCCCACCTCCTACTGACCAGAGATTGTACGAGCTACCACGGAGAAGGTGCATATCATCCTGGAGTAGATGAAGACTGCACAGACCAGATAGAAGTCTTATGCTGATAAGAGACGGAGACCTATGGAGTTTGAGGATGGTGACCACATCTTTCTATGTGTCTCACCTTTCCGATGTCTACGGAGATTTGTCCGAGGAGGAAAGTTATCTTCGAGATTCATTGGACCTTTTCAGGTCCTCAACAGAGTTAGCGAGGTGGCATACCACTTAGGTATTCCACCTCAGTTGCACCGGGTGCACGACATCTTCCACATATCCCAACTGAGGAGACACATGCACGAACCTTCCCACATCATCGACCATGGCGAGCTAGACGTTGACGATGGGGAAACTTTTCTGGAGGTTCCAGGGGAGATTGAGGATCAACAGGAGCAGGTCCAACGTGGACAGTTGATACCTCTGATTCACATTCGCTGGCAGCACGGGAACCTCCCGGATAGCACATGGGAGCGGGAGGCTCAGATGCGTGCTCAGTACCCCCATTTGTTACCTTAGTTTGAGTTGTATCTTATGGGGACGTAAAGCCCTGATGTGGGGAGAATTTAAAGACCTATAATTTCCATTTAAATTTTTTTTTAATTAAATGGGAATTTTATGGGTCCGTGAAATCTGACAGCGCGCGATTTAGAGGCCCGGAGTGCCCGGAACGATCTATCAAAGTTTTTGTTAAGATTAAGTTAATGTGCATAAGCATTTTTCCTGAAAAAAGTGGAATAACTCTTAAATGGTAACTCAGATTAGAAATATGAGGGCACTGTTGTGCTCAGGATGGCGGGTTTATCCTTGGTGCAACTTAAGATTAGTCGGCACGGACCTCCTGTAAGAAAACCCAAAAATGACATAATCGTAAATAAAATAATTAAATAAATTATTTCATTTTTCAAATTCTTGTAACTCAAAAATGGTAACTCGGATTAAGAATCTGAGACCACCACTGAACTCATGATTGTATGCTTTCTTTAAGCAGATACTAACTTTGGCCGGTGCGGGCCACCAAAGAAAGTTAGTTTTTGGCCGCAAATAAAATAATTAAGTGGAAATTATTTTATTGTAAAATTTATAACTTCTAAATGGTAACTATGATTAAAAATACAAGAGTACAGTTGGGCTTGTTGGGGCGTGTTTCACCTAGGCAGAGCCTAACCTCGACCGGCGCAAGTCGAGAGTGACTGATGATAATTTTACGAACTTTTTTTTCAGGTACGTTCAGTAAACGTGCGAGCGGAATTTTGTAACTTTTGAACTGGTTCTCAGAATTGAAATCTGAGGGCACCATTGAGCTCACAGCGCTGGTATTCACTTAAGAAGACATTCACTTCAACGGTAGTGAGTCGAGGATAAAAGTTAGTTTTTTGGTTTTCGTGTGAAGTAATAAAATAAAGAAATCTCACTTTGTTTTATTTTTAACCGCCATGTGGAGGTTGGGTAGTTAAAACCTCCTCATGGGAGTTGGAGGTGAGACCACCACACCTTAACCCCCCTTCAGTGGTTATGGTGGTGGGGCCCACTCGAGCATAACCTCCTGTGAGAGGTTATGATGTGGGGACCACATGAGGCTTAACCCCTATTAATGGAGGAGGGTAAAACCTCCTCAACTCCCCATTAAATGGGGAGAAACCCCTTTAACTTCTCCATATTAATGGAGCCAACTCCACTTTAATTTAATTTGTTCCACCTCTCAAGCATTAATTAGGGGAGCTGAGTTAATTAATAAATTCTCTCTTTTGAATTTTAAAGTCAACTCTACCCCATTAATTAAATGAGCCAACTCGTTTAATTAAATCACTCAATTTGAATTTATGACAACGAACATAATAGATCCTAATCTATTATTTGGATATGATTTCATTTTGGGTGGAGTGGCGAGAAAGGAGGAACTTGGGAGAAATATTAGGGGAAGCCTCCCAACGAAGAACGCTTCCAACAAAGAACACCTTCGAAAATGAAGAATGATCTTCCTCAACTTCCTTCCTCATAACCCCCTTCGATGTGGGACATCTTCGGCCGATCTTCCCTCCTCATCATCATTAATGAACTGACACACGAGCATGGATTGGTAGTGCATGGAGGACGCGATGAATGACAAAAACATCATCTTCTTCCCGCGACTTCATCGTCGAGCAATGATCAAAGGTAGGGGGTTTATTACTTGATGATGTTATATCTTTTCTTATCGTCTTCATCAGATAGAAAGGGATTGTGGTGAATGTGTTAATGATCAACTTCTTATCTTGTTGATCCAATTGATACCTCCCTAAATGCGGGGGTGTGGGACAACCTAACATGGACTGACATTCCTCCGTCGTTTTTCCTTCTTGTGATGTTCTTTGGCATGGCGACGTAACAACGACGAGGCGACAAAGATGGTAATGACAAGGGTCACGCTACTCACGGTCTCTGTGAACCGCACCGCTCCCGTAGCGTCCCGCACTGCCTCCGGCCGAGCCCTCGCACTGACCACACGCTGCCTGGCGCCCCGTGCCCGACCTGGCGCCTTGCCGGCCTACACGTACGCCCCACCGGCCTGCCTGCGCACTGCCCTCGCTTCTCTGACCTTCTCGCATGCTTCCCATGCCCCACCGGCCTCCCGCGCGTTGCCCGCGTTCCATCGACCTACCCGCGTGGTGCCCAGTGCCCCGCGGCCTGCCCGCGTGCCCCTTCGGCCTTCCCACGTGGCCTTCTGGTGCCTTGTCGGCCTGCCTGTTCCCCGCGCGGCATGCTCGCGCCCTGCCCGTGCCTCGGCTCCTGGCCGAACCGGCCGATCCGTGTCGGCCACCCGAGTCGGCTAGCGGCATCCTTGATGGCGTCGCTGGATGAACTGGATCGGCTTTCCGGGCCGAGCCGTCTGTGTTGCGCCCCACATGGTGTTGGTCGAATCGGCCTGGGCCACCAGGCCGAGCCTCCTACGCAACGACCTTCGAGCCGAACCGCCCCTGCAGTCCTGTGGGCTGGGCCCCGTAGACCAGGCCGAACCTAGCGGGCTGAACCACCCAACGGGCTGGGTCAGACCCAGCGGGTCTGACCGGGTTGACCCAGACTAGGTCGGCCCAGTCTGGGTTGGGACGAGTCGGTCCGACCGGGTTGGACCGGACCCAGGCCCCTTACCGACCCTGTTACTTTCTTTTGGCCATATCTTTGGCACCAGACGTCCGTTTGATGAACCATCAGCAGCGCTGGTATTCTTGGAACTCAATGGTCCCTTTGAGAAGACCCCATTGGTGTTCGCGGTATATTTGAGATACGGTCAGGTTGGATCGTACACGAATCCAACCGGGCCCCCGGGACTAAAAGACTAATAACTTAAAGATCGGGCGTCCGATCGACGCGCCGTATGTTGCATTGAGATCCCTATAAATAGGAGTACCTTTTCGATACTTCTACGTGGGACTTAGTGGAAGTTGATGTATTGACACTTTGCTTGAGGAGTGGACCCTCCCAGAATCAAGCGTGCTTTGTGGAAACCCTATGGCTGGTTGTACCCTGGTGACTGTTCCTGGATCATGTGTTGGTCCGACAGTTCTAACATCTGTTCCTGGATCACGTGTTGGTCTAACAGAATAGCTAGTCCTAGATCATGTGTTGGTCCAACATCTCTGACCACTATTCCTGGATCATGTGTTGGTCTGACAGTTTTGACTTCTGTTCCTGGATCATGTGTTGGTCCGACAGAATAGCTGGTCCTAGATCATGTGTTGGTCTGACAGCTTAGATGATTCAGTGGCTATATCTGACCATCTCTATCTCTCTACATAAGTTGTATACCTATGTGAGCTGAGTCAGTGACTTCTGTGTTTTCCTCGTTATTGATATGGGTTACTTGATAACTTAGGTATATGTATGGGCATATACCTAAGTAATGGCTATCCGTTGATTTAATACTATGTGGTTTGTCCTTGGTGTATTTTGAGAGACCTTGGTGGTCTCGGGGTCCCTACTAAGTATCGTTATACTCACCCCTGCATGGGCTATGCCCGCACCTCATTGTGTTGGATGAAAAAGACAGACAGTGCTGATGGAGGCTGAGAGCACCAGGACTGGATGGTACTCGGAGGTGGACCTTACAACGAGTCAGTACACAGAGGAGAATGTCAGACGTGGAGTGCTGAGGAGGATATATGTACCTACCCTTCAGGTAGGATTTGTGATGGATGTTCCAGGAGCTGCTTTTCAACTTTCATATGTTTACCTTTCTTCAGTTGTACTTGTTTTTAGTTGCCTTGTACTTTACAGTTGGTCTTGTATTTTCGGCCCCTTTACTTTTCAACACTCCTTTTCTATACAGTATTACTTAGTGTTCTGCTTCTATCTTACTCTGTTGTGTGTGTTTCTTGATTATAAAGGCAATTACTTCCCAATTTTAGGGATTTACGCCTTTGGTGCTAGTCACCATCCCCTGGCCTATGGAAGGTGGGCTTGGGGTAGTAACGGCACGAGCCCTGGGGGACGGGTCGTGACAAATTGGTATCAGAGGAGTCGGTTCTACCACAGAACTTAATACTCTGATCCTTATTTTATGTGAAGAAATAGTGTTAAGATTACTATGTGTGTTTTTCATTCCAGGGAGTCCAGTGTTGGTGCGGCGGCCGACGTATCCGTACACCATGACCCTAACTTCTGATTTCCGACTTAGTGCACGAAAACCCTGATTGTGAGTGTTTTTTCAAGATTATTCTTTATGAAATCTTTGAGTTAGATCACCAGGTATAACTTATTAACCGTGGCACACCTATTACTTATCAGGATGTCGCTATTTAGACAGTCGGCAAGGGTTCCCGAGAGAGTACCCGATGATGGCCCACTGAGTGACGAGGCTCTGGTGCATGGCCCTCTTACTATGTTGGCACCATCGGGTGGTGTACCAGCGGAACCACCACCCGTAGGGAAGAAGATACCACCAGCCGCACTGGCATATGATGCACACCGACAGAGCGTGATCATACGAGTTCCAGCAACAGAGGCCTTTGAGGTTTCGATGCGAGACAGACTCCCACGCAGCTAAGGGCTGGATGGAGGCGATTTCTAGAGTTTTCCTCCTAGTTGAGACACTAGTAGAGAAGATAGTGATCTTAGATACTAGACTTTTTAGTGAGTGACCATAAGGATGGTCCGCATAGTGATGAGGCCTCAGTACATGGATCATTACCCGAGATAGTACCTCTGGTTAGTGTTTCAACTATATCACTGCCTGTTGGTCAGCAATTGCAACCGGCGGTACCGCTATAGGACACTTGTAAGATTAAAGCCTTACACGTGTTTTATCATCAGATACCCCTCAAGTTTCGAGGCTATCCCGACTCACAGGAAGCGGAGGACTGGCTTGAAGAGGTGGATGAGAGTTCATTAGAACTTCTACACCTTCGGTAGGACAACGTGTTGGTAGTTGAGTATTCATCGAGGCATACTAATCTTTCCTGGTACTCGATGAATACGGTATGATCAGTTCTTCTGGGCACAAACTTCTGAGCGAGGTGTGTTAAAAGGACATCCGAGCTAGCACAATTCTTCTACGCATTCTTACTTATGTTAGGGTGCTAGAGAGAACCTTTTTGGTTGAATGTTCTTTGGATGATCGGATACAGCCAGTGAATGTTAGTAGTGGGAAAGTAGAAAACCGGCACCAGTCTCAGAGACTTGAGCGTGTAAAAATGTTTCGGGAAGAGTAAGTGTTAAGGAAAAATGAATCTTCAGGGCAGTAGACATGGAAGGAGTGCTAGGAGAGCATCATGAAGTGTTTTACATTTCAACATGTTATAACCACCCCCTTATGTGGAACCCGCCAGGCTTAGTGAGGTAGAGGACAGGGGAAGAGAGTAGCTACATGCGGTCAAGGAGTGCGACCCAAAGGATGTAGGAATGATTCGAGGTATGGTCTATGTCAACTACTAGCTACCGTAACAATAGACATATGTATCAATCATTCCTTCCTTCCACAAATCTTATCAAAGACCTAGAGTTTCCGGTTAAACCATTGACTTGACCCTCACGTCTGGATATACCTTTGGGTAGAGACTCGATAATCACACTTTCTACAGCAGTGTGATCTGAACCTTGAGGTGAGAGTTTCGGTTGTAACCTCTTGGTAGCAGCATCGAGGCCTTACGTCGTTAGTTTGGGTTTAGACTTAACATCCACAGTTCACACTCAGATTGATTTTATTAGGTAGAAAGGTTGTGGTTTATCTACAACATTGGGATGGTGTTTTTCTTTGTTGGCGAAAAAGAAAACCCAGGCAGCACAGGATGGACTCATGCATTAAAGGGTGCAGCTGATCACTCATGAGTCGGACAGACTTACCTTTGTGCCATACTTCTCCAGAGTTACAGCACCACTATCAGCCTTGGCGAAGAAGAGGCAACCCTTCATGTGGTGGGAGAGATTTAAGCAGAGCTTTTAGGAGCTGAGGCAGAGGCTGACTAGTGCCCCAATCTTGAGGCTTCTAGAGGAAGTCATAGGGTACGTAGTTTATTGCGATGCATCAGGGACTAGACTTGGATGTGTCCTAATGTAGGAGTGAGCAGTGATTGCATATTGTTCTCAGTAGCTGATACAGCACGAGCAGAACTACGCTACCCATGACTTGGAGTTACCAGCAGTGGTATTTTCCTTAAAGATGAGGTGGAATTATCTTATGGGCGAACGTTTTACAGTATACTATGATCATAAGAGTCTCAGGTATATATTCTCTTAGAAGGACCTGAACCTGAGACATCTATGTTGGCTTGAGTTCCTCCAGGACTATGACTTCGAGATAGACGATACTCCTGGAAAGGGGAACGTTGTAGCAGATGCACTCAGTAGGAGATCTAGTATACAACTGCTAGGCGAGGTGACAGATCAGCTGGCTAATTTACAAATATCCTTTGTGGATAGAGATGAAGCAGCCTTCCTTCAGTCTCTTACAGTCACTCCCCCACTTATTCAGTGAGTCATGGAGGCGCAGCGTGGGGACACTGATTGTGAGACACGATGTGCTCAGATATCCACAGGACAGGCACCTGATGGATTTTCTGAAGGTGGGGATCATGTCATCCTCTTAATAGGATGTACTATGGTTCCAGTTTTACTTCAGGAGGAATTGTTGAGGTAGTTTCACACATCCCCTCTAACGGTACATCAAGGAGTGGCGAAGATGTACGAGGACCTTCGACGACAGCACTGTTGGCCAGGTATGAAGAAGGAAGTAGCAGAGTTTGTCTCTCGATGCCTCACTTGTCAGCAAGTGAAGGTGGAGCATCAGGTACCAGCAGGCTTGTTTCAGCCTTTAGAATTCCCAAAGTATAAGTGATATGGGATATCTATGGATTTCGTGACGGGTCTTCCACGTACATCTAGGGGACATGACTCTATTTGGGTGATCGTCGACCGACTCACCAAGTCTTCCAACCTCTTACCGACTAGAGATGGTACGAGCTACCACGGAGAAGGTGCAGATCATCCAGGAGCGGATGAAGACTGCACAGAGTAGAAAAAAGTCATATGCTGATAGGAGACGGAGACCTATGGAGTTCAAGGATGGTGACCAGGTATTTATACGAGTCTCACCTTGATGAGGTCTATGGAGATTTGGCTGAGGAGGAAAGTTATCTCCAAGATTCATCATACCTCTTCAGTTCCTCAACAGAGTTGGCTAGGTTGCATACCACTTAGCTCTTCCACCTTAGTTTCACCTGGTGTATGACGTCTTCCACATATCCCAGCTGAGGTGATATGTGCATGACCTTTCCCACATCATCGACCATGAAGAGCTGGACATTGACGATGGGGATACTTTTACGGAGGTTCTAGTGGAGATTGAGGATCGATAGGAGCGGGTCCTACGTTGATGGTTGATACCTCTGGTGCGCGTTCACTGGTAGCATGGGAACCTTCAGGAGAGAACATGGAAGCAGGAGGCTCAGATGCGTGCTTAGTACCCCCATTTGTTCCCTTAGTTTGAGTTGTAGCTTACGGGGACGTAAATCCCTGAGGTGGGGAGAATTTAAAGACCCAAAATTTCCATGTAATTTTTTTTAATTAAATGGGAATTTTACAGGTCTGTGAAATCTGATGGTTCACGATTTAGAGGCCCGGAGTGTCCGGAATGATCCGTCAAAAATTTTGTTAATCTTAAGTTAACGCGCTTAATCATTTTTTCCTGAAAAAGTGGAATAACTCTTAAACGATAACTTAGATCAGAAATCTGAGGGCACCATTGCGCTCAGGATGGCGGGTATACCTTTGGTGTGAATTAAGATTAGTCAGTGCGGGCCTCCTGTGAGAACAAACAAAAATGGAATAATTGTAAATAAAATAATTAAATAAATTATTTTATTTTTCAATTGATTATAACTCAAAAACGGTAACTCAGATTAAAGATCCGATACCACCACTGAACTCATGAGTGTATTCTTTCTTTAAGAAGATACTAACTTTGGCCGGTGCAGTCCACCAGAGAAAGTTAGTTTTCGGCCGCAAATAAAATAATTAAGTGATAATTATTTTATTGTAAAATTTATAACTTCTAAACGGTAACTCGTATTGAAAATCTGAGAGTATAGTTGGGTTCGTTGGGGCGTGTTTTATCTAGGCAGATCCTAACCTCGACCGGAGCGAGTCGAGGGTGACATATAATAATTTTATGAACTTTTTTCAGGTACGTTCAGTAAACGCATGAGCGGCATTTTGTAAATTTTTAATTGGTGCACGGAATTGAAATCTAAGGGCACCATTGAACTCGCAGAATCAGTATTCACTTAATAAAACTTTCACTTTTACGGTAGTGAGTTGACAATAAAAGTTAGTTTTTGGGTTTTCTTGTGAAGTAATAAAATAAAGTTTGCTCACTTTGTTTTATTTTTAACCACCGTGTAGAGGTTGGGTAGTTAAAACCTCTTCATGGGAGTTGGAGGTGAGACCACCACACATTAACCTCCCTTGGGAGGTTATGGTGGTGGGGCCCACCCGAGCATAACCTCTCGTGAGAGGTTATGACATGGGGACCACAAGAGGCTTAACCCCCTATTAATGGAGGAGGGAAAAACCTCCTCAACTCCCCATTAAATGGGGAGAAACCCCTTTAACTTCTCCATCTTAATGGAGCCAACTCCCCTTTAATTTAATTTGTGCCACCTCTCAAGCATTAATTAGAGGAGCTGAGTTAATTAATTAATTCTCTCTTTTGAATTGTTAGGCCAACTCCACCCCATTAATTAAATGAGTCAACTCATTTAATTAAATCACTCAATTTGAATTTATGCCAATGAACATAATATATCCTAATCAATTATTTGGCTATGGTTTCATTTTGGGTGGAGTGGAGAGAAAGGAGGAACTTGGGAGAAATATTGGGGGAAGGCTCCCAACAAAGAATGCTTCTAATGAAGAAGACCTTCGAAAACGAAGAACGATCTTCCTTGACTTCCTTCCTCGGAACCCCCTTCAACGCGGGACATCTTCGACCGATCTTTCCACCTCATCGTCGTCAATGAACCGATGCACGACCATGGATTGGAAGTGTGTGACAGACACGACGAATGACGACAACATCGTCTTCTTCCAGTGAATTTTTCATCGAGAAACGATCAAAGGTATGGGGTTTATTACTTGATGATGTTATACCTTTTCTTATCTTCTTTATCGGATAGAAAGGGATTGTTATGGACGTGTTAATGAACAACTTATTATCTTGTTGACCTAATTGAAACTTTCCTAAATGTGGGGGTGTGGGCCAACCTAACATGGCCTGACATCCTCCGTCATTTTTCCTTCTTATGATGTTCTTTGGCATGGCGACGTAAAACAAAGAGGCGATGGAGACAGCAACAACAAGGGTCGCGCTACTCGCGGCCTCCGTGAACCACGCCGCCCCCACGGCATCCCGCACAGCCTCCGGCTGAGCCCGCGTGCTGACCGCGCACTGACCGGTGCCCTGCGCCCTGCCCGGCACCCTGCCGGCCTGCATGCGCACCCCGCCATCTTGCCCACGCGCTACTTGTGCCCCACCGGCCTCTCGCGCGCTGCCTGTGCCCTGTCGACCTTCTGCGCCTTGCCTGCGCCCCGCCAACCTAATCACGGGTTCCCCGGTGCCACGCGTTCTACCCGCGCACTACCTTCATGCCCCAGTGGCCTACCTAGGCACTACCTGGCGCCCCGCGGCCTGTCGCGCACTGCCTGCATGCCCTGCCGGCCTGCCCGTGCCCCGAGAGGCCTACCTGTGCCCTGCCTGGCGCCCCGCGTGACCTTCCCGTGCCCCGGATCTTGGTCGAGCCCCGCCGGCCTCCCGAGCCGGCCTGCGGAGTCCTTCATGGTGTAGCTGGCCGAACTGTCTTAGCTTTCTGGGCTGGGCCACCCGAGTCGCGCCCCACATGGTGTTGGCCGAACTGTCTTGGGCCTCTGGGCCAAGTCGCCTACGCGGCAACCTTCGGGCCGAACTGCCCCTGCAGTCTGGTGGGTCAGGCCCAGCAGACCGGGCCGAACCTAGCGAGCTGACCAGGTTGACCCAGAGCAGGTCAACCCAGTCTGGGTTGGGCCGAGTCGGTCCGACCGGGTCGGACCGGGCCCAAGCCCATTACCAACCCTGTTACTTTCTTTTGGCCATATCTTTGGCACCGGAAGTCAGTTTGACAAACCTTTAGTGGCGCAGGTATTATTGGAACTCAACGGTCCCTTTGAGAATACCCCACTGGAGTTCGGGGTATATTTGAGATATGGTCAGGTTGGATCATACATGAATCCAACCAGGCCCCCAAGACTAAAAGGCTAATAACTCACAGACTGGGCGTCTGATCGATGCGTCATCTGTTGCGTTGAGATCCCTATGACTAGGTGGACCTTTTTGATACTTATACGTGGGACTTAGTGTTAGTTGATGTATCGACACTTGGATTGAGGAGAGGACCCTCCTGGAATCAAGCGTGCTTTGTGGAAACCCTGTGGCTGGTTGTACTCTGATGACTATTCCTGGATCATGTGTTGGTCCGACAGTTCTAACTTTGGTTCCTGGATCATGTGTTGGTTCGACAAAATAGTTGGTCCTGGATCATGTGTTGGACCGACAGCTCTGAAGACTGTTCCTGGATCATGTGTTGGTCTGACAGTTTTGACTTCTGTTCCTGGATCATGTGTTGGTCTGACATAAAAGCTGGTCCTGGATCATGTGTTGGTCCAACAGCTTAGATGATTTAGTGGCTATATCTGATCATCTCTATCTCTCTACATAAGTTTTATACCTTTGTGAGCTGTGTCAATGACTTCTATGCTTTCCTCGTGATTGAGATGGGTTACTTGATAACTTAGTTATATGTGTGGGAATATACCTAAGTAATGTTTATTCGTTGATTTCTTACTCTGTGGTTTGTCCTTAGTATATTTTTAAAGACATTGGTGGTCTCAGGGTCCCTACTGAGTATCGTTATACGCGCCCCTACACCGGTTATGCCCGCACCTCGTTGTGTTGGATGCAGACGACGGACAGCGCTGAAGGAGGCTGAGAGCACTAGGACTGGACGACACTCAGAGGTGGACCTAATGATTATTCGATACATGGAGGAGACTGACGGGCGTGGAGTTCTGAGGAGGCTATCTGTACCTACCCTTAAGATAGGATTTGTGGTGGACGTTCCAGGGGATGCTTTTCACCTTTCAGTTGTTTACCTTTCTTCAGTTGTACTTGTTTTCAGTTTCCTTGTACTTTACAGTTGGGCTTATATTTCCAGCCCCTTTACTTTTCAGCACTCCTTTTTTATACAGTATTACTTAGTGTTCTGCTTCCAGCTTACTCTGTTGTGTGTGTTTCTAGTTTATAAAGGCAATGCCTTTCTAGTTTTATGGATTTACGCCTTTGGTGCTAGTCTCCAGCCCCTGGCCTATGGAAGGCGGGCTTGGGGTAGTCATGGGATGGGACCCGGGGGATGGGTCGTGACAATGAGAGATAAATACCCCCATTTATTTGATAGGGGAATAAAATTGTGAGGACGTAATTTCCAAAAGGGGGGAAGGATGTAACATCCCAAGTAAATAAATAATAATACATTTTTATAATTACTAATATTTGTGAATTAAATATTAATTTTACTTTAAAAGGTTTTATGTGTCTGATGGCGTACCTGATAAGAAACAATGGGTTTCTTTAAAATCTTACGTTGCACACAAGTCTGAGTCATACTAAAAAATAATAATATAATATTATTATTTTAAATATTAGTTAATTCCTAGACATTGTAATAGAAGGAATAAACAAAACTAACTACAATATGATTATACATTTTTGTTAAATGTTTTTACATTTATCCAATAAAATTTAGAGGCTTAAAGTGTGAATGAATCTAATTTTAAGCAAAATTTACTTTAAAAGGTTGATTTACCACCTTTTAATGGAGAACCCTATTTAAATATAGTTTTGGTCACTTTTATATGTTCTATTTGAACAAATAAAATTTTTGTTTAGAATCAAGACATCAAAATATACTTTGGGTAAAGGTTTTGTATTTTTCTGATAAAATTCAATTTTTGATGAATAGTGAAAAATACTATATTTTAATTCAAAACTGCCATTTAATATAATTTATTTATATTGTTATATTATCTTTTTAATTGGTTTTAAAGAGTAATTAGATTATATTTTTACCATTTAATCCAATTTTTTTCATTGGAATTAATTTCACTTTGAAATTGGACATAAACAAGTGTCAATCATTTGATAGTTAATATTTCTAAAAAACATGCTTTTTGTTTTGACAGCGTGAATTAATTTTAAATTAATTTCTACCACTTCTATGTTTTGAAAATGGAAAATTGGATTCAATATTTGGAATCAGGATGTCTAAATTGTGTAAACAGGTAACTTTTATTTTTAGACATTATGAATATTTACTTCAGTAAATATTTTATTTACCATAGTTAAAGGGTAAATCTGGTAAAATAAAGGTAAATAAATATTACTATAATAATATAAAATTACCCTAACATATTTCTTAATCCTATTTTTTGATACACTTCTGACCATTATAATCCTTTTGTAGATTTTGGTAGCTCATGGGGCCACTTGGGAGTGATAATGACACTTTATTTTAATTAACTTAAAGTAAAGACAAAAATGACATAAAAAAATATCTTTTAGTAAATGAATGTTTACATAGGGTTATATAAGTTATATTTTAGACTATAAATATTATTTGGAAATATAAAAATATTTCCTACATCATGGTTTTTTTATAATTTTTATAAATTAAATAAATTTATTTATTTATGACACGATAATGATGTAGTGTTTACCTCATTAATAAATAATTTAAATAAATAAGATTATAAACATTAAAATAATATCTAAAACCTGTCCAATTATTATTGGATGATTTTATTTCTACCATGAGTCATATTATATTTTACTTTAATAAGTTTTGGACTATTAGAAACCAAAAAATCATTATATAATAAAATAATATTTTCACATTTTCCTAAAGATCCCTTCCTCCACATTATAAAAAGCCCTCACCTCTAACTCATTCCTCACACCTCTCAACCCCCTTGGCTCATCCAACCTCTAACCAATTAATCTCTCTACATCTCTCTACTTCTCCTAGAAGCCTTAAATTATTCATAAGGTAGTTCAACAAATCCGTTTGGTTCAAAATAAAGGGAGTTTCCCGATTTAAAGGTAACATCTTCTCTTAAGTTCTTTTGTTTCATTTTACTTCTAAAACCCCCTAAAGTATTTTTATTCATTTATTTTATAAGAACACCACTATCCTAAATATACTAGTATTTTTTTATGAGAATGATTCTAACTACACTTACGCACACCTCCATCTAATGGGTAAAGAACATATTGTTTCTGTGGATGGAAAACTAACGCCTCACAAAATGATGATTGTTCAATTATCTCATACCACCTCTAAATGTAGCCATTATGATGGAACAGTATTTATATATAATATATATTATATTTATGTTTTCTTTAGGCTTCTATATTTTTCATTTATAGAATACTTTTATGGTTTCCATTATGGGTAAACGTGATAATTTCATTTGAGGAAGTGCGGGCTACCGCCCCCTCAAAGTTATATGAATCATTAATGCCATATGTGGGATGTATAAAGGATGGATTTAATGATATTATATATTATATTATACTGGAATTATAATATACCTATGTATCATTATGTTTTAATTCCATTAAAATAATAAATAGAAATGAAAGTAGCGTTCATGCGTACATACGGCTTACCGTCTCCATGAACGGTGCATTTCATTTCTTATCTCCAAATTTTATGTACTATTATAAATACATACAGATAATGAATATATATAATATATATGATATCTACATAATTAATATCATTCTATAGATAATGTAATTTTTACCACATGAACAACTTTTAATTATAAGAAGTTCATTTTTGACTCAAGTACCAAATATCAACAAAATAACATTTATTAACTTAAATAATTAAATAATGTTTATAACATTGTAATAAGTGATATAAAAGGAATAATAAACTTTAAAAGGGATATTAATTAAGTATAAATTAACTTTATTTTTTTATTTAGGAGATTAAAGAATGAGCAGGTCAAATTGGACATGAGGTAAGGGACTTTGTCTCAATCTCCTTTCATTGAGGCGTATTTTGTTTTAATACATGACATTCTTTTATACATTGTATAAACACCTCTGAATTTTCATTTATTTAAAAATTAATCTTTTTCTATGAATCTTTTTACTAAACTATAAAAAAATAATTTTTTTTAACGTAAGTGGTGACAACGACCATTTCCGCCGCTGCGAGTATTATTTGATCTATGGATTCCTTAACAAGTCGTAATATTTTTAAAAGGAAAATAAATATCATATACTCTTTTACTTATTTTGGTATTGAAAATGGTTTTGATAATGGTTTTTTTATGACAATATATTTAAATGATATATTATTATTACAATGTGGAAATGTTATCTTTCCTTTATGTTTGTTTTATGTGCTTTGAATATGTTATGGTTCTTAGGAATTGTTTAAGTATATGGGTGGTTCCATGATAAACCTTGGGTGGGTGAGCCCGAGATAGCTCTCCAATGCATTGGGTAATGTGATTGAGATAAACATGGATGTTTCTCCTAATAGATTTAGTGAATATACTATGATGGGTATTCCAAATGTAACTCCCTATGTAGCTGTGACATCTACAATGTAAGTATGATATGGATGCCACAAGTTACCTTTATGATTTATGTTTTTTATGTGTTATTCATAAATATTATGATTTCATGAGGTATGTTAAAGAGATTATGTTATGTATATAATGATGAAATAATGTTTTATTTCTTTGTTTTATAACCCTTACTGATCTTTTTATCCTCATCCCAAGTTTTGAAATGTTTTTCACATGACTTAAAAATGAATAGGGTCAAGGATGGGATCAAGGAAAATTCATGCTATCAAAAACATGGAACTATACATGATGTTTTTTTTTCAAGACTTTTTATTTTATGAAAAAAATGGAAACTGAGTAGAATTGTCTACTTTAAAATTTTTGAGATGTAATGTAATAGTTATGGCATAACTGAATAAAACTCTAAACCTGAAAAGATCCTCAATGTGAATTATTCATTTAATTCAAGATTATGTAAAGTTTTAAGGTCGGGTCCTTATAATATCAATAACATAATGGTAAAAGTTTTGATGAAAGTGAGGAGGATGTTATGAAGATCAACAGGAGTAGTGGTCGAAATTAATGATTCTGAAAAAGATACTGATAATGATAAATATGATGTTAGACCTTTATCTATATAGAACTCAACGAGTCGATCTGAGATATATAGGTAAAACATCATCCTTAATAAAACATTAGTTATACAAATATATAGAATGAATACTCTATTGAAAAAATAATTTCTTTCATTAGTTGATCCAAATTTCTTAGAATATTATGATATATATTAAAATAGAGATTAGTTATTGATTAATTTAGTTTACCAAATCAATAAGAATCTGAAATGGGATACTTTTCATATGTCAATATATAATATCATCATCGAAACTAAATGGTTCTTTTATAACAATATAAATTAATATGGTATGGGGATTTAAAAAAATAAATACACATATACTAATAATACTCTCAGTTATAATTCATTAACAATGACGTGACATTTGATCATCCTTTTAGGCTAGAAGCAATTTGACTATTTTTATACATAACAGTGGAAATAATATTCAATGTATTCTGGATAGATACAAAATCATAATTTATAAATTGAGTTATAGATGAAGAGGTATACATTAAATACCCATATGGTTATCTCATTATTAACAATGAGAAAAAAATTTATCAGTGATGAAGGCATTATATGGGTTGAAACAGGAACCAAGATCATGGAAATCAGGACTTGATCAATACATAATGAATCTCAATTTCAATCATAGTGGATTTGATTATAATCACTATGTGAATATTGATATTAATAAAAGGATGATCATGCAGTTGTATGTTATTGATATAGTCTTTTGGGGAATGATAAATCATAATAAAAACTATTTGTGGATTTTATTAAATATAATTTCTAAATTTCAATGATTGGTGATCTAAAATTTATCCTTGGTTTCTTGGTGACATTAGGAAGGCATTACATATTTGTTTCCCAATACATATAAGTTAGGGATGTTATAAAAATATTTTAAATTCAAAATTACATGGACATTACAACTCTTGTAACTACCAAGTTGGAACTGTCAGGGGATGATAAATAAAAAATGGTCAATATCATAGAATATAGAAAAATCATTAGGTGACTATTGTACATAACAGCGACACAACTGAATATTTTTTTCCCACATTACATGTGGTAAAATATCAATGTAATCCACAGTAAACACACAAATTTATAATAAAATTAACTCTTCAGTATCTCAAATGGATGGTTGATTTCAATATTCTCTAGAATGAATCATTTTAAAAAAATATTGGGATATAAATATGTAGATTGGCTTTTATCAATAGATGACATATAAAAACCCATCCTTAAACAATACATATTATAGTTATATTAAAACTATAAATCACTTTATTTTCCCAGATATATTTTTGGTTTATAGTTTTATATAATCAATTAAAACTCTTACATAGTAAATTCATACATTAAAAGTGGACACTTATACTAGGTATCCATTTTTTCTACCAAAGGAAACCCTTTTAAAATATTTTTTTATGATATATCTTCAAAAATTTGATCTTGAACTCATACCTATCCCTATTAATCCTTTAAACCTTGTGAAAAAATCTTAAAAACATGGTATGAGTACAAATATCTCATTAAGGGACATAAAAAGTAAGAAATAAATCATTAGTCCCTAAATTATTATAAAAAAATTCTTTTTTTAAAATAAAATTTTAATATAAAAAAATAATTTTATTACCCAAGAAATCATTTTTTATACCCAAATAATTCCATAAAACATTTCATAAGATAATATAAAATGAAAAATCATAAATTTAATGAAAACTCTTCACATAGTTATAACTTTCTCCCATAAAACATAATCTATTTATCTTACCAAATGAAATCATAAGTTTACTACAAAAGCCATAGAAATATTAAATAAATCATAAATTTATCTAATGGAATCATTTTTATTTCATTAGTACATATTTAGTAGGTCACAATACTACACAGGGAGTAACCATCACAATTACATTTGTAATAACCATGATAGTATATTCCCATAATCTCTTAAGAGAAACCACATCGGTTAACTCCATCCCTTTACCGATGAATTGGAGTGATATAAAGGGATCACTTGACCTTATTTTATAATGGAACCACCCATTCTCATAAAAATTTACCAAGAACCATAACATAATAATAACACATAAATCTTGCATAAAAAACATTCTTGATGAAAATAACCTTTCCATTTTGAAATCACTTTTCTTTTAAAAAAAATTGTGCACTTATAAATGAATACATATTATTTGAAAATAAAATTACAAAAACATAGATTAATATTGAAATCATTAATTATTTCTAAAATAGGGAAAATATTTTCATTCCATTTAAGTTAAAAAAATTCATTCCATATTTTTATTTGAAAAGTCATTAAATACCTTTTTCTGAAAATGATAAAAATATTCCTTTCAAGCCATTTTTAAAAAAGTAAAACATGGTTAAAAATGAATTTATGAATTAATAGAATAATAAAAAAATATTTTGAAATCATTTCTAAGAAACATTTATATTAAATAGAAAAATATTCCCCAGTTGATACACTTTTTTAATGTAATGCCTTGGCCAAAATGACCAAAGCACAAATTTTATTAAAAGAAATATTAAAAAAGTCTAAAGTACTGGATCATATTACAATCCTTTTCATGAAAGAGAATATGAGCAGCTGGGAGGTCTTCACACTAGGTAATGTCTTGATTAAATACCAAGTTGGCCAAGCCATCAGAAACCATGTTTGCTTCCCGATAAACATGTGTGATGATGTAGTTCAGGTAAGTGAGAAAACGGTTTCATTCTATCCAACAGGTAGTAATCGGCCAAGCTAAATGAGTTATGGCATTCCAAATTTCTTGAATGATGTTCATCGAGTCACTTTCAATCCAAAGGTTTTTCCAACCATAAACCATGGAAAATTTAATCACATGAATCAAGCCCATCATCTCAGCTTTAAGGGAGGAGGTAGTGCCATAATGACCCATGAAGCAACCTAGAATCTGTCTGAGGTGGTTCCTGAAGATAGCACCACACCCTGCAGGTCCCGGATTTTCCTTGGAGGCACCATCTATGTTGATTTTGATCCATCCAATAAGAGGATCTCTCCAGAACACCTCTAAAGTGCGGTGTGGTTGACAGAAGTTACCATTGATCCGTAGATGTTTCAGAATTCAAAAACTATGCATGGTATTGTGGCAATGAACTTTTTGAATCAAATCATCTTTCTGTATGTCAATAAGGATCTAGGTATGACCTAAATTAATATTTAGTGAGTAGTTGTTATGAATAATTTCATTCTGATCATACTAGATCACATGGTGTAGTTTAGAAACTGCCGTAAGGAAAAGGTTGTTGATTTGTTGAGAGCCATCAAACTCTGCATATTTCATAAGTTGATTTTTAATAGAGTCAAGAATCAATCATCTATAATCAAAGATGTCAAAAATATAGTTCCAAAGATAAAAGGAAGAGGTGGTTAGAATCTTCTTTCTGTTGATTACAAATTTTACATTTAGAGCAGAGCTAAATTCCAAACGATTGAAGTCAGATATTAGTGGGAACTCTATTGTGAGCTAGGTTTCAGATGAGACTGAATCTTGAAGCCTTTATCCAAGGTTTTTTGAAGTTTTTAATCCATTTGTAATTTTTCTCATTGTTACAGCACATATAAGTGTAGTAATTTTTAGAGGTAAGCATTCCATTGTGATCCGGCTCCCAAATTAAAAAAAAAAATCATTATTGTAAGCGAAAGGGCAGTCATCAATGAGATTCAAAATAGTATCTCGAAGATGATCTAGGTGATAGTTTAAAACTTCTTTGATAGAGCTGTTGGTGTTTTCAGAAATTTTACTAGGTGAAATCATAGAGATTAAAGGAATTCCAGTCCAGTTATCTAGCCAGAATTTCATGGAAGAATCTCTGGAGACTATCCATTTGGAGTTATTCATAATGTTGGCAAAGGAGTTTTTTATGGCAGGCCATATGGATGAATTAATAAAGCTCAAATTTCCTGTCTTAAGTTTACCCAGAAATCTATTTTTGAGAAAAAAGAGGGATTCAGAAGAATTGTGAAAAATATTCCAAGTAATCCATGTTTGAAGAGCTTCATTAAAGTATTTTAAGTTTTTTATACCAATTCCACCATTCTTAGTAGGTTTTCAACAAGTTGACCAAGGGACTATCACTAGTTTTCTTTCAAGAGTACGACCGGTCCAAATGAAATTTTTACTAGCTATATTTTTTTTATAAGACCAATAGGCCATTTGTAAACCATCATAGATAATACCATCTTAGAGATAATAGTGGATTTAACAAGGAAAGTCCTACATGCCATAGAGATAGATTTACCTTTCCAATAGGAAAGCTGGTTAAAAACTTGATTAACAATAGTGACAAAGTGGTAAGATTTGGGTCTACCCAAAAAAAATGGGGACACTAAGGTAAGTGAAGGGGAGAGAGCCTTCTTTTAGACCCAAATCACTGATAATATTAGATTTTATCTTGGGGGGAAAATTATTCCCAAAAAATATACCATATTTTTTCCAACTTATGGTTTGACCAGAAACCTCCTCATAGTGGGAGAGAGAAGTTTTGAGGTTAAGAATGTTTCTTTTGTATCTTTGAAGGAAAAGGATGATTTCATCAGTATAAAAAAGATGAGAATGAGAATTAACATTTATGGAGACTTGAACAGGTTTCAATTTATTTTGAACCACCAGACGATTGATCAGTCTACTAAGGTAGTCTTCTACTATTGAGAAGAGAATGGCAGAGAGAGGCTCACCTTGTCTGACACCTTTGGTGCATTTAAAGTATCCATTGGGATAGACATTGATCAAAATGGAGATAGTGTCCGAGTTTAAGAGGGTTCTTATCACAGCAATGAAGTGCACACTAAAACTAAAACTTTGAAGGACTTTGAAGATAAAACTCCAATCCATGGTGTAAAAATCATTCATGATGTCAACTTTAATAGCTATATTGCCTCCTATATTAGTTTTATTCAAGTTTTTGATACATTCATAGTCAATAAAGATATAGTTTTGAATGGATCTACCTTTTATAAAGCCAAATTGGTTCCATGAAATAATTTTTTTAATAATAGTTGAAAGCCTATTAGCAATGATTTTGGTAATGATTTTGTAGAGAGTTTTGATAAGAGAAATGGGTCTGAAAAGATGAATTTTTGAGGCATTATCCACTTTAGGGATCAAGGTGAGAAATTTAGCATTGATAACATGCGAAAGAACCCCATTTGTGAAAAAGGTTTTTACAATATTACAAACATCGTACTGAACCACATCCCAATAATGTTGAAATAAACCATTGTTAAAGCCATCAGGACCTGGGGCACTATCTAGATTCAGACTGAAGACAGTGTCTTTGATTTCAAGATCCAGTGACATGTTAAGAAGAAAAGTTTTTTCCACATCAGTTATCACTAAAGGAATGACATCAAGAAGGAGGTATTTGTTTTTATCAGGTCCATTAAAGATGGTTTCATAATAGGAGACTATATGTTGAGTTATGTCCTCATCCTTGTCAAAAATATTATCCCCATCCATTAGAAATTTTATAGGTCTTTAGGCCTTCCTGGTTCTTTGGAGGGTGTTATAGAATTTGGTATTTATATCCCCATCAGTTAACCATTTAACTTTATAAGCTTTCTTTCTCATGTTGTCTTTAAATGTGAGAAAGGAATTGAGATTTATCACAACATTTATTTCTTGTGTGGGATTAGTGTGGAGTTCTGAGTTGGTGTTTTTGTTTTGGAGATCATCGAGTTCTTTATCAAGAAGAGTAATTTCATTTTTAACCTATTTGGATTTAGAGTTACACCAAGATTTGAGAGTCAGTTTGAGGTGTTTTAGTTTGATTTTTCATGTAAAGGCATCCTTACTATGAGATATGGAGGACCGAAATTTTTTGATGACATGATTGAATTCTTCATCAGATAACCACACATTATTGAAGTAAAAGAATGATATAGGTTTCATGTCTTTGGAGTAAATTTTTACTGGGATGGGATGATGATCAGAGTTCAGTCTATGAAGTTTGATGCTAGATATAGTGTCCCATTTATCTAAATCTGGGACATTCATAAAGGCTCTTTCCAATTTGGAAGCAACCACTTTATTGTAATGTCTTCTATACCGGGTTTATTTTACATCAGTGATATTAATTTCAATAAGATTATTGTACTCGATCAAGGTTTTAAATTCTCTCGTGGAGATAGAGGTGTGAGATGGGCCAATTTTTTTACCCTAGTGGATATATAAATGTTAACAATCTCGATTAATGATGAGATTGTTAAATAAACCCTTACTGCTTTGTAATCAGTTGAATCATATACCCCATGAAATAATAACATTAAACAAAACTATAAATATCATGGTAATAAATAAATTTGTGATATAACATGTCAAAGGAGAGTTATATACACCTTAGAAAATAATATAGGTTCATAACATAAAAATATGCCTCAATGAAATAAAATTAAGACGAATTCCTTTATAAAGATAATATCATTGAAGTGGGTGTTAATAAAATGGATAAAATATTTTTATATATTATATATAAAAATAAAACATGTTGAAATATAAAAAATATATAATCAAAATTCATTTCACACATAATCTTATCATGACATAATCAAATAAGTAATATTTTAACCCAATGAATGAAAATTGATTTAAGAAACCCCTTACCCTGTGTCTAAATCATCTCGTACGTTCTTTATCTTTAAGAATAATAAACTTAGGTTAATTTATAATTAATTTAAAATAATTTTAATGTTTATTATTCTTTTTATATCACTCATTTATATGTTATATACAATTAATTAATCATTTAGGTTCACGTTGGACGTTTTGGCGATATTCGGTACCAATTTCCAAAATGGTTTCAGTAAGTCAACTATAGTCAAAGAGGTCATAATTTCATCATATCAAGAATAATATTCATGACATAATTATAATTTTTATATTTCAAATATAATTTTAAATTAAACAATAAAAAAATTATGAAAAAATAACTATGTTACAATCATGGAGATGGTAGGTCGCACGTACGCATGAGTAATGTTTACATTTTTCAATGATCATCATGGAAAGTAGGTAAGTATAATTTTATTTTATTTAAATAATTATAATAATATATTAAATATGATATTAAATATTTAAATATACTTATATGTATCACTCATGTGATGTGTTGATGAAAATGAATCACGTCACTTTATGGAGGTGGTAGTTCACACATACGCACGAACAACGTTATCATTTTTCTGTGCATGGATTGGTAAGAAAATAAATGGTATATTATCTTATAAGAATTATAAATATGTCATTAATTTTATATGTAAACACTAATTCCATCATTATATTATAACAAATCTTAATATATAGTTATTGAAAACTAATTACATCAGTTCGTGAGGAGGTAGTCTGTCGTACACAATAATGATGAATTTATTCCCCATTTCATTGAAGTGTATATGGATATAGGTCATGAAAATAAAATAATATCATATAATTATATTAATTATACTTGATTTATTATTTTATTATGCTTGAATAATATATTAATGAGGTGGAAGAAGAAATAAATCAAAAACACTTGATTAAAAATGATACCTCTTCTTCAGACGACCTCCTTTGTTTAACCCCTAAAGACTAATAAGGATGGTGTTATGCCTAAAATAAGGACTCTAGAATAAGGGGAGATATTATAGGAATGTATTTGGTAATATCTTAGAAAAAATGGTTATGAATTGTACTGAAATGAGAAGAAAATCTACCCTTTTATAGGAGAGGGAATGGGCACTCTTGGAATTTATCAAAATATTATATTAATTTAAATTAATTTTTAATTCAAAATGGATAAAAAGAGATTTATTATGATGATAATATGAGTATGGGTATAAATAATATAATTAAATAATATTTAGATAAGTTAGACTAATTTATTATACTTATCATTTAGTTTTAACCCTTATTTAACCCCTTTAACTCTTACTGTGACAACATTGATTTTTACACTTATGAGGGTCAATAATATCACTATAAAATGAAAAAATATCCATAATTAGTTAATGGTTGAAATTTTAAAACTTATATTAATCATTTTTCCATATTTAATATTTTTAGTAATTTTATATCATTTAATAGATTATTATTTATTTTAAAATATCATTAATAAAAAATTTGACAATATTCATTTATTTGTCTTTTAAAAATATCAATACAATAAGATAAATCTGAAAAAAAAAATTTAATACATACTTAACATGTCAAATTAATATATAAAATTTATTTATTACATTAATTATCTCATATTAGATATATTGTAATATTTTTAATAACATTTGTTTTATTTTTTCCATTAATTAAATAATTATTCTATTAGTGTTGTCCAAGCATTTAAAGTAATTATTTATTCACTAAAAATTAAAAATAAATTATAATGTTGAAGATAAATCAATTATAATTCAAAATAATATTTATATTTGAACATATATTCTAGATAACACTATATTAATAATATTATACTTATTAAAAATAAGAGTGTGATATGTTTGACTTTTCTTTAAATAAAATATTATAAAGGTCATAATCTAATCAAAGTAGTGATAAATTTTCATATAATAGAACCTTGAATTTTTTTGGATGAATATTATTCATCTAATAAAAGTTTTAAATGTATTAGGTTCATTTTCTATTCTTTATCTTTTTATTTTTTCCCTTAATTACCTGATTTACCATTTACTATGGTAAAAAAACTACTAAGGTTACTATTAATTTTTTCCAAAAAAAACGACCTATATATTAAATTTTTACATCCTTTTTACAAATATGTAATCCATTTTTTAAAATTCAAAAAATAAAATATGCAATATTTAATTAAAAATTAAATCAGTAAAACGCAATGAAAAAAAAAATTTCGGATAAATGCATATTTTAAATATAAAATGTTTTTATAGTAAAGTCAAGTATAAAATCCATTAAAAACCCATAATTGGATTATTTGAAATAAAAATAAAAGAATTAAATTTTAAAATTAATATAAAATATAATTTAAATTTTTAAATACTTGAAAATAAAATACAATTTTCAATAAAAATTAATAATTTTCACTATTCATTGAAAAATCAATCTTTTTAGAGAATTCATAAAATTTAACCGTAAGATAATTTTGATATGATGATTTTAGAAATTATATTTATTTAATTAAATAAAATTTCTAAAATTTATATTAATTAATTATATTGTTTTCCCACAAAATGAATCGAAATAATTCTGGAAGAAAGTGTATTTGATGAATAAAATAACTTTACTAAAATTAAGTGATTGTTTTTCTAAGAATTAATTAATAAATTTTTAATTATTAGGAATATTTTATATTTCATAATTAAGTTAATATTATTCATTCCTCCAAATTTAATGTCTAGGTTATAACGGTCTCATAATAACAATAATTAGTTTATTTAAGCTCGGTGTTGTATATCTTATATGTTATCGAACATAGTCTTTCCTTTTAAAAATAAGGGCTATTACATTCTCCCCCTTTTTGAAATTAAGAACTTGAAATTTTTAATTCAATATTGGTAACTAATGATTGAATTTGTAAAATATCTTTTTTGAAATCCTACATCGGAAAAAGGATTAATAAAACTTCCACTTGAAATGAAATAAAGGGAAGTGCAAAGGTAATCTGAAATAACATATTACTAGGTTTCCATGGAGGAAAACATGATCATAGAAGATAAAAGAAAACACTCAGGTACTGATAAAGAGTTATAGATAATATGGACCTAAGAAAGTAAATAAGAACAAAACCATAAATCTATGATGAGTTAAAGGGTCTTTGATTTCCCAAAAAAAAGGTAAATGGAAAAAAATTGTTTAGAGATACTTTTCATAGTGTTGAGGAATTATTTTACTAATTTTACTAAGACAATAAGTAAATATAATTACTTTAAAAGTATAATTTAATCCTTTAATCTATTTTCACCACAATCTCATCTTTTTTCTCCAAAATTTGAGTACTCAAGATGAATTTTTCATCCCTGAAGCATTATAATAAACATATTTGAATCACTAAATCCACAAAAGGATAAAAATATATTTCTCATTTTGATAGAAATTAACCAGAACCAAAATTTTTAGAATAAGATAAGATAACTCCCCAAAAATAATAAACCATTGTATAATGAAAAACTACTATAATCACCAAAATTCAATAGTAATATCCAATGCTCAAAAGAGATAATTTGATAAATAATTGTCCTTAAAATTACTAAAAATAGTACAATATTAGATTTAAACCTAAAATTCAGAAGTATTTGATCACATATCCCTTCAAGATAATTTTAATATTTATCTCTAAATAATATCAATTATTCTCATACCAAAAATTATATACCCAAACCATATAATCTCCATGATATGCTAATAATTTACATACATAATAAAGACACAAAAAATTAAATTCAATCTTTATTAATCAAAAAAATATCATAGTATTCTTTTTACCTTATTCATGTAATTCTTCCCAAAATTATAGTGATCTTCTTCCAAAATAACATTAATCACTTATCACGAAATAAATTTTTAATACCATTGTATTCTATATGATAATAAATATGTTCCAAAAATCAACTAATTTTTTATCTATAAAATTGTTTAAATGAAAATAAAAAATCATACTAATCAGGACTTCACATAGTCTAGTGGTGGGTGATGAACCCTTGTCGCCCTTCAGTTGTGGGTTAAAACCTCGTGGCCTTGCTAGATGTGACATGTTTTCACATGGTATTCAATCTTTCCTTTATCTAAAACAATATAATTATTACTAAATTAAAAAAAATATGATAAAATCTTCAAAATAACCTTAATATATTCAAAATTAAATAAATATATTAACCCCTAATGTTATCTTATACTTTTTATTTCATACACCAAAAGAAAATAACCCATAATTACCTCAAAAAATAAATGTCTCCAAAAATATAATTAGTCAACTTAAAATTTCATAAATTTAAGCCTCAAATATGATTTCTAATATATTGATCTTATGATTAGTCCAAAAATTATAAACTCATAATGATATCCATAACTCTTTATAAAACTGATGTTATTAATATTTTCATGACTTATTATATTCCCCCTTCACTTATTTTATATGAAATGTGCATAATTTGTGTGAAATATTAATGTTTTAATATTAAGTATAATATTTGAGCATTTTTAGAAGTAGTCCAATTGAGTCAGTTTAATGTTTTAATAAGAACTGTCACTATACTAATCCAAATTGTGTGGTTCTTGTTTTGTAGGATTCTACTTTCAATATACAACAGTTCATTATAAGGAACCATGATCCAATTCTGCCATTTGAAGGGTCATATGGTCCTCACAAACAAGACCAAAGAATCTGTGAACAAACTGGACCAGCCTTGAATATTTATTTACTGGGATCAATACAGAAGTCCAAAAACCTTAACTCTCCACCATAATTCGGGGGACACTACATGTCATCTTGGATAACAATTTCATGGCCCAAATCCAAGTACAAGGGGCCCAAATAAATCTTTTAAGTCCAGACCACCATTCTGGCCGAGAATGAAAATCAGTATAGTATGCATGACATATCTCATGATGTAAGCATCAAATCGAGCTGATATTTTTCAGTGTGAAAGAGGAGATATAGGAAGCCGACTTTGTTGAATAAGTTATTCGGATTTGAAGGCATATACCTGTTCAAAAATCCATTCACATTTTGGCCATCGAAAAAGCATGGATAGAAATGGACAGTTTACCTTTGTTTAATAAAACCGCCATAACTTTGGCTACACTTGTCCAAATGCCTCCATAGTTTTACAGTAGTTGGACAACATTATTTTATACAACTTTGAAGAATGACATATTTGAAGATTCGTCTTTCTGAATATCCAAATTGGCGATGCAAGTGGAGGGACAGATTGGGAATGCAAACAGTCCACTCCTTGGGATATAAATACTCTCCCCTTCTCTCCTTGAGAGGGGTTGGCATTTCAGAATAGAGGAGATCATATTGTCACGACCAAAGCTTTTCCAAAGTCTTGGGAGGACCTTCCATACTCAAGTTTTCACTTGAGAGACCTTTCCTCCTCTCTTTGTTTTCACTTACTTTTGTGTTCTTCATTTTTGTAATTTTGTAATTCTCTTTCTTTGTAATTCTGTTTTAATGCAAGTTACTTCTTCAATATCTCTTATTCGCATCCACCTTCTGTAGTTTAATATTTATGTTCTTAAAATAGTTTAAATTCAGTTGAATCCCCTTCCCTTCTTTTGCTTCCTCATTCAATTGAAAATCCATTTTTAATTATCATCATTGTTCGTGTGTGTGTGTGTCGACGTACCACTCTTTTCTTATCCCTTTCTTTTTCTTATATTATTAATTTATAATCATAATAATTTTAACCATATTATTAATCACCCAAATTTCTGAGTAAATATATCATTGGGGTGAGTTATAATTTAGGTATGTTAATTGATTGAGAGCTTCTGCTCGATGAATATTCTTTGAATTAACATTGTGTATGTTGGACTTAACATGTCATGGATTAATGACTTGTTTTGTTTAACATGTGTTTTCCATGGATTATTGGAACCATAAATACACCACCATAAATAAGATATGATTGATATTATAACCTTAAGTTAAGTTAAGGCTTGGTTTAAAGCCTTAACACTTAGGAATTCTAATCAACATCATCTTGTGACATGGGTGTTAATTTAAATGCAATATAAAGCAAAGCTCTAGGATATCACAAGCTTAACTAACCTAATGATGAACTCACCCTAATCTTTATCAACTTGTTAAATTAAACATCATTCATTAAACATTTCAATTAAGCTCTGCAAACAAACCCCCCCAATCAAAATACAATCAACTAAAAACAATCGACTATTACGAAGTACCATCGCCGAGGATTCGACCCGAGTGCTACTATACACATTAGCAGAGCACCGGAACTTTGACCGGTCGATAGGCGACAATCAGCCGTGCGTTTCAAAAACCTCACAAGAAAACATCATAATCTACAAAGTTAAATAAACCTTATACTGATATCAAAGTAAGGATCTTCCCTTAAACAATACATATTCTAGTTATATTAATACTAGAAATCACTTTCTATTCACAAATATATTTAAGGTTTATATTTTTATATAATTAGGATAAAATCTTATTTAGTAAACCCATACAATATGGAAACTTGTACGAATTATCTATTTTTTCACCAAAATAAACCCTTTTAAAATAAAACATGTTTTATTTTCATAAAATATCGTTAAAAATTTTATCTTAACCTCATAATTATCCCTATTCACTATTTAAACCCTATGAAAAATATTTTAAAAACTTAGGATGAGCAAAAAGATCTCAGTAAGGGAAATAAAAAAATAAAAAAATAAATCATTAGTCCATAAATTCTTATACAAATTTCCCTTTTTCAAAATAACATTTTAAGATAAAAATAAACATTTTCTTACCCAAGAAATCACCTTTTCTTTCCAAATTATTCCATAAAACATTTCATAAGAGAAAATAAAATAAAAACTCATAATGTTTCATGAAAACTCTTCACAAAATTATAACTTCCACCCATAAAACATTATCTCTTTAACTCACCTTAGGAAATAATAAGTTTCCTGTAAAATTCATAGAAATAATACATAAATGATAAAGGTAACTTATGGAATCATATTCATATCATAATTAAATATTTTTTATCTCTCATGGCTCAGTAAGGAGTAACTATTATAGTTATATTGGAATAACCATTTCAGTATATTCCTATAATCTCTTAGAAGAAACCTCATTAGTTAACTCCATCTATTTACCCAAATTCATTAGAGAGTTATAACGAGGTCACACACTCTTGATTTATAATAGAACCACCCATCCTCATAAAAATTCCCAAGAACCATAACATAATCATAACATATAAACATTTAATTAAATTATCATTCAATGTAAGTTAAAAAACATTTCTTCCATATTTTTTTATAAAATTTACAAAATATCTTTTTTGGAAAATGATAAAAATATTCATTTCAAACCATTCTATAAAAATTAAAACATTAGTAAAAATTAATTTAAAAATTAATAGTATAATATTAAAAAACTTTTTTAATTTTTTTTATAAAATAGGTACATGGAATATAAATATCCCCCAATATATACTTAAATCTAAATAATCATGATTAATTATGAGATTGTTAAACACAACCTTACTACTCTGTAATAGATTGAATCATATGAAAATTGAAAGAATAAAATTTTAAAAAACATTAAATATCATGAGAATAAATAAATTCATGATATAAAATGTAAAAGGATATTTATATACATCTCAAAAAAATATAGGTTCATAACTTCAAAATATTCCTCAATGAAAGAAAAATGAGACTAAGTCCTTTACAAAGATCATATCATTGAAGTAAGCATTAATCAAATGAATTAATTATGTGTATAAAATGTAAATATAAATAAAAAAAATTAAAATTAAATATAATAAAATAAAAAGGCATTTTATACATAATCTTATCATGATATAATCAATGAAATAAAAGTTTAACCCAATAAATGGAAATTGTGTTAATAAATCCATTACCTTGAGTCTGAATCGTCACATACGTTATTTATATTCCAAAATAATAAACTTAGGTTAATTTATATTTTATATAGAAACTTTTTTCATGTTTATTATTCCTTTTATATCACTATTTTTATGTTATATACAATAACATAATTATTTAATTTCACTTTCGATGTTTTGATGATATTCGGTACCTAAGTTCAAAATGGATTTGATAAGTCGACTATGGTCAAAGATTTCATCATTTAATCATATCTAGAATAATATTAATTATATAATTATAATTTTTATACATAAATTATACTTTTAAAAAAACCATTGAATATGGTTATGAAAAATTAACTATGATACAATTATGGAGATGGTAGGTCGTACATATACTTGAGTAACGTTTCCATTTTTCAATGATCATTATAGAAAGAAGGTAAGTACAATTTTTTTCATAATTATAGAAATATATTAAATTTTATATTACTTATTTAAATATAATTATATGTATCATCAATGTGATGTGATGATGAAAACGAATCACATCGCTTTAGGGAGGTGGTAATCCACGTGTATGCACGAATGACGTTGTTATTTTTCTATGCATGAAATGGTAAGAACATAAATGGTATATTACCCTTTCATAATGATAAAAATGTTATGAATATAATATATAAACATTAATTCCATCATTATAACCAATATTTAGAGATAGTTATGGAAAAAAACTACATCATTTCGTGAGGCATTAGTCCGCCATACACACGAATGAGGAATTATTTCCCCATTTGATAGAAGTGGAGATGAATATAGGTAATGAAACTAACATAATATCATATATTTATATTCTGGTTACTTTATTTATTTTTTTAAAATGGTTTAATAATATTTTAATTAGGTTTAAGAATTAAAAAAATAGAAACACTTGATTAAAAATGATACCTCTTCTTTGGACAACCCCTTTTTCTTAACAATATAAGACCACTAAGGTTGGTGTTTTTACTAAAATAATGAATCTATAGTGAGTTTATGGATTATAGGAAGGTATTTTTATAGATATTTTATGTTTAAATTTGTTTTATGTTTGTTTAATTGAGAATAATAAGTGCCCATTTATAGGATAGGGGTGAGGAACTCTTGTAATTTATCAAAATATTAAATGAATATAAATGAATTTTTCATTCCAAATAGATACCAAGTGATTTATTTATAAGATAAGATTAGTTTGGTTCTAAATCCTCTAATACAATAATCTTTGGATATATTTAGGTCACTTTCTTACCCTTATCATTTAGTTTTAACCCTTATTTAACCCCTTTAACTCTTAAAGTGACAATATTGATTTTAACAATTTTAGTGAAAATATAGTTTGAAAAATATCCAAATTACATATAATGGGTTTATGGTTGATATTTTAAACCTTATTATAATCACTTGGAAAATTTAATATTCTTAGGAATTTTATATCAACTAATAAAATATTATTTATTTTAAAATATCAATAATGCCAATTTTGACACTATTCATTACCTTGACTTTTAAAAATATATATACAATGAGATAACATCAAAAAAAATATTTTAATACATCCCTAACATGTAAAATTTATTAATAAAATTCATCTACTACATTAATTATCTCATAATTTATTTACTTAAATATTTTTTATATTATTTATTGGAATTTTCTATTAATTAAATAATTATTGTATCACTGTTGTACAATCATTTAAAGTAATTATTTCATCCCTAAAAATTAAAAAAAATAACATGTTGAATATGAATATATTATATTTAAAAATACTTTTATAGTAAAAAATATCTTATGGATAACACCATATTAAAAATGTTATACTTATTAAAACAAGAGTGTGACATGTTTGACTTTCTTTTTAAATAAAATATTATAAAGATCATAATATAATCTAATTAGCTATAAATGTTCATATAAACGAAACTTGAATGATTTTTGAAAAATATTACTCATAAAATAAAATTTTATAATGGTTTATTGTCATTTTCATGTCCTTATTATTTTATTTTTACCCTAAATTTTCCAATTTACCCTTTTCTGTAGTAAAAAAAATTATTATGGTTACTATTCATTTTGTCCAAAAATAATAGTAACATATTTAATAAATTTGGGACACATTATTCCAATATGTAACCCATTTTTCAAAATTCAAAAAATTTATGATGAGGTATTTAATTTAGAATTAAATCATTAAAACACAATGATAAATAGTTTTTTGAAAAAATGTCATCTTTATAAACAAAATGTTTTTATACTAAAATATATTATAAAATCAATTTTAAAAACCATAATCAGATTATTTTAAATTAAAAAATAATAATAATAATTTTAAAACTAATCTAAGATATAATTTTAATTAATAAATACTTTCAAAGAAAATAAAATTTTAAATAAAAATTGGTATTTACCCCTATTCATTGAAAAATCAACCTTTTTATGAAATTATCAAAATTTACCTATAAGATAATTTTGATATTCTGATTTAGAAAATTATATTTATTTAATTGATTAAAATTTATAAAAGTTTTATAAATTAATTATATTGTTTGCTTACAAAAGATATAAAAATCATTATTGAAGAAAGTGTATTTGAAGAATAAAACGACTTTACTAAAATCCAGTGCTTAATTTTTGAAGCATTAATTAATAAATAATTAATGAGTAGGTCCATTTTTTATTTCATTATTCAATTAGTACTATTATTTCCCTCAGGTTTAATAGATAGGTTATATCGGTCACATAATAAAAATATTTAGTTGTTCATTTAAGTTTGGTGTTGCATATATTGTACGCTATTGAACATAATATTTTCTTTTAAAAACTAAGGATGTTACATGAAATGAAGTAAAAATTAGAAAGTAAATTATATCTTGGTGGACTGTGTATTAAATTGATAATAAATAAATAATATCACATTTATCTGAGCTCCCTAGAAGCTAAATACACTATGTACACTCAAGTATGCACACAATTATAAGGGATGAAGCAAGATCTTGAAGATATGGGAGATAAAGTGAAGTCTGTGATCATAATTAATTATGATGAATCAATTTCTATAAATCCCACAAAAAATCATGTCCATAATTCATTTATAGTGTGCATTAAAATCATGTTTCATATTTTCAAGGATAAAGCGGATCATAATCTTAAGTAGCTGGAATATGTGCCTACAGAAGTACAAGTTACAAAAATTATAACAAATTCCATACACTATGATGTGTTTGAATGTAATTGGGTAGATCTTGGGGTCTAGTAAACTCCCCAAACATTGACAGTGCGAATGTTTGGGCCCCTCTACCCAAGGTATGTTTTTCTTTTCTCTATGTGTTGATATGTTTTATTTCCCATATTTCATACCATTTGGAAGTGACCTTTGGGTTCATTGAAAAAGGGGTGGAATTATTTATCATGAAAGGGGGAGTATCTAATTGGGGGAGAAAAAAATGGTGGGTCAAAAATGATTATAATGAATCAATTATATGTTTGAATATAAATTAGGAAATTGTGGTTTTTTTACTCTACAAGAAATTATCATGTGTAGCTTCTAAAGTAATCTTGATGGATGAGTATGTTTCATCAGTTGGTATCAGGAATTGTGTGATTCACTAATAATAATTTTATTTCACTCTTTTTTTTCAGGTTGATCATGTCTTATGTGAGGTTACACTATGTGTTAAGTAAGTCTTTGATCACTATTTAATCATTTTTCAACAAATTAGCTAAAGGAGTTTGATGTTTTGTAGTCAAATATAAAGTGAGAGATTATTGTAAAATATATCTCTTTATAGAGTTCCTTGGTTGGTTTCTTTGTTAAAATTTTATAATTTGGTGAAAGAAATCATTTGAAAATTTTTTGTGATGTTATTTGAAGTTTTCATTAAATTTTGAAAATGAAAATTTTGGCACATATGTCCTAATGATTGATGTAGAGCTCATAAACCCTTAATATTGATCTAGAGTTCATTAGTCCTAAAGATTCATGAGGATCCTGTATGTACTGTGAACTAGTACATGATAGAGCAATTATGTATAAATTAATCACATGGAGTGAAGGAATGACATGTAACTAGTAGTGATTGAGGATCTATCCATCTTCAACAGCATTTTAATGACCCAAAATTCTATAAATTAAATTTACCTTTTGGTTATATAATTGTGTCATATTTAGTAATGTAGTATTATATAACTCAAATTTGACAACAATATAGAAAAAAACTTTTTATTATATTAAGTTTAACATTAAATTTTTATAATAAATATATCCAAATGAATTGAAAGTATTACTATGTGATAAAAAATAGAAAATAAGATAACTATAATATGAAAATTTGGATCTACTAATTCACCCAAAACAATAGCTCTCACAAACAACACTATTTAAATAAAACATAATATAAGTAAGGAAATATTAATTTTGAAAATAATATATATATATATATATATATATAAACTTTAGATATAATTTAAGGTAATGAAGAATGAATGAAATGTGATATATTTAGAGAAAGTAAGAACCCATATGACAGTTACAAACCTAACCATAAGAATAGAATTATGACCATTGGAATAGTAACATAACTATAAAAATAACAAACTCACCAATTTAACTGTAAAATAATATTTATCGATGTTATAAAATTAAAATAAAAAATATTTATTTCATTATAAAATTAAATAAAATTTTTAAAAATGATAAAATAGGTGTTTGTATTTTTATAAATCATATAGGTTTTATTTAAATTTTTAGAACAAAAATAATGTTTTCAAATAAAATTATTTTCATAAAAAATTGATTATAAAATAATATTATATATAATTATAGTGTTATTGTAATTTTATGATACCTTAAATAAGTTTTCAAAGGGTATGAAAAATGATCATAATATTTAAATTCGTATTTTTTTATTAAATAATGATTGTATATAAAAATTAAAATTATTATATTTATAAAATATTTTCTTAAAATCTATTTTATATGGGTAATATAAACATTGGTAAATTTTTAGGGTGAATTTTTGAAATTTTTTGAAAATAGTTAAATTATTGGTGAATAGTGAAATATGTGAAATTTTGATATTTAGAATTACAAGCTGAATATATGAATTTATGAGTCATGGATAATGTAAGATACAATTATTTCAAACTCATATGCTCTAACTACTATATATAGTTTCATTAATCAACACTCTTTGTAGTCTTGGGAAATAAATAGTAAAATAATGAATATAATATTCAAAAAAGACCCCTCTCTTTCCCTTACAAATACCACCCCTAAACATCTCTTACACTCACACAATCTAACCTTATAGATTACAAAATTTCAGACCAATTATTTTCTTAATCCTCACCCCCATGTTCTAATGATTTTTTACCACTAATGACCATTCCAAGGAGCTATATAGGGTATCCTAAGAGGAGACAACCAATGCAAGAGGTAATTTCTCAACTGAACCTCTTTCAATTTTATTCTTCTTCTACCACTCACATATGTTATCCATCATCATAGACATAGAAAAATTCATATCATAAATATATCGATATGTTATTAATATGTTGTAATATCCATTATCTACCCCCCCCCCCCAAGTTGAATTTAAATTGAAAATGTTTTTCACAATATGGTCGGTTCACCACCTCCTTAAACAACGTGCATAATTTTTCTCCAATGCCTTTATGGAGGGTAATTGAAAAAATATTATGGTTAGATTTTATGATAGTAATTATATTATATGTTATTTCATGTTTAATAATTTATTAAAAATAATTTAATAAAATTAAATCATTTTATTTCACGATGGACGTTAAAACCACCTAAATAAACTAACTATGAAATGACAATATTTATATTGAATGAATAATTTTGGAATATTTTATATTTGATATTCTATATATAAATGAATATCAATTCATTACACTTCTAGAATTATGTAATAATTCCATAATAAATCTAATAACTACCTAAAAATAAAATTGACCTTGGAGCAATGGAATGAACAACCTTTGTAGAATAGAAATATAAATGATATATCAATTAAATTACAATAACCTATTTTAAAATCATGATAATAAATCAGATATATTTAAATAAGGTTCTAAATTATGTATATAATAAATATAATATGATTATTTTCGAGGTTAATTGAAAGTTCATAACTAATCCACACATAATGTTAGGGATTTCAATGAACCAGCATATTTTCTTTAGGTTATGATTTATCTATATTTACCTAAATTTCTATAACAATTATTCTTACTTAATTATTATATATTCTATATATATTATTATCATTTATACTTAGTTTATTTCATTATTCCTTAATGAGGAAATACATTTTTAAAGTTTCCCTTCTCAATTTCATTCGTTATGCAAAGCAGGTGAGAGAGAACTTCTTCGCTTCCTAGCCTCATTTCAAGTACCACTCAATTAAATTCTATTAATCATAAATGGTTTCTAGAAACACTCGTTTTCATATAGAAAACTATTTTATTTTATCACTAGTTTTTTAGAAATTATTATACTTGTATCTTCATTAATGATTCTTTTCCCCTATTTTCTAAAACACTAATTAAAGGGAATATTTCCAAAATTATTTTTCGACTCCTTTTTATGTCACTAATTCACTAGGATATAATTTTCATGTCCTTTCCATATTTTTTATCTATGAACTTCCAATAATGATTGAATCCATTCTTTTATTAAATTAATTATTATATTCTATTTGTATATGTTATAAAACATGATAATCTAACCCACTTCCATTACCTGGATTTTTATGATTCACATGGCTTATGTATTATTTCTTTTTGTGGTAGAAATATACATGTACATGTTATGATGGGTGTACCCATATATTTCACCAATTTATTGGGTAAATTTTATATCTAATGAGTGGATATTCATTAAATTTGGGAGTAAACTAAATCCTTGATGGGACACCATCCACCAAGTAATGTTGTCTTGGTGGTTAACATTGAATTATGCGTATTTTATGTTTTATGTTGTTTCCACATTCCTATGGTTAATTTATCTTACATTTCATAAATACATATGTTATACCTCCATGTAATCATTAGTTTACCTTTCTTATTAGGATATTATGATATGCCTTTTGATTCATATATTATTCTTCATTATCTTGTTTATTAACTTATTGGTCTTTTTAGATCACACATTCTATTTATATTTTCCCATGGTTAACATATGTAGTTTTAGGATATCAAATGGTTTTTTGATCCCATTATTCATAATAAAATAAACATGTTCTGTTTTCATAACATTTTAATATATTATGAACTTGTTTTCCAAAAGAAACAATACCTCTCGATCCTTATGTTTTGTTTATTGGATATTTTTTGTTAAAAATAATGTAATAATATGTGTAAGATATATGGCCCACTATAATAATTTCCATATAATATCAATAAATCCCTAAAGGATCATGTGGACCGCATAATTGAAGTCAAGAAGATTATGTAAACATGAAAGAGTCACACATATGAGCTTAACTGAAGGGGTGAACAATAGTTTCACCTTTGTATATTTATTAAGTATATTTTCCTATAAATTCACCCTTAAAATCATTTATAGATCCCAACAAATATATATATATATAGTAGATTATTATTTGTAATTAAATTAAGTTAGAAATAAGTGTACAGTAAAAGTGAAACATGTATGTCTTACGTATAAGTAGTCCACATAAATATTCAGGGTTCACATAATGAAAAATTAAATACATAAACCTTTATAAGTAATGTGGTGAAAAGTGTGACACCAAAAATTTAAGGATTCATATGGTGAAAATTGAAACACATAAGAATTAAAGAGTCATTCATTTAATAGAAATAAACAAAAATATCACATAGTGAAGAAGGAGAATTACTAAAATGGGTTTTTTATGAAATAAATATTGAACCTGAATGATATTTTCATTTATTTAATGAAAAAATAGAATAATTTGACACACATGAAACTAAGAGAAAAAATAGATATGATAGAGATGAACAATAAATTTGTTTGGATGATCAAAGCCTTCACTTAAATAGAGAGAATAGTGAGATTTCAAAGTGTGAGTGGTTGTAAACCAAGGGGATAATTAGTACACTTAGAAAATTATAGAAACAATGTTCTATAATTGATTTTTTCAAATAGAACATTTCATTTTTATACTCCTTAGACTATCCCAATTAATGGTGAACTATGAAATTTTTTTTCATGATTTTGTTTTTATTTATGTTCATACATTTTTATTGGAAGAATAGATAATAAAGTCTTTATTAATGAAGATACTATATCTAAAAGGGGGAACTATTTTAACTTGTTCTACCCTGACCCCCCTAGAGAATTTATCCTAGTAAGGCCAATACTTACACTATTTCATAGCCATATACCATGATTTTTTTGCATGAAATATAGATACCTAAATGGTAGATTGGGGTTAGTGATTAATGATAAATATCTAAAAATTCGAATATATATGAATAGGTTCCTAAATTTGTGTCAAATGAGTAGTGAATTATTTTTGGTAACATTAACAAGGATTCGCATCAATGCATATTTGATTCTCTTAAGGTAACATAATAACAAAAAAATATTAGTAAAATTGTTTTAAGAAATACCAAAATATTATATTGAATCATGAAATAAATAATTCATTATATAATTAGTTTGATGATTTTTAAATAAAAATAGAAATATCAGTTATATTTTATTCATTATTATTTATATGCTAGTATTATACCATAATTATTTCTATTATATAAAATTTATTTAATTTTAATATAAAGGGTAATGACTAAGGTCACTCAGTTGGATAGGTAGGGATATAGCTTCACCTTTATTGGATACCTAATTGTAGCTTCAATAATGAACCAATCAGAGACATTGGGGTAACTATTTTTCATTATAATGTAAATTTATTACATTAATATTAATACATAATATTGAAGAATTTTGTAATTACTAATGTATTGATGTTATAATAATTAAAATCATAATCATAATTATTATTATTATATTTAAAAGAAAAAAAATCATGATGTTTGGGATTTAAACCAAATTGAATCATTATAAGTTTTTAGAATGACATATTAGCGCTCATTATAGGGAAGGATCGTCATGATAATGTATAGGGGATGAGTTTTATACCAACCCCATAATTTTATTTAAGATTATCATCATTATATAAAATTATTGAATCCAATTTCCATTAAATTAATTCAATTTAAAAATAAGTATAGATGATAATTATTAATTTAAAAGATAAGTTGAAAAAATAAGACTCAATGGATAAAAAATATATTATTAGTGGGAGAACATATAAAAATTATTAATTTTATTATTCCAAAGGATAATGTAAATAGTGTATTGGGAAATTTTTAGTATTACAGTATAATAAACCATTTATTTCAGTTTATATGATCCTGAAGGTAGACCCAATAGTTAGGCTACTAAGTGGCTGATTCTAGTACACTAGGTACCTAGTAGGTCCAATATCAATTTTTAAAATGGTTGAAATAAAGGGATTTTCCTCTTAGTCTTATATAAATCTCCCCCAAGGGTTATTACTATCTAGGTCACATAGGAGAGGGGGAGTTTCCTCTTTTCTCCCTCATTTTCTCCTATGTTCCCCCAAGGGTTTAGGTGGTTTGGATAGGTTTTTTACTTAAATTGTAGGAATTTCACCTTCCTTATATCCCTTATTACACCTCCCATGTACTTTTAATTTTTATGAGACATTGTTAGGTATTAGATTTATAATTATTTAAGTGTATGGTAGAATAGTATGGTAAGAATTTAGATTTTGTATATGGTTTTCACAAGAGGATTAATAGACTTTGATTTATTTCATTTCATGTGTTTTTTGGGTATTTCACCATATGAATATTTATTTTATTTTTAATTATTTTTACTTAAATTAGAGATCTATTCTAGTTCATAAATTTAGGATTTAATATTTCATATTCTCAGTTTCATGTAAGATGTGAACTAAACCCTTTATACCCTCGTATTAGCATCATAAAACTATAAAAAATATATCATTTATTACAAATTTTTATTTTTAAAAAAAATTTATTGTTTTTATTATTATTTTTTATGCATAATAATGTGGATAAAAGGAAAATTAGTAGTTATTACTCAAATAGGATTGATTTGTAGTTATTCATTGTGATAGGCTATATTTTATTTACTAATTATTTTACTCATTTGTTGATATTATGATTATGTTATGTCATTATAATTATTATTGGTATATGATATAATAACATGTGATATCAACCAAAATATTGGGATGAAATCATGTATGTTTAATAGTCCAAAAGGAATGTATATAATATTAAATGGTTTATTATTATCTCCTTGGAAAAATGAGTGTCGGTGGCCTAATTTATAAATTATTGGTGTCATGGGATAGTTTTTTTAGGAAAAGAGTTCATAATTTCAATATGTTTTTTAAAATAATATTTTTTTATATTATATTTTAATGAAGTATGTATTTACATGTAAATTTTTATTTAAATGTATTGGATTGTGAAATTAATGTTTGGATCAAATGTGGGTTCTTTAAAGTGAAAAATAATGGGTTTTTTCTAAGGGTCCAATATGAGTAAGGAAGCATATGGTTCCCATTTAAAATTTTTTTAAAATAATTTTTTAATAGGGATTTTGAAAAAAAATCCAAGAGGTGTTGTTTGGTGAAATGGTTTTTTCCATTTAACTTCATATGGGAAATATCCTATCATCTATTCCAATTATATTTTAATAGTTTTTATATGATTTGAGATAATAATTGGGTTCGGTTAGACTCTATTGAGTGGGATTTCTAGATGATATTGAAGTAACTATATTTAGATATCTATTGAAATGATAGACACAATCCTTAATATAGTATTTGTTTATTAAGGTAAATAGATTATTGGTTACATGAAATTGGGTCATGTATTGATTTTATGGTACATACTATATGATTCATTAGAGTTTGTGTATATTCTATCCTTTTGGTAACTTGTATGTATTTTATATGAATCATTTTTTATGTTTCTAGGTGGGTTAGTTTCACCAATAACCAATTCTCTCTCTCCAATGATTTTAATGTGCATCAACTTGATCACTAGCATTATGTGTGTTGATGTGTTTATGGGAATCTTAATAGGTAATTGGACTAATAGTCACCCATGTACACAATATAGGCTTTCATATATTTGGGTATACCTTATGTTTCAATTCAATTATTAGTCTTAATTTTTTGTTGGACATGTACTTCATTTCTAGAAGAGTATATAGAGTCCAAATATTAAACATGAGATTTATTAGCTATTGGGTAGAAGGCCATTTTACTTTTTTTTAGTTGTTATATTCTTAATGTATCAACTATAGAGCAATTAATTTATTAGTATTAATTGTATTATATATTAACTCTCATTATATAATTTTTTATTACTAATATTCTATTTATTATGGATGTATCTTTTTGATAATTTAAAACTTTTATAATATGAACTATAAGGGACCTTATGGATCCTTCTTTATTTTTTATAGTTTTGGGTATGTTTTTCATATTGATGGGATATTCTAAATTATTAGTATATTTTAGAATGACCTAAATTATTTATATTTGATTCAATAGTATCTAAATGTCTATTCATGAATCTAATAACTAATCAAAAGCCTTTAGTATATAAATAGATATTCCTGAGGTTGTATGATGTCACTGGTTTAGTTAGTGTTCAGTCAGGGCATAACATACGTCACATCATGTAGAGGTAAATTTTGAATTCAATCCATGATATTTGTGATTAATTGTTAATGATCATACATTATAAAATTTTATTTATGTTTCCCTTTCTATCTAATTTTTGTTGTAATAGAGAATTTTTATTGGGGTTGATTTATTATTTTTTTAACTTTTTTACCCCATGATTGTATCATTTGGTTTTAGTTGATATATTTAAGTTATATTAATAATATATATTGTAATTTCATATAAATTTACTTAATTTATTTATATTTATATTTTTATCAAATTTTTGTTGTAATAAAGAATCATTATTGGGGTTGATTTATTATTTTTCTAATTTTTCTAAACCATGAATAAATCATTTGGGATTTTTTACTATACTCCATTCATATTAACATTTTGTGTTGTAATTTTCATATAAATTAACTTAATTTTATTTTAATGAAAAAATATGACATTACTTTTTTTGAAATTTTTTTTTAAACATCAATTGAATTTTTTGATTTGTTATAAGTTTTATAATCTGTTTATTTTTGTTCACCTATTATGTTTCATATTGATTTTTAAAAATATTTTAGTAAAGTTTTATAAGTAAAAGGTGTTGGTGATAAGTGTGGGATTGACCATTCTAAGCCAAAATACACATAAAAAGATATCTATTATGGTTTATAATTTAATGTTTGGAGTATTGTTAAGAATTATCATTTATTATAGTGACATTGTTTCTTATTTGAGTCATTTGATAAATTATTATTATTTGATATTTTTTCAGTTCTTATGATGGTGATACATTTAGTTTCATGTATGGTATTGAAAAATATTATAATGGAAGTGAAAGGACATAAATTAAGGTTTCATAGTGATTGATGTGTTAACGTTGGTTTTATTTTGGAATAACTATTTGTATGATAGATAAATATTCAATTGAAAGTTTTTAATGATTTTGATATAAATATTAATGTTGTATATATTGGTGTTATATATTATCGTGAAATATATTGTTTATATTTTTTATTGATTAATATATAGTTGAATTAATTTAAAGTATATTTTTTTAATATTATTATTTTACTAGTGTTGTAGTCCAATACCACTAAATAAATCCATTGTTAAATTGTTTAGTGGAACTTTTTAATAATAAAATATTAAAAACTATGACCATCACTATATATTTTAATGGATATGTTTATTTTTTTGAATTTTTTAAATAAAATAATTTTTGACATAAACCATTAGTAATGAAATAAGAACCAATACTAATTAAGTAAAAAATGATAGTTTATTAATCAAATATAAAATAGAAATTAACCTATATAAATATGTTTTCACAAATCACAAACAAAGTTGTTTATTAACATGCTATCAAATGATTTAATAGATTATTGAAATGATTTTAATCTTGGAAATTACAATTTATATGATGTGGTTTTCCAATTATCAAACTCTATACATATATTATATTAAAATAAATAAATATATATTTAATATAGGTAATTACATAATAATACATTATTTTTTTAGATGAGTAATGATATTATTATTCATTTTTTTGTTCCTAAATCTGATTTGATTAGAAATAAATATCTTATTCACGAATCACCAAATAAAGTACATCACAAGGTAGATATAATATTATCTATGATACTTCTTGGAAAATTATTTAGGCCCACTCTACATAGAGAATCACACAATTATATCAAGTAATATAATTATTTCCATAGAAATAGAAATATTGGTTAGTGAAATGAAATTATTTTCAATCCTAATATTGAATTCATGGTGTTTTATTTATTAATACTTGAATTTATTGGATCAATTTTTAACTCTTTCCACAATATATACTTTATTGTATACATGTATTATATATAAAAATGGGTGGAATATGAGGATAAAACACATAATATAGTAAAATTGGTAATAATCCCTTTTACAAAGAATATATTTCTTCACTCAAATGTATGATAACTATACATTAGATATTCGGAATCACATTTTAATGATAACTAATAAATTATTAGAAAAATATGGATATTATTATGAATTTAGAACATCATAAAAGCCAAATATTAGAGAGTAAGTGAAATAGTATTACCATGAGATCAAAAAATATATCAAAAATATGACATTAACTCTAGTCGTAATTATTAGAAAATATGTTTTAGGAAAAACTTTATATTTATAGAACATTGTTCAAAATTAGTCAAGGTGCATCAATTTTTGATCAGTTCATGGGAAACCATTACACAAATCAGCATATCTCGATCAAAAATATTATTATTTAATCATATTTTTTAATGTTTATGTGAAAGTTTTTGTAAGGAATTTATTTCCACTAGGATAATAATGATGAGATCTATACAGATTATTTAAAAAATGCCAAAAATTTCAATGATAAAATGAATAGGTGTATTTAAAAACATCTCCATGCATGGAAATTTCATTCAAGGGTCAATTTATGTTTATTCAAATAGTTTTTTTATTAATTTTAAGGAAATATTGTGTCATGGAAGTCTTGGACTTTTATCATAATGAGTTTGTTTCTACATGGGTGAGTAGAGATATAATGAGTCTAAGAAGTGTCTATTAATGAGAATGATTTACCTAGATCCCTCTTAAGTGGGATGCATCCTCTCACTTTATTTTAAATAAAATGATAATATTTTATGACAAAAATAGCACATTTAATTAATATTTAAATGTGAGTTATAATAGTTAAGTTAAAAAAAACAAAAAAAATATTTTAAAGAATAAAGTTATATGATTAAATTTATTCTATTTTATTATGAAAAGTTTTTGAATAAATAATTTGGATACTCATTGATAATTTCACTAAAAATGCATCTTCAAAGTTATAATAATAGTGTGGGAAAAATATGGATGTAGTGTGGGATCAACTGATAAGTGGGGTGATAATTTCATAGGGGAAACCTTAAAACTATGGTGTGGGGAACATTAAAACATCATGGTTCACCAAGATTAGACCGTGATAACCCCAGTCATTCCCATAACCACTATAGTTAGAATGATATCCCGATTACCTATTTTTTCACTAGTATTCCTATATTATTTTACCTATATACATCATTACATACCTTATCAAAAATTAATGAGTGTTTAGAAACTATTCAACATTGTTAAATTAATACCTAGAAAATGAGGGTTTTTTATTAAAATAACTAAATATCATGCAAGTTAAAATTAAAAAAAAATTGTTATGGAAAATTTCTCTAATGTTGATTAATGATGTTCTGAAACATAACATTGATTACCTTGTTCCATGTTTCTTCATATAGACTATTTTACCATAATATTCAACCAATCCCAACACCATATAATTTAATTATGAAGTCGAACATTTTAAATAGGGTGTGGTCAACCACCATCCTTGACCAAACATACCAAAAAAAAATTAATGCACTATTATTACCTATAACTCGTCTAAACTATGATAAACAATCTATTTTCTTAACTATTTTAGATCCCACATATCAAATTGGTTAGGAATCATAACTTTTATTACCACCATTACATTATAAAAAAATAATGATACTTATCACTTTATTGATTCAAACAAAGTCTCTATGAATAAAAACTTCCACTACAATATGAAATGAAAATTTATATTAACTAAAATATCCTTTTTTCTAAAACTATAAAAAGTAAAAAAAACTTCCTTCGAATTTTCATTTCCCTTATTTTCATCACCCAATAAACCCTAACCATACCATTTTACCATACTCATCTTATTTCAATAATTCATTTTAACCAAAACCAATATAATGAGAAATAAATCAAACTACCTTATTTCATTAAATTTTTTCTTCAAACTAGAGATATTTTCTTTATTCCAGAACATATGTTACAAGACATTATCCTAAGTGACCGTGTCAATCTTATAAGTACATTCCATAAAATTTATATAATAACTCTCATTTATATTTTCATTAGTATATTAAAATGGTTTTCCTAAAATACATGTCAATTCTATAAATTAAAAACTATGTAATTTCAAATATGTAATAATTATCAATGTTATATTAGCATAAAATCTCTAAAATATAATAATACATAGATATTATAGAATATTATATATATATATATATATTTTTTTTTTCATGTATAGAAAAAAATATAATTTCAAACATTCCAACAAACATTGTAATGACCCATGAGTTTTAGTTTCATTCAACTAAAGAAATGGTTAGTTTTATCATTAATTTGGTGGATGAAAGAATTTTAATTTTTTGGATCTTGATTGATGAAAGGTTGTTTTGATCATGTTTAGAATTTCTTAATTTATTTTTGGTAGTTTTTTCATTATAAAAACATCTAATCTGAGTTATCAAAGGTTGGTGGAGGAAAAGTGAGATATTTTGGTAGTTGATGATTATAAAGTACCCAGTTGGATTTCACTATGTAACTAGTAGAGGTAACAGAGTGGGGTCACACTATATGGTCAATAGGATGACCACTTCCTTACACTAGGTACATAAGTAATTCATTATGTACCCATTAAGGGTAGATTAGATATTCGTTGGGCATCAATTATGTTTTCTTAGTGGGAATTGAACCATCAATTGATGGACCCCCAAATTAAATGGGTAAGAATATTGGTAGAGGACCATTTTGGTCAAATAAACCTCTCCTATAATTTTTTGGTTAATCCCTAGATTAATTATTAATTTGAGTCCCTTGTTGTTCTAGTTGGAGTTACTAATTGAAAATCTAGTCACATGATATTTCAAATCACTGATAGGGGGATAAACAGGTGATTTATAATTCACTTTACATTTCCCCTTTTAAAACTAACATTTCCAATTTTTAGATTTATTTGAATTCACTATTGAATAGAAACATGAAAAAATAGATCAAGTAATGATAGTTTTACCAGTATCAACTCAAAATATAGAAATCTAATCATTGGTGTGATTTGAAATCAATTGTGATCACACTACCCAATAGTATCACCCTATAGATCTCAAAAAGTGGTTATTATCTATAAACTCATGTTAGATGTCTCCAAATATTTTATGAGTTTACAATATAGTTTCAATTATATGATAAAATTTTTTAACAATGGGAGATTCCTTAACTAATGTATACATCAATCATGTCATAATCGTGATTCTTATTGATCTCAAACCTATAGTGGTGTCAGTTTGTTCTTTATCAACTTTTATTTTTCTATAGAGGAGCGACAAAAAACATCTTATCCTTAAAAAAAATCAATATCCCTCATTTATAATAATAAATATTTTTATCACTTTATAGTATCAACACTTATTTTATATTTCTCTAAACCATCTTTTTCTTTAACTTTATATTTTATATTCCACATATTATAGTGAATATTATTTCAATATATAATTTACTAAGATTCTTATAATTTTTAGTCATCTTCAAAACTCTTGTCAAACACTGTCTAATAATACTATATAGTTTACAATTTATTTAATTACATATATTTAATATTATATCCCCACTATTATTTCACATTGATATTATCTTTCAAAATATCTCTAAAAGATCTTCTCTTAAAAACATACCATGAGTTCTAATGTATTTAATTCTTTTTATTTGTAGTCATATGTTCATGAAAACATATATGGACACTAATGTATTTCCCTAATTTATAGTGTGTAAATATTAAACATCGTCTTGAATAAAAATGTTTTATTTTGATATTTATTTCATTGAATAATAGATCACATCACATAACCTAATTTTATATCCTTTTCTTCATAATTTTTCTACTTGAAATTTTTTCCCCTCATTTGGAATTTTTTAATTTCACATAAGAAATGAATCATACAATGATATAGGTTCCATTTATGAATCATCTTCAATAACCTTTGATCCAAAGATGATATATATATTAGACTCCAATGAAATATAAACATATCATTTGTATATATATTCATTTATTTATACACGGATCCAAATAACATGTATATATACTTCAGAGCACTCATACACAGATGAATTTCCTTACAAATGACTCCTACAAAGACAATACTTATTGGTCAGGACATGTAATCAATTCATAAATTACTCACACAGAAACATCACAACTCATCCATTTTCATCGAAACCTTCATTTATATAATTCCTAAGATTATTCTTTAAATCGCTTAAAATGTGATTCCTACACCTACAAACACAAAAAAACCATTTCTTCACAAAAAATATTATGTGAGTTTAAATTATGATTTATTCATTACCAAAAATGTCTAAACACAATAAATATATCCAACTAATTTATTATTTACTTTTTATATTCTTCCTTATCAGATTCAACAATCTCATTAATACATCTCTAGGGCTCAAACCCCCCCCCCTGAGATTTGTTTTTGTAATCCAAGGAACATAAATCACTTTCAAAATCATAAAACATTAAAATTTTGATTTAAATTTAAAAAATTGTAGAAATAAAATCAACTTGAGTCCATATATTAATATTAACTTCTCTCATTCTATGATACTATATGAGAGAATAACATCTTTAACTTTTTCAAGTATACTCACACATCTCAAAACTATTTATAAATATTATAATTATATATTCATAAAACTATGATAAAAAATCAGATTATAATATATTAGAATCATTTTATAAATACACAAAACATAATTAATTCATAGATTTCATATTTTAAAAACTATCTAAAAATATATGATCCCTCTAAATAAGGTAAATACAAAATATTAGATACTCCTATTATATAAATGTATTCCCACTTTTTGAAAAAATTAATAAGATTAAACAAAAGTAGATTTATGATTAATTTTTCTACTCCTTTGAAACAATTATCTAAATAACAAAACATGATATTGGATTGAACCACCATACTATATCCTTGAGTATAGGGAGGTTAAACTCCCATTTCTAACCTCAATATTTTAAATGAATCTTCAAGAAATATCATAATGAATACACTAGGTATTTTCACTAGGATATGAAAAAATTCCTATTTTAACTCATTATTCTCTACAATATCTTTTATTATGTTATATTTTATTTCAATTTGGTTAAAAATTAAATTAAAAAACATTCTTAAATTATATATTAATATAAATTTGATTATCATAACCCAAAAACAATAGAAACATCACATAAACTTTGAGGTCTTCCAATTAAGTCCTTATCCACATCAATTGGGTTTTTTATTTGAGTTTCATCCACATAATCATCTTTATTAGTGACAAAACTCACAATTCATTACATATTAGTGTTCTAACTACACACATTGATTTAAATAAGAAAACGTTGCAAGATTTTGTCCTTCTATGATCAATATTTCTAACTAAATGTGCATCTATGAAGCTAAACACATCATGGATTATCTTGCTATTATACATCACCCAAAAAAATTTGTTCACTTTATATACCTATGAATTATTTTCTCAACATCATGATGTAAACTTTCTAAAGACTTTGAAATATGGAAAATTGGGTGATAGAATAAAAAATATGGCTTAGAAGTAGTCTAGATAAAAAAATTCCCAATAATATTATAGATTTTTTCAAGGTAAACTTACATACTTTATAGATCCATTAATAAAATTATTCCCACAGATATAGGGGTTGAATCATGATTTTACTCCTACATGTGATATATAATTAAATTCTACTGAGAATAATTTTATTGAGAATGGATTATGTGTTCCTCTACCTAAGAGATTTGTAAACCTGTAATATATCACATCATACATACTGTTGAAAATTAAAATAATTCTTCCCCATATTATAAAATTCTCCATGGAATATTTCATTATATCTAAAAAATATTATTTAATATTTATTAACTAAAACAATGATTGATACAACTTTATCGTCTTTTATATAAAAAAAATCCACACTTCTTTTCTTGAATTTAAACTTCTTTAAAAAGTAATTTATCTTTCAATACAAAGATCTTGAAGATTTTTTAAACTAATATAATTAATTATCAAATATTAAAACATAATTCCCTCCATCATTAAGAAATAATATTCATTTTTTTCAATATAAACCTCTTCTTCAAATTCTCTAATGAGAAAGGAAAACTTGACATCCAATTGAAATATTTTGTGTTTCCATTAGGTTGTAATAGAAAGAATAATTATAAAGGTTTATTTTATTAAAACTAGTGAAAAAGTGTAATCAATATAAAATTAGTTTATATGAGAATTCCCTTTTCATAGAAGTATATTTTTGTTTCTCATGATATATCCCTTTTCAATAAACCTATTTTGAAATGATCATTCAGTTCCAATAAAATTATTTTTTGTCACATTTTTTATAACTCCCATGTTTCATTATTTACTATATAATATCATTCATTATTAACATCATCAATACATAATTTATGGTCCAATTATTTAGAAATATATCTTAGTTTAATGTGATAAATTAGAGAGGTATGACTTTTTCTTCTCAATGTTCAACCCATTTGAATATGTTGTTCAATATCTTGAATGATAATTTATAGATCTATTTTTATTCTAGAAATTAGGTGAGATTAGTGAGGTTTCAAAACATAATTAGTGTTTTTTATTTGAAAAAAATCAACCTATACTGCATTATAATCTTCACTTCAATCAGAAATATTTTCTTAAAATTTAATAAAAATAGATTTATCATAATCAGTTATGCAACATGATATTTCATGTGTATATTATTTCGTTTCATGATTTAACACATTAAAATAAAAAAATCAATAATATTCCATATTTATTTATTATAATACTAATATATTCATATATTTATAGAATAGATTATGAATACACCATCAGCACAAATTTTTTCAAACATTCCTAAATTTTCATCTTTAACATTGATGGTGCAGAGATAAATAAACACGCTTATATACTTCAAACATAGATTTTTTTTAATTAATATCTTATTAAAAGGTATTTGAATTTGTCCAATATATGATTCAATTATGAATATGAATAACTCTTGTAATGTATTTTCTCTAAAAATACTGAGATGTGTCATGCTTTTTCAATATGGTTCAAGCCATCTCCCCAATATTATATTCCTATTTTTATCCAAAAATATTATTTTTTAATATAGTGGGTTGTTTTAATAGTGAATAACATACTTAAAAAGGTAATATTTAAATTATACATTAGTTTACTCAGTACCATTACCTAACCATATCTTCTTAAAAGATTAACGAAACTCATTTTCCACACTTCCCCTTTAAATATTGAACATATTAAGAACCAATAATTTTTGTTTCATTAAAATAATGTAATAATGTGATAAAAATAATAAATAAAGTATATTAAATAGTTATCTCTATTTTTTAATTACATTCCCATAGGCCCATAGATGCCATATTAAAGAATGTCTCATGGGTGAGATGTATGAATCTCAACTTTCTTTCAACTAAAATTTTTTAATAAACCCTTGTTCTCATGAAAATAATGTTTAGTACCCTTATCAAATCATTTTAGAGACATCCTAAACACTTCATATTTTGATAATCTTTCACATATTACTTTGGAAAATATGGACATGTATAATGTTCAAATTTTTCTTCTTCTTTCTCACTGAGTTAGTATGAATTTTTAGCATCTCCCACATCAAATAATTTAGAGTTCATTTTCCTATTTTTATATTTCTAACATATTATGGAATTATAAATAAGATACATATTTCCTAAAAAATAAACTCAATTTATTTATCACATATTTGATAAATAGTCAATATTTTTTGCTTAAGACCATCAATATATAAATTATTCTTGGACATCAATTTATCATTTCTAATCACAGATGATCCAAATCCTTTAATATTGTGTGACTTATTATACCAAAATTTCATTAAAACTTGTTTTCAAAATTAAACATTATTTAACAACATAAGGTCTTCTATTATCTATAATGAACATTTATTATTGAGTATCCATGAACAATATCCATTTGAAAAATTAAGTGAAAAATATATAACAATAGCATTTTCATTTTTATTATCCTTATTTCCTTGAGTCTTATGAGTTTTTAGACTTCATTGGGATGGTATAATGGAGATATATACTTTAGTAAGGTGATTATGTTTCTCAAATCTATCCAAGACTATATCTAATGGATGAAATCTATTTATATAATTCAATCCATAATTTTCATGTTTCCTCTAGAACAATACTTTTTTAGTGGGATAAATCACCCTCATACTCTACCTATCAATAATTCTATAATAATAGGAATGATAGTTAATATACTAAAACAAGATTTATCTATACTCGATGTATCAATAGTTACATAAGTAGCCATAAAAACCATGCATATCTTTGAAAAAATATTTTGAACAAAATTTGACACATGAATATCTTTATTTTATTGATCAATCATGTTTTCATATATTTTTGTACCTAAATTATTATGTTCTACCAAAAAATTATTCTTTATTATAGACCTCTTATCATCTATTTTATAATCATCAGTCATAGAATTTTTCTCAACTATGTAGGTGTTCCCAAAATGATTTTTATTTCTAGGCATCATATGATTTAAAAACAAAACATGGCCTTCATTTTATCCTTTAATCTGAATATCTCATCATCCTCTTAGATATAATATTCACTCTTGGAGTGATATATATGATTATATTCAGAAGTATATTTCTTTTTGAAACTTTATTTAAACTATTGTACTAAATTTTGTAAGATGTATAAGAGTATTCTAAATTATTTTTCTTCACTATAAAGTTTATATACAATAAGTTCAACATACATATCCTTTTTCTTAATTTTTTATCTCTACTAACTTCCCTAGTCATCACATCATCAATTAACTTCTTTTACTCATCAACCTCCTTTATTAACATTGTATTTTATTCTACATAATCAGATTTTGTACTACTATATGACATATTTTCATTCATCATTTATGATCTCTATCCCCAATGTTTTGATCTTTGGAAAACCTTCCCTTAACTCTCATTTCAGAATAAATAGTAAGTTAGATTCGTCTTCACTCAAATATTCACTATATTCATCACTATTGATGTTTTCTACATTTACCCAAATATCTAGTAGTTTCACATAAATGTCTCAAAAAAGTATCAACATATTCTTCTATATCCATACATTCACTTATTTTTTTACATGGATAAATTTCTACCCTATCATATGAAGAAAACATTGAGATTATTTCATTAATCATTGATTATCTTATTGGTATTTCATCTTCTTCATCATTGTATTATTCTTCATTCAATTTTTAATAGTTTACTAAAAAGATTACTTTATCACCACACTTAAATAATTTTAGTGGAAATTTACCCTTTTATTTTTTTATTCCCCCTATGAAATTTCAAGATACAAGAGAAAAATATTTTTAAATCATTTTATTTACATATTCTTCTGAGTTAGAGTATTCAGTATTATTATCTTCAACTTATTTCTTACTTTTCTCCATCTTCGAGCCTTTAAAATTGTAAAGACCTGAATTTTCCATGTAATTTTTTTAATTATATGAAATTAATAAAAGTCTGACAAAATTGATGGTGCATGATTCTGAGGCCTGGTGTGCCCGGAATGAATTTATGAACTTTTTTTAGGTATGTTTAGTAAACATGAAAGTGGAATTTTCTAACTTTTGAATCGGTGATCGGATAAAAAATCTGAGGGCACTATTGAATCTGCAGTGTTGGGATTCTCTTAAGGGAGGCTTCAATTTGACTGTAGTAGGTCTGGAGAAAAATTTATGTTTTGAGACTTTTTATTGAATAAAAAAATAACTTAGTTAATTTTTATTTTCTTTCCTTCCCTCCAACGTACAAATGACAACGTGGGACTAGCGGCATGTCAAGCCAATAAATGGATTGACCTTTTAATCTTAAGTAATGATGTTTTTGGGGAATTATGATAGTTCCTAATTAATGATCCCCCATTAATTCCCAACATCGTTACTTACCCTCCCCCTCTCCTATTTATATAGATCTTGGGGACGGGTATCGATAGAGCTTCACCAAAAAACGAAGTAATGGTAAAGTACTGAGATGCCAAACCCTTAGAGGATATAGTTGGTCCCATCAGGAGGTGATGGGAGACATCAAACCATGAACCAAAGGATTATGTACGAGCGGCATCTTTGGAGGCTAGTTGCAGAGGACGGCAAGCACCGACCCCCTTCCTCAAGTGCAGAGGCTCCCCAACAACCTCAGGTAGGGGTTTGATTCTTGTTTAAATTCAAGTGAATTTATTGAACCTTTAATCCTCCCTCAAGATTACAAGCTAACGTGGAGGGTGTGGGCCTAACGAACCTGAACTGAACCCTCCACTACTTTTCTACACTTGCACCCTCCTTCGAAGACCACTGGTGTGGCAGCACCAACTGGCTATGAAGGAGGTGTCGTGCTAATGCATGCCATAAGAGGAGGCTGCAATACTAAGTTGTGGCAGTCATCGTAGCGGTCGGCACCGTCCAGCCATAGAGGAGGTGTGGCACATCATCACGCACCGCTGGTGAGCAAGGTGTCGTGGAAGTCAGAGGAGGTGGCTGGCACATCGGCCAGCCGTGGAAGGAGAGGCTGTGCGACCAGTGTGCCTCTAGCAAGGCGCCAGCGAGCGGGGAGGTGGAGCACCACCGAAAAGAAAAGGGATGCAGCTGAAACTACAGTAGAGGCAGAACCCACGTCTACCTGGTGGGTTCCGCGGTGACCAGGCGGTGCCCACGTGGTGTCACCATTTCACAAAGAAAAACGGCCCCTAGGTTGTTTATAATACCGGGGGGAATGGTCCCCCCTTTCCAGATCAGGCGGACAGTGGCCCGCGCCCCTTGCGGGCTATGCCACACATGGCCAGGCTGCCTGCCTAGCAGGCCGCCTGCCCAGCGAGTCGCGCCCCCTTGCGGGCCAAGCTGCCCTTGCAGGCCAGGATTCCTTTGCGGGTCGGGCCACCTTTGTGGGCCTCCCTTTGTAGGCCACTCCCTTGTGGGTTGGGCCGGACCTCAGCCTTGTGGGTCGAGCCTGCCGCGGCCCAGCCCAGATCGGTTCGGGCCGGGTGGGTCCGACCAGGTCGGACCAGACCCAGAAACACTTAAGGGACATAACTTGAAATATGGGAATCCATTTGACGAATCGTCTATGGCGCTGGGATACTTGGAGTGAGGTGGTCTTTTTGGTATACTCTACTTGAGTTTTGGAGATAGTTTGAGTATGGTCGGATTGGATCGAACCTGAATCCAATCGGGCCCCCGAAACTAAAATGCTTATAACTCACAGTCTAGGAATCTGATTGACGCATCGTTTGTCACATTAGAACCCTTACGAGATGAAATTACTTTGGGTTACTCATTTGTGGAGCTTAGCGGTGGTCGAGGTAGGACCAATATCTTGAGGGGAAGATTATATGGAGCTCGAGGTCACCGGGTGTGAAGAATCTTGTGGCTGGATCTAACATGAAGAAAGAACAACGATCCTATGTGGGTCAGAATCTATTGATCCTGTGTGGGTCTGCTTCTATCAGATTCGATGTGGGTCAGTTCTCAGCAATCATGTGTGGGTTAGTACATACCAATTTTGTGTGGGTCAGATCCTATATGGGTTAGCAGGAGTTAGAACCTATCAATCTTGTCTGGGTCAACAGTAGTGCTTCTTAACAGAATAAGAAGATCTAGCTTATGAATAATAATTTTTACTTCTGTACTTAAGTTATACCTATTGTGAGCTTATTTTTGTTATCTTTGTAGTGTTACCTATGTGGTACTTCTATCTTCGTGGTGTTACCTATGTGGTACTCTTTCCTTCGTGGTGTTTTCTTTGTGGTGTTACCTATGTGGTACTTCTATCTTCATGGTGTTAGTCACCAACCACTGGCATATGGAAGGTGGTCTTGGGGTTTTCATGGAATGGGCCTCGAGGGACAGGTTGTGACAAAGTGGTATCAAAGGAGTCTGTTCTACCAAAGAACTAGGACTCTGATCTTTTCTATGTGGAAATAGTGTTGAGTGTTATGAGTGTGGTTTTCAGTTTGGGTATTCTAGTGTTGGTGCGGCGGCCAACGTATCCATACACCTAGACCCTGACATCTGATTTCCAACTCAGTTCATGAAAACACTGATTGTGTGTGTTTTGAAAAGTTTTTCTTATGATCTCTTCGAGTCAGCTCACTAGGTATAACTTATTGACCGTGGCACACCTATTTTCTTTGAGGATGTCGCCATGTAGATAGCCAGGTAGGATTCCCAAGAGAGTATGCGATGACATCCCACCGAGAGATGAGGCCTCGGTGTTGATCCCTATTACGGCGTTATCACCTTTAGGTGGTGTACCAGTAGCACCACTACCCATTGGATAGTTGTTTCCACCAGCCCCACCAGTAGAGGATTCATGCCGACTAAGCGTGTTGCACAAGTTTCAGCGGTAGGGGCCTCCGGGGTTCTGAGGCGAGACAGACCCGCAAAGGACTAAGGACTGGCTGGAGGCTATAGTCAGAGTTTTCTTCTTGGTTGGGACACCAGCTAACCTTATGGTGATCCTAGAATCCATTCTTTTTCATGAAGCAGTAGGGAGATGGTGGAGATTTATGCTCTAGATGAACGACAAGGTGACCCTCATCTGGGCGGACTTTGAGATCCTTTTTAGGGCAGAGTTCATCCCAGTAACTCTATGCTCAGTGCGTATACAGGAGTTGTTGCACCTACAATAGGGAAACATGATTGTGGACCAGTACTTGGTTAGGTTCACTAATCTTTCCCGCTAATCCACCTACATTGTACAAGACCCTTTCTTCAGGGCTTGAACCTTTGAGTAGGGTCTCCGATGAGAGATCATAGCATTGATAAAATCGCTCAGTATTCCAATGCAGGTTGGCGTGCTAGAGCGAGCACTTTTGGTGGAGAGCTTCCAAGATGAGACGGCACCATCAATGAGAGCCACCACTGGACATCAAGTAGCAGATTCATCTGTAGAAGGCATTAGGCGGATGACGCGGGGGGGCAAGCGGGTTAGGCCTTATGGTGGACAACCTCAGGATACAGGGTTGGTGGTGCGGGGCTCACGGGATAGAGGAGGACAGCTGAGGAGTATTCAATGCAACTCATGCATTGGGTAAGGTCACATGGTACGTGACTTCCCAACCTTCCATACGAACGACCAGAAGACGGTTGAGAGACTATTGAGGTAGAGGTAGAGATTCGATCAGGGAGGTCTGAATGCAGTAGACAGACGTGGAAGAGGAGCTGGTTGTGTAGTAGGTAGTGGGTGGTGATTTGAGGTTCTATCACCACCACCTCTAGGTGGTCCACCCCGACCATAGGGAGCAGGTGTATAGGTACGAGCTCCGCTCCAATCAGCTGAGGCCTATGACCACGGCTCTCTAGAGATGATTAGAGGTACGATCTATGTTTACTCTACCTTAGTTACAGTACTTATAGACACAGGTTCCGGACACTCTTTTATTTCCATGGCCCTTATTTAGAGCTCTGAGATTCTTATGGATCTGTTGGCTCAATCCTTACGGCTAGAGACTTCTATGGGAGAGGATTCGACAATTACACACTAGTTTTGGCAGTGTGAGCTTACTCTAGGAGGTGATAACTTTGGCTGGGATCTTCTAGTAGTGGCATCGAGGCCTTACAACATCATCTTGGGTATGGACTGGTTATCCACATTCCAAACCTAGATTTACTATATTAGGTGTAAAGTGTAGTGTGTTCTCAAGGATGGGACCAGGTTTTCCTTCATCAGTGAGAATGGAACCTTTGAAGCACATGATAAACTCACCTGGAGGAGGTTGAATCCAATCACACATCAGTTGGCAAGCCTTAACCTTAGAGCAATAGATGTTGAGAGTCCCAGTTATCCTGTAGTGGTGAACCAGTATGCCGATGTCTTTCTTGATGATGTTTCTGGGACTACCTCCATGAAGAGAGGCAGACTTTACATTGACCTATACCCTTTAATGGAACCGATATCTACACCGGCATATCAGATGGCTCATGTGAAGCTTCTTGAGTTACGGGTATACTTAGAGGACTTGCAGAGAAAGGGGTTCATAAGGCCCAACATTTCTCCATGGGCAGCCTCAATTTTATTTTCCAAGAAGGAAGATGGGAGTTTGAGACTCTATGTGGACTACCAGTGCCTGAAACAGGTGACTGTGAATAACAAGTATTCACTTCCAAGGATTGATGATCTTTTCGATCAGTTGAAGGGAGCTCATTGGTTTTCGAATATAAACCTTGGATCAGGCTATCATCAGCTCAGAGTACGAGATGAGGATGTATAGAAGATGGGCTTTATATGTCGTCATGGCCACTATGAGTTCTTGGTTATGCCATTCGATGTGACCAATGCCCCCGCAGTGTTCATGGGACTCATGAATAGGATCTTCTAGCCATACCTTGATTGCTTCATTGTGGTCTTCATCGAAGACATCTTGATATACTCAGCAATAGAGAAGAATCATGCCTATCATTTGCAGATAGTTCTGAAGACACTCTGAGAGCACCAGCTTTATGGTAAGCTCTTGAAGTGCTAGTTCTGGATACAAGAGGTCCAATTTCTAGGACACATTATCTTTGAGGTTGGAGTTGTAGTGGATCTGATGAAGATAGAGGTTGTTCTTTCTTGAGATCTATCTAGAAGTGTGACTGAGGTGCGGAGTTTCCTAGGGTTGGCTGGATACTACCGAAGATTTGTGTCTGGATTTTATAGAGCTACGACACCCTTGTTATCTTTGATGAATAAAGGATATCCCTTCATATAGACAGAGAGATTTCATTAGAGTTTTCAGGAGATGAGGCAGAGACTGATGAGTGCCCCCATCTTGAGGCTACCAGAAGAGGGTGTTGGGTATGTAGTCTACTACGATGCATCAAGGACCGGACTTGGGTGTGTCCTTATGAAGGAGCGAGCAGTGATCACCTACGGATCATGATAGCTGAGGAAACAAGATCAGAACTACACTACCCATGACCTAGAGTTTTAAGTGGTGGTCTTCGCCTTGAAGATGTGGAAACATTACTTGATGGGAAAATGTTTTACAGTCTACTCTGATCAAAAGAGTCTTAGGTATATCTTCTCTCAGAAGGACCTTAACTTGAGATAGCGACAATGGATATAGTTCCTATAGGACTATGACGTTGAGATAGTCTATACTCCTAGGAAGGGTAACATGGTAATAGATACACTCAATAGGAGGATTGGTCTACAGTTTCTGAGTGAGGAAACAGAGCAGCTAGTCGCATTGCAGATATCCTTCATAGATAGATATGGAGCAGCATACCTCTAATCTATGATAGTCACTCTCCCACTCCTTCAGCGAGTCATGAAGGAGCAACTTGGGGACATTGACTGTGAGGCACAACGTACTCAAATATCCTTAAGACAGGCACCTGATGGATTTTCTAAAGGTGGGGAGCATGTCATCCTCTATAGAGGATGTAACATGGTACCAGAGGCACTACAGGAGGAGGTGTTGAGGGAGTTCCATACTTCCCCTATGGTGGTACATCCTAGTGTGGAGAAGATGTACCAAGACCTCTGGTGTCAGCACTAGTTTTTAGGGATGAATAAAGTAGTTTCAGAGTTTGTTTCTTGATGCCTCACTTGTCTGTAAGTAAAGGTCGAGCATCAGGTTCCAGAAGGCCTAGAACAGCCACTAGAGGTGCCAGAGTGGAAGTGGTATGGAATCTCCATGGACTTTTTGACAAGGCTTCCATGTACGCCTAGGGGAGATGATTCTATCTGGGTGATCTTTGACCAACTCAACAAGTCGGCCCACTTCCTACCTATCTGAGATAAGGGATCAGTAGAGGTCTTGGGAAGCCTCTACGTACAAGAGATTTTGTGACTTCATGGGGTGACATCGATAATCGTATCTGACCATGATGCATGTTTTACTTCCTAGTTGTGGAAAGGGTTTCAGGAGGCATTTAGGACTCAGCTATGTTTGAGCACCGCCTTTCATCCTCAGACAGATGGTCAGACAGAGTGGACCATATAAACACTGGAGGACATGCTTCATGCATGCATCCTATATTTTGGCCGCAGTTGGTAGGATCACTTTCCCTTGGAAGAGTTCTCATATAACAATAGTTATCACTCCACCATCAGTATGGAACCATTCAAGGCCCTATACAGTTGACCTTGAAGATCACCTCTATGCTGGATGGAGCCAGGGGAGTCAGCACTTATGGGTCTAGAGTTGGTATGGGATACCACTAAGAAGGTGCAGATCATCCAAGAGTGGATGAAGACTACACAGAGTAGAAAGAAGTCTTATGCTGACAGGAGACGGAGACCTTTGGAGTTCCAAGATGGGGACCACATATTCTTGAGAGTATCTCCTCGATGGGGACTAAAAATATTTGTCCAAGGCGGAAATTTATCACTGAGGTTTATTGGACATTTTCTGATACTTCGGAGGATAGACTGGGTGGCGTACCGCTTAGAACTTCCACCATAGTTGGAGAGGATTCACGGCATCTTCCACGTATCCCAGCTGAGGAGATACATGCGTGACTCATCTCACATCATCGACCATGGTGATCTGGACTTCACTGATGGGGAAACGTTTACAGAGGTTCTAGTGGAGATTGAGGATCGACAAGATCGAGTTCTTAATGGGTGGTCGATACCTTTGGTGCGCATTCGCTGGCAGCACGGGAACCTCCAAAATAGCACATGGGATCAGGAGGCTCATATTCATGCTCAGTACCCCCCATTTGTTTCCTCAGTTTATGTTGTGTATTTGGGGGATAAAATCCCTAAGGTGGGGAGAATTTAAAGAACCGTATTTTACATGTAATTTTTTTTAATTATATAGAGTTAATACGAGTCTATGAAAATTGACGGTGTGTGATTCTGAGCCCTGTTGTGTCTGAAATGAATTTATGAACTTTTTTTTAGGTATGTTCAGTAAAAGCATTAAAGGAGTTTTCTAACTTTTGAACCAATGCTTGGATTAAAAAACGTAGGGCACCATTGAATCTGCAGTCCCATAATTCACTTAAGGGAGGATTCACTTTGACTGCAGTAGGTTTGGAGAAAAAGATAAGTTTTGGGACTTTTTAAAGAATAATAAAAATAACTTGGTTAGTTTTTATTTTCTTTCTTTCCCTCCAATGGACAAACGAAAACATGGGACCAGCGGCGTGTTAAGACAATAAATGGATTGACATTTCAATCTTAAGTAAAAACGTCGTTGGGGAATTAGGACGGTTCCTAATGAATGAGCCCTCATTAATTTCCAACTACTTTACTTACCCTCCTCCTCTCTTATTTATATGGAGCTTGGGGAGGGGTATCGACACAGCTTCACCAAGAAACAAAGTGTTGGTAAAGTGCCAAGACACCAAACCCTTAGAGGATGGAGCTCATCCCAGCAAGAGGTGATGGTAGACATCGAACCACGAACTAAAGGATGATGTATGAGCGGTGTCATTGGAGGCTAGTTGTGGAGGACGGTTCGCACTGACCCCCTTCCTCAAGCATGGAGGCTCCCCAACAACCTCAGGTAGGGGTTTGATTCTTGTTTAAATTCAACTGAATTTCTTGGACCCTTTAATAATCCATTAGGATTACGTGCTAACGTGGAGGGTGTGGGCCTAACGAACCCAGCCCAAACCCGCCGCTACTTTTCTACCCTTGTGCCCTCTGTGAAAGACTGCCGGCATGGCGGCACTGATTGGCTTCGAAGGAGGCGGCGTGCCGACACATGCCATAAGAGGAGATTGTGGCACTAAGCCACGGAAGTCATCAAAGCGGCCAGCGCCGGCCAGCCATGGAGGAGGTGTGTCACGCCGTGGTGTACCGCCAATGAACAAGGGGTCGCATCTCGTCAGTTGTGGCAGTCGGAGGAGGCAGTCGGCACATCGATCGGCCACGAAAAAAGAAGCGGCGCAACCACCGTGCCACCAGCAAGCGGGGAGGTGGCGCGATCAACACACCGCTGGTGAGTAGAGGGTCGCGGCTGAAGCCACGGCGGAGGCAGAACTCACGCCTACCTGGAAGGTTCCACAGCGACCAGGCTGGGCCCACGTGGCATCGCCGTTTCACAAAGCTAAATGGCCTCTGGGTTGTTCGGAATATCAGGGGGAATTCTCCCCATTTTCCAGCTTGGGTGGACCGCGGACCGTGCCCCTTGCGGGATGCACCTCACACAGTCGGGCCACCTGCCCAGCGGGCTGGCCGCCCTTCCTGGCCGCCTACCCAGCGAGTCGCGTGCCAGTGGGTTGCGTCCCCCTTGCGGGTCGGGCCTCCCTTTTTGGGTCGGGCCATCTTTTCAGCCCTCTTTTTACAGGACGACTCCTTGTAGACTAGTCCACCCCCTTATGGGCCGGTTTAAGCTCACCACAGCCCAGCCCAGACTGGGTCGGGCCGGGTCGGACCGAACGGGTCGGACCGGACCCAAAAAAAACTTAAAGGTCGTAACTTGAAATATGAGCGTCCGTTTGAAGAATCATCTATGGCATTGGTATCCTTGGAGTGAGACGGTCCTTTTGGTATACTCCACTTGAGTTTTGGAGACAGTTGGAGTACAACCAAGTTGGATCGAACCCAGATCCAACCAGACCCTTAGAACTAAAACGCTTATAACTCACAGACCATGCATCCAATTGATGCACCGTCTATCGCGTTAGAAACCTTACGACGTGAAGGTACTTTTTGTTACTCATTTTTGTTAGTGGTGGTCAAGGTATGACCAATATATCAAGGGGTGGATTATACAGAGCTCGAGCACATCGGGTGCGAGGAATCATGAGACTGGCTGTAACGTGAAGAAAGAACAACGATCATGTGTGGGTCAGCATCTATTGATCCTGTGTGGGTCAGCTTCTATCATATCTTGTGTGGGTCAGTGCTTAGAGATCCTGTGTGGGTCAGTGCATACCAATCCTATGTGGGTCATATCCTGTGTGGGTCAGCGGGGGTTAGTACCTATCGATCCTTTGTGGGTCAGCAGTAGTGCTTCTTAACAGAATAAGATGATCTAGCTTACGACTAATCATTTGTAATTATGTACTTAAGTTATAACTATTGTGATCGGAGTCTTGTTATCTTCGTGGTGTTACCTATGTGGTACTTCTATCTTCGTGGTGTTACCTGTGTGGTGCTCTTACCCTCATGGTGTTATCTTCACGGTGTTACCTATGTGGTACTTATATCTTCATGGTGTTACTTGTGTGGTACTTCTACCTTCGTGGTGATGTCTTCATGGTGTTACCTATGTGGTACTTCTATCTTTGTGGTGTTACATGTGTGGTACTTCTACCTTCGTGTTATACCTTTTTGGTATTCTTCCCTCATTTATGAGATGAGTATGTCATGATAACTTAGTTATATGTATGGGCATATACCAAAGTAGAGTTGATGTTTATTTCTTCGTACTTTGAGATTAAGGTCTTTATTTGTGGTATTTCTTTTGTGGAACTTTAGGAGACCTACAGGAGTCTCGGGGTCGCTACTGAGTAATGTTATACTCACCCATACATAGGCTACACTCGTACCTTGTTGTATCTTGTGCAGACGACGTATAGTAATGATCGATGTTGAGGGAGCCAGGACTGGATGGTACTCAAAGGTGGACCATTTGGCATGATGTGACGTAGGGACTACTGATTGTGAGTTGTACCTAACCTTTAGGTAGGATCCTTGGTAGATGATCTAGGAGATTTTTCCCCTTTTTAGTTGTATTGTACCTTTCAGTTGTACTTTTACTTTTACAGTTGGGATTGTATTCCATCCCCTATACTTTTAGCACACTTTTTACTATAGCAGTTTACTTAGTAGTTTCTTCTTGTTGTGTTCTTGGAATGTGTGTCTTTACAGTTTAAAAGGAAATGCCTTCCCATTTTTGGGATATGCCTTTCTGGGGCTAGTCGCCAGCCCCTGGCCTATGTAAGGTGGGTTTGGGGTAGTCACGGCGCGGGCCCTGAGGGACGAGTTGTGAAAAAAAGAGATATCGTTTTTCACCTTTCATTCATTTTTTTACAAAATTGTTCTTATTTACCTCATATGGCATGAGAATACTATCTAGATCCTCTATATTATGTATACGTGGACCTCTATCATCAAGTTTTGAGACTTTATCATGAAAATTTATTATAATAATGTGTAAAACCTTTTTAAAAATTCTAAAATCTTATAACTTCTCACCAAATCTCCTGATTTTTCAATAAGTAATATTTATCCTTTTGAAAAAATCATCTCCGGTTTAATCCTCATAAATATTAAAATTGTCATACTATACCCTTCAAATCATTATATTTTTTCACCTCAGATTGGTTTCAAATTAATTACAATTTATAAGATCATCCCATATTACTTTCACTATTTTCTTGTTCAACTATTAAAAATTAATTCTATGAATGGAAACACAAGATTGAGTTTTGATCATATCCATAATTTCTTTATTATTACTATATAATCTAGTCTTTATTTTATTCTTATCATGTGGTTGATGTGCATCTGTATTAGACTCTAACACGTCCAATATAATAGAATGTAAATATGGTATCATGAAATGATTCCATTTAAAATAATTCCCTTTATAAAACATGAGAATCCAATTATTTTCCCCTGAATTGTAATTATACATATTCAATACGGAATTTGTTAAAAAAATATTTAACTAGATAGAAATACATTTTCTTCACCCTCCAATTATAAGAGACTCAAAAAATTAAACCTTTCTCTAATATAACTTTAAGATACACTCACAAAATTAGTTGAATAACTAATAGGGGTAAATAAGTTATTTAGATTAATTTATATGTTTTACCTTTTTAAAAATACTTCTCCATTTGATAGAGTGGTTTTTCATTTCTTCTGAACAAACAAATTCACACACATATCAAGTGAAAAAATATTTATCAGGTTCACATCTCAAAATTAGAAGGACAATCCTTAGAGTGATTCAAAATCACCAATGATCACATTAACCACTAGTATCAAACTATGGGTTATAATGAGTATGTATCAACCTTCAAATCATGTTACACATCTCATTAATATGTATGTTATTCCTACAAATTTAAAATGATATGAAAATGTTTTTAAATAAAATTAGAGTCATTCACCACTATAGACATCAATTATGTCTGCACTATTAAACTTTAGGATCTCTATATCATAATGTCAAAAGTATAATTTGTTTCTTCTTTTTTTTCTTTCATAGTTATAAAATTAACATTTTATACAGTTTTTATATTATAGTTAAATATTTTTTTATTTATGCACCACATCAACACTTATTCTATAGTTTTGAGAAACTTTTTTATTCTTCATCTCATTATTTTATATTATAAATATTTTAGGGAATATTATATTAAAAAATAATTTAAATATTTTTTAAGAATTATCCCCCACCATCAAAACTCTAGTAAACTACCCATAAATACTCCTTCACCATTCTATAAATGGTGAATTTTAAATATTTAATTTTAAATTCCCTCTATTGTTTTACAAAAATATCCTCTTTTAAATCTTTCACATATCTTGGAGGAATCCTCTATTTAAAAATTTCCCTAAAGTATATTATATTTAATTCATTTTATTTTTAGTTATATATTCTTGACAATTCTCATGAACCTAATCATCGAAATAAAATATGAAACATGGAAGGATGGAACACAAAATTCAGTCATTATATATTCCTGTGTTTTTTATTTTGAAGAAGAACAACTCACATAAAATCTAATAATTTTATATCTTTTGATTAAAAATTATTATCCTGGAAACTCGATTATTCATTAAACATGAATGTCATACTTTCATAAAGGAAATGATTTATACAAATTCATAGGTCCCTCTGATGACTAATATAAACATCCCATTGATAAAAAGAGGATACATACATATGTCTCCAATGACATATATTCATATCACTCATACATAAAATTATTTACTTTTAAGTAGGTATATATGGATCATACATTTGTTTAAGATCACTTGTAAATAGATTATTTTTCTTTAAAATGACTTATATACAAATGTTTCTAATCAATGATTACAAATAAAAAGCTTCTAAATAACTCATATGAAAACACCATGACTCGTCCATATTTAGCCAAACCATAAATTCTAGAATTCTTTAAATTATTATATAAAACTTTTCAAACATGAATCTTAAAACTCCAAACATCCAAAAAACTTCACCCAACAAAAAAATAAAATATTTAGTGGGTTTTTAATATTATTAATGAATCGACAATAAAGTTATAAAAAATAACCATATCAATATCGTTTATTTATCATTATTAATCTTCATCCTTATAAACTTCAAAAACCTCTACACAATGTCCCTTGGTCACAATATTCATCCACCTATTTTCCTCATATGGTATTATTATTCATTGTTCGGTAATTTTTTTGTGGCCTAACTAGGTCTTGGATGAGAAATCCCACAAGATTGGGGTCGATTCACATCAAAATCATTGGGATTTGGTATGTAGTTCATGGATAAATCTGAAAATTTTCTAATTATCATTGTTTTATTTTTTATCCTAATTTCTATTTCCACATAGATTTAATTATATATTTTTTTTAAAATTGGATAAAATTGGCCATTTATTTGGACATCTAATTTGTATATTTTATATATTGTAGTCTCGGGGGAATTTTAGGGGTGGAACACACCTCATTGCACTTAGTTTCACTATTATTGATCCTAATGGTGTATTTAGTGGGAATTATTACTATTTTATATTTTATCTTGAAATTTTTTGTTATTAAGTTCTCGTAGTCATAATTTTAGATATGTGAACATAGGATTAATAGATTTTAGTATAACCTAGGATTGTTGTATAAATTATTAGTTGAGGTAGGTTCCCGTAACTCTTTTTTGTCAATTTTTATTTTGGTGATTTTATGTTCATAAGACATTATCAAGTGGATTTTTTCAAGATTTTATGGTATGGTATGACATTATTCTATTTAATAATGGATGGGATTGGGTGACCCTATTAATCAAAAATATTGTATAGTTTTCACATTAGTTCATTGGTAATGCATTGGTTAATGCTCTAGGCCCACCATGATTTCATGTGTTTGGTTTTATTATAATTATAAATTTAATGTTTATGGTTTATCACTATTTAATTTCCCATTATTGATATTCATGGTTCAATAACTATTTCTAATAAAATTTCATGATATTTTTATTTAATGCGTGGTGTGATTACCATTATGTAAAGTAGGACTCTTGAAATTGGTCCATCCGGTTTTGGTGGTAGCTATTAGGATATTGTAAGATATGAAATGAGTTAATTTAAGGCATAAATATAGTATCCTATACATTGATCACCAAAATAGAACCTGATAATGACACCCACTAGACCTTATGCATTCCTCCCCAAACACCAGAGACAATTTACTAGTGGTAAGGGTCTATGAGGAGATTATAGGTAAACTATTCCATTAGTATTTAAATAAAAAATTACTAATATAAGTAAAACAATTAAAAAAGTAACCAAATAAGTACATGTATCATAGTATAAAAAAATAAACACTTATTATATTATATAGGTCATGAAAATATAAATCAAGCCACCCATTAACTAATAATATATAAACAAGTCCCAAAAAATAACAGAAAACCCATATCAATACAAGATATTAATGTGGTATAGATTTAAAATCCATTGAAATCCTTCTCAAGAATCCAGAGTTTCACCATATAATAAGACCTATTCATTTAGATCTTTCCATTTTATATTTTATCATCTATAAAGCCACATACATCTCGAAGGGACCGTGCAGGGTGTGTGTCTGAACTATGTTGTCCACTATGAATAGTTTCCCCAATAAATATCCATATATTTATATATAAATGTATTCATGTTGTAAAACAATAAATTAACATGGAATATATAACTCTCTTAACCTGCAATCATAATTCCATGGAGTTTTCATTACAGGTTTTGGCTAGTTCTAGAGTGGGATAATATATCCACTTTTTTTCACACTAGAAGTGCCCTTATCCCAAAAACCAATTCTATATCACACAAAAATATTCAATAACACACATACTGAAAAGATATATAAAATAATTATAATAATTTATTATAAGGCTTGTTTACTTACTATACAATTATTACTATGGTCAACAAATACATATTCCAATAACAACCTCAAAAACTTCATAAAACCCAAACACATTGATCCATCACTCCCCTCCATTTTTCTTAACCACTATATGTTCTTGTTTCCATCCATATATTTTATCCCCCATCTGAATTAAAGGTCATCATAATCCAACCTAAGACATTATACCATATAGGATACCTTTAAACAACTAGTGTTCAATACCCCTTCATGTTCTCAATTATATATAAACATGACCACCATATCTGCAACCCCATAGTGAGTGGTAGAACAATTAACCTATGGATACAACCTACCAGAATTAAAATGATACTCATACTAATGGGCATAATTACCAATACAATTATAAGGACCTAGATTCAAACAATATGTAATCTAGAAAATTCTTTTAAAATTCACTTTCTTACAGTCTCATAGATATTTTCAGTTTAGAGTTTTATAGAATTACGAAATAATTTATAAATATCAACCCACAAGAATACAAAATGGGTAATACTAAAACAATATCTATTTCTTCCATAATATAAAAGTATTTTTAATAAAATGTGAAATCTTTTCATGAAAAATATTTACAATATTCATCATGTCTACTTATTTTCTCTTACCCATCCTTAAACCATGTGAAAAGAATTTTATAACTTGGGATGAAAACAAAAATCTCAGTAAGGAATGTAAAAAGAATTAAAGAAACCATTATATCATGAATACTTATAAACATATAAAATAATATTCACAAATACATACTTCTCACCCAAAAAGTATTATATACTTATTTTTTGAAAACAAGAGATATCCACAAAACATAGATTACATAAGTAAAAACATAAAGGTAACTTGGGGAATTACTTAATTAATATTTTAAAACTCATGGATAACATATGATTTTTAACCCTTAATGATACCTTATACTGTATCCCACACAGATAAATTACAATGTAACCCTCATGGATACCTTATAGTGTAACCATTGTAGTTACACTTAGAGTAACTATAAGGTCGACCTCCGACATAAACATACACAATGAATTGGAGGGGGATATAGGTCTCATAATTTATCGTAAAAAATTCCCAATAACCAAAAAATAATCATAAAACAATAATACTTGCAAAAAATATTCCTTTTGAATTTTGTAGAAATAGAAAATTAAAAGAATATTTTTTTAATAACAATCCCTTACCTTAAGTCTGTCTTACTTAAAATGTGTTCGATACTTCTGTATAATGGTTTAAAGAGTGTTATTAATATATTAAAGAACCATATTAATATTTATAATTAGTTATATGATCTTCTTATATCATATTTCAACCCATTTATTAATAATATTTTGTTATTTTCATTGTTTTGGGTGCATTTATTTCATGGTTTCTATGGCTGGTTCATTATGTATTTTCTTTTCAAATGAAATAAAAACTCAAGAAGTGGAAATAAATGGTATTAATATGTTTCCATAATTTTAAATTATTCTATATATTATTTTATTTTTTGATACGGGGATTTTTTATTAGATAAAACATTAAGGAAAATGATTTAATTTATTTTGGAATTTTTTACGACTATCATGAACATATTTAATTTTATTCAATATCATGTTTATATATTGGTTCCAAAATATTAAATAACTTATAATATGTATAATAAAATATTATTTAACCATTATAATGGTTTTATGACCAACCATGAAGGTGGTAATGCAAAATTAAAGTGTATCATCCACGATGGCGGTAAATCGGCACATCACAGATCATGTTATCATCTTTTGAATAAAAGGGAGAGGATAAGGAGTTTGATGATGAATTTTTTCATAAACATTATAAAATTACAGTATATATATGATAATTTAGTTTGTATTCCAATTATATTAGTTGAGATGAGGATATAATAATAAAATTAAATAAATTGAATAGGAACCTAAAAGAAAAAGAAAGAGGATTTTACCGCCTGAATCTCCTTCATAAGAACTTCATTAAGGCACTTGTTTTGGTCCTTTTGGTGAGACCAGAAGGTTTTGTACGTGGGAAAAAGGCATGGGAATAGAATTGGGCATAAATTAAGAAATTTTCAAGTATTTTCATGTGTGAGGATAATAGGTGGTGAGGAGTCGTATTTATAGTGGAGGAGAGTGATGTTTTCTCATTATTATATTCATTAGTTTATTATTTTGGCTTAATACTATGAATAGTTTGATCATTATCTATAAATATATTAAAATAATGAAGGATATTTTTAGATTTTGGGCTTAAATAATCCTTACATCATTTATGACTCAATAATTCGTGGATTTGTTAAATACCGTAAATAACCATATTTCACTATTCAACAAAAATTCAAGTATTTTAGAAAAATCCCAAAAAAAATACCCAAATCATTTTTTAAATTGTAGAATTAAAAAATGAACTCTATTTTGGGAAAATAATTTTTTAAATAGGATAAATTTAATTTTTAATTAAAATCATAATTTATTCTAAAAATACTAATTTTAAAACTATAACTGATTTTATAACACTTTGAAAAATTAACTAAGGTATCATAAAATGATATTATAATAAAAAGAAAATAAAATATTAATTTATTAATATATTTTATGAAGATAAATTTTCTTTTAAATCATTCTATTAATCATAAAATTTTAATTAAAAATTTATGTGTCAAAAAAATACCAACACTTAATTTATCATTTTCAAAATATTGATTTATATATTCCATGATATAAATATATCATATTTTCACTTATAATATATATAAATTTTATTTATATTTTAATAGGTGAGGTTACTATTTTATTAGATAGATTATTATTCCTAATGGTCATGTTATTATTCCTAAGGTCAAGTTACAATTTCATCAGTATGAATTCATTAATTTCTATCAATATAAATTATTTCATCACACATTTAAAATGAATTTAACTATTTAAATATATAATGAAAACAAATTATTTTATAAGTACCTAGGTTTTTAAATTCTCCCCACCTTATGGAAATTTCATCCTTGTAATTTTTATTCTCTTACAAAACAATTGAGGATACGTTTTCCTCAAAGAATTTTTAAATTCCCATGTTTCTTTTTCAACCATGTGGTTTATCCACAAAGCCTTAACCTTGTGAATTACCTTATTTCGCAATATTGGCTCGCTAGAATCAAGAATATGAATAGTTTTATATTCATAAAAAAGGTTCTCTTCCATTTGAACTACTTATGGGATCAAAACATGAGATGAATCTGTCACATACTTTCATAACATTGAACCATGAAAAACATTGTGTACCTAAGATAAACTTGGAAGAAATGCTAATTAGTAGTAAATTTATCCATATTTATCTAGGATTTAAAATATTCTAATGAACCATGGACTTGGATTTCCTTTATTACCCAAATACACAACACTTTTCTGAGGAGATATTTTAAGAAAAACATGATCACCTACCTAGAAAGAAAAGTCTTTCCTCCTATTATCTACATAACTTTTCTACCTACTTTGAGTTGTCCTCATGTGTTTATGAATCATATTCACTTTCTCAACCATTTACTCAAATAATTATAGTCTCATAAACTTCCTTTCAATGACTTCATCCCAAAATATAGAATTTCGACTCCACTTTCCATATAATTCCTCAAAAGGTGTCATCGGTATACTGGAATGAAAACTAATATTATAATAAAACTTAACTAAAGAAAGATGTTGATCCCAAATTCCATGGTAATCCATTGAACAAGAACATAATATTTCTTACAATCCCTAAATTGTTCGCTCAGTATGTTCATCGGATTTAGGATGAAAGGTTATGCTAAATTTTAATTCAGTTCCCAAAAACTTATAAAGTCATTTCCAAAATTTATAAGTGAACCTAAGATCATGGTCAAATAAAATGAATAGAGTAACTCCAGAAAACCTTAAAATATCTTTTATGTATAGTCGAGAAAGATTATCCAAAGAACTAGTATAACAAATTGGAACGAAATGTGTAGATTTAGTCAATCGGTTAACAACAACCCAAATCACATTATTACCTCAGGAAGTATTTGGTAGTCCCGTAATTAAATCCATAGATATATTTTCCCATTTCCACTCTATTACTAGAAAATTTTGAAGCATCCCATTTGGTATTTATAAATATACTTTAACATATTAACAAGTCAAATATTTCATTTTAAAATATACAATATCTCTTTTCATTCTATCCCCCTGGTCATACTCCTGAAGGTCACTATACATCTTAGTGCTACCATGATGAACTAAAAACAGAGAACTATGAGATTCAATTAATAAAACTTTCTTAAACTATGAATCATAAGGTACACATAATCTCTTTAAAAATCTAAAAACACAATCTTTATCAATGTGGAATTTTGGAAGCTTGCCCTTTTTTACCAATTTTACCTTTTTTTGTACTCGCGATCTTCCTTCTACACTTTCTTAATTCTTTCTGAGAGAGATGCCTGAACTGACACCTAAAATAAAATAGATTAATTTCCTACACCAAAAAATTCCAAGCCAAAATTCATCAAATCATAAACCAAGGGGTTATGTTCTAAATATAACATGGTTAATGATGCATGATGTTTTTGAATCAAGTCATTTTCCACTTTGTTTTCTTTTCCAAGATATTAATTAATCATGTATTCATATTATTTTATCAGTTTAATCCATCTTCTCTACATCATGTTCAATTATTTTTGAGTAAATATATACTTCAAACTTTTATGTTCAATATAAATTTCACATTTGTATCCATATAAATGATGCCTCCAAATTTTTAAAGAGAAAACTACAACTGCTAATTATAAATCATGTGTGCGTTAATTTAACTCTTGAGGTTCTAGTTATCTTGAAGAATAAGCAATTACCTAATCATTCTGCATCAGAACACAACCAATTCCCTTCAAATAAGCATCACTATAGATGAAAAAATCACCATTTCTGGAAGTCAGGTCCAAAACTGGATCATTCACTAATCTTCTTTTCAGTTGCTAAAAAAACATCACAGTCTTCTTTCCAAATAAATTTAACCCATTTTCTTCTTAACTTAGTTAGTGTTCTAGATAACTATGAATTTTTTTTAACAAACCATTGGTAATGTCCTACTAATCCAAGAAAACTATGAATCTTAGTAACATATTTAGGTATTGGTCATTCATTAACCACTTTTGTTTTGGTGGGATCAACTGTTATACCATCCTTATTTACAATGTTCCTAAGAAAAGAAATCTATTGCAACCGAAAATCACATTTTATGAATTTTCCATATAACTTATTTTCTTTTATATTTTGCAAGAAAATACTTAAATGTTTTTCATGATTCTCATAACTTTTTAAAAACAATAGAATATCATTAATAAAAATAACAATAAACTTATCCAAATATTCATGGAATATTTTATTCATTAGATCTATAAATACAGTAGGTAAATTTTTAAAACCAAAGGGAATAACAACAAACTCATAATTCCCATATCAAGTATGGAATGTTATTTTTGAAATTTCATCCTCTTTCACCTTCATCTAATGGTACCCAGATCTCAAATCAATCTTGGAAAAACACTAAGCTCCCTATAGATGATCAAAAAAGGCCTCGATATAAGGCAGTGGATACTTACTATTAATAGTAATGTTATTCAAAGCACTATAGTCAATGAAAAATATCATGGAACTATCTTTATTTTTAACAAATAAAATAGGATCACACCATGGTGAATCTCTGGGATGAATAAATCCTTTATCGAGAAAATCAAGTAACTAATTTTTCAATTCAAGAAGTTCCACTTGAGCTATTCGATAAGGTGGTTTCAAAATTAGCTTAGCATCAATAACTAAGTTAATATTAAATTAAAATGATTGATCGAGTATAAAACTAGGAAACTCATCATGAAAAACAAATAGGTATTCATTTACCATTTGAATTTCATTAATCAGAAAAATTTTCTTATTTTCAACAATATAAGATAGATAACTTTCATTTCCATATTTTAACTGTTTCTCAGCTTCTTGATATGTTATCAATGGTATAGTTTTATTCTTGTGTAAAAACTGAAACACTTTCTAAAAAATAACTTCTTTATCTCTACAATAAATCTTAGCATGATAAAAAATAAATCCATTTCATACCCATAATTACATAAAACTCTACTAAAAAAAGGTTTTTAAGTAATGTCTTTCCACATAAAAAGGGAATATTATTATAATTTTTTTTCCTTAATATTTCCCCTGGTGATTTACCATAATCTCTGGTTTCATTTATTGAGGTAAAATATCTAATTTATCAAAAAAAATATCAGAAATAAAGGAATATGTTGACCCCATATCAAACAAGACATTGGAAAAATATGAGTAAACAATCAAAGTACCTGATACCAATTCATTGGATATACCAATATTTTCCAAAGTAGTCACAAAGGATTTCACTGCACCTTTATGCTTATAATATGGTTACTTCTAATCATTAAAATCTTTCATTGGGAAAGTATTTTCACAATGGCCCATCTCACCAAATTTAAAACACTATACATTTTTTTATCAAAATTAAAAATACCATTACTAACATATTTTTTATTAAAATATCAGGCCATATTTCCAAACTTACCACATTGGAAACACTTCTCAGTTTTGTTAAGTCATTCCCTAGGATTACTTTTAACACACTTCCCACAAACTAGAAACTAAATTTTTTAACATTATGATTTCTTTGATTGAATGTTACCCAAATATTTTCATCTATACCTCTTCTTATTCTTATTTTTAAAGTGCACATGATCATTAGAAAAATTCATTTCTACCCTCTTATTTCATCAAAAAAGTTTCTCATAACTTTTGAATTTTTGAGAGTCAAAATCCCTTTGGTATCTTGGATTCAATCCTAAGTAAAAACAATTGATTTTACTATGAAGATCTCAAATAATATTTAGAGTGTACCTTTCCAAATAAGTGAAGTTTACTTCATATATTTCTATTGAATACTTCTCATTTTGTTTCAATTCAAGTAATTTCTTTTCAATCATAAGTCAAACCACCTTAGGAAAATATTTTTCAAGTAAAATATTCTTAAACTCATCCCATTCCAAGGCATCAATCTCCTTGTTATCTCTGATATTCTTGGTTATTTCTCACCACTGGTTGGCTTAACCTTCAAAAAGGTAAATAGAAATACTAGACTTTTGATTATATGAACACCCCATGACATTAAATATCTTTTAATGTGATTTAATCCACCCTTCATCCACCACTGGGTTAAAATATCCACTAAAAGTAGGAGGGTGTTTCCTCATAAAATGTTCCACTATCATCATGTTTCTTTATAGTAACTATGTTTGTTCTATTGCATGGATACTGCCACTATTTATATCTGACATCATATGGGCCATTACTATCACATACTTATTGGTTAAAATCCCCACCATTACAATTTTTGGATTCAAAAAGATATCATCCTCTCGGTGCCTTCTTACCTCAGCTTCCTTGTTTCCACTATGAAAAACCATTCTAAACAAACATATCTTAGATGAAGCTACATAGTAATATTCAAATTATATTTCATTTAAACACAACCATAAGGTAAAAATAATTTATTGTATTCTATTAATATCATCCTAACCCATAATTTTATCTAAATAATGCTTTGATACCAACTATAAGGACATGTCCTTGAACATTACATGATCTAGAAAATTATTTTAGAATTTACTTTCTTACGTTTCCATATATATTTTCAGTTTAGAGTTTTAGAGAATTAGGAAATTATTAATACATATCAACCCATAAGAAAAAAAAGTGGTTACTAATAAAACAACATCCATTTATTCTATAATAGAAAAAAAATTAATAAAAATTGAAATCTTTTCATGAAAAATATTCACAACATTCATCTTGGCTTCTTCTTTTCTCCTACCCATCCTTAAACCTTGTAAAAAATTATAACTTGCGATGAGAACAAAAATCTCAATAAGGAAAATAAAAAATAAGTAAATAAACTATTATTAGATGAATAATTATAAACATGTGAAATCATTTTCACCAAGACATACTCCTCACCCTAAAAGTATCATATACTTTGTGAAAAAAAAGAGATTTTTATAAAACATAGAAAATGTAAACAAAACCATAAAGGTAACTTTGGGAATTAATTACTTAAGATTGTAACCCTTGCAGATACCATATTATTTGTAAACCTCACTATTACCTTACAATTTAACCCTCATGGATACCATACAGTGTTACCCACACGACAACCTTATGGTTTAATCATCACGGTTACACTTGGAGTAACCATATGGTCGACCTCCAAAATAAACATAACCTATGAATTGGAGGGAGATATAGGTATCATCATTAATCATCAAAAATTCCCAAGAACAATAAAATAATCATAATACAATGATAATTTCATAAAAATATTCCTTTTGAATTTTTTAAAAATAGAAATTTAAAAGATGGTTTTTTTTAATAACAGTTCCTTATCTTGGGTTCGTCTTAATTCAAACATGTTAAAACATATTGTATAATAGTTTAAAGAGTTTTATTAATATATTAAAAACCCATATTAATATTTATAATTACTTATATGATCTTATTATAACATCTTTCCACCCATTTAATAATAATATTATGTTATTTTCATTGTTTTGGGTGCATTTATTTCCTAGTTTCCACGGTTGGTTCTTTATGGATTTTCTTTTCGAATGGAATAAAAATTAAAAAAGTGGAAATAAATGGTATTAATATGTTTCCATAATTTTAAAGGATACCATATATCATTTTTTTCTGATATGAGGATGATTTATTAGATAAAACATTAATAAAAATGATTTAATTTATTTTGGCAGTTTTTACGATTATCGCGAACATATATCATTTTATTCAATATTATGTTTATATATTGGTTACAGAACATTAAATAACTTATAATATGTATAATAAAATATTATTTAACCATAATAATGCTTTTATGACCATCCTTGAAGGTGGTAATAGAAAATTAAAGTGTATTATCCATGATGGTGGTAAATCAGCACATCACGGACAATATTCTCATTTTTAGAATAAAAGGGAGAAGAGATAGATTTTGATGATGAATTTTTTCATAAACATGATAAAATTAAAGTATGTATAATATTATATAGTTTTAAGCCACTTGTATAAGGGGGTCATTATATAATAATAAAATAAAATAAATTGATAAGAAAAAAACATAAAAAGAAAGAGGATTTTACCTCTTGAATTCTCCTCCTTGAGAAACTCCTTGAGGCACTTGGTTTTGTCCTTTTGGTGAGACCAGTGGGTCTTAAATGTGGGTAAGAGGAATGGAAAGGTAATTGGGTATAAATTAAGCAAGATAAAAGACTTTTTAGGTGGTGAGGAGTAGTATTTATAGTGGAGGAGAGGGGTGTTTTCTCATTATTATATTAATTAGTTTATTATTTTGGATCAAGACTATGGATATTTTGAGAATTATCACTAAATATATTAAAATAATGAAGGATAGTTCGATATTTTGGGCTTAAATCATCTTTACATCATCTATTACTCAATAATTCATGGATTTTTTAAATACTGTAAATTATCATATTTCACTATTCATCAAAAATTCAAGTATTTTAGAAAAATCCAAAAAATTAACCCTAACCATTTTTTGACATGTAGAATTCAAAAATAAAATCTATTTTATAAAAATAGATTTATAAATAGGGTAAATTTAATTTTTAATTAAAAACATGATTTATTCTAAAAATACCAATTTTAAAAGTATAACTGATTTTATAACACTTTGAAAAATTAATTAAGGTCTCATAAAATTATATTATAATCATAAGAAAAAAATATTAATTTATGAATATATTTTATGAATATAAATTTTCTTTTAAATCTTTATAATAATTATAAAATTGTAAATAAATAAATTATGTGTCACAAAAATACTAACACTTAATTTATCATTTTCAAAATATTTATTTACATATTCCCTAATATAAATATATCATATTTTCACTTATAAGATACATAAATTTTATTTATACTTTTATTGGTTTAGTTACCATTCTATTGGACATATTACTATTTCTTATGGTCATGTTACTATTCCTAAGGTCAGGTTACTATTCCATCAGTATAAATTCATTAATTTCTATAAATTACACTTATTTTATTAAAAATTTATAATGAATTTAACTATTTGATTCTAGAATGAAAAAAATTTATAAGTACTCGGGTTTGTTACAACCATCCTCAATCAACCATTATACCCCATAAACAAGTGGGTTACACATATTAATTTCCAAGGGAACCACACAAAGAATAATATCACAATAGCTGACACATTACATAGATGGAAAAATTCCTAAAAAGTATAGAATCAATCATGGAATAATAATAATTGTACTGGGTATATCCCATTGATACCCAAACAGGACTACCATTATGTATCTCACACAAACAATTGATACTTTATTTTTTATTTACTCAGTCTAACTCATAGTCTATCCCTAAAACACATATTACATGACACATAAAAATTTATATAAAATATAAAATATCAAGACACTGCCTACATTGGTACTATCAATATCATATACAATGATTCCTAATGCATGATTTTACTTAAGGATAAATAACTTAGGAAATAGTGGGAGGAAGACCTAAAATTGAGATATTAGTTGAAATACACAATACTAGTGAAAAAACTAGAATTAGTTAGCAAAGGATATTAAGACTTATCCATTATAAATCTCTATGATAGAAAACCCTTTAATCTGGTCAAAAATGGTGAAGATCACACTTAGCAGGGGAAAGGAAATTAGAAAGAGAGTAGGGTGAATCCTCTATGTGAGTGGCCTCAGATGAGGTTAATCCCTTATTCTATATCTTTTAACATAAAATATAATTTGTTTAAAAATATAAAAAACCATTGTGTAATTATCTCATGTAATGACCACCTTGGTTATTATGAAATGACTCACTAAAGGCATATCACACCATGAATCTCAGTCCATGGAATAACTCTCATTTCCTATAAAAAATCCACAATCTTGAATAACCCTACTTGGGGTTTGGTTTTGGAATGACCATTTGGGATCATGATGAAACTCCATTACTAATTAGGGCCTCAAGGTATTACACCCCTATATTGATAAGTAACCACTACCAACCTAAATATTTTCATTTACTCCCAGACTTATTAATATTAAGACACCACCATCACACCATGGTTTACTTGGAACTATATAATTTCATACAATTACCCTAGTAAAACCTCAACAATCAGTTCATGGTTATTCACTGACCCCTTTGATAATTCAAACAAACATAAATGCACATTATTAGTCTGAACAAAAACACAAAAAATATTTCACAAAAAACATATGTAGTTATAACCTACCTACCATATGACACCTCTTACATGAATGATATTCATATAGGATAGTAAACCAAACCCTATTGAAACCCAAGTGTCCCACTCACTGTAATCTCAAAGTAATAAGACAACACTAAATATATATTTCTACTTCTAACCACTATAAATAAGAGTCACAATGATATTGTTTCCAATCACATGTACTCCCTACCATAGAAGTCAACTACCCTAGTTACATCACAACCATCCTACTCAACATACCAATCGTACTTTACTGAATCAAAATATGGAACTTTATACATATCAGTTATCATCATAAAACTACTAGCTATTAATATATGATTATTATAGATCATTCTCAATTAAAATACCCTAAAAAGACATTCAATACTATATGAATCATTCATTGTGAACTAATACCCATCATAAAAAAACACAACCAACATGATAATGATGTTATATAACTTTTATCTTCTCTATAGAATGCTCTGTGTATGAAAGATCAATCACATACAACTACACCAATCCCCAACCTACATATCCTCAACATCATAGTGGAGTCACACTCTATGTTGTACACTTCCTCCACTATTGGGTTTATGAGGTGCCTTCATGATTCGTTTAATTAATGATGGTGGAAATCTAATTTGAATTTATTTTATCCCAAACTACACTTTCTACGATGGTGTAGTAGAGTCATAGTGTGGGTTCGAACCCATGGGGAAAAATTGGTGGACAGGGAACCAATGACTTTGAACCCTTTATATAGAAGTCCTCACAAGTTTATTTGAGTTAAGGATTCAATTAAATCTATTGATTTTGGTTTAAGATTCAAGAATAATATATGGATTATAGTTAATTTTAGGGTTTAGGTAAAAATAATAATCTAGATCCTAACTTGGGATTTTCATAGGGCTTAGGCTGCGAAGTGATGCATAGAGCACTAGTTGATTATGGTCGAACCAATTAGATCTATTCAAGATGAAACTATTACTTGTTTTGGATATATAAAATAACCTAGATTCATCAAGACAAGATTCTATGGTAGAATGTTTTACAGAATAATGGTCATTCCCTGATCTACCCCAATTAGATTAGGTTTTTTAATTTAAACTTTCCATGGTCAGGGCTACATAAAAGAATTTAATTAACAGTTATTTTTTAACCTAATGGCTAGCCTTAGGGTTACTAAATTATGATTTATAGATTCATTATGTTCAAAAATACCTTACTCTCAACACATACCTTAATATGTTCAGCCACTCGTGATGATATTAATAGAAATCAAAAAAAATTAAAGACATGCTCGATAGATTAATGAAACAGTTGAAATAAGATAGTTTTAGATTAATAGATTTAAAATAAATTAGTTCACAATAAAAACAATTTAAAAATCAAACAAACACTTAATTTAAATATTAAATATAAAATAACATGGTGTGTATTCACTGTCAAGTGAAATGATAATAGAAAATATATGTTTCAATGGTAAATGAAAATGAAAGAGATAAAGATCACATTAATATTTATAAAAAATACGTGGATTCAATTAAAATGGTAAATGGAGTAGTCTAAACTTGAGTTAGAAAGGAAAAAAAGGAATAAATGAGAGAAAAACAATTGAAAGTATGACTTCCCAAAAAAAATGGTTATCCACCCTTTATATATAAATTGATAGGAATTTACATGACGTGTAAAATTATCACATCGTGTAATCTGGAACCAAGTTTTTCTCCATGTTTTTTGGATTTGGAACCTTTTACAGACCTGATATTCAGGATTTGAGGATGTGAATCATTTCATAATGTGTAATGGGAACTCACAACATGCTTCTTCTCACAAATTTAACTTTAAGTGGGAAGTGGGCTTTGAATTTTACATGATGGGTATCAGAGATTCATGATGTGTATTCTTTTCATGAGTTGTAAATTCTTCACAAATTCTTATTCATGACTTTGTATAGGTTTTGAATGATTCATACATTTCATTTATGTGTTTCATAATGTGGAAAGTATACTTTTGGCCAATTTTGATATCTTTTACTTTAGATTATTGAATACCTATTATCTACAAAAATCAACACCCACCTGGTGAATTATCAAATAAAACATGAATAATCATTAATTAAATAAATACAAAATGTATATAAAATTTCATCTTATCAATATCATATCCACTACCACAACTTATGTATACATAACAATTTTAGTTAATGTGTCTTAATATAGAATTCATCCCTACCTCTGACACCATTATTTGAAAAAATCCATAACCTCTATTTAACTAAATGATCTTATAAAAAAAAAATTTGATGTCCAATATATCCACAATATCGAAAATCATTTGGAATACACTCACAATAGGCATGGACATTATCTATATATCCATGCAAGTAACACCTCATATACATCACACTCTATAATGGAAACATCAATACTCTCCTTTAAATACCACACTGATTATCCCCAAGTCCCCACATTGGTTGCCTCTTTCCTCACAATTAGCCTCACTTAATACTACTATATATAGAGGAATACTTACATGAATAATGTTCCTCTAGGAAATAAATACCAAACTCATAGACTTTTGAAAAATACCAATGTTAATACACTCCCTAATAACCTGATAATGTGTTGATGACTATCTATATAGTTCATTCCTTAGCGATCTAATCCCATAATTATGTCATCAAAAATCATAATAGTTTAGTGAAAATAAATATAAAATCTATAATTGATTCTTATTATTATTTTTAGTATGTGATCTCATAGTATTTTTCCTCCAATAACATATTAGGAAATTGAGGCTCAAAATAATCACACCTTGTTTTCCTTCATGGTCATCCCCTCGTGTCTTCCATCCTATACATATATATCCTCTTATAATTTTTTTTGTATATTGATCATATATGTATCTATAATTATCCTACCCCTAGTGTCATCTTGATCTAATAAAAAATAATTTTACCTAAATTAATCCAATACACAACTACCTGGGTTCACCCTATCCCAGGTAAAATGGAAGATGTTGTGGATAAAACTACTTAGTTAGATATTCCATGGATGGACCAGTGCCCTATGATCTCTAATCAATGGTTTTTATTACACATAATGGGATATCCCTATGCTAATAATAAAACTAGGATTCTGATTCATCAATCCTCTATATATGATCTTCCTACATCAAAACCTCTAGTTATGTCTCATGCGTGTCTCCACCCCTGATGCCATATCTGGTTCATGCCTTGATGGAATCATATCCCAGCATGGTTGATGCTCGAATAGAGGCTATTGAGGTATAATCTCACTAATATCCAAATATCATACACAATACAAATGTGATAGTACTTATATAAAAAATAGTGAAAACTATGATAGATACATCATCTTACTAGCACATACACTTCTTTCATTCACCCATGCCTTAAAAAATTTATCCTCATATCCCCACATACTCATGTCAAGGTAAGATACCAAATATATGATACATACACCTTATTTATATAATATATGACACCTAGAATCCCCAATACAGTTTAGCTAAGTTAAAATCCACAGTGATGCTATATGGAAAAACATAACATAAGTTATTGTTGAAACTTTAAATATTCAAGATATAAATCACAGGTGAGCACACACATTCAATGTGAACCCTGCATCCCTATTTTAATGTATGGGTACTAACTATTAATTCCTAGGGTCATAAGTCACATTATAAATCAATAATATCAAAAAATCATTATCCATGTAAAATAACTCAACATTATTAATGAAAAATAAAAAAAAATCCCTAGATACTTATACTTATTCAAACACATGAATTTTCCAGGTACAATGCATGACATCTATCTCAAGTCTCAAAAAATTCATAAAACTCTATCAACTATTTCCTTAATAGCAAGAAATATCGACACACTCTAACTCACTCTATACCAATTTTTCCAACATACTCTGATATAAATTTATATCATCCCCAACCAATATATACCAAATGATACCTGATATGGAAAACCACTAGACCTCATTCATGCCTCACCATATGAAAAATGGTACTAACATTCATTTAGGGTTTAGGAGGTGATATTGTGGAGACTATAACCTTAGTATATAAATAACTATATTCAAAATGTGAAGGAATAATTAACAATAACATGAACTAATCCATTATAAATTACAATGAATAAAAATTATCACTAAATTTTTCATGCATGTCATGAATAAATGGACATGACCACTCATATGATAATCATATAAAATCATGTACAAAACCATAAAAGGTAGCCCATCTTGGAATCATAGATAAACCCAAACAAAATCCAAAATTCATTTCCAACCTTCTCATGCATCCATAGAACCATGAACCCCTATACTCTTATTGTTGGTCACATTCTCTTTCTTGTATCATAATATATATACTGTATAAGAATACTAAGGGTTTAATGAATGGTGTGTGTATGAGAATATAAATCCACCACCAATCCTATCCTAAGATAATACCCACATATATATATGATTGAATTCATAGTGCAATATAAAAAACCCAATACCACAAGAATAATGTAAGGACCCCAACCCCAGTTTTCCAAAGCCGGTGCCTTATATTAATACATTGGTATGTTTACAAGTATGTCACATCCTAAAGGACCAAATAGTTTAGTAGTTTTAGAAAACTAGATACAAACATAAGATTTACATTATAACTTGAAAGTGAAAACAACATCCCAAATCCATTATAAACACCCATAAACTCTTAGATTATTCCTACAAGTAATTCAGAATAATATTCATCTTCTCATCCTGGGTAAAATAAAACATAAGGAAGGGGTGATCACAGATGATAATTAAGGGTAATTAATACATCAGAAGTTATCATAAACATAAACATTAGGCATGGTGAATAACTAAAAACACAAGACTTTAAAAATAAACTTGAGCATAATATGGCAGGAATGAAAGCTGATTACATAAAGATGTATAAATTATCATAAGAGAATAAAAATTAACCATGAATATTCTACTAGTATAATAATAACATGGTTTATAAATTACCAGTTTCATAATTAGGTAATTTATAATTTAATAAATCTTAAACATGTTGTTAAGGCCTCAGCCAAGATGTCAGAAAATACTAGGGTAAGACCTCTGCCAAAACCAAGTTCTATTTTGTCTCATGAGACCTACCGATGCATCAAGAAGATATAGTGGGCCCCAAAAATTAATTTATAAGTCCAATTAATTCCTCATATTAATGGGTTTAAGCATAAACATTGTATATGTATACAATGTAAACAACTTTCCCCAATCTGTAAGCATAATTACAAACCATTCTAAGTAGTATGGTGAATGGTTTCAAGATAGCACAGCCACAGTCAAACTGATCACAAAATATTTAATAAAATGTTTTGGATGATAACCATAAGATATTAACTTCAATAAGACATAAAATTCAATAGATTTTTTGAAATAAACAAAAATACTCTAATAAAATCATTAATGAATTTTTGAGAGAAATACACTTTTAATTTGAAAAGAATATTTTTTTGGAAAAATATTTGCATAAAAATAGAAATGAACTAAGTTAGTTTTTCTATGATTAAATTAGTGTTTTTATAAAAATAATTTTGTCTTAAAATATATTATAGAGTTCACTTGAAAATAGGTAAGAAATTTGGAAGTTCCCTTTAATCGGGCTTGCTTATCATGAAGAATTGAGTAGGGAACCCTTTTAAAACATAAATTTTCCACACACAAAATATTAAATGATAAGAAAAAATAATTTTAGAACATATAACCATAATATAGAATAATTATATAAAATAAATTCAGAATTTAATTGGTTTATAGAGGAATAAAGCATAGTCCGGATGAAAATGAAGGTTTGGGAAGAAACCCCTTACCTTATGTCTGAATGAGTTCAACGATTGACCTTAACATTCTAGATAATAAAATTAAAAACATTAATTAATTAATTAAGAACCTTTTATATATTTATTTAATTTATTATAGTTTTATTAGGTTAATTTATTTCCTTATTGATGAGTTTTAGAGTTTAATTTCATCGTTCGGGAGAATTCGTTTTCTTGGTTTTCATGATTGGTTCGCTTGTTTATAAGTAATGTAGTTCACGTAAATGGGTATAATTATATAGATTTGTAATTAAATGTTTTTAATGATAATACATAATTATAAATGGTTATATATATCATATGGTTATATGTTATGATGAAGAATCATTAGATAAGACATTTAGTGATAATCGTTTAGATTATTACAGTGGTATTTCGATCACCATGAACTAGATTTATCGTATGAATTAGTATTATGAGTATATAATGATTATTGAACATTAAATATGACATAATACATATTTTATAATCTTTTTAAACCATAAAATTTTTTTATGACCATCCTTTAAGGATAAATTAAATAATGAAAGTTCGCCGTCCACGAAGGTTGTAAATCGGTACCTCCCATACGATGATTTCATTTTTAAAATAAAAGAGAGGGAGTAAAGAGATTGATGATGGTTATTCCATTAAAATGATATAAATATAGTATATAAATGATATTGAATTTCTAATGATCATTTGGAAATAGGATGTGAGGGTAGAATAATAAAATAAAGAACTTGAAAAGAAAAATAAAAGAAAAAGGAAGAGGATTTTACCTCTTGAATAATCCTCCATGAGAATCTGTTTAAGGGGATTGATTTTGGTATTTTTATGGGACCAGTAGATTATATATGTGGGGGGGTCTTGGGAAGATTATTGGAAAGAAATTTTATAAGGCTCAAATCTTCGAATGTGTGAGGAGGAGAGGGAGTGAGGGGTAGTTTTTATAGTGAAGGAGAGGGGTAATTTTTCATTATTTTATTCATTATTTTATTATTTTGCTCAGGACAAATAATAGTGTTGATTATTGTGACTAAATATAGTAATAAGTTAATGTGAGTTATAACCAAAAATTCTTACATCATCCATTACTCAAGGAATGGTGTATTTAGCTTATAATGTATTTATACTGTAAATTGATGTATTTTACTATTCACTAAAGATTCAAGTATTTCAAAAAAATACAAAAAATTCACCCAAATAATTTTTTGATGAGTATAATTAAAAAATGAACTCCATATTATGAAAATAATTTTCTAAATATGAAAATTTTAATTTTTTATTAAAATCATCATTTACTTGAAAAATACAGTTTTTAAAATTAAAACTGATTTGATAACACCCTAAAAATTTAACTAAGGTCTTGTTAAATTATCCTAAAATAATAGGACAACAAAATATTTATTTATGAATTATTTTTTGAAAATTAAATTTCTTTTAAATAAATTTATTAATTATAAAATTGTAATTAAATATTCATTATTCACAAAAAAATATCAACACTTAATTATTAATTTTTAAGTATTCACTTACTTATACCATGATATAATTATATAATTGTTTCATTTATAAGGTTCCTAAATTTTATTTGTACTTTCATGGGTTTTGTTACTATTTATTAGGTCGATTTACTATTCATAAGGGTCATATTACTATTCCTAAGATCAAGTTACTATTAACCAAAGTGTAAGTTGATCCTATCAAACCCTAAATATCTTACTGATCACAATCATGTTTGTCCATTTTCAGAAATTCAAATCATAGAAGTGGAAAAATTATTTTTAACATCTAGGTTACAATAACAAAGTGTTGTTTTTAAGAGACTCAGTGTTGCATGCATTACATTCTATATTAAATTTATTTATACATCCTTGTGGTAGTACATTCTTCCCCAATTATAAAAAATTTCATCCTCAAAATTTCCAGAATGTTACCTCATAAAAATATTCAGGTAGGTCTTAATCAAAAGTTCCTCATTCTCCCATGTCACCTCTTCAATTTTATGATTTTTCAATAGTACCTTTTCTATATGAATCATCTTATTCCTCAACACCTATTCTTTAGTGTCCAAAATTAGGATAGTCTCTTCACAGTATGATAAGTTCTATTCCAATTCTATTTTTTCAGAAGTGACTACATGTGTTGGGTCTAGAATGTAATTCTATAAAAAAGAGACATGGAATTAATTGTGTACCTTAGAAAGGATAGGCATCATTTCCAAATGATAATCCATATCTCTAATTCTATCTATAATTTCAAAAGGACCAATGTACCTGGGGCTCAGTTTTCCTTTCTTCCCAACTCTTATAAAACCCTTCTATGGAGATACTTTTAAGAAAATGTGATCTCCCACTTGAAATTCCAAATTTTTTATTCGATTATCACTATAACTCTTTTTCCTACTTTGAACTGCTTTGATATGGGTTTAAATAGTATTTACCTTCATTTTTGTTTCTTCTATAAGCTCTGGTCCCATAAGCTTCCTTTCACCAACTTCATCCCAACAAGTTTTTGTATGACATCTCTTTCCATACAATGATTCATATGATGTCATTTAAATACTTGAATGGAAACTATTATTATAGGAAAACTCTACCAAAGGTAAATACTGATCGCATATACCTTGAAAATAAAGTGAGCACGATCTCTACATGTCTTCTAAATTTTGGGTCATCCATTCTTTTTTACCTTCAGTTTGAGGGTCACTAGTGGAAACCCCACCTATACCAACGCCTCTATCCCAATGGTTTGAAAAAACTGTTGGGATAAGTAACATATACCAATGGTTCCTTGAAACTATTGGTATGGGCCAATATATGGTGAATTTTACCAATGGTTTTATAAAACTATTGGGAAAGGATTGATTAGAATATAGGTATCACAACAGTTTTTTCAAACCGTTGTAATATACCCTCAATCCCAATGGTTTTTAAAAACTATTAGGATAGAAAATCCACAAAAACAATCAAGTTGACTTCCTACATCCAGAACTGATAATTTACCTAAATTAAAGCTCTCCCACTTGTGAAACCTACTTCCCAAGAACAATCCATACTTCCTGAGCACACTTTCTTTAACTTTAAAATTTTTTCCTAAATAAGATCTCTCCAGGATACAAACCCTACTTCCCAACTAGCGATCTATCTTTGATTCAAGTAATTTTTGTTCTTACACTTCAAATCGGTATTTTGTAACTAAGTTATGTCTTCTACTTCCATTTATTTTAGCTTTTTAATTCAATTTTGATGCAATATTATTTTTTTTATCCATTTTGTATTATGATCCCCTAATGAAAAAAAATCCATATATCATTTTAGGTTGTTTTTTTGTTGTGGTTTTGCTGTGATTTAACTTTATAGAATAATTTTTATTGATATTGAAGATGTTAATTTGATCATGAGTTATTTTATCCTTGTTTTATTTTAAATTTAAGGTTTATTGAAATGATTTCATTGGTTAGACATAAATACATATATAAAAAAAATTATCCTAAGAGAAATGACAAGATACTCAAGCATTATGAATCTACCCTTAAATGTTGTCTTTGAAATATCACACACTAACTTTAATATGATTATACCCTCACTATAATTCATTCATATAGAACCATTATAATCCTCACAATTTGTCAAACATGTCAACAATCCCTAAAACTTGGTATCAATTCTTCATGGTCACATGGTTCAGCATTATTTAGCATAAATGCAACCACTAACTAATAGGGTGATATGTGTAGTTAAATAAATAAATCAAACTTCATGACCTTAAGAAGAAACTTGATTTACCTCAAATCAACTATTGCCAAATGATATGTTTAAATTGATATGGTTTACACTACAATAATTAGTTTTATCTAAAAGTTAATTTCTCTCTATGGAGGGATTCTTGAAGAGTTTCCTAAAAAGAAAATATGATATTGGTAAACCATTTAGAGAAATAGTAGAGGCTAATGCTGGTTATGCCATAAGATCCAAGCCTTCCAGAAGTAACATGATATCCTCAATCTATCTCAAATCTAGTTCCACTGTACACACGTCAACCTCTCGCTCACATGTCATCATAAAATTCTATCCTTTACGTGAAATGAATGATACTCTCCTTAGATAAAAAACAACATCAGTATGAATTATTTTCATCTATCCCACCCTGATGATCACATAAAATCTATTCATCATTTGGAACATGACGCACCATGAATGTCCATAGCTAACAGCTATAATAATACACTCAAGAAAACAATGATGATGGTGTAAATTATTCCTAATGAGTGTATTGAGAGAAAGAAACTGTAAACTAAGAGAAATGATAAATTAATTCTCAATAAAAATTAGAATATATTAAAAAATAAATTGAACCATTTTCAAAATAAGTAGTAGAAAGAGTAGTTTTGGTCAAGACTATACCTCTAATGGATGATTTCCCTCTCCACAAAATATCAAAACCAGATCCACTACATACTCTTAGCCTTCCTAATCTCCATGATCATGCCCCTAATATAAATAACTCCCCTAAGTGATATTTTTATAATGGGTATAAACCTTTATCATGTAATCGTAATTTATTACAATATGCATCAGTATACTATTTTTTTATGAAATGACTTACTACATTTTTTACATAATAGATAGAAGATGGATGTATGAAACTGATCAGATCTCAAGAAATTTTCAAAACAATTTGGAGAGCTTTTTAGATTTCTAATTTGAAAATGATTTCGATAGTGGTCACATACATTGCCCATGTTATAATTGTGTTGTAAGACCTTGGTTGAGATAAGAAGAAGTTATCTACCATATAACCAAATATGGTTTTCAAACAAACTAATATGTGTGGTATCAAAATGGAGAGAAAATGTAATCTCAAAATTCTGATGATTCAAATTAGAGGATTGGATTGGATAATTTGATATATGACTAGTTTCCATTTATTAATCATCATGAGAAGGAAAGGATGTAGACCTAAGAATACTTTGATACGAGCACACATGATGTGTCCAATGAAAATGATGGTGTTGACATAGTGGAAAATTTTAATGATGTTACGAAGACTCCAGTATATCGACAATGTGGTAAAATGAAAAGGTTTGAATTTTTAATCTGATTATTTCATGGGAAAACCATGTATAGGATTTCTAATACTTCCATCAATTACATTCTTACCATCTTAAAGGACTTACTTCTAGATGATGAAGATATTCCCTCAAACCACTATATGGAATGGAAGTTAGTTGAAGAACTTGGATTTTCAAAAAAAATCATGCTTGCCTGAAATATTGCAGCTTATTCAGGAAGGAAACTACTAAAATAAATGATTGTATAAAATTTGGAATATCTCAATGGAAACCAAAACTTGATGTAACACCATCCTGTGTTCTATATAAAGTAATTTAGAACTTTCCATTGTTCCTCAGACTCTATAATATTTTCATATCTGATGAAATATCAATAAAAATGTGATGGAATGATATCATGAGAAAGAAGAATAATGAAGATTTGTTTCACCCTACAGATATATTTTCATTGAATAGATTTGATGTTCAATATCCTAATTTTTCAGCTAACATACGTAATGTGAGACTAGGTCTTTCAGGGGATGGTTTTAATTTGTTTGGGAAGATGCTTACTTCAAATTGTATATGGCTGATTTTCATACACATTTATAACCTTCCCCCATGGTTGTGCATGAAAAAACCTTTCACTTTCATGAGTATACTTATATTTGGCCCTTATGATCCTGATAATGATATAGACATATACATGCAACCTTTAATAAAATATTTGAAACTTCTTTGGGATGTGGGTGTGCACACATGTAATGCATGTTCAAAAGACATATTTCAGATGCATGTTGTGCTTATGTGGATGATGAATGATTTTCCTACTTATGAAATGATGTCTAGATGGAGCACAAAGGGAAAACTATCATGTCCTATTTATATGAATAATACTCAATCCAGAAGACTGAAATATCATTGTATTTTTAATTTTATGGGACATCGACGATTCTTTCTAGTGGACCATCCATATAGAAATAATCGTTGAAGATTTGACAATACTATAGAGATTGATGATCCACATCAGCATAGTTTTGTAACTAATGTGCTTAATGAATTTCAAGATTTTATTTTTTCATTTGGGAAGGGTCAAATGAAATCTAGAAAGCGAAATAATGTTTCCAATGATACCTGTTACAATTGTAAGAAAAGGAGTATCTTCTTTGAGTTTCCTTATTAGTCAACCAATTTCCTACATCATTTCTTGGACATAATTCACATTGAAAAGAATATATGTGAAATGTTGCTTTTTATTCTTCTAAATGTCAAAGGAAAGAAAAAAAGATAATTTACAATCTTAACGTGACTTGGTGGATTTGGGGATCAGACCAGAATTATATCCTATCTGTATCAGTGAAAATAAATGGAAATTTCCATGTGCTTCTTATGAGATGACACCTATAGAAAAAAAAATTCTAGAAGTACTAAAGACTATTAAAGTTCATGATGGTTATTCAATCAATATATCAAAATGGGTCAATATAATAGAGTTGAATTTGAAATCTTTGAAGACTCATGATTAACATGTCTTTCTGAATGAGTTGATTCCAATAGAAATATGTCATCTTTTGTCCAATAATGTAAGGGTGTTATTTATTCAGTTGTTCCATTTGTTTAGATATCTTTGTGTAAAGCATTTGTTCAAGTATATATTGCAAAAAATGTTGGTGAACACACCATTAATTTTGCGTGAGTGAGAGAAAATATTTCCTCCATAATTTTTCACATTTATGAATACTTCTTGGAGAACCTTTAGATTTTCATTGGATGTATCCAACTAAAAGAAATATGTACACATTGAAATCTTATGTCCAGAACAGAAATCATCCTGAAGGTTATATCATAAACAGTTACTTGGATCAAGAATGTATGGCTTTCTGCTTAATGTATTTGTCTAATATAAATATGAGAATAAAAAAACCAAAGATAAATGAATAAGAATAGTATGAGAAAATTGAATCTATTTTTCCATCACTACCTCAAATAAAAGGAATTCCCAGATCATATACATTAATGGCATTAATCCTTGAAGAGTAGCAGATAAAACATCTCATAGTTTTGTTTAACTATGATTTGTTCAATGACTACATCAATTAAGTAAATTGAACATGTATATCTTATCTCAACTCTTGTTATTGTACATATCTGTTAAACTATTTCTATTTTTATCTACAGGGAACATAAAGAAATGTTAAATATAAATTATCGTTCTTTATCTTTGAGAATGATAGATACTTTTCATAGAAAATATTTTTCAGCTTGGTTGAAATTGAAGGTAGAAATATTGATGTAATAAAAAATAAAATTATATTTAATTAAATTTAATATTTATTTATATTTCAGGTATCGAGTTTTCCTATTGACACTGTCTCTGAGGAAATAAGAGGTTTTGCTTTCATTCCTAATAATGTGGTTTGTGAATGTAAATAAATTATGATCAATGGGTATATATTTATTATCAATTAATGAGAAAAGAATATGAGAACAAAACATGATGGTGTTATGCTAACTTTCACAATGGACTATTATTCTAGTGCATCAGATAATAGACCTCATTTTGAAAATGTAGCTTATTATGGAGTCATTGAAAAAATAATAATATTGGATTATTCCTCTCATGGTCGAGTCACTATGATGAAATGTCAGTGGTTTGATTCGATGACGAGGAAGGGCACCTTTATTTATGATTATGGATTTTGAGTTACTGACATGACTCACACTCTTACTACTGATGAACCATATGTATTGGCATCAATGGAGAAACAGGTTTTTTATGTCAAAAATTCATCTTCAACTTGAATTTGGTGTCATTATTGAAGTAATACCAAGAAATATTTTTGATGATGGTAATGATGGAATTGACACCATCCCTGCTCCCATTGGCCCCAATCCATTTATTACTTATGATGACTCTAATACTTCAATTGTTAGAGTTAATTGTGAACCTGAAGTTGTTGTGGGAAATATATAGAAGCATTTATATGCGTTCTTAGTTCTTTTGGTTTAGCTCTACTTGAGTTTTTGATGTTTGTACTATATAAATTTATTTACTATTAATTACAAATATTTTGTATCTAACTAGACCATCATGTACATTTTCAATATTTACTGGTTGTAATTTTCTTTGAGTTTCATTTTATAATATTGGATTGAATTGTATTCAGACCTACCAAACCAAACAAAACCAAAACAGTTAAATTGTAACAAAAAACTAGATTAATTGAATTGGACATATTAAAAAAATTGGTATGAAAATCAAAACCAATGAAAATAAGACCTAACCCAAAAAATAACTAAATTATCTAACCAAATATATGAACCAAATAACCCAATACAAATAATCCATGTCTAAATTTTTTTGTTTTTTTTGTTTACACAGTAGTTATCCTTTTCTAATTACTTTCATATTTGTTTTCAAATAAAGTAAATGAAGCCATATGAGGAGTAGTGAAGAAAAAAGTTGACAGACAAAAATCTTTGAATGGTTGAGATGGTCATTCCTCCATTAGTGCTTGTTGTGATTATTTTATTTTATATATATATATATTAATAACATATTATTTCATGTGATTAATTTTGTTTTAAACTTTTATGCATGATCCACCACTTAGGAGCCAGTTATTCGACGAGCAGCCTAGTAGTGGTCCCAGTACTCAGGTCAGTGGTACGAGGGGGTGGTATGAGAGTTAGGTGCTCCAACCAGCATACCCGTTTAGACCATGACCCTCCCACTGACATACCATTTTCCACACATTTTGATCCCACTTTGTCTTTAGGGACACACGGGATATTTAGGCCTCCCATGTTTTCACCACCCTTCACATCTGAGCCTCCTCACCCATATTTATTGTATCCAATGATGATTCCCACTCCTCATCCATATTATGCAGTTGGTCAGTCACCCATGCCATATTCTATAGCATCTAATTCTTTTTCTCCAAGCTTCTACATTCCTTCTTCAACTCCTGATCTGACATAGTTTGTGCCTATGGAGAATACACTGGGACCCACTCCACTGGTATAGATGTTCCTTCAGTGGTAGCGGATCCAGAGGTTCCCATTGACTAGACCACCATAGGTATATTTTAGAACCCTAACAAAGAAAATTACCATAATTTATTTTCATTAAGACGTGTATTGATATAATATTTATTTTTCTATCATAAAGGATCATCTACTAATAGGCTGTGGGGGTGGGGTTATACATGCATGCATTTGGTGTAGAACTGTTGTACGTAGTTGAAGGTGGACTACAACTAAGACAACCAAATGATCAAAAAAATAGGGTAGAAATGTCAGATTTTTTTTTGACACTTTCCAAATACTCTGACATCATTCCTTTCAACCTGATCTCATGGAGACAGTTTCCAAACGAATTGAAGGATGATGTTTGGGAATATATATGGGTAAAAAAATTGGTTGTATTTAATGTAATATTATTTTTGTATTTATACGAGTTAATATTTTGGTGTCAGCTTCAGTTTAATTTTCCTGATGGTGAGGGTGCATGGCCAGCAAGTCTAAAGGAGTTAGATGAGTTTTGGAGAGCCTATAAGCATGATTTGTATATTGTTTGGAGTTCTAGAGTTGGCAAAGAGTTATAGGTGGTACCTATTGTGGATGATTTTCTGATAGAACAGTATCGGAAAATGATTACTCATTAGGCAACTATCAAGTTTAAGGTATTAATCACATTTGAGGTATTTAAATGAAAATTTTCATGTTTTTCATTAATACTATCTTTTTTATTATTTAATTTTATTTAGGAATCATCCAGAAAAAATAAAAAATACATTTATTCTAAAAAATACCTCAACACATTGGGGCGTACTATGATTCCAGATCATGAGAGGAAGCAGGTACGACAGTTTTATAATTTTTATTTAGGACTTGCACTTTATATTATTTCCTCCATAATTTATTTGATTTATAAAGTTTTCATATAATTTTAGTTATGAAATTAATTATTGGTAACATATTTTTAATTATTGTTTCCTACATTCAATGTCATTTTAGAGGTAGGTATTAAATATTGAACGATGTGTGCCTCAAGAAAAACTATTTTTCTTGATTAGAAGGGAAAAAGGATGGAAGTGTGGTTAACAAACTGACACAATAGTAGATTGTAAGTTTTACTTTGTTGATTTCAAATTTAATATATATTTTATAACTTAATAATCTATTTATATTTACAATAGGCTGCTTTAAAGGCCCTTTATGCCCAAGAACTTGACAATTTTGGGCCAAATGATCACTTATATTTGGTGTTGGGAGATGAGGACCTTCGAAGAGTACACTACCAACCTGGGTAGAGTATAGTCCCAACAAGGTATTTCCCCTATTCAGGTACCATTTACAGTGCCACCGAGTTTGAAAAAGTTAATTCACTCGTAGAATAGGATGAAAAAAGGTCCACATTGTTGGAAGAATGTTCTGCTAGGGAAAACACAGAATTTATGAAACTGATGGAAGTTTTATGTACAACACTTCCACTAGAGATCAGCATGACTTGTGATGAATATATGTTGTTAATGAGTTCAATATATAGTGCACCAGGTGGTAGTTCAAGTGGTGGTTGAGATGATGTCATTCTTGGAGATGATGATGGTGAGGAAGAGGCAAAGGACAAGGATGATGTCGAGGCTGAGGCTGAGGATAAGGTGGAGGATAAGGGCAAGGATGAGACCAAGGATGAGGTTGAGGATGAGGTTGAGGATGAGTATGGGGATGAGTACGGAGGTAGGGATGAGGATGAGGATGAGACTGATGATTACATGGTGATAGTGATGGTGATGGTGATGAGGGAAAAAATGATCTCTTAAATTTTTTATTGATATTACTGACATTTTATGTTTGCTGATTTATTGTAACTGAATATATGTGTGATTAGTTAGGTCACATTATGATTGTATCTTTATTTTGTATCTATAATTGGATTCTTTGAATTATCTTTTTACATGGTATCAAATCTATTTCACAACCCTACCCATTTTTATCCATCACACCCTCCCCAATGAACCACCCTCCCTACAAAAACTACACATGTCCATGGACCCTCCTAGTATCCCCTTCCATGTTATCTCCTTACCACCCTCTCATAGTGTCATGAAATATTTTCAAGGAAATGGTGGTGTTCACTATTTCACAACTCATGGACTTGGATGTGGAAGTGTCTATAGTTTCATTTTGAATTATGTATTGTATATTGTATTCTTTTCAATGTAATTGCAATTGGAGGTCATTTTTTTCTCAATTGGAGGTTATTTTTTATATTATATTGTTTGTAGAATTCAATTGTATTGTATATTTTATTGTATATTGTATATTGTATTAGTGTAATTTTGAATTATTTATTAGTTTCATTTTTAATTTTTTATATTATGAATTAGTGTCATTTTGTTTTCAATTGCAGGTAATTGGAGAGTGGAGGCAGTTGTGTGCTGTTGTCTGAAATTGTAGAACACTATCCCGATGATTTAGAAACCATTGATATAAATCTGAAACAATATCTATACCGACAGTTTCATTAGAACTATTGGTCAAATTCTATACCAATGGTTCTAAAACTGTTTGTATAGAGTTAAAAATCAATATATACCAACAGTATTAAACCATTGGTAAATATCTATTCCAACTATTTTCAGAAACCATTGGAATAGAGTAATAAATAGTGCCATATACCAATGGTTAGTAAATAACCATTGGTATAGATCTATCCCCATGAATCAATATACAATGTTTTGGAAACCCATTATTATAGGGTATGCCAATGGTTTTCCATATTTTCTCAACGGTTTGAAACCATTGGTTACCTTATGTTTCTAGTAGGGGGTGATAAGTATTACTCAAATGAAGCTCAGTATCAAAATATTTATGAATAATTTTCCATAATTTTGATGTAAATATTGGATCATGATTAGATAAAACTGAGAGAGGTGCTCCATGAAGTCTTACAACATCATTGATATAGATTCGTGTGAGGCTCTCCAGTGGAAAATCTTCCCTTATAGCGAGAAAATGTGCAGGTTTGGTAAGTTGATCAATAATTACCCATATTGCATCATTCCTTCTTTGAGTTTTTGATAATATAGTGAAAAAATACTTGGTGATGTCATCCTATTTATATGTAGAAATAGTTATAGGTTTCATTACTCCTCTAGGATGTTTTCTTTCAGCCTTCACCTGTTGACAGACTAATCATCTTGATACATAATCAGCAATTTCACACTTCATGTTGTCCCACCAGAAATGTTCCTTCAAATATCTATATATCTTATTGATACTAGGGTGTATATAGAAATTAGAACTATGGGAATCATCCAATAACTCCCTTTTTATATTGGGTATAGAGGAAACACATAGCCTTCCCCCAACTTTCAGAATTCCATCATCACACATGAAGTCTGGAAACTTCCCATCATTCACAGCTTTAATTTTATTTTGAATATTCTCATCATCAGATTGAGAACTTTTTATTCTTTACAATAAATATAGTTGGGAAACCGATTGAAAAATTAATGATTCTTCACATTATTTGATAATAAGTATATTCATCCTTACTAGATCCATTTACATAGGATCCTTGTCAATCGTCATTTTTTTCATAACTCCATGATCCTTCCTACTCAATGCGTCCTCCACCTTATTTTCCTTCCCCAAATGGTATTGTATGTAACAATCATAATTCTTGAGTAGCTCAAGCCATCACCTTTACCTCATGTTGAGTTATTTATCTAAGAAGATGTATTTTAAGCTCTTGTGATCAGTATATATCTCACATCTTTCACCATATAAATTATGTATTCATATCTTCAAATAAAATATTATAGATGTTAACTCAAGATCATGAGTTGGATAGTTCGGTTCGGGAATTTTTAACAGCCTTTATGTGTAGGAAATAACTCTATCATTATATATAAGGACACATCCAAGTCATTTCTTTTATGAATAACTATAAATCACAAATACACTATTTCCCAATGGTACAGTCAAGATTGGATAATTCACTAACATCTTCTTCAATTCTTCAAAACATTCTTCACATTATTTTATCTATACAAACTTAACCCCTTTATGAGTAAGTTTGGTTAATGGGTTAGCTAATTGGGTGAATTTATGAACAAAATGTCGATAATAACCTGCTAAACCAATAAAACTATGTACCTCAGTTATGATTGTTGGAGTAGGTTATTCCTGAACTGCCTATGTATTTGAAAAATCAACTAAGATTTCATCCTTATAGACAATATATCTAAGAAAAGAAACTATTTGAAACCATAATTCAGACTTTCTAAACTTCTCATATAACTCGTTTCTTCTAAGATTCTTCATAATAATGTGCAATTGATTCTAATGATCTTCATATCTTTTGAGTATACCAAGATATCATCAATAAATACCACAACAAAGTAATTAAGATATTCCTTTAAAACTCTATTCATTAGATCCATGAAAATAAAGGGTGCATTAGTCAGTCCAAAAGGCATTACAGTAAATTCATAATTCCCATATTTGAGTTGAAATGTTGTCTTTGAAATAACTTCCTTCCTCACACGCAACTGATGATATACATATAGTAGTTAAATCTTTAAAAAATATTTGGATCTATGAATTTTATCAAATAAATCATTAATCTGAGGCAAGGGATACTTTATCTATATTGTAATAGCATTGATTTCTCTATAGTCAATGCACAGCCTCATGGATCAATCTTTCTTCTTGAAAAAGATATTAGGGGCTCCCCATGGATAAACACTAGGGTGGATAAATCCTTTATCACTCAATTACTCTATGTGTTTCTTCAGTTATACTAATTCTACTATGTTCATTCTATAATGATTATTTTATATAGGACTTTAAATAGGAATTAAATCAATAGAAAACTCAATTTTCCACTCCAGAGGATGTCTAGGAAAATCCTTTGGAAATACATCAATGTATTCTTTCATAGTAGGTGCATCCTCAATTTGAAAATTCATTTCCTCACCCATAGATATTGTTTTATATTCCTCCAAAATAATTGAATTCATTAGAGATACTGGGGGTGGATCTAGATAATAATCAATTGATGAGGTTACTACTCTAAAGATAAGGGATTCTATATCATTCTCAAAAATTGTAACTTTCTTCTTCTTACAATAGATTTTCACATCATAACTTGAAATGCAATTTATACCAAGAATTATATCAAATTCAATCATAGGTATGATGATAATATCAGCAACTAAATCATGTTTATGTGTCATAAGGGGAACTGATCGACACATCTTTGTTGTAATGATACTTCCCTTAATATTTTTGATGAAAAACTTCTTTACTAAATCAAATTGGAAATGTCTAATTTTCTTGGAAAATTGGGAAGATATAAAAGAATTTGATGGTCCAGAATAAAATAAACCATTGGCTAAGTTTGAGAAAATGATTAAAGTACCTTCCACCACATCATTAGGAACTTCAACCTTAGTAGTTTTGATCACTTAATATTATCCTTTCTCCCTTTCTCTTCTCTAGGAAATGTTTCCTTGACGCTTAGGACAATCATTGGTATAATGTACCATATCTTTACAATTGTAGTATTTAACATTGGTAGATTCTTTATTTCCCTTACAATCATGAGATTTTTGTCTCTTTCTCCACATTTTTAATAGACTCATTTTCCTTTTAATCAAGCTCTGGGTTTTTTATTTCCACAAGTATCACATATTGAAAAACTCGCCTTTTTATTATTCCATTTATCCATTATTTCCTACACCACCCTCTTCTTATCTTGATTTCCTTTAAAGTCATAATACTTAAATAATTCTTTCTCTATATTGATTTCACATGAGACTATATCTTCATATGATGAGAAATTTTGGGAAACCCATGCCCTTCGAAGGAATGGTTTTAAACCATCAAAGAATCAATCAATTTTGATCCTCAGATTATGTGTGTAGTCTGTGGCATGCCTTATTAGCCTTGTAAAATATGATTCACACTTCACAACATTTTCATCCTATTTTTGTTTCAAACTCAATAATTTTCTCTCCATATCTTCTCGTTGTTCTCAAGGAAAATATTTTTCTTAGAATATTTCCTTAAATTCCCTCCATTTCATTTATTATATTTTCTCCTCCTACTTTGTCTTTTGAATTAATGACCACCACTAATCTGTATATCCTAATAGATGATATAATTCCATGATAACCTTCTCCATTTCATTACATCCCAAATAGATAAATATCTTCTCTAAAGAACTTATCCACTACTCTACTGTGAATGGGGTTTTAGTCCCATTGAATGATAGAGGTTATTTCCGTATAAAGCGGTCTAACATTTATTCTCTATGTTATAGATCAGGATTCTCCATATAAGTAAGGTTATTGTTCATAACCTGAGTTAGTTATCTCAGTATAGTTATAAGTTTCTCAGCATAAGTTTTAGCTTGATAACCAACATCATTATTTTTCATATGAGGGAAATCCCTACATGGGATACGTGTGTTCATGCAGTTTACATTTCTTCCACTAGGAACCATTTATAAAAAATTCCATACACTAAATTAGGTTATGAATCATAATGTATAATTTCTAACTAGAAAAACACTTCACATAAATTCAAATTTTATGCATGTTTAATTTAATGATCATAATCATGGTTTATTTGAGGACATATTTAAATTTAAATCCTTCATAATGGTTTATAAATAAAATTTGAATTATCCTAAGAATATCACCTAGGAGTGTCAAATAATGTGTGCTTTAAGATCCATTGTTGTGTACCAGGTTACCCCAAGTCTAGCCCATAACACCTTGTCAGAGTTGTTACACCTAGGTACATCTATGCCAGAATCGTGTCCACTTGTAGTATCTATACAGGGATTTATTTTCTAGGAATATACACATAATATATACATTACCAGAATTATAGTATGTTCTTGTATGTTTATACTCAAAGTATATATTAGGGTTTTGTTCCCTAATCTAAGTTTTCTAAATCTAGTTTCCAAGGATTCTACTAAACTTTCTTTGATACCAACTATTAGGACCCTAACCCTAGTTTCCTAGATACAGTGCCTTATATTAATACATTGGTATGTTTACAAGGACATCACATCCTAAAGGACCAAATAGTTTAGTAGTTTTATAAAATTATATACAAACATAAGTTTTACATTATAACTTGAAAGTAAAAAAACAGCATTGCAACTCCATTGGAAACACCCATAAACTCTTAGATTATTCTTGTAGGTCATTCATAATAATATTTATCTTTGAATCCTAGGGAAAAATAAAACATAAGTCAGGGGTTATATCAGATTCTCAGTAAGGGTAAGTAATACAGTAGAAGTTTTCATAAACATAAATATTATGCATGGTGAATAACTAAAAACACATGACTTTAAAAATAAACTTGAGAATAATATGGAAGGAATGAAAGCTATTTACATAATTCTATATAAATTATAATAAGTGTATTAAATGTAACCATGGATATTCTACTAGTCAAATAATCACATGGTTTATCAATTACTAGTTTCATAATGATGGAATTCATAATGTCAGACATCTGAAACATGTTGTCAAGGTCTCGGCCAAGACATCTGAAAATACTAGGGTAAGGCCTTCACTAAAACCCAATTCTATTTTGTCTCATGTGACCTACCAATTCATCTAGGGGCTATATCAGGACCTACACATCACTTTATAAGTCCAATTCATTCCTTATATTAATGGTTTTAAATATAAACATGATATACATATGCAATATAAATAACTTTCCTCGATCTGTAAACATAATTACTAATGATTCTGAGTAGTATAGTGAATGGTATCAAGATAGAACATCCATAGTCAAAATGATCAAAAAACATTTAATAAAATATTTTTAATGATAAACAAAAGATATTAAATTCAGTAAGACATAAAATTCAACATATTTGTTGAAATATACAAAAATACTCTAATAAAATCATCGATTAATTTTTTAGAGAAATACACTTTTACTTTGAAAAGAAGAGTTATTTTGGAAAAATCTTTGCATAAAACTAGAAATGAAATAAGGTAGTTTTTTTATGATGAAATTATTGGTTTTATAAAAATAATTTTTTCTTAAAAAATATTATAATGTGAACTTTAAAATAGGTAAGAAATTGGAAATTTCCCTTTAATCGTGCTTTATTAACGTGAAGAATTGGGAAGGGAACCCTTTTAAAACATGTATTTTCCACACACAAAAAGATTAAATGATCATAAAACACGGTTTGGGAATATATAACTAGAATTTATAATAATTATATAAAAGAAATGAATAATTACATTGGTTTATAGAGGAATAAATCACAACTCTAATGAAAATAAAGGTTCACAAAGGAAACCCTTACCTTATGTCTGAATGAGTTCTACACATGACCTTAATGTCCTGGATAATAAAATTAAATACATTATTTAATTAATTAAAAAAATTATATAGGTATTTTATTTATTATAGTTTTATTAGGTTCATTTATGGCCTTATGGATGATTTATAGAGTTTAATTTCTTCATTCCAGAGCATTCGTTTTCTTGGTTTTCATGATCGGTTCACTTGTTTATAAGTAATGAAGTTCATGTAAATGGGTATAATTCTCCAGATTTGGAATTAAATGTGTTTAATGAGAATAAATAAGTTTAAAAGGTTATATATATCATATGGTTATATGGTATGAGAATGAATCATTATATAAGACATCTAGTAATAATCGTTTAGATTATTACGGTAGTATTTCAATCACCATGAACTAGTTTTGTCATATGAATTAGTATTATGTATATATACTAGTTACAGAACATTACATAAAAATAATAAATATTTTATAATCTAGTTCAACCATAAAATTGGTTTCATGGATATCCTTGAAGTATAAATTAAAGAATGAAAGTTCGTCATCCACAAAGGTTGTATATCAGTACCTCCTGGACAATGATTTCGTTTTTAAAATAAAAGAGAGGGAGTAAAGAGATTGATGATAGTTCTTCCATTAAAATTATATAATTAAATTATATAAAATAATAATATATTTATCATTTCCATTTTTATAGATTATGTGTGTATATAATAATAAAATAAATAGCTTGAAAAGAAAAATCAAAGGAAGAGGAAGAGGATTTTACCTCTTGAATGCTCTTCCTTGAGAATCTCTTTAAGGGAATTGATTTTGGTATTTTGATGAGACCAAGAGCTTATGGAATTGGGGTATGAGATTTTAATGAGGATTGGGTAGAAATTTGACAATGCTTAAATCTTGGAAGGTGTGAGTAGGAGAGGGAGTGAGGGGTGGTTTTTATAGTGGAGGAGCTGGGTAATTTATCATTATTTTATTCATTATTTTATTATTATTTTCAAGACAACCAATAGTGTTAATTATTGTGACTAAATATAGTAATAAGTTTATGTGAGTTTGAACCAAGGTTTATTTCATCATCCATGACTCAATTAATAGTTTATTTATCTTATAATGTATTTATACTGTAAATTACCGTATTTTACTATCCACTAAAAATTCAAGTATTTCAGAAAAATCCCAAAAATTTACCATAACCATTTTTTGATATGTAGAATTAAAAAATGAACTAATATTTATGAAAATAATTTTATAAATATAAAAATTTTAATTTTTAATTAAAATCATCATTTACTCGAAAAATACAGTTTTTAAAATCAAAACTGATTTTATAACGCGCTGAAAAATTAACTATTGTATTATTAAATTATCTTAAAATCATAGGAAAACAAAATATTTATTTATTAATACATTTTATGAAAATTTATTTTCTTTTATATCAATTTATTAACTATAAAATTATAATTAAATATTTATTATTCACAAAAATACTAACACTTAATTATTAATTTTTAAATATCCACTTACTTATACCATGATATAATTATATAATTGTTTCATTTATAAGGTGCATAAATTTTATTTATACTTTCATGGATGTGTTTACTATTCATTAGGCTGATTTACTATTCATAAGGGTCATATTACTATTCCTAAGGTCAAGTTACTATTCATAAAAAATGTAAGTTGATCCTATCAGATCCTAAATATCTTACTGATCACAACCGTGTATGTCCATTTTTCAAAATTAAAATCACAGAGGTAGAAAAATTATGTTTAATGAAAAGGTTACTATAACAAAGTTTTGTTTCGAAGAGACTCAATGTTTCATGCATTACATTATATGTTAAATTTATTTATAAATCCTTCGGGTGTTACAAATAACTTTCTCCAACAATGCTAATAAAACCAAAGTGATCACTTCTCATTATTTGGAAGGAGTTGTAGTGGAATGATATAGTCATAGTCTATTACCCTAAAATCTATCTTGTCTTTAAATCCTATTCCACGCACTTGGCTGATACTAACTAATACACAGCCTCAACACATTTTCATTAATGAATTAAATGTATATCAGCATCTCATACCTTGAGTGTCAGGGTTGTAGTGACCCATAATTTTCATACATAGATATTATATCTAATTAGATGAATATTTATTCCCTAACCCAATGATACATTCTAGAATCATATAGTTCTAGTATCTTTGGAAACATGGAAACATAAAAAACTAGTTCATAATAGTTATGAATCACCTCGAACTTATTTATCAATAAGTATCACCCTTCTTAGATATATAATACTTAATTACTTTATTCATGACTTGGGTAAAGGAAACATAAGAAAATGGTGAGATCAGATGATTAGTAAGAAAAAAAAGGGATTTATCAATGGTTACATAAGTATAACATGAGAATAAGGGTATAAGAACGCGATCTTAATGTTTTAAAACCATACCATGAATATAAAAGATCATAATCTATTGTCATTGAATAAATCTTGGAAGTTTAGAAGAAATGAATTGTGAGAGAATAAAATAACATGAACCATGAAATATTAACATAGTCATAATACCTTGATTTGTGGAATACACATAAGTATTGAAAATAATTTACATGGTAGTCAAGAATCATTTCCAAGGATATCATAGTAGTATTGAGACACTAACCAAACTATCTTATTAGTCATATATCACTCCTAAGATTATCATAGTGGATAGAGACTCTTATTAAACTAGGTTCACTCCCTATTCTATTCATTTTTATCTCATGAGATATCAATACTTTACAATGCATTAGACAGAGATATAGGTACCACCCATAAAAAATGAAAATAATATATATGTGTATTGAAAGATAATAAATAATTCATAATATCATAACCTATGAGAATGAATGGGTTTCATAAACATTTAATCATAACATAACATATGGAAAATAAATAGGTTTCGTAAATATTTAATCATTTTGTCATAGCATAACTAAGGCAGAAGAAATGAGTTTCATAAAAATATTGAGATCATAAACATAAACCATTTAGAGAACAAATAAAGTTGTTATCATTATATCATATCCCTTGTAATTAATAAGTGAAATCAAGGTTTTTTTATTTTATCAATAGAAATACCATTAAAATATCATTAAAAATTTCTTGTGGAAAATAAACTTTCCTTTTTGAAATAACTTATAAAAAATTGAACTATGAAAATATAAAAGGAAATATTTAATTTAATAATATCACTGAAAATTATTATGTAATCTGAAAAAAATAGTCATTACATTGGTAAAATTTGTTCATGATGTATAATATGAAAAAACATTCATTTCACATGGATAAAAAAAGGGTAAAAAGGAACTCATTCAGAAAATGACAAGTAAATTCTCATAAAAAATTAAAAATCTAAAAATTGGTAAAAATGAATCTAAAAATCATAGGTTAATTTTTAAACCTTATTTAAAATATTTTTATAAAATAGTGATATTAAATGATTTTTCGACCGAAGAGATAAATAAAGTCAATTTTCATTAAAAACATATTTTTTGTCTATTGAGTACATAAGATGAGAAAAATGAAATGAAAACATGTATTTAAAAGAAATTACTAGATTATAAGATAGTTAATAGGTTTATTTATTGGTATATCATATTATTTTATCAGCATAGGTATAGTTATAATATATCTCGATAAATAATGAGATTTTGACATAAAACTCTTACCTCAAGTTTTCCTTACTTTTCAAGCACTCTAACCTCCTATATAATATATTTTAATTTATTATACTTCTATACCATATTTTTGTTCATTATTATAATATCATATATTATTTCTTTAAAAAAAATCAACACCCCCTTTAATCAATTATTCCTTATTAAAATTTTCATTTTTGTGTGTTAACTGTTTTGTTTATCATGAGTATTTCAACTCAATAGTTTTGATACTTATACATTTTTCATGGATACATCGTATATAGAATATTAATTATGATATAAATATCATATATATTCATTAAATACATATTTATAGTCATTCATAAAAGATAAAATAATGTATTACACTGTTTATGGAGATTATAGGTCATACGTACATATGAACACTATTTCCATTTTTCGATGGATGGAAAAAAAGAAAGGTAAATATTAATTCTGAATTATAGGATCATTATTATATCTTATATATAATATATAATCATAAAATTATTACTAATTACAATCCATGTAAAATATAAATTAAAAACAAATCACATCATTTCATGGAGGTGGTAGTCCACACGTACGCACGAACTACGTTATCGTTTTCCAAAAAACTGGATGGAAAGTTAGTAGATATGATATGATAATTACATAAGTATAATTATTTCATAAATATAATATATAATAATTAAACCCATAATAATATCCATCCTTAAAATACAGTGATGAAAAATGAATTGTATAACTATATTGAGATGGTAAGTCGTATGTACGCATGAGCGACACCTTCACTTCTCATTTGATGGGAAAGAGGGATTATAATGATGTTTTTATAATTATAATAACATTTTAGAAAATTGATGACACTAAATTTATTATTTTATAATAAAATTTATTTATTTATAGGAGGTAAATAAGAGTGTAAAATAAAGTAATTGGTTAAGACAATTACCTATTCTTTGAAATGAATCCTTTAGATCTCTTCTAAAGGGCTCTAGGGTTGGTCTTTTGGGAAGACCAGAACCTCTATAAAGTGTCTATTGAAGAATATAATATAAATTGGTAGATTTTGGTGGATAAATAAGGCTCAAAGTGGTCTAAATAAGTAAGGGAGGAGGTTCCCATTTATAATTCAAGTGAGGGGCACTTTTGGAATTTCTTAAAAGATTAAATTATAATAAATTCATTATCAAATAAAAGTGCCTATAAATGTGAATTTATTTAAATATATTGTAAGATATAATTTTAATACAATAATACAATATAATTTAGATAAGTTTTTATGTCATTTTAAAAAATTATTATTTTCATTAACCCTTCATTAACCAATTTTATTTTTAAGTATAGTAACAACTTTTTCAATATTAAAGGGTTATAATTTTTACTTATAAGGTGAAAGATGGACCATAAATGGACATGTTATAAAATTTTAGACCATATAATATCCTCCTTTTATTATTACATGATTTTTAGTGTTTTTAAATAATTTATTAAAATAATTTCTTATAAAATCTAATCATTGTCAATTTTAACACTATTAATTTAGTTTGACTTAAAATACATATAGACAAAATGTTAATTTTAATATAATCCTTAAAAACAACAATAATATTTCATATTGACATAGGAAATTCTTGGGACACTATAACTTACTCTAATTATATCACTTTTAATATTTTCAATATAATTTATTTTTTTACATTAATTGAATAAATATGGTTTTGGAATTGTTTAAGAAATTAAGATAATTATATAATACCTAAAAATAATAAATAAATTTCCATCATTAATAAATATTCATTATTCATAAAATTACTATTAATATTATTCAATAACTATTTTTTTCCTATGTGATCTGACAAATGACATTTAAAACTAAGAGAGTTGAATTTTGTAACTTTCTTTAGTTTAAATAATATATAAATCATTTTCCTGGAAAAGTGTCCATTAAAATAATAAATTTAGATCCTAAGGTGATAAGGGTAGGATTAAATTTAGATAATTGAGATTATTATGAATAATTATGACATTATTAATTATTTATAATCTATATTAACCCAATTTACCCTTCACTATGGTAATAAATTTTACCACAGTTACTATTCATATTGACAAAAAATAAAAGGGGCATATTTACAAAAATTTTAAGTAATAATTATAAAATTTTAATTATTTATATAAAATTCAATACTATAAATGGTATAAATTAATTTAAATTTTTGGGTGAAAATGCGACAAAAACTTCTTTTTAGAAAAAAGATACATTTTAAGTATAAAATGGGGTTTATTTTTATCATATTCCTTATAAAATATTTTTGAATTTTTTAAAAATTTGATTGAATATATGATATATAAATGAAATTAAAACCATTCAAAAATATTAATTAATTTAATTTATTAATATAAAACAACATTGTGTGCATAAAAACAATTTTTTTCAATAAATGTAAATTTTATTTTCAAATATTTTTCATTTTTAAATTCTATCCATTTTCCACTAATGAATCCATTTTATAAATGTGTAGAGAATATATTTTTCATAATATAGTCATTATTATTAACACCCTTCAATCCAATGACTAGGTGATAATAGACACATAATATTTTAATATTAATACACAGCTCATCTAAACTCATTGTTGTGTGTAACAAAAGCAATCGAAAAAATGAAATTATTTAAAGAGAAATACTTCATAAAAATCAGGGGGATTTACATTAAACACTATTAAATGGATTTTATACCTCTAAATTTATAACTCTAATACAAATATACAAGGTTACATCCTCCTCATCACATCCTTAGGTTCCCACATACCCTCCTAAAATTGGTGATTTCACCAGAAATCTTTGACAAGGTGGGTGGTCTTATTTGGTAGAACTTTATATCTATAATCCAAAATCTCTACCAATTATTCTTAATAAGAAAGATCTTGATATAGTTGTATGAACTCTAATTTCAATACATAAAAATGATTAGGTATGCATTTCCTTAATAGAGATACATGGAACGCATTATGAACCTGAGAGAGATTCAGTGGAAGAAACAATCGATAAACTATCATCCTAATACAATCATGAATTTCATAAGGAATGATATACCTAGGGTATAAATTGAATTTATTTCAAAATTTCATCACCCCATTCTAGTTATATATTCATAGGAATACATTTTCACCAACTTCAAACACTAAATATTTCTGATGATTGTTAGCATAGCATTTTTGTCAACTCAGAGCTACTCTTATATGATGATTAATGGATCTAAGATTTTATATCATTTCCTCAACAATATCAAGTCATAGTATATTTAATCCTCTATCTTCATTCTACCATGTTGGATTTATGAACTTTCCTACTATTGAATACTTCATAAGGATCATTTTAGATGTTGTAATGAAAGCTATTATTGTAAGAAATTACACCAATGGAAGCTGTTGATCCCAACCACCTTTGAAATATATAGATCAAACTCTCAACATGTATTCGTGAATTTTAGTTTTCCTATTAGACATAACATTTATCTAAAGATAATAAGTAGTGCTGAAACATAACTCTGTATCTAGATCCTACTGAAGACTTCTCCAAAACATCAAGGTAAACCTCATATCCTGATCAGATACAATTTATAGTGGTAAAACATGAAATATTACCACTTATATAATCTATAATTGATTAGTTTGATCAATATATAAATATTATATAATGGTTATGAAGTATGATAACTTCATAAGGCATTCAACTAAAACATAAATAGCATTATTCCCTTCAGATGTCTGGGGGAGTCCTATGAAAAAATCCATGGTGATGTTTTCCTGTTTCCATTCTTGTATTGGTAATGTTTTTAACCTACCCTTAGAATTTTTTCTATCGGACTTGACATTCTAATATAATAAGAACTGAGATACAAACTCTAAAATATCTCTCTTTATGTCTTCCCCCTAGAAATACTCTTTTAAATCTCTATAAATCTTCATAATTCTATAATTAATAGAGAATAAAGAACTATAATCTTCATCCATAATATCCTTCTTTAAATATGGTACCGAAGGGACACATACACATTTCCTGATAATTATTATTCAATCATAACCAAGGTTGAACTCAAGAAAATTTTTCACCTTCTTTTATAGCTCTACATATTCCATCCATGCCTCTTTAATATTAACATGGATAGATGGTTATAAAATCATTTGATAAAGGTAATATTTATACCCTTACTTCTAGATTTCAAGATACATACTTCACAAATCTAGAAATATTAAATATTTTTTGATCCTAATCATAGATAGTCTATCATGATCCTTTCGACTCTAATAATTTTCAACCTTTTTTTCTTTCCTAGGGTGGTAATGTATTGAGTATTCATAATATTTAAATATCTATAAACATCTTATTTGGTGCATGCTTATATATTTTTTAGTTAAAATATAATTTTAACTTTTTTTATTAGTATATATTTCGCACCTTTCTTCATAAAGATAATTCCTCCAAATCTATAATGAAATAATTACCACAGTTAACTCTAAATCATGAGTTGGGTAATTTTTATCATGGACCTTTAATTACCATGAGGAATAATCTATAACCATACCATTTTTCATGAGGATACATCCTAGTACCTTCTTTGATGCATCACTATAGATTAAAAACCCCTCTCCATTATAGGTTATTATAAGAATAGTTGATATGACTATGATTCTATTCAATTATCTAAGTAATTCCTCACATTAATCTGTATAAAGTAACTTGGATCCTATTCAATATAAATTTATGAGTGGATTCAATATCCATGAAAAAATATCTATAAATCACTGAAAATATCCATAAAAACCAAGAAAACTATGGATCTCAATCCTAGTGTTTTTTCAGAGCCAATGGTTAATAACTTCTATCAAAGAAGGGTCTATTGATATACCCAAACTTGAGATTATATGACCCAATAATGAAGCGTTCTGAATCCATAATTCACACTTGGTAAATTTTCCACAAAGTTTCTTCTTCTATGGGGTGTTAAAAACAATTCTCAAATAATCCTAATGGTCTTACATTCTCTTTGAATAAATAATAATATCATCTATAAAGTCTAATATAAACTAATCAAGGTAATATCTAAAGACGATATTCATTAAAAAATAGTGTGGGAAATAGTAAGACAAAATGGAATAACTATAAATTCATAGTGTCTAGGCCTTATACAGAATGATGTCTTTGGTATATTATACTTATTGACCCTCTATTTATGATATCTAAAATAAAGATCATTCTTTGAAAATTATTGATCTCCATGTAGTTGATCAAACAAGACATCAATATATGGTAGAGGATACATGTTCTTCATAGTGATCCTTTTATATTATTGATAATTAATGTAAATCCACATTAATCAACATTATTATTAAGAAATATAACATGTTCATCCCAAAGTTATATACTTGGACAAACAAATCCCTTTATATGATTCTCCTAGAGTTTCTTCTTTAATTATTGCAACTGGATTGGGTCCATTCTATATGGTGTGGTGGAAATAGTTGTAGCATCAGTCATGATTTATACTGAAAACTCAATTTCACAATTTGGAGTAATACTAAGAAATTATTCTGTAAATACATCAATGAACTCCCACACAATAGGCATAAATTATATATTGAGTTTATCCCTAAACATATGAGATAAATTCCCCTTTTGAATATGAATCATGACCCTTACGATGGATGTAATTTCCATCATCATTTCATTTTTTCCATCACAATAATAGGTAATAAAAGGTAGGTTTGTAATATAAAACATAACTTCCCTTCCTCAATAATTTATGTGAGATTTATATAAATAAATCTATTCTACATCCAAAATAACATCGAATTCATCTAGAGGAAGAATTAAAATATTTACAGGAAACATATTCCCACAAAATCATATAATGGCCCATACTTTTCATACATATATATTACATATAAATAGAAGAATAATCATTACATAACATAGAAAACCATTCCATAACCATATAGTTTTAGCGTCTTTGGAAACTGGGAAACATAAAAAACTGGTTATAAAACATCTACATCATCTCCCACTTATTCCTTCACAACTAGAACCCTTTTGGCACATCTAAATTAATACCTTTCTTCATATTATAGGGAAATAAACATAAGAAATGGTGATATATGATACTCATTAAGGGAGATATCAATCATATCATAATCATAATAACATTAAAAAAACATTAGAAAAGTATATCCTGCATATCAAATAATCATGATATCATGTCATGGGATAAATCATGGAAGTTCATAAGGAACATGTTTCATGAGATCATAACATAAGACATAAAATTATAGCATACAGATAAGTATAGAAAATAACTTCAATGTTAGTAAATGATCATTTTCAATACCATAATATTGGATAAAGTCCTTTACTAAATCGGGTTCACTCCTCGTTCCAGTCCTATGTAACTGAACTAGGTTTACTTCCCAATCCAGCCATATGTTACTGAACCGAGATCATTCCTCATTTCATTCATGTCTATCTCATGAGATATAAATGATTACCTAATTCATTGGTGTGATATACATGTCCCACCCATCACATAATTAGAACCATACATATGTTTTCTATAAGAACATATTTCATTCATAGAACCCATAAAAAGAAATGGGTTTCATAAACATCATTCCATCATAACATAACCCATGGGAAAGAAATGTATTTTATAAATATCATTCCATCATAAACATAAAACAACCATAGAAATAATATGGATAGTATCCTTAAAAAATCCCCATTAAAGTATAAATATCATAAAATAATTTTATTATAAATGTAAAATAATATTGAGAGATCATTTGAAAATAATTCTTGAGAAAAATATCCTTTCTTCTTTGAAGATGTTTTCTATTCATAAAGAGCCATGCGATTTTAAAAGAAAACATTGACTTTGAAAACAACTTTTTAATATTATATAGAAAGCTTCAAGGTTTTATAGAATCATGAAATCGTAAAAATCTAGTCATTCCATATAAGATAAAAAAACATTCCTCTCATACTTTTTCTAGAAAATCCATAAAGTTCCTTATTAGGAAAATGACAAAAGATTATTTTCAGTCTATTTAGTAAAAAATAAAACATGGGTAAAAGTGACTTTAAAAAATTTATAAAATAATAAAAATAATTTTTTAAAAAGTTGGACATGGTAGATAAACATCCCCCAGCAGATACCTACGTATAAACAATCATGAGTAATAATGAGATTGGGAAGTTAACCCTTACCTTAGGTCTGATTTCCTTAATATGTATTTTAAACTCCTATATAATGGAATAAATAATGTTATTAACTTATTCCAAAAATATATTTATATTTATGATATCATATATTATCATATTAACACACTTTTATTAATAATATTTCATTATTACTCTTCTTTTGGGTGTTAAATGCTTCATTTTCCTACTCATGTTTTGTCATATAAGTCCCAATACATGTGTATAGGATATATTTACATCATTTACTGAATTATATTAAGGTTATATATATCTTATTTTTTCATTATATACATTTATATAATCATTCTTTAATGGTGGATATGGAAAATGAATTGTATCGCGTCGTGGATACAGTATGTCGTACATATGCACGAGCGATGGTATCATTCCTTTAATGGTAAAAGTGTAAGGAATTTGATGGTATATATTTTGTTCAAAAATAAATATCATGTTATAATTATTATATATATATATATATATATCTATTATATCTATCATTATACCCATCTAAATAAAGTGGTGATGAAAAACAGATTACACCACAGTGTGGAGACGGTAAGTCGTACGTACGCACGCGTGGTAATTTCATTTTTCATGGGATGGATAAAAGATGAAATATGGTTATTGTAATGTCCTAGACCCAGCTTCCACACAATGGTGACCTGAGATCGGTTAGCCACAAGGATTCAAACACATCTCCCCAAATTCCATAGGCTGCCAACTATCAGCGAGGGGCTAGGTGAGTCAGTGGGGAGACTATGCCCTCATTACTAGAGTATCACAGTGGAAGTCAACATATAATAAATATCGGAAACAAGATAAATAGAATTCAACTGAAAGTAAGACAAGAAAGGAATAAATATCAATAACCAAAAGTGTCTCACATATAAAATTGTGTAGATAATACATGTATCTAGAAAACAGCTAAATCAGGTACATGACAATGTAATACAGTACAAGTCCTAGAAAGAAAAAAAAAGACCAAAAGGTATCCCAGCATCACAAGCCTCAGCTTATTCCTCTTCTCCCATGCTCCAAATTGACAGTCAATAACTTTTACTAGGGCACTTGCCCCTGTCATCACCTACAATCATATAATCTATTTGGGTCCTTGATGAGGCCCAAATAGGATGTGAGATAAACATACCAGTAGGTAACCACCCAGGTCTATATAGTTATAACAACAATATAAAAAGTGATATAAAGTGTAATAAAAGCAATAAAGTAAAGTGTTTAATCCCATGGAATAATTCTACTTCCATATGTAAAACCAAACAACCCTCAAGGCTACCTGTAAAAGATTCAGCTCCTAACAAGGAATCTATAAGGAAGTAAACAAGTCATAAGGCCACGTTGTATATCCATCCATATCAAAAAGTCACACCCATGTTGTATAAAGACGTCAAGAATTCCATGGCCACACCATATAGTGAGTGTAGACCACGAAGGTCAGATATGTGGCGTCATGTACCACGACATCTATGTAATAAATCTAGACCAAGAAGGGATATATCCAAGGAGCTCATCCAAGACATCCACATCGAGTCTCATGTGTATCCCAATGGAAAATCGGTCTAGGAACTGGTTGGAATCCTAGGAGAGTGTGTACCAACATTTCCTATGTGAGTCTAAGAAATTAAGGTCCATAGGGTAGCAAGTCTCGAGTCATCCCACAGAATCAATACCCAATGGGTAGGGTCAACCCAAGGCATCCACTACCATGTTCTAGATCCATGGAGAGAAATCCAAGGCGTATATCAAACCATTCATTCAAGCATTAAATTTAAATAAAACATTCCATGTGGGTATACCCACTCACATCAATAAGCACAAGCCATGATTATACCCACTCATTCAATCCCTTTATCATTTACAAAACATATGGTCCTACCCTCCCATAATGAGAATCAGTTTTCAACGCACCTAAATGGAATCAGGTGTCAATGCACCTAAACGGAACCTACAGGCATCCTCACTAGGTCTTACTAAGCCTACCAAGATTAGATCTCTCAGAAATGGGGTCGTTCTAGAATGTTAGATGGGTGGAATATCAACTAAATGCCCAAAAAGCACCAAAAAATCCAAAATAAAGTATAGACCACCTACATCAACTCAGTAGTAAAGATCTTGTCCAGTATCGATTCCTAATTTATCCTAGTTTAGGAGAGATCTAAAGAATGGATGAAGAACGGGATATCTGGGCATATGATCCTAAAATCAAATAGCGTAGTGGTTGTTCCGAATAATCAAAAAATGGCTAAAAATTAATTGAGGACTTATCATTGCAGATCTGATGAGATGATCAGCGATCAAAATAGCGGTCGAATAGAGATTAGGGATAAATACCTACCTTAGGTTCCAAAGGAGAGCTCTATGGGAGGGGGTTAATATGCATTGAATAATAAACCCAAAAAATGGGTTAAAAAAACTTAACTAAAAAAGATTTTTAAAAAAAACATCCAACAAGATTGCATGGTTTATTTGCATGGTTTCTTAAACCATACCAAAACCATGCGCAGCTCACTCTCTCTAAGGAAAAATCACATTGTTTCTCTACATGGTCTGACTAACCATGCATTAACCATGCAAAAACGCTCTATTAAAAACCTGAAACTTTTTTAGACTCTCACACGGTCGTGTGTCCTAACTTGTACAGTTTCTCCTAGTCATGTGGCCTCCCCCTTTTCAACCAAAAACTTGATTCTAGGCTCCAAAAAATCCCCAAACACCTCCAAAACACCTTTGATTACTAGGGGTACATACGTAAGGCCATAAAAATCATTTAAAATGAAAATTAAAGGATATGTACATTTTATGAAAACTTGGGTTCTTATAATCTTCACCCCATATAGCAATTAGTCCCTGAATTTCTCTCTAAAGGGTGGTTAGGATTCATCTGAGAACAACTCTGGCCACTGAGAATGTATGTCATCCTCCCACTCCCAAGTCTCATCCTATAAATGGTCGTGTTTCCATAGCACCCATACTAGAGGAACTGACTAGCCTCAAAGAACCTTTGTGCTCCTATCAATGATACATATCATATTCTCCTTAAAGGATACATCAACCTAAATCTCAAACTCCTCGGTTTGAAAAATGTTAGACAGGTTCGAGTGATGGAGTTATAGAAGATATACATAGAAGATGTCATATATGGCTTGGTACCTCTGAGGTAACTGCAACTGATAGGAAATATACATGACTCTCTCTAGAATATCGAAAGGCCCAACATATTGCGGTAAAATATTACCCTATCTCATGATCCGCCTGTGACCCAACCTCAGTGAAACATGAAAGAAAACCTGATCCCTAACCTCAAACTCTAGAGGTCATCTGTAGTGATCGGCATAAGACTTATAAAGATATTGTGTTGTGTCCATCCATTTCTGAATCAACTGGACCTACTCAGAAGTCTCCTGCATGATATGTAGTCCCGATAAAGCTGCCTCACCTACCTCTAAACAGCACAGGGGAGAATAACATTTCCTTCCATATAAATCCTCATAAGGTTTCATCTATATAGTTTCCTGATAACTGTTGTTGTAGGAGAACTCAACTAGTGGAATGTGACTCTCCCAAGAGCTCCCAAAATCCAAGATGCATGCTCGCAGCATGTACTCTAGCACATGTATCGCACGATCTTATTAGAAATCAGTCTGAGAGTGGTAAGTTGTGCTCAGAAGCACCTGTGTAGATAGAACCCTCTGAAAACTCTACCAGAAATGAGACGTAAAATGAGATTCTCTATCCAAAACAATAGTGCATGGGACCCCATGTAGTTGTACCACCTATTGGATATATAACCTTTTGATATAATCAACACTGAAGGTCTTCTTAATCAGTAAGGAATGAGAAACCTTTTTAATCATGTCTATAATAACCCATACATCATCGTTACCTCAAGGCAACCTCAGTAGACAAATCATGAAATCCATCATGAAATCATCCCATTTCTACTCCGGAATAGGTAACTACTATAAAATCCCAATTGTTCGTTGATGTTTTGTCTTAACCTGCTGACAGGTGGAACACCTCGTAACAAAACCAACTACCTATATCTTCATACTCAGCCACCAATATTGATGATGCAAGTCACGGTACATCTTGGTGACACCGGGATGCACTGCCCAAGATGAAGCATGAAACTCTCACATCATCTCCTCGTGTATATCCACTAGAACCCAAAAACATTTTGATGGATATGCAGAATATCATCATCACCTACCATCCAACCAGGAGAATCTTCCTCACCTTCCACACACTTCCATAGAACTGGGCCTTCTAAATTTATAGTTGCCTCATCCTAACTCTATCTATCATGGTATAGGTCACTACTAAGGATGAAAGATAAACCTTCTCCAGTTGGTCAAGCACCTCCATATGCATCCCAGCAAACAATGTCATAAGCTACCACTCACCACAGGCTTGCTGCACTGCCTGTACCTAAGACCTCCTACTCAGTGCATCGGCCACTGCATTATGTTTACCAAGAGTATAGGAAATCTCAAAGTCATAAGACTGTAGGTACTTCACCCACCTTTGTTGCCTCATATTCAGATCATGATATGCAAAGATATACTTGAGGATTTTGTTGTCCATGTATACCACAAAACACTATCCTAATAAATAGTGTCTCCAATAGCACAACGCATATACAATTACAGCTAACTTGAGATCAAGCGTAGTGTAATTCCTCTCATGAGGCCTTAGCTGCTGAGACTCATACACCATGACTTGATCCCCTTACATAATAAATTCCCCTAGACCAATACCTAAAGCATCAAATTAAACCATATAACTCTTTACCTACTCTGGAATTAATAGGACTGGTACTGATGTCAACCTCCCTTTCATCTCCTAAAAGGTTATCTCGCAAGAATCTTAACAAAAAAACTTCACACCCTTCTTAGTCAAGCCCATAAATGGTGATACTAAGCGTAAGAAGTCCTATATAAAACATCTGCATTAACCATATATCCCTAAGAAAATTTGTATGTCAAAAACATTCTTGGGTTTCTCCTAGGAAAATATTTCCCTCACCTTCTCTAGGTCCACTAATACTCATATCTTTGAGATGATGTGACCTAGGAAATGAATCCAATCCATCCAAAAGGGGAACTTTTTGATATTAAAATATAATTGATGATCTCTCAGTGTATTAAAAATGATCTCAAGATGGTTTTCGTGGTTTTGTGAATTGTGAGAATACACTAAGATATCATCCACAAAAACCACCACAAAAGAATCCAAGGGTGGAACACTCGGTTCATCAGCACCATGATAACCGATGGTGCATTTGTGAGACCGAACGGAATAACTAGATACTTGTATAGGCCATACCTACTAAATAAGTTTGTATGAGGTATGTATTCAGGTCAAACATGCACTTGGTGATATCCTGCCTCAATTAGATTTTTGAGAACACTCAGGATCCTCAAAGCTGATCAAACAGATCATCTATCCATGGAAAGGGATATCGGTTTTTAATCATTATTTGGTTCAATTTATGATAGTCTATGTATATCCTAAGGGTACCATCCTTCTTTTTCACAAAAAGGACTGGCTAACCCCACAAAGAAGTACTGGGTAAAATAAAACCCTTTGCCTCCAAATCCTAAAGTTGTCTCTTGAGCTCCTGTAACTCCGTTATAGCCTTTATGTAAGAAGGAATGGATACCAACATAGCTTCTATAACTAGCACAATGGAGAATTCCACCTCTCTCTTAGGAGGTAACCTGGAAAATTCATCAGGAAAGACATCCCTGAAACACTCAACCACTAGAGGAAAGTTCACCTAACTCACGCCCTGGTCATCCAGAAATAAACTAGTGATATGGGCTATCATCCCTCCCAACCCACGATGCTCGAGTCCAGGTCGGCTCACCTTGACATCCCATTCACTATTGTGAGTAAACACTATACCCTTTGGTGATGTAAAAGTTTCTCTATGGTGATAGTAGTCAACGTATGCTCAATATAATACTAGCCAGTCCATCCCAAGAATGACTTCAAACCCTATCATCTTGTGGACATAGAGATCCTAGATGAAGTGAAACCCATCAACCTCAAGGGGACACTCCATAAATTGGCGTACATCACCTATTCTGACTCCCAATAGGGTATCTAGTACCATAACTCCCTTATAAATAAAAAAACTAGCTCGAGGATTTTAACCACTAGTGCAGATATGAAACTATGTGATGCACCTATATAAAATAGAGAAGATGCAATAATATAAGCTACTAAGATTGTTCCTCTCACCATAGATGGTCTGGGATCCTTCTCCTATTGGGTCTTTTGCACTGTATAATTCTATCCTGAACCACATCCCTGTGAAACTTCCTGGATACCCTAAGCTAATCCACCCTACTGTCTATGAGAACCTAGTGTCTGGATACCATGTCCACGACCACCACTGCCTTTCCCTGACTGTCCTACACTACGCTAGCTCCCAACCTAACATGGAGCTGAAGAACCTTCTCCTAAACCTAATGTTAGAGATAAACCCCTACCATTTACAGCTAGAGGGAAGGTCCTACAAAACTGTTGCATGTTCCCCATCCTACTGCAGGATTGGCACTCGACTGGGTCACGGTCCTGTTGGTTCTTCTAGTGGCCTCACCTACAAAACTGATAAAAATACACCAAGATGCATACACCCACAGTCTGACAAGCACTCACATCATGGGAATCCTCAAAATGGCGCTTCCTTCCAAAATATGTAGACCCACTATGGTGAGAAACGGCACTCCCCTATTCTATACCCCCAACTTCCCTCAGGTTCTACTCTGTGATCAATGCCTGGTTTATAATCTTAATGATAGAAGTCAATCTGAACATGCTTAACTGAGATTTGATAGCATGTATGAGTCCTTCCTCAAAGTGTCTCACCCTTGACATCTCATCCATAAGATACATCAACACAAAATGCTACAAATTTTTAAAGCATTATGAGTATTCCATAACCTTCATCATGCCCTGCTCCAGACATATGAACTCACTAGCCCACTCTGCTCACAAAGTCACGGGGTAAAAGTAGTCATAGAAAAAGGTCTAGAAATCAGTCCATCCCATATCTCGTAGCCTATTAACCAGGTTAAAAACATCTCACCAGCTCTTCACCACTCCATGTATCATATAAGTCGCGATCTTGACCCTCTGCTCGGGAGGCATCTCCAGATGATCAAAAATAGATAACTTGGTCTCAATACACATCTTTGCATCATTTGGACCAGCATATCCTAAAAATATGGGAGGATGCTACTGCTGGAACACCCATGTCAACTCATCCATAGAAATTTCAGGCTACGGTGCTCCCTGGAAGGTCTGCATATATTGAAAGAAGCCTTCACAGAACTGTGCCTCGACACCTATGTCCAGAATAGCCCCTGGTGCCTCAGATGGCACTAAAGGAGGATCAACTGGTAGTATGTGGCCCACTATCTCTAAAGTATGGTCATATCCTCCCTCATTGTGTACCACTAGAGTTCATCATGGTGGCATGTCTCTACAATGCCAAACACATGCCTTAGAAAATAACAACATCAAAGTGCACAACTCAAAAGCATAGTATGGGTCAAAAATCTCTTAGAAACCAAGTCAAACCCACAGTCTGCTCCTAAATCTATGACTGTATAAATAACAGCCATCGTATCACTAGAAATTATTCCTCTTTCCCACTCAAAAGTCAGGTCTAGACCAAGTCTTTATTTTTCATTTCATTCATTTCATTTAACATCCATTTATTCATATGATTTAATCAATGTTCCACCAAGTTCCAATCCTTGAGGTCCCATCACACCTCATGAACCAAAATTTGATGCATGTATAATCCATTCTTATTAAATTCATTCTAGAACTTTCATTCCATTGGTGCATAATTTTCAAATACATAAGGTCCCATACTCCTTATGTATTGAAAGATGATGTCACTCCTTTATCTAATCCATCCAAACTAACACAACAGCAGGCACAACTATCATATCAACTACCACAATAGCATGCAATAACTAATTCATCCTAAATGGCATGGAAAAATGCATGGCATGTAATTTCTAATAAGTACCTATATGATGCATGATATGTAATTCCATAATCTCATCAGGTTTCAACTAAAATAGAACCCACAATTTTATCAATAGTAATAGTATAAATCATGTGTGTCACCCAATGGTGAAATCAAAGTAATTGTAACTATCAAAATCTATAAAATAGAAATACATTTGAGGCAATTTGGATTTTACCTATACATGGGGTGGATACTTCTGAGAACAGTTTATTACCAAAATCCATTTCCTTACTATCCATGTCTAATGTCGCCAAACAGTAAGTCAAACCAGAAAAGAAAAACCCTCTGATACCACTTTGTAATGTCATGGACCCAAATGCCACCCAATGGTGCCCCGAACCTAGTTGGCTACAAGTCCTCAAGAACATCTCCCCAAATTCTAGAGGCTTCCGACTAGAAACGAGGACCTAGGTGAGTCAGTGGGGAGACTATTCCCTCATTACCAAAGTATCACAGTGGAAGTCAATATAAAATAAATAGCAGGAGTAAGATACACTATAGTCAATTGAAAGTAAGACAAAACAGAAATACATATCAATAACCATAAGTGTCTCACAAACAAAATTATGTAGATAATTCATGTATCTAGAAAAGAGAAAAGGAATTTACATGGAAAATTAATACAGTACAAGTCCTAGAAAGAAAAAAAATACCAAAAGGTATCCCAGCATCGCAAGACTCAGCTTGGTCCTCTGCTCCCCTGCTCTAAAGCCACAATCAACAACCTATACCAGGGTTCTTGCTCCTATCATCACCTGAAATCATATAATCTATTTGGGTCCACAAGGAGTCCCAAATAGGTTGTGAGATAAACATCATATTGGGAAACCACCCAGGTCAATATAGTTCTAATATCAATATAAAAAGTGCTAGAAAGTGTAATCAAAGCAGTAAAGTAAAGTGTGTATGCCCATGGCATAAGTCTACTATCATATGTAAAACCAAACAGCCCTCAAGGCTACCAAAAATAGAGTCATCTCTGGAAAAGGTATCTATAAGCAAGTAAACAAGTCACATAGCCACACCATACATCCATCTATATCAATAATCCATAGTCACGCAATACAAATAAGTCATGAATTCCACAGTCATGTCATATAGTGAGTATAGACCATGAAGGATGGATCTGAGGCATCACGTACCAGGGCATCCATGTAATAAATCTAGAACATGAAGGTCTGGATTCAAGGATCTCATCCAAGGAATACACATTGAGTCTCATGGGCATCCCTGTGGAAACTCGGTCTAGGCACTACTTGGAGTCCTAGGAGCATGTGTACCGACATGTCCTACGCAAGTCCAAGCAAGTCAGATCCATGGGGTAGAAAGGCCTGTGGCATCCCATAGAATCAAGACCCAAGGGGTAGGGTCAACCCAAGGCCTCCACTTCCACATTCTATATCCATGAATAGAATTTCAAGGCATCTATCAATCCATTCATTCAAGCATTAAATTTAAACCAAAAAAACATGTGAGTATACCCACTCACATCAACAAGAACAATCCATGAGTATAACCACTCATGAAATCCATTTATAATTTAGAAAACATATGGGCCTACCCTCCCATATAATCTATTTAACATGCCATTAGTCAATTCATATAGGTATACCAACCTATATAATCACATTTATTCAAGCTAATAGATCAACATAGGCATGGTATCTAAATATAACACTAAACAAGGAGGTAGTACATCCCCTAGGAATTTATTCAAAACCATTAAGGCATTAATGGGTTTCCCCTAGCTAGGCAAGAAAAATCACACACCACTTGGGTGGTTTAAACTGGCATAAACATGTTAATTCCTTAAGGCGCACCCCATGGGTGACCTAGAAACAAGAATCAGGTGTCAATTCACCTAAATGAAACCTATAGGCATCCTCACTAGGTCTGAATAAGCCTACCAAGAGTAGCTCACTCATAAATGCGGCCACATCGGCAAGTATGGAAGGTAGCATATCGGTCAAATGCCTGAAAAGTGCCATAAAACCCGAAAGAAAGTATAGATCATCTATCTCGGCTTGGTAGTAGAGATCTCATCCAGTATCGAGTCCTGATTCATCCTAGTTTATGAGAGATATGAAGAACAGACAAAGAATGGTATATTAGGTCATATGAGCCTAAAATCAAATAGTGCATCTGTTGTTCTGAAGAATCAAGAATGACTAAAAAGAATTGATAACTAAATGTTGTGGATTCGATGAGATGATTGGTGATCGAAACGAGGTTTGGACAGATAGTAGGGATCAATCCCTACCTTAAGTTCCAAAGGAGAGCTCCACAGGATGGGGGTTGGTGTATGTTGAAGAAGAAACCCAAAAATGGGTTAAAAAGGAAAAATTGACTTAAAAATATTTTTATAAAAAAACATCCAACAGGCTAGCACGGTTTCTCTACACGTTCTGACTAACCGTGCGGTAACCGTGTGAAAATGATTTGTTAAAAACCTGTAACTTTTTTAGACTCTCACACAACCCTGCATCCTGACCTGTATGGTTTATCCTAATTGTGAAGCCTCCCCCTTTTCACTCAAAAACTTGGTTCTGGGCTCCAAATAAGACCCAGACACCTCCAAAATACTCATGATTACTAGGGGTACATATGTAAGGCCATAACAAAGCATTTAAACAAAAATTTAAAGGACATGTACCTCATATGAAAACTCAGGTTCTTAAATTTATTCTATAATCATAATAACATCTCATTAATTAGGTGATATTTTAGTTATTACTTTATAATGACAACAACACATAAAGAGGAAGTGGAAGAATAAAGAATCTTGGAAGAGTCAGTAAAGACGATTAACTCTTCCTTGGAAAACTTAATTTAGATCTTATCTTAGGGAAACTAGGGTTAGTATTTTGAGAAGACCAGAACTTATATAATGTGTCTAGGGAAGTTTATAAGGGAATTGTTGGTGGTATGGTCGAGCTTCAATGGTTAATTTGATGTGAATAAGTGAGGGAGGAGTTTCCCATTTATAATTGAGGTGAAGAGCACTTTTGAAATCTTCAAAAATATTAATTTAATATAAATTAAATATCAATAAAAATACCTAAAAAAAGGGAAAAAATTAAGATAAGATGATATAAGGTTTTAATATCATCAACCAAAATATTTTAAACATGTTTTGGTATAATTTTTAACCTTATCATTTTGATTAACCCTTAGGTAACCTATTTTAATTTTAACTAAGGTAATAAATTTATCAATATCAAAAGGTTGTAATTTTTATTTATGTGATGTAAATTAAATCATAAATGAACAATTTATAAAATTTTCAACCATATAATTTTTTTTATTTTTAAATATGTTTTATGATTTTTAAATAATTTAATAAAATATTATTTTGATAAAATGTCATTAATGTCAATTTTGACACTATTCATTATTTGGACTTCTAAAAAAATCAAGAAACAAGTTAAATTCAAAAAAAATATTATATTATATCCCTAAGAGATCAAGGTCATCTATAAAATTTATTTATCACATTAATTATCTCATTTATTTGATATTTCCATTAATAAAATAATTACTTCATCGGCATTGTGTAATTATTTAATATACTTATTTCTTTAATGAAAATTAAAAATAAAATACCATGATGGAGATACATATTCTAGATCTCAAAATAATATTTATATTAGAATATATATTTTGGGTTACCTTATATTAAAAATGTTATATTATTTAAAATATAAATGTGACCTCTTTAAATCTTTATTAAATAAGATTTTATAAATATCATAATCTCTTATAAGTGACCCAAAAAGTAAAAAATAAATTCATACCATGAAAATATGATTATTAAGTTAAAAATATATAGTTGGATTCACTCACAACAAAAAAATTTCCCCATGTTGACACATAAGGGATTTAAAGACAAAGAAAGTGGCATTTTGTGTCTTTCTTTGATTTAAATATTATATAAGTAATTTTCATGAACAAGTTTCCATTAAACAACTTAATTCTGATCCTTAGGTTTTAAGGGTAAGTTTTTATTCATCCAATAAAATTTTGGCATGTGATATGGTCATTTTATAATCTTTATAATTTTATTTTTAATCTATATGACTAAATTTACCCTTTATTGCGCTAACAAAATTTACCAACATTACTATTCATATTATCAAAAAATAAAAGACACAAATCCACTAAATTTGTACCGTCTAAATATAAATTTGGTATATATTTTTAAAAATTCAAAATGCAAAATTTTCAGAATTTAATTTAAAATAAAATCGGTAAAATTCCATGAAAAACAATTTTTCAAAAAAAATCCCTTTTAAAATATAAAATATTTTTACAATAAATTCAGATATAAAATCATTTTAAAAAATCATAATTGGATTACTTAAAATCAAAATGAATTAATTAAAATTTATAACTAATCCAAAACATAATTTGACCTTCTAAATACTTTAAAAAATACAGTTTTCAATAAAAATTAGTATTTTCACTATTCTTTAAATGTTTTCTAAAAAAAACTAATTTTAAGATAATGATAAATTAAAAAATGAAATTAATTTTATAAAATAAATTTTATTTAACTTATAAAAATAAAAATAAGATAAACTCTTTTAAAGAAAACATATTTTTGAAGAATAATGTGATTTTACTAAAAATTGTGTTATCATTTTTAAGCACTTAATATATTCATATTGAATTATATTTATTTCATAAATTAGTTATTCATATTTATTCCTTCCAAATTAATGGATATTTTATAACATTCATTGTATACTAATAGTGTCTTGTGGTTCATTTTAAACTCGTGGTTGCGTGCAACACAAGCTATTGAAGAATTGAAGTTATTTAAAGAGAAATATTTCATAAAAATATTCGGGTGTTACATTCTACCCCCATTAAAATGAATTTTTCCCTAAAAATTTTTCAATTGGATATAAAAATATGAGGATACCTTTACCTCATAAAATCCTCAATATCCCATATATCTTCATAAAATTGGTGTTTTACCATAAAACTTTAACCAAGTGAGTAGTCTTATTTCTTAGAACATTCTCTCTATGATCCAAAATCACCATCAGTTATTATTAATAAGAAATATCTTGCTCCGGCTGTATGAATTCTGAGTTTAGTACATGTGAAGGATCAGGTATGTACTTTCTTAAAAGACATATATGGAAAACATTATGAAATTAAGAGATATTTGGTGGAAGTGCCAATCGATAAGATAACTTCCCAACATGATCGAGAATTTCAAAAGGACCAATATACCTAGGGATTAAATTTCCCTTATTTCCAAATATCATTACTCTCTTACAGGGAGATATTCATAGAAATAACTTTTCACCCACTTCAAACTCTAGGTCTTTTCATTGATTTTCAGCATAACTTTTTTTTCAACATTAAGATGCTCTTATGTGTTGTTGAATAGATATGACCTTATATACCATTTCCTAAACTAGATCAAGTCCTAATAGATTTCTTTCCCCAACTTCATTATAATATGTTGGGGTTCTTCACTTCTTTCCATAGAGGGATTCATAAGGAGAAATTTAAATACTGGAGTGAAAGATATTGTTGGAAGAAAATTATACCAAAGGTAGGTATTGATCCCAACCACCTTTGAAATCGATATATCATGATATCAACTTGTCTTTTAGAGTTTGAATTGTCCTATCATACGAGTCATCTATATGAGTATGATAAGAAGTACTGAAAATTAACTCTGTATCAAGAGCCTGCAGAAGAATTCTCCATAACTTCGAGGTAAACCTCAGATCCCGGTCAGATATAATGGAAAGTGGTACTCCATGTAATCATAACAAATTCTTAATATATATTCTGTAAATCTAATCAAGAGATAATTATTCTCTAATAGAAATTAAGTGTTTCAAATTTGTAAGGTGACCAACTATAACCCATATAGAATTATGTCCTTTAGATTTTTTGGTAATTCCAACGAAAAAGTTCATGGGGATGTTTTCTTATTTCCATTCTGGTATAGGTAATGGTTGTAACATACCCTTAGACTTCTATCTCTCGGCCTTAACATACTGGAAAATCAAGCACTGAGAAAAATATTTTGCAATATCTTGCTTCATGCCATCCCACCAGAAATACTCTTTTAGGTCCCTATATATCTTTGTGCTTCCAGGATTAATAGTGAATTATGAACTATGAGACCCATATAATAGTTCATTCCTTAATTATAGCATAGGAGGAATAAAAATACAGTTCTTGAATCTTATTATTCCACCATAATCAATGTTGATCTCAGGAATATTTCTCACCTTCTTCTATAGCTCTACATATTCCTTCTATGCCTCCTTAATCTTCACTTGTATATATAGTTGAGTACTCATTTGAGCTAGATATTATTTATCCACTTACTTTATGATTTCTATATCCATAAATTGATAGTCCATAAATATTGGATATTTTGTGATCCTCATCATAGATAATCTAGCATGGTCCTTTCAACTCAAAGATCTACCACCTTGTTCACTTTCCCAAGGTGGTAATGTATTGAGCAGACGTAATTTTTAATCAACTTCAACCATCTCCTTTTGAGTGAAAATGTACTTTAAACTTTTATGATTATTATATATATAACACCTTTATCCATAAAGATAATGTATCCATATCTTTAATTCAAAAATTACCGCATATAACTCCAAATCATGAGTTGGGTAATTTTTCTCAAGGATTTTAAATTTTCATGAGGCATAAGCCATCACCATATCATTTTTCATGAAAACACATTCTATCCCTTTCTTGAATACATCACTGTAGATCACAAACATCTCTCCACTATATGGTAGTGCGAGTACAGGTGCACTGACTAACCTTCTTTTTAACTCTTTGAAATTATCTTCACATTCTTTTATCCGTATGAACTTAACTCCTTTTCGAGTCAACATGGTGAGTGGATTAGAAAATCATGAGAAATATTTCACAAAACATCAATAATATCCATCCAAACTAAGAAAACTTTGGATCTCAGTTACCATCGTTGGTCTAGTCCAACATTCAATAACTTTTGTCATTACTGGATCCATAGATATATCCTCTCTTGAGATTATGTGACCCAAAAATGAAACTTTCTAAATCCAAAATTCACAATTGGTAAATTTTTCATAAATATTCTCCTTTATCACGATTTTCAATACAATCCTCAAGCGATCTTCGTGTTCTTCATTTATCTTTGAATATACAAGAATATCATCTATAAATATTACCAAAAACTGATCAAGATAGTCTCTAAAGAATCTATTCATTAAATCCATGAATATAGTGGGGGTATTAGTAAGACCAAAATTTGTCACTAAAAATTAATGGTGTCTATACCTTGTATGGAATTCCATCTTGGATATATCCTCCTTCTTGACCCTTAATTTATGATATCCAAAATGAAGATCAATATTAGAAAAGTATTTATATCTGTATAGTTAGTCAAATAATTCCTCAATATGGGGGAGAGTATATTTTTTCTTGATAGTGATCATGTTGAGTTCTCTATAATCAATGCAGAGTATCATTGATCCATATTTCTTTTTAACAAACAGAATAGGTTTATTCTAAGGTGATGAAATAGGGCATATGAATCCCTTGTCAATATTCTATTAGGGTTACATATTCAATCCTACAACTCAATTGGTGCTATTATATAAGGAGTCTTTGAAATAGACATAGAACCCAGTATGAGTTCTATTGAAAATTCAACTTCATGATTTAGTGGAAGACTTCGAAATTATTCCAGAGATACATCAACAAACTCACATACAATATGTTTACCTTTAATGGTGAGTTTCTCCCCAACCATATGAGATAGATAACCTTAATTAATATGAATTAAGAACCACAATGTGGAAGTAATTTCTACTATAAGTTCATATTCATCCTTGAATCCATATATGATCATAGATTCATTCGAAATATGAAATGTGTCTTCTCTTCCTTGGAAATTGATATGATTTTTGTATAGAGAAAGCCAATCCATTCCAATAATCACATCGAATTCAACTAAAGTAATAATCAAAATATTTGAAGGAAGAACTTTCCAAGTAACATCAATTAGAGAAGAATTATAAACTTTTTATGAAACTATTGTAACACTGGGAGTTTTTATAACTAACTCAGTATCTAATTGTTGATGAAATATAGCGATACCCTTAAAAGATTCATTAGAAATAAAAAAGAGTGGGTAGATCCAAAATCAAATAAAACATTAGTTTCTTTAGAATGGATGGTAAGTGTACATTTTACCACTTCATTATCATACTCCACATAGCCAGTAGTGATCGCATGTGATTTTCCTTTGTCTTTGGTCTTAAGAGGTTACTGACATCGATTATCATCAATAACCCTTAGATTAGGTAATTGATTGGTATAATGCCCATTTTCCTTGCACTTGTAACATTGAAGTGTGTAAGGTTCATTTTGTGTATAATTTTCTCTATTTTTATCATTAGCTATCTTGTTTCCATCACTTTAGCATTCAATTTCCTGATGACCTTCTTTCACACATTTAAAACATTTACTAGTCCCATTAAGATAGTTTCCTCTATGTTTCTTTCCATACTTTGATCATAAAGGAAGGCTCATATTCTTTTCACTATGGTTTTTGGATTTTCCCTTTAATTCCATTTTTCTCTTCTTATCAAACCCATGAGATTGATGGATGACTCCCATTTCCATCTCAACCTTGAGAGAACATTGAATAATTTACCATTAGCTACTAAAGTCCATTATGGATAATTCCCTTTGGATAATTGGTTTTAATACACTGAATAATCAAATAACCTTACTCTTAGGTTGAATGATAACTCCATAAGCACACTTTTCAAGTTTTGTAAAATTTGTTTCATAGGTACCAACATATTCATCATCCTTTTTTTAAGCTCAAGAAAGTCTTTCTCCATCCTAGTATAAATAATAAGAGGAAAGTACTTATTGAAAAATAAGTTCTTGACTCGTCCCATTGCATAGAGTCAATTTCATCCCATTGCCTTATAATCTTGATAATATTACACCATTTATCTGCTTCACCTTCCAATAAATAGACTACAAAAATGAATTTCTCGTGTTCTAAACAGTGAAGAACTAAAAATATCTATTCAGTTTTACTAATCCATTTTTCACCAACTAGTGGATCAGAAGATCAAATAAAATAAGGTGTACATTTTCTGATGAAGGACTCAACATAATTTGGTTCCCTCCTTTTCTCATTTGTAAGTATATAAAGATTCATATCTTGAGAAAGTTGTGTAATTATAGAAAAAATATTTTTCATTCCATATCCCGTAACATTCGGTTTCTCAGTAGAAAAATCATTGAATTTCACATCAGATTCAACATTAACGTGGTTCCTTCAGGTTCATCAATTGACTAAAACCAAAAAATCATAGTGTGATAAACACAAATCATAATGTGAAAACCACATAATCAAGTGAAATTACTTATAAAATTTTGATTCAGGACACCTTAGGTTTTTTTCATATATTATTTATGATCGTCAATAAAACTCTAGGATTATATCATATACTTAGACTTATCCTTAGGAATCTTACTAAGGATTTCTCATCCTAGTTTCCTAAGGTTAACTAAAACCTCCTCTAATACCAACTATAACATCACATAATTTTCATACACAGATATTACATCTAAATGGAATAATACTCATTAAATGATATAGAAAAATCACACTAGAACCATATAGGTATAGTGTTTTTGGAAACTAGGAAACATAAACAACTAGTTTGTAAAACATTTACATCATCTCCCACTTAATCCTTCATAACTAGAACCCTTTTTGACACCTATTACTTAATACCATTTTCCATATCTTGGGAAAATAAACATAAGAAAGGGTGAGCTTAAATGATCAGTAAGGGAGATATCAATCATATAATAATCATAAGAACATAAAAAGAACATTAGAAAATTATATCCTGCATATCAAAGAATCATGATATCATGTCATGGGATAAATCATATAAATTCATAAAGAACATATTTCATGAGATCATAACATAAGACACAAAATTTTGGCATACACATAAACATAGAAAATCACTTCCATATTATACAAGGCTCATTTCCAAGACTATAATAGTGTAAAAATTGATTTACTAAACTGAGTTCACTCCCTGTTCTATCCCTATGTTACTTAACTAGGTTTACTTCTTGTTCTAGCCCTATGTTACTGAACTGAGATCATTTCCCATTCCAGTCATATCTATCTCATGAGATATAAATATTTACCTAATGAATTAGAGGGAGATATAAATCCCACCTATCACATAATTAAAACAATACATGTGTGTTCTATAAGAACATATTTCATTAATAGAACCCATAAAAGGAAATGGGTTTCATATCCATTATTCCATCATAACATAGCCCATGGAAAAAAAGGGTTTAATAAATATCATTCCATCATAAACATGAAACAACCATATAAAGAATAAGGATAGTATCCTTAAACAAATATCCCCATTAAATCATAAATAAAATCAAATAATTTTATCATAAATTAAATATAATTTTGAGATATAATTTGAAAATAATTTTTGAGGAAAATATACTTTCTACTTTGAAAATGTTTTATTTTCATAAAATGTCGTGCAATTTTAAAAGAAAACATTTTCTTTGAAAATAACCATATAAGATTATAAGGTAATACTAAATGTATTAAGGTGTCATGAAATTATCTATTCATGTAGTCTAAGTTAAAAAACATTCCTATTATTCTTTTGGTGAAAAATTCATAAAGTACCTCATTAGGAAAATGAAAAAAGATTCCTTTAAGACCGTTTAGTAAAAATTAAAACATGGGTAAAAGTAAATTTAACGATTGTATAATAATAATAATAATAATTTGGAAAACATTTTTAAGAAACATGTACATGGAAGATAAATATCCCCCAGTGTATACTTACATATAAACAATCCCAAATAATAATGGGATTGTGAAACTAACTCTTATTGTAGGTCTCATTTCTTTCGTATGTTTTTCAAACTCCTATATAATGAATTAAATAATTTTATTAACTTATTCCATAATCATATTCATATTTATTATATCATATATGATCATATTATCACCCATTTATTAATAATATTTCATTATTAATCTTCATTCGGGTGTTGACTGCTTCATTTTCCTATTCATGTTTTGTCATATAAGTTACAATTCATGTGCATATGATATAGTTGCATTATTTAAAAATTATATTAAGGTAATATATATCATATTTATATATTATATATATTTATATAATCATTCTTGAATGGTGAATATGGAAAATGAATCGCTTAGCATCATGGAGACGGTATGTCGTACGTACGCACAAGTGATGGTATCATTCCCTTAATGGTAAAAGGGTAAGAAATTTTATGGTATATATTTTGTTATATAATTAATATAATGTTATAATTATTATATATATCTATTATTTCCATCATTATACCCATCCAAAAAAATTGGTGATGAAAAACAGATTACATCCCGGCGTGGAGACGGTAAGTCATACATACGCACGCGTGGTATTTTCATTTTTAATAGGAAGGATAAAAGCTGGAATATGGTAATTTCATAATAATAATAACATATAATCATATAGGTGATACTGGAATAATTAATTTATAATTTAAATGAAAAACTAATAGTGAGTAGAAGAAAAAGCAATCTTGGAAGAGTCGGTAAAGACGATTACCTCTTCCTTGGCGAACTTCTGTTAGATATTCTCTTAGTGACACTGGGGTTGGTCTTTTTAGAAGAAAAAAACCTATAAAATGTGGATAGGGAAGTTTAGAATTGAAATTTTCAGGTTTTGGTCTAGATTCAAGGCTCTATGTGATGTGAATAAGCGAGGGAGGAGATGCCTATTTATAATTGAGGTGAGGGGAACTTTTGGAATATCCAAAAATATTAATTTAATATAAATTAAATAGCAATAAAAATTACTCAAAAAGGAAATTTATTCTATGATAATATGATATAAGGTTTTAATCTCATTATCCGATAGATTTTAAATAATTTTTAGTATAATTTTTAACATTATCATTTTGATTAACCCTTAGGAAACCTATTTTTATTTTAACTAAGGTAACAAATTTTTCAATATCAAATGGTTGTAATTTTTAATTATGTGGTATAAATTAAATAATAAATGATAAATTTATAACACTTTAGACCATATAATATTTTCTTTTTATTTTTAAATATTTTTTATGATTTTTAAATAATTTAATAAAATATTATTTTGATAAAATGTCATTAGTGTCAATTATGACACTATTCATTATTTGAACATTTAAAAATATCAAGATAACAAGCTAACTTCAAAGAAAATATTTTATTATATCCATAATAAGTTGAGGTAATCTATAAAATTAATTTATCATGTTGATTATCTCATTTATTTGATATTTCCATTAATAAAATAATTACTACATCAGTGTTGTGTAATTATTTAATATACATATTTCTTTAGTAAAAATTAAAAAAAAATACCATGATGAAGATAAATATTCTAGATTTCATAATAATATTTATAGTTGAATATATCATTTGGGTAACCTTATATTAAAAATATTATATTATTTTAAACATAAATGTGAAATCTTTAAATCTTTATTAAATATGATTTTATAAATGCCAGAATCTCATCTAAGTGATCAAAAAAGTAAAAAATAAATTAATATCACAAAAATATGTTTATTAAGTTAAAAATATATAGTTATATTAATTCATAACATTATAAGAACCTGGATCTTCATTTCAGGTATGGATCTTGATTTTGGGTTGTTTTTTAGGAAAAAGTAAGAGAATAGGGTTTTATAAGTACATGTCATGCACTCCTGAGTACACACCATGTACATAGCATGATGCGTTCAACCGTGTTCTATCCGTGTAATGGCCAAATACATGGTCTTGTGGTGACCTGGCAGACCGCTTAATTCAGGGGCCGGTTAAGGCCATTACACGGTGTGTAGTTTTAAATAACATGTCGTGTACTTTTATTTTTAATTGATATATAGGAGTGGGGTCATGTATCATGTCCAGAAATGACTACTTCTTCTTGTGTTTCATACAGGAGCACTCGAGAATAAATAATGAAGATTGAACCTCTGATTCTCCGTCCGAGATCCGATTGAGACACCATCGGGTGTGTAGTAATCCCACCGGTGAGTTCTCTAATCTTCTAGATCCCTTCTTCCTGATTCTTCCTCTCTCGTGAGTTATTAAATATTGGGTGTTTTTAACCTTTTTCTATATCTATGCTGATCTAGGCTGATCCAAGGGTCGATATTCAAGTATATCGATCGTACGTCATCGAGGTAAGTGGTTTGTGCCTTTTGTTGTTTGTATTTGGATTATATATGCTAAAAGTGCCACATACCCACGATTGGGGTATTACTTGATTTGGAATTTAACCATTTTTATTACCTTCTATGGTTTGATTGATTGATAGAGGTTTGTTGCTTATATGTAATGTTAGATACCTTGTTTATGGGACACCCCGTGGGTGTGTTTCCCTTGACTGATTGTTTATGGTCATTTGGTCTAAGTTGCCTATAAGGAATGACTTGTTTTACATGCCTTGTTTTCCATGCCTTGTTTGATTAGGATAGAGTTTAAATGATTATATGAAATTCTTGTGATATGCATTGTAAATGATTATCCATGTAGTAGTTATAGATTACATGAGTTGGTTGATATTATATGCACACTGTTTTTCCAATGGACCATGAGATCCTTGGACCAGGAAGACTGTGGGGACTTCCACATTATTTACACAAGACTGTGAGAGCCTTATTATAGATTATTGACCCATGTATATTGACTATGAGAGCTACCCAGGAGGTCATTTTTAATTTATTGATGCTATGTTTACTCGATGGTATTGACTGTGAGAGCTACCCAAGAGGTCGTTTATACTTTATTGATGCTATGTTGACCCAGGGGTATTGACCGCAAGAGCTACCCATAAGGTTGTTTATAATTTATTGATGCTATTTTGACCCGGGGATATTGACCGTGAGATCTACCCATGAGGTCATTTATAATTTATTGATGTTATGTTGACCCAGGGGTATTAACTGTGACAGCTACCCAGGAGGTCATTTATAATTTATTGATGCTATGTTGACCCGGCGGTATTGATCATGAGATATTCCCAGGTGGTCGTTGTAATTGATATATACTATGTGGAACCAAAAGGGGTTAGACCGTGAGAGCTTTCTTAGAGGGTTTTTTATGAATGATTGATTGTTCGTGATTAGTCTGCCAAGAAAAAGCACAAGCTTAGACTTAGTTTTACTTGATTGTTTATATGGTCTTCGGAGACATCTTTTTTGTTACTTTACACGGGGGATACAGGTCTTGGGCTAGATCCCAGGGGTTACATGATTCAATGAATTGAATAATTGCTAAATGTAAATGAATGTAATTGAAAACTGTTGGATTGTTTACTTTTGAGTACTTCCTAGTTTATTGCTTCATTTCTGCATATTACCTACTATATATATTCTCTAATAGTTAGGCACATATATTTTGGTGGTTTTCTACTGGGATTCATCTCACACTCTGTTTGGGTCATGTTTTGGACCCAAACAGATTATATGATTACAGGTATAGATAATGGAAAGCGTCCTTCTTCATCAAGTACTTGATTACTGTTGGAGATGGAGAGCATGGGACTAAGCTGAGGCTTGTGATGCTGCTAGAGTTTACTTGTTTCTTTTTTACTTGGGTTTCTGTATTAATTTCTAGCATTGTTACTTTTTTTGGATGTTTTCTTAGACACATGGGACATGCATCATTTATATATATGCTCTACTTGTTTTATTACTATCAGTCTTTTTCTATTTACATATGTTGTATAGTGTTATTTCTTCCTATATTGTTTACTATTTGTTTTATGCTATGTATACTCTGCCAATGAGGGAATTTTTTTCCCATTATCACACCTTGGCCCTCACTACTAGTCAGCATCCTCTGGCATTTGGTAAAATATGCTGGAGGTTATGTGACCAACTGGGTTCGGAGTACCTTTGGGAGGCACCCGGATTCGGGATGTTACGATGTGGTATCAAAGGAGGTTATTTTCTACTTTGCCTTACTATTTTTTTCCAATATACTTGGATAGAAAGGAATAGGTAGTTGTAAATTAGTTGTTCCTTGGAGTAGCTAACCCGTATATAGGGAAAAGCCAAGTTACCTTGAATATTGCAATTTTTCTGGTTTTGAAATTGTTATAGTTGATTTGAATTCACCATTGGGTGATTCACTTGTTTTGTGTTGTTATTATTGATATCATTTTGGTTAGATTTCTATTGAAACCTGATGAGATGAGGTTATTCCATCTCATGAATCATATAGGCACTTTCTAGAGATCACATGTCATGCATTCTTGTCATTCCATGTAGGGTGCATTACTAATTTCATGCTATTGTGATAGATGTTATGATAGATATTTATGTTGTTGTGATAGATTTCATGATATAAATAACCACTAATTTGATAGGGTATTGGTATATGTAAAGTTCCATTTGGATGAACGCCAATCTTTGGTCTCTGAGGTATTATGGGCCCTCTTGGATCAGAATTTGGCGGATCATGTATGGACTTTAATTGAATTCTATTAAGATATGATATGAATAAGGTTATCAAAGTTTGATTCGTAGGGAGTATGGGCTCTCACAGATTGGAACTTGGCATGCCTTATCCAAAATTTTAAGATTTTGGGGGTTTCGGAGAAGTTTCAAAGGCCTACTATCCGGAAACCCAAACAACACGGCGTGTGATTTTATGAACACACGCCATATGTTCTTATGTTCTATAAGAAAATGGATTTTCTTAAGTACATGTCGTGTACTGTATGTACATGTCGTTTAGTTGTTGACCATCTGACTTGACTATGTGAGCAGAGACATGGGGTTGATAAGCATTTGGTAGAACATGCCATGTACTAAGAGTACACGTTGTGCTGTGAAAGACCATGTATCTGGCTGTGTGACTAATGACACAAGTGGATGAAACTTGGGTTGTACACATAGTGTCTAGCTTATACACATCATGCTATAGTTGACCGTGAATTAGGCTGTGTGACTAAAGACATGGGTGGATGGAACTTACGTGGTACATGTTGTGTCTAGAGTGTGCATGCCATGTAGTGTTACACTAGGAGAGAACCATGTAGTTCTATCCATGTATAAGAATTTATACATGAGGGAATATTCAAGTACACGCCATATTTCAGAAGGAACACGTCGTGTGTATGGGGTGTTACACAACCAGGTTGGTAGAGATACACACCCATGTTAAAAGCTTATGAGAACACATTATGTAGTAGTTATACACGTCGTGTAACCCTTTTTCATACAACTTGAACGATTTACTTCTCCAGTTCTGTTCATGCACTTCTAAGTTTTAGTCCTTGACAACTTGAACTATGGTGTGCGCTTAACCTTGCAGATTCATTCCACCAAGATGTCCTCTGGTTATACGCCAGGTACAAGACGATGATCAGATACTAGAAATGGTAGATCATGGACTACCAGCAAATCATTCTATCGTGCCCGTCTTGGAACTAGCTGTTATACTAGACACAGGTGCTGATTCACAATTCTGTGAAGGCTTTTTTAGGATAATTTAGACTTTTAGGGAGCACCATATCCTACCCCAACTATGGAAAAGTTGACGCGGGTGTTCCAGCAGCAGTAGCCTCCCACTTTTTCAAGGGATGGAGGACCAAAGGCTACAGAGTCATGGTTAGAGTTCATGCTTTCTATCTTTGAGCATCTAGAGACACCTCCTAAGAGGAGGGTGAATATCAAGACTTAAATGCTATGTGATTCCTCCAAGAGATGGTGGGATGTTATCTCACAGGCAGGACATCATCAGGATATGGCTTGGGAAGAGTTTCAGAGGACCTTTTATGATTACTTCTACCCTAAGATTTTGAGGTCCGACCGAGCTTGAGAGTTCATGCATTGGGAGTAGGGTTCTCTTTCAGTTATGTATTACTCTTCTCACTTTATAGAGCTTCATCACTTCGTACTTTTTTTGGGAGGTGATGAGTTATCACTAGCTAGGAGATTTGAGGATGGTCTAAATTACGACATTCAATCATAGGTGAATGTTTTTAGGTTGACTTCGGTGACTGCTATAGTAAACTAGACGCTGATTACCAAGCACAATCTGAGGGATTTTGGAGCTACGAGCTAGGGTGGTTCAACAACTTGGGATAATAATCCTTATACCGATAGTATGAAGAGCTGTAAGGAGTTTACATGCGGAGGTTCTTCTAGTAGCAGGGATGTTTCTTCAGGTATCTAGGTGGTGTGCTACCAGTATGAAAGGAATGGGAATACGAGACCACAGTGTCTGAGAGACCCAATTGAGTGCTGATCTTGCTACAAGATAGGTCATCTTTAGCATTTTTGCAGGGTGTTCTCACCAGCAGCGGGTGAGAGGGGTTCGGTTATGACTCCACATTCAGGAGCAGGACCGCCAATTTCTCATTAGTCAGGGAACTGGAGTTCATCAGGCTGTTCAGGACGAGGAGGTGGTCGTGAATATAGTAGTTAGATGACAGGTTTTCAGTGATAGTAGGGTGGATCTACTCAGGGTAGTCAAGCAGGGGATCAGGGCTGTGATACATGTAAGACTTTTTTGATGGAGTAGACCCAGCAGGACCAGGATCCTATACCCTCTACATTTAGAGGTATTATTCTAGTTTCCTCAGTTTTATATTCTTATCTTTTTGATATAGGGGATTCCCATAGTTTTATATCTGTTAGTTTTTTGGATATCCTTGGGATCTGTATCTTTACTTCTGGTGATGTTGTGATGCTAGACACTCTGTTGGAGATTAGGACGGCTATTATACGTTAGTGCAAGGAGTGCCCTCTTGAGGTTGGTGGGTGTAACTTCTTATGGGACCTCTATTTCTTAGAGATGAAAGGATTTGATTTCATTCTTGGAATGGACTAGTTGGTATCCTTTCAAGCCTTTGTCGACTTCTATTGCCGCAGGGTGAGTTTCACATCACTATAGGGCAGATCTTTTCTACAAAAGGGAAAATGGAATGTTCAGGTGAGAAGATCTGGACCCGAGCATCATGGGTTGGGAGGAATTACACCCCAGATTCCTAGTTTATATCTAGATGACTAGGGGACTTCACATATGGAAATTCCTTTAGTGGTGGATCATTTTAGATGTGTCTTTACCGACTAGTTTTCTGGTTTACCTCTGGAGAGAGAGGTAGATTCCTCTATTGATCTTGTGATATGAGCGAAACCGGTGTCCATTCCTCCTTATAGGATGGATACACCAAAGTTATATAATCTCAAGAAGCAGTTAGAGGAGTTGTAGGCAAAGGGCTTCATCTGACCCTGTACTTCTCCTTGGGTTTTGCCTATCATTTTTGTGAAGAAGGCGAATGGTACCCTCATAATTTGTGTGGATTATTGGAAGTTAAACCAATTGGTGGTCAAGAACCGATATCCCTTACCAAGGATTGATGATCTTTTTTATTAACTTTGAGGAGCCCGGGTGCTCTCAAAGATTGAATTGATATCCAGTTACCATTAATTGCATGTTAGACCATCAGATATACCTCTTATAGCCTTTCGGAGCAGATATGTTCTATACGAGTATTTGGTTATGTCGTTCGGTCTCACAAATGTTCCAGCCATTTTTATATCACTGATGAACCGAGTGTTCCATCCTTACTTGAATTATTTTATGGTAGTCTTCGTGGATGATATCTTGGTATACTCTCACACTCGACATGACCATGCAATCCATCTTGAGATCATATTGAGTACACTGAGAGGGCATCAGTTATATGATAATCTCACAAAATGACACTTTTGGATGAATTAAATTCACTTCTTGGGTCATGTCATCTCAGAGACAGGAGTATCAGTATACCCAGAGAAAGTGAGAGCAGTGGTTTCCTGGGAGAAGCTAAAGAATGTCTTTGAGGTATGGAGTTTTCTATGGATCATGGGTTACTATAGATGCTTTATACAGGACTTTTCATGCTTAGTAGTGCCTTTGGAAATCCTGACTAAGATGGGTGTGAAGTACTTGTGGATAGATTCCTACAATTCAGCCTTTCAGGAGCTGAAAGGGAGATTGACTTCTACATCGATAATGATTTTTCTGGAACCGGGAAAGAGTTACACCATTTAATATGACACATAAAATATCGGGCTGGGAGCAGTGCTTATGTAGGGGAAGGATTCATTGTATACGGGACTCGGCAGTTGAGGCCACATGAGAGGAATTACCCAACGCACGATCTCGAGTTAGCTGCAATTGTGCATGCTTTGTGTTGTTGGAGATATTACTTAATGGGAGAGAATTTTATGGTATACACAGACCAAAAAAGCCTCAAGTATATCTTTACTCAGTGTGATCTGAATTTGAGACAGTGGATGTGGGTTGAGTACCTTCAGTCTTTTGACTTTGAGCTTGCCTACGCACTTGGGAAAGGAAATTCAGTGGCTGATGCGTTAAGAAGTAATCATAGAAGTTCCAAGCTTAATTATATCTTCATTCTTTACTCAACCTCAAGTATATCTTTAGTATTTTCCCTGCTCCAAATGCATGAACTCTCAGGCTCGATCATCCCTCAACGTCTTAGGGTAGAATTAATTATAGAAGTTTCTTTGAAACTCTTCCCAAGCCATATCCCAATAACGTCTTGCCTGTGAGATAAAATCTCACCATCTCTTGGAGGAATCACATAGAATGTATATCACATGCTTCACCCTCCTCTCAGGAGGCATCCTTAGATGATCTAAGATAGAAAGCATTTCCTCTAACCATGACTCTACAAATTCTGGTCCTCTGTCCCCTAAAAAAGTGAGAGGATGTTACTGCTGGAACACCCGCGTCAACTCTACCATAGACGGGGTAGGATGTGGTGCTTCCAGAAAAGTATGCATCATCCTCATAAATCCTTCACAAAACTGTGAATCATCACCTACATCTGGTATAACAGCTAGTGCCAATATGGGCACGATGGGAGGATCTGTTGGTAGTCCCTGATCTACCATTTTCGATGTCTGATCATCGCCCTATATCTGGTGTACAATCAGAGGAAATCTTGGTGGCATGACTCTGCAAGGTCAAGCGCATACCTCAGTTCAAGAATATCAAGGAATACAACTTAGAAGTGCAAGAATGGAACAGAAGAATGAAAGCATTCAAGTTTTACAAAAGAGGGTTACACAGTGTGTAGAACCATCACACAACATGTTCCCTTTAAGCCTTAACATGGGTGTGTACCTCTTCCAACCTGACCATGTAATAACTCATACACACAGTGTGTTCCTCATGTGACATAGTGTGTACTTGAATATTCCCACCTGCCCAAGTACTTCTACATAGATCGAACCACACGACTCTCCTGGTGTAACATTACACAGCGTGCTCACCTTAGACATGGTGTGTACCACGTAAGTTCCATCCACATGTGTCATTAGTCACATGGCCGGATACATGGTCGATTACTATATGGTGTGTATAATCTAGACACAACATGTACAACCCAATTTTTATCCACTCATGTCATTAGTCGCATGGACATATACATGGTCTTTTACAGCACGGCGTGTACTCCTAGTACACGGCGTGTTCTACCAAACGTTCATCAACCCTGTGTCTCTGCACGCATAGTCAGTCACACGACCAACCAGTACACGGCGTGTACATATGGTACACGGCGTGTACTTAAGAAAAGTCATTTATTCCAGAACAGAAGAATACATAGCATGTGTTCATAACATCACACGACGTGTTTTCTGAGTTTTCCAGACAGTAAGCCTCTGAAACTTCTCTGAAACCACAAAATCTTAAAATTTAGCCAAGGTATGCCAATTTCCAACCTGTGAGATCCCATACTCCCTAAAAATCAAAGTTTTGAAACCATATTCATTTTATATCTTAACAGAATTCAATTAAAGTTCAAACATGATCCACCAAATTCCGATCCAAGAGGGCCCATAACACCTCAAGGACCAAAGCTTGGCGTTCATCCAATGAAACTTTACATATACCAATACCTTATCAAAATAGCAGGTATTTTATCACAGCATCTATTACAACAGTATGCATATCTAACACAACACCTATCACAACAGCATGCAACCAATATTGCACCCTATATGGCATGACAAGAATGTGTGACATGTGATCTATAGCAAGTGCCTATATAATGCATGATATGGAATACATGCATCTCATCAGGTTGTAACAAAATATAACCACAATAATATCAATACTAACAACACAAAACAAGTGTGCCACCCAATGGTGAAATTGAATCAACTATAATAGTTCAAAATCCAAAAAATACAATTCAATTCGAGGTAATTTGGTTTTTCCCTGTACACAGGTTAGCTACTCCTGAGCACATCTTATTATAAACTACTTATTCCTTAATATCCCTGTCTATTGGCTCCAAATAGTAATGCAAAGCATAAAAGAAAGCCTTTTATACCACTTTGTAATTTCCCGAATCTGGGTGCCGCCTAAGGGTGCCCCGAACCCAGTTGGTCACATAACCTCAAGCGCATTTCCCCAAATGGAAAAGGTTACCGACTAGCAGCGAGGGACAAGGTGTGATAATGGGGAAACTATTCACTCATTGGCATGGTGTACACAGTGTAAAACAAATAATAAACAATAGCTGAAGTAGTAATACTATACAACTAAATTAGACAGTGGAAGAATGAAAGCAATAAAACAATTGAAGCCATGATGTATATATATGATGCATGTCACGTGTCTAGGAAACCAAACAAAACAGGTCACAATGCTGGAAATACAATACAATCCAAAAAAAGTAAAAAAGAAAGTAAACTCCAACAGCATTGCAAGTCTCAGCTTGGTCTCATTCTCTTCAGCTCCAACACACAGCAATCAAGTACCTTATGAAGAAGGGTGATTTCCCTTATCTATACCCGCAATCATATAATCTGTTTGGGTCCAAAAGCATGACCCAAACATGGTGTGAGATAAATCCCAGTAGGCAACCACCAAAAGATTTGTGCATAACTGTCAGTGAATATATATAGCAGGTAATATACAGAAATGAGACAATAAACTAAGAAGTACTCAAAAGTAAATAGTCCTCTAGTTTTCAATTACATTCATTTACTTTTATTCATCCTTTGAATCATGAATCTCAGGATCTAGCCTAAGCTCCATATCCTCCTATGTAATAGTAACAAAATAGATGTCTAAAAAGACCATCTAAACAATCAATTAAGACCGAGTCCAAGCTTGTACTTTGACTTGGCAGACTCGTCATAATCATTCAATCATTCATAAACAACCCTCTGGGAAATATCTCATGGTCTAACCCCTTTGGTTTAACATATCACCAATTCATTAAATAACGACCCTCTGGGAAGATCTTGCGGTCTAACCCCTTTGGTCTCATGTAGCACTAATCATTTACAACGACCACCCAGGCAGCTCTCATGGTTAATACCCCTAGGTCAACATGGAATCAATAAATTAGAAATGATCACCTGGATAGCTTTCACAGTCAATACCCTTGGGTCAACATAACATCAATAAATTATAAACAACCTCCTAGGTATCTCTCACAATCAATACCCCTGGGTCAAACATCTACACCAAGGCTAGTCTTGTGTAATACAGTGCACATATAATCTCAGAGCAGCTCATGTAATCTGAAACTACTACATGGCTAATCATTCACAAGCATATCACATGCATTTTATATGATCAATAAAATTTCATCATAATCAACCAAGGAATAGAAAACAAGAAAAACCTAATAGGCATTATAGACCAAATGACCATAACAATCAATCAAACCATAGAAAACAGGGTTAAAATCCAATTCAATCAATACCCCAAACGTGGGTATGTGGAAATTTTAGCATATATAATCAAAATACAAACAACGAAAAGCACAACCCACCTACCTCAATGTCGTACGATCAATATACTTGAACTTTGGTCCTTGAATCGTCCTAGGTCGGCGTAGATCTACAAAAGATGAAAAATAACCAACCTTGAATAACTCGCTCGAGAGAAGAAATTAGGAAGAAAGGCTCTGGGGGTTTTGAGAACTCACCAGTGGGATTCCAACGCACCCAACGACGTCTCAATCGGATCTCGGATGGAGAATTGGGAGGGCTTCGGAGTTCGTCGGCCCTTTCACTGTGCTCCTATATAAACCACTGCCAGAAGTAGGTGTTTCTAAGGATGAGATGCAACCCCTCTCTGATTTATCAAATAAAAAGAAAAGTACGCGGTGTGTTCATTAACAGTACACGTCGTGTATTAGCCTCAACCAACCCCAACTTAAGCAGGGCGGCCAAGTCATCACACGGCCATGCACTTGGCTGTTACACGGCCAGTACGCGGCTGTACGTGGCAACTAGGTACAAGGCGTGTACGTGGAAGTACACAACATGTACTCAAAAAAACTCCATTTCTTTATTTTTCCTTAAAAACACCCTGAAATCAAGATCCAAACCTGAAATAAAAATTCGGGTTCTTACACAAATGATATAGGATGTCGGGGGTGGAAACTCGTAGGACTTTGAAGCACCTTCTCATGGTGTACGCCCTTGGTAATATCCAGTAGGATGTTATGAGAATGAGACCCACCAGTAGGAAATCCACATTTATATGTGTCATAATATGTTCTTATCTATGGACGTGTGTATTGGTCCTTAGACTTTAAAATTGTTATTAATGAGTATTATGAGTTGCGTACTTTGATGTATTGATGAAAACTGTGACGACGGATGTTCGTGGAAAAGTATGGTACGTTGGCTACGTCATGAGTGATATTGCATTAATGAATAATGCGAGAAATGATGTGTCCCTTATTTTCTTTAACAAAAGTTGATATCTCAATCCCTTTGATGGAAATAATATAGCCTAAATAAATACATGGTTACAGTGTTTTATAGGAAAGTTCTATTTCTGTAAGGTCAAAGAAAGAGACATCGAGCACATAGGTTGATGGCACCGGTATGCAACCGGTTTGATTTGAGATATCATGATAAAGAGATTACATTACATAGTAAGCATCCGTATAAGGTATTATGTTGTTGCGTCATTAACTTTATTCTCTATGGGTGTCTTGATGTTTTATTAGAGGTTAATCTTTGAATTTAGGTTGTTTCACCTAATGTCACTGAGAAAGAGGCCTAGAGAGTCACACACTAAGTGTATCCAAAATCTTAGTTGAATAATATATTATTATTTATTATTTAATAAGTTGAATAAATATTATTCTCACATGTGGTTTAATAATTATTCATGTTTGTTTGATCGCATATATTCTGTTTTCAGTTATTTGAGAGAATATAATGTGAGAAAAATATTAAATAAATATATATTTTTCTATTTAGTGAATATAATATTTATTTATTTATTTATCGGAAAATAATGTAGTGGTATTTATTTAATAAATATATAGTCATTATTCAAGACCCGATAAATATTATGGAGGAATGACAGACCAAGTTTAATTGATACGGTGAGAAAATAATAAATATTGAATATATTTGATTGAATAATATTTAATTTTAATTTTCAAGTTAAACGTATGTCGAGAAATATTATTATTTGACATGGGGTTTTCGTTAGGATTAAATAAATAATTAAGGGAACTTGTGCAATTATTTTATTTTAACTCTAATGATATATAAACCCAGTTATGTTATTTTCTCATTAGAACAATTCATTTGTTTGGGTTGTGCACAACGGAATTGGAGAATTCTCTCAAACCCTTGAGATCTCTCTTCTCTAAGATCGCTTCCAAGAACAGAAAGCAATCTTCCTCCACCAAATCAAGAAGAATGCTTTGGAGGCAATTATTATAGCGATCAAAGGTAGATGACGCAAGCACAAGGATCTGTCGTGCTAGCACCTGGAGATTCCTTCAGCGATGTCTGGAGATTTGTAGAACACGTGTGGATCACCGCTAGAGAGAATCTTCACTGGATTCCTACAACGCAACAATGGTGCATCGTAGATCTGTTACCAAATCCATCAACGAAGAAATAATTTCATCAAGGTAATTCTTATTTAATTAAATTAATTATAAATAATATGTGATGACTCTCTCTCTGGTTCCGGCGTGATTCATGTAGTATACCTTCTTTGATTCAATTTTGTTGAACACGACATTTATCGTCATGTAGATATCATATTGATCATTGAACACGGTAAATGGAAAAGTTAGGCACCGCCCATCGCACACTTCTGCTGCGCCCAGAACCTATACTCATCCCAATAGTGAGTGATATCACCCTTTAAGGACACAACATGGTGAATTTCAATCACCAAGTGTGGCAATGGCCATCATAGCCTTCCCCATCCTCAGTGAACCATGACACCACATAACTACATGGGTTACACCCATTACAGTCATATAGAACCACACCAACAATCACATAACTAGAACCATCACATTACACACACTATGACATTATTCAAAAATCTTGATGCCCTCAAGAAATAACAAGCCAAGTACTAAGAATAGTCCACCAATACACATATAAGAATACCCATTGGAATCTCAAAATAACAACAGAAATAAAATGTGGTTCTATAATGAGTTGAGCACATGACCTTACCCATGAACACATATCACAAAATTCATATGTAGACTTATTACATAATAATGATCTAGGATCCTCCTACCAGTTTACAAACTAATTTGAACCTGGGAGAATAAAATTGAAAAGGCAAAGAAAAATCCATAAATTCGTGATTTATTTGAAACATGCCACAATGGTAAAAGAACAATATCAATGAACAAATGATATTGATGATCCTTATCGGTGGTGAATCCCTACAATAGGAAGCTCTTTGGTTGGAGAAGAGGGAATGAGAGGGAGGGACCAACATCGTCTCCAATACCCTAAATAACTGGAATATCCAGTTTACTCAAGATGATGCCACGTTTATAAAAAAAAGTGGTTGTTGGATTGAAATGTAGTATAAAAAATGCAGCTGTCAGAATTTTTACAAAAATCCATTTTTACCCTCTGCTGTTATTACTGCCATATATTTGTAATACATCATAACAAAATTAAAACATTAAAAAAATGTATCAAAAAACATAAAAAAACATATCAAAAAACAAAAACACTGAATAATAAAATGTTATTTAAAATTCTATAAAAACTCAATAAATTACAAAAAAATAATAACATATAAAAACGATGATATAAAAAAACAAAAAAAGCGTTGATACAAAACATAAACATATCAAATCCAAAAATTATATATAAAAAACATTGATATAAATTACTATTTAAAACGTATCAATTCATAAAAAATTTATAACATTGAAAAATATAAATTTCCTATAAATTGTTATTTTTAAAAATATATCAATTTTGTATTTCTTAAATAATATTGTAAACAACTATTAATCTTTGCAAGTTTAAAAAATATTTTTTATGAGAGAAATTAAAAATATGTACTTAAAAAAATGTAACAAAAAATTATTACATTTAAAAGTTAAATAAAAATATTGTTTGGAAATAATAAAAATTTCTCAAATAAAGAGAAACTCATTATTTTATAAATGTAAAACCATTTTTATGTTGTAATTTTTTAAAGGCATAAAAAGAATATATTTTATAATGGAACTAAAAATAAAAAATACCAATTTCAAGAAAAAATCACATTTTTATTTAAAGGGAAAAATGTCAACAAAGAATTTCCATTATAAAAAACAAAAAAATAATAAAAAATAAAAGGCGAAAATGTAAATTAAATTTTAATGAATGTATTTATATTAAATGAAATTACATATAATATGTGTTAAATTTTTTACATAAATTTTATAAAAATAATATAATTTACCATTTAAATATATATATATATATATATATATAATACATGAATAAAAATGTAAATAAAATGTACATATTTAGGAAGCTCCAGTGGAGGTTTCAGTGGAAGTTCCAGTGAAGGTTTCTATGGAAGTTCCAGTGGATTTTCTAGTTCTAGTGGAGGTTCTAGTGGAGGTTCCAGTGGAGGTTCTAGTAGAGGTTCTAGTGTAGGTTCCAGTGGACGTTCCAGTAGACGTTCTAGTGGAGGTTCCAGTAGACGTTCTAGTGGAGGTTCCAGTGGACGTTCCAGTGGAGGTTCCGGTGGAAGTTCCAGTAGAGGTTCCGGTGGAAGTTCCAGTGGAGGTTCTTGTGGAATTTCCAATTGAAGTTCCAATAGATGTTCCACAATACAACAAAAGCATATATTTATAAAACTATAGAATATATTAATAAAAATTAAATTTTAATAAATATATTTATATTAAATGCAATTATTTATAATTTATGTAATGTATTTTATTCAACATCTATACTAATAACAATTATAAATCCATTAAGAGGAAGTTCCAATGGAGGTTCCAGTTCCAGTGGAGGTTTCAATGAAGGTTCCAATGGATGTTTCAGTGGAGGTTCTGGTAGAGGTTCCTGGTTCTAGTAGAACTTCTAGTGGATGTTCCAATGGAGGTTCTAGCGGAGGTTCCAGTGAAGGTTCCAGTGGAGGTTCCAGTGGAATTTCCAATTGAAATTTCAATGGATGTTCCACAATACAACAAAAATATATATTTATAAAACTATAGAATATATTAATAAAAAATTAAATTTTAATAAACATATTTATATTAAATGCAGTTATATATAATATATGTAATATATTTTATTCAACATCTATACTAATAAAAATTATAAATCTAGTAAGAGGAAGTTTCAGTGGAGGTTCCAGTGGACGTTCCAGTGGAGGTTCCGGTGGAGGTTACAGGTTCTAATGAAACGTCAAGTGGATGTTCCAGTGGAGGTTTCAGTGGAAGTTCCAGTAGAGGTTCCACTAGAGGTTCCGCTAGAGGTTCCCGTGGAGGTTCCAGTGGAGGTTCCAGTGGAATTTCAAATTGAAGTTTCAATGTATGTTCCACAATACAACAAAAGTATATATTTATAAAAATTAAATTTTAATAAACATATTTATATTAAATGCAATTATATATAATATATGTAATATATTTTATTCAACATCTATACTAATAACAATTATAAATCTATTAAGAGGACGTTTCAGTGGAGGTTCCAGTGGAGGTTCCAGTGGAGGTTCCAATGGATGTTTCAGTGGAGGTTCCAGGTTCCAGTAGAAGTTCGAGTGAAAGTTCCAGTGGAGGTTCCAGTGGAGGTTTCAATGGAGGTTCCAGTGGAGGTTCCAGTGGACCTTCCAATGGAGGTTCCAGTAGACGTTCTAGTGGAATTTTCAAATGAACTTTCAATGAATGTTCCACAATACAACAAAAGTATATATTTATAAAACTATAGAATATATTAATAAAAATTAAATTTTAATAAACATATTTACATTAAATGCAATTATATATAATATATGTAATATATTTTATTCAACATCTATACTAATAACAATTATAAATTTATTAATAAGAAGTTTCAGTGGAACTTAAAAAACAAATATTTCTTATACGTTTAAAAAAGTTGCATGTCTTTAAAAATATTAAAGAAAATTTATTAGTTTCAATCAAATAATTTAAAAAAACTGTTTTTTAAAGATAAATTATTATCTTTCGTAAATGTCATAAAAACTTTTTTTACACAAAAAATTCATTTCATTTGCAATAATAATTGTATTTACAATACAATAAACTCAATATTCTTTTACGCATTTAAAATAAATACCGACTTTAATGATATCAAATAAAATCGTTTAATTTTCTCCTAAATGATTAAAAATCAATTTTTATCCCATATTTTTTAGTTTTTTTTAAAAACGTAATGTTGTTTTTTAAACAAAAAAAATCTTTTAATTAAAATGTAATTAACACGTTAATATTTAAAATGTTTTTAAAAAACGCACACACTTAGAAATATTAACTAAAATATGTTGACTTTATTCAAATAATAAAAAAATTGAAAACACGTATTATTTGGTCAAGTTTAAGAGGTGCGTAATATTTTTTTATATTGGACAAATATAATTTCATTTACAAATATCTTCGATTTAAAATATATCACAATTCTTATTATTTCTTTAATATATAATATAATATTATTTACTGAAAATAAGGAATTTTGTTGATCGGAGATAGGGAGATCATCTGCGCAAGACCAATATACCCTTCATTTCGTTTCCTTACCTAGTCGCGCCATTTGAAAAAAATACCACCTGTCATCATCTCAACGCGTTATCGGAAGATCCATTATTTTGTGGGATTGGAAACGATAACGCGCATGATCGGGAGAGTATGGAAACTCTTCTAAAACGAGGGTGAGAACACATTTTATATCTTTTAACTTTTAATATCATTTAATTAAAACTAAATAAAAACCATTATGATGAAATACCCCAATGTCGTGAGCTATAATCTGAAACCTAGTCCCACCAAGGGAGGTTCAATCCAGGGCGGCGATTCGTTGATGGGTCTGAATGGCAAGCACAGATGGAGGTTTCCTCTTCACCGATCATCTTCATCGTCAGCGGGGGCGGGGAAGTCACCAGCAGCGGAGCCCCCGAAGGAGCTGCTGTGCCCCCTCTCCGGGTCGTTGATGGCTGACCCCGTCGTCGTCTCCTCCGGCCAGACCTTCGAGCGCGTGTTCGTTCAGGCCTGCCTGGACTTAGGGCTCTCGCCGCGCCTCTCCGATGGATCCGCGCTCGATTTCTCGACGGTGATCCCCAACATAGCCCTCAGATCGACGGTCATCAGGTGGTGCCGAGATTCCGGGGTGGAGTACCCGAAATCACCGGATTACCCCTACGCAGAGAAGCTCCTTCGTACGATGGTGCCGGCGCCGGGAGGGAAGAGCAGCGGGGACGCCGCCAGAACCGAAAGGAGGGTTGAGGGAATTAGGGTTTCAGAGGCGGAGCTGCTGCAGGGGGTGACGGAGAAGCCTCCGGTTCTGATGTCGCACGCGGCGACGGAATTGAATCACCGCCGGCGGAGCAGCCAATTCGATTCGAGCTCCGATGAGTCTGTAATTATCGGGAGCCCCGCGACTCCGCTGCCGCTGGCGACGCGGCCGTCGTGCTACTCTTCCACGTCGTCGTCCTCGGACATCGTCGCAGACGAAACCCCGACGCTTAACCCTAGCTCGTTGGAAGAGGAGAAGATCCTTGCTAAGCTGAGGCACCAGGACGTTTTCGCACAAGAACAGGGCGCGATTTCCCTGAGGAAGATCACGAGAACGGGCGAAGAAATTAGGGTTTCGCTCTGCACCCCTCGGCTGCTGCTGGCACTCAAGCCGCTGCTAAGCTCGCGATACGCCGTCCTGCAGACCAACGCCGTCGCGGCATTGGTGAACCTCTCGCTGGAGAAGATGAACAAAGTGAAGATCGTGCGGTCGGGGATCGTTCCCCTGCTGATCGATCTTTTGAAGGGGGGCTGCGACGAATCGCAGGAGCACGCGGCCGGCGCGTTGTTCAGCTTGGCCCTGGAAGACGATAACAAAACCGCGCTCGGCGTCTTGGGGGCTCTTCAGCCGCTCCTCCACGCCCTCAGATCGGATAGCGAGCGGACCCGCCACGACGCCGCCCTGGCGCTGTACCACCTCTCCCTCGTCCAGAGCAACCGGATGAAGCTCGTGAAGCTCGGCGCTGTCCCGACGCTGCTGGCCATCGCCGCGGGGTCGGGAGCCATGGCGGGGCGCGTGCTGCTGACGCTGTGCAATCTGGCGGCGTGCCCCGACGGCCGGTCGGCGATGCTGGACGCCAACGCGGTGGAGCTTCTGGTGGTGATGCTGAGGGAGGGCGCCGGCGCCGGGGAGTCGGAGCCGGCGGGGAGGGCGGCGGCGTTGGATAACTGCGTGGCGGCGCTGTACTCGCTGAGCCATGGGAGCATGAGGTTCAAGGGGCTGGCGAAGGAGGCGAGGGCGGCGGAGGTGCTGAGGGAGGTGGAGGAGAGGGGCAGCGGGAGTTCGAGGGAAAAGGCGAAGCGGATGCTGCAGCTGCTGAAGGGGCGGGACCTGACGGCCGATTTCGACGGCGTACTGGAATCTGCCGCCGTGGGTCGGGCCGCCGGCGGCGGTGGTGCCAGGTCTTCTGAGTTTTGATGTGTATCTGTTCATGTGGGATTTGTTTTCCTGCCCCCGATTTTTGTGAATCTGAATAGTTAGGTTCCGTTTTTTTTTTTTTTTGAACTTTATGCAATTGGATTGTATTTTTTTGTTATTAATCAAAATATCTTAACGAGGCTTAAAAAAAAATCCCACCAAAACTTAATCCATCATTTCCTCATCAACCCCTTTGACAACTCAAATCATTTCAAAGTACATAAGGTCCTGGATAAACATAGGTTCTAAAATTCAATCCTAGCATGAGATGGGTAGGACGTGTGAGTCATTGAGTTGTGCATGTCACGATGTTATAATAACATGGATGTTTTGTCACAATCCGTTCGAGAGGGACCCGTGCCATGACTCCCCAAATCCATCTCCAATAAATCAATGGTTGAAGACTAGCATTGATAAGACATATCATTGACATGAGAGACCTTAACTTAAGTAGCGCACACACACATCTTCAAACCTATACAAATATTGAAATGTAAAAACAACTGAACAACTGTGCATGCATACATCTAAATCTCGTAACCAGAGTACAACATGAAGTAAAAGAAAATAAACAATGCCAAAAACAATCACACAACAAAGAGTCTGCAACATAGGTCCAACCTGAAAGTAAGTACTGGGACTGTTGTTAAAAAGTCACAGGAACACACATCGATCTGCCCTCACTCAGCACTGTCTTGTCCTGATCCGCCTATGACTCTGTCAAAAGGTCGATTGTCCACACAAGACACGATACGTGCAGACAAAACCCATGCTGGGGTGTTATAACAATACTCAGTAGAACACCTCGAAACCACAAAGTATACAACAAGAATACAGTCAGCTCTACATAGATATATGCTTACATCACATATAACAAGAATAATCAGATATACTCAAACAAAGACACACAGTCTAGAGGTAAGTCACAACCATAGTACACCGCCCAAGGATTCGAGCTCAAACATTCCACAAAGCACTCATTCAGGAAAACACACCCCTTGAGTCTGATAGCACTGATAACGTCAGTCCGAGAGGTACTGCTCATCGGCTCTTATCATGAGAAAGAACACGCTGATAGTTCAAAGAGAATACAATACACGAATGACGATCACTGTCAAAGCCATGAGATGATACCAACAACTCAATCTAGATTAACCCGCTAAGTAGAGGATCGACGCCCACATAGTGTTGGTCACGTTGATACCAAGAACTCCACTTAGGGCATGAAGATGAATAGATGATCTCGCTCCGGGCCTCTCAAAGGGATTCTAATGACTATATCCAAGACGTCCTGGTAAAGGGGTCGTAGTCCTAGGAGCGAGAGACGATTCCATATCAACCTTCAGGGAAAGGATAGGGGGAACATAACCTAATGAAAGTTGTCCAAGATACGAAGGACAAGAGATCCAAGCCATGTATAAAAGAGTACATGACGTGTAGTACAGATCACATACCGTGTTCCTTGACCGCAGGTCTTGCCTGTGTAAACGAACCATGCCATTAAGTCATGTCTGTGTAGTACTACACGACCTGTAGGCTGCCCTTGTAGTCTACCTGTGTTCCAATACATGGCTCTAACCTGTATACGTTTCCCGTGTATTAGTACACGACTTAGCCCGTGTACCTGGTCCAGGCCGTGTCCGTGTGGGGGAGTACACGCCATGCTCCAACCGGTGTCTGTGTACTTCCCAAAGTACACGCTGAGTCACCCAAGAGAGGCCACACGCCGTGTGACAAGGGTCACACGCCACGTGACACTTAACTTTTTACTAAAACCCTAGTTGCCGCAAGGGGCCCCATACGGCTTGTAGATCCGACTTACAAACCTTGTAGCATGAGATTTTCCAGAATCCCAGATCTGCTTCCCATTCGTTCCAGTGCCTATGACCTCCAATCCGGTGATCGTTTCACCACAAGACTGAAGATCACAACTTTTCTGAATGTCACTGTCAACAAACAACAGGTTCCGCCATCATATCTTCTTGGAAAACGAATCAAATCGTCATTCTTCATTGTGCGTTGAAGAATGAAAAATTGGGTATCCCCTGTCATCTAAATTGCTCTGTCACTGTCATCACACCTCTGTCATGTTGTGTCGATCCCAAATCTACGATTTTGGATCGTTGCGCCAAGAAACAGGTGTGCAACGATCGATTGGTCAGGATTTGTCGAGCCGCGATCCTAACAAAGAATGTATGCGAAGAACGATGAATGGGGGGACAAAAGCACAAGAATAGATTGCAGGAACAAACCTCGATGAATGTTCGTGTTGATCTCAATCCGTTGTCATTAGAACAACAATCGAAATAATCAAATAAAAAAATATTCTCCTGTCAAAACCCTGAAAATAATCTCATCCTGCAAGATGATTGAACCGCAGATCAATCTATTCGTTGATTGATTCACATTCATTATAGAATTGAAGAACATGGAAGAAACAAATCAAAACACACACCCTACCTCGATTTGGATTGATCGCTGAAGAAGAATGGGGTTGCGCCATTATCGTTGGCGAGATCCTCTGATTCTTATGTGCGTCGATCGTCGATCCACGGTCTCGTCGTCATTCGCCTGAGAGAATTCTACAAAGCTCCCTCCAAAGACCCTCTAATGGTTACAGGGTTTATGCGGATAACCCTGAATTTCCAACATAAAAATCTATTTGAAGATTATTAATCACTGCATCAACACAAATGAAATAAAATAAATTTATTAAATAATTTTATTCATTCTCGCGACCATGATGACTTTTCCACAAACGACTTGCGCTGACTAATATTAAGTCATGCCTAGGGTAAATCTCACATTTTGAACTCAATAATGCCCTCAGATTTCTGATCTAAGAACATGTTTAGAAGTTATTACATTTTTTAGGAAAACTACCCGTACGTGCTATTTAATATATTTAATATATTTCAAACATTTATTCTGAGCATACTGGGTCTCGGAATTGCATGGCGTCTCAGCACCTGCTCTCGAAAATATTCCATATAATATTAAAATATAATACATGTAAAATTTGAGAAATTACATTTTCCCCACCTTGGGGCTTTACGTCCCCGAAAAGCCAAAACAAGAGCTACTAAAAAGATGTGGGTACTGAGCACGAATTTGAGCCTCCCACTCTCATATGATCTCTTGGAAATTCCCATGCTTCCACCAGACACACATTAAAGGAATTGATCACCCACCACCACTACAAATATGACTTTTATCAGCGCTAAAAATGGCCATTAACAGCGCTAGAAAAAGCGCTATTAATGTCGGTGAAGATAGGGGGGGGGGGTCCCTTTTATCAGCGCTCAAAAAAGCACTGATAAAGACCCCTTTTATCAACGCTAAAAAAAAGCGCTGATAAAAGGGGTCTTTTATCAGCGCTAAAACGAAGCGCTGATAAAATGGTCTTTTATCAGCGCTTTCTTTTTAGCGCTGATAAAAGACCACTTTTATCAGCGCTGATAAAATTAAAAAAATACTGCCAATCTCGGGGGGGGGGGGGTTTACAGCACTTGAGCCCCCCTTTATCAGCGCTTTCCCGCACCTCCAGCGCCCACCCGCACCACCTAAACCCTTTATCAGCGCTAGCCCTTTAAATCAACCTTGCGCGCGCACCCATGCCTCCACCCGAATTTGATCTTGAGACCTCCTCCCTGTGCACCTAAAGCCTTTGCCACTACCCTATATTGATTTGTTCTCTTATTCATGATATATCTATTTATTTATATATATATATTTAGTTATATTTATTCGTATAGTAATATATATTTATATTAATATATATAGTTATATTTATATATATATATAGTTATATTAATATATATATATAGTTATATTAATATATACATATAGTTATATTAATATATATATAGTTATATTAATATATGTATAATTATATTAATATATAGTAGTTATATAAATATTCATATATTGGCATTTTAAATAAAATGGATATTATTTATTATTTAGATAAAGCTAATATATTTTATATGTAAATATGTTTAATTATTTATTTAAAAAATTTAATTTTTAGGTGTGAATATATAAAAAATATGTACATATAGTTATATATTTGATTATAAATAGCAGTGCATTATAAAAAAGGATAAAATTTCAACGACATAATATCAATATTAATGTAATACCTTGGAATAAATTCAGTCCCCACAAAAAAAATCCAATAATATCCCCTTAAACGAGGCTGAAAATCCACAAAATGTTAAAAAATCTGGGTACCCCGACTAAAAACTCAGTTTTGGAGGCCTTATGGACCTCTTTTGGCCTTGAAAAATTCTTGACTTGGGTCCCCCAAGGTCACAATGACGTAGAGATTGTCGTAGGCTTCGATTTGATATGTGGTAGAGCTCAAACGGACACCCGGATCAAAAGTTATGGCCGTTTGAAGTTCGAGTTGCGTTTTCAACATATTTTGGATCTTTTTTTAATTTTTTTAATTTTTTAGTCTTCAAATTGTTATTAAATGACTATTACTCCATAATAATTAACAAATTATTAATTAAAAATATTTTTTACATTTTTTAAGAAGCCATTTTCACTAAATATCTTATATATTAAGTATAATAAGTGTAAATGTACATTTATACTTATCTAAAATATATTTAAAAATTCTATATTATATTTATATCAATATAACTATATAACTATATTTATATATTAATTTTTTTTTTAATTTTTTTTGAAGTCGACCCTTTATCAGCGCTACTAAACAAGCACTGATAAAGGGGGTCCCTTTATCAGTGCTTTTTCGTTAGCGCTGATAAAGGGGTGGCGCTGGCCTTGCCCAGTTTTGTGGTAGTGCACGAATGATCCTCTCTGGCTGATCCTCGATCTCCATCAGGTACTTAGTAAATATCACTCCATCCTCGATGTCCATCTTGCCCCAGTCAATAACATGTGATGGGTTATGCATGTACCTCCTCAATTGCGACTCGTGGAAGATGTCATGTACCCAATCTAACTGCAGAGGCAGAGCTAAGCAGTATGCCACCTTTCCAACTCTATAGAGTATCTGGAAAGGGCCAATGAATCTCGAAGATAACTTTTCACCCATGCTAAATCTTTGTAGCCCATGTCGAGGTGAAACTCAAAGGAACACATGGTCTCCTTCCTCGAACTTCAAAGGCCTTCATCGCCTTTCAGCATAAGATTTCTGACGGCTCTGTGCAGTCTTCATCCACTCCTGGATGATTTGCACCTTCTCTGTAGTAGCTTGCACCAACTCTGGACCCATGAGTGCTGACTCTCTTGGGTCAGTCCAGCAAAATGTTGACCTACAGGGTTGCCCGTACAAAGCCTCAAATAGTTCCATACCAATGATGGAATGGTAGATGTTGTTGTACACAAACTCTACCAGTGGTATGTGATCCTCCCAACTATGAACAAAATATAACATGAAAGCTCACAACATGTCCCCAAGAACCTGAATGGTCTTCTCAGTATGACTGTCAGTTTGGGGGTGGAACATTGTTCTCAAGCGTAACAGGGTACCAAACGCCTCCTATAACCCCTTCCACAACTGGGATGTAAAGCGAGCATCATGATCAGAAAAAATCACTGATGGGACTCCATGGAGTCAAGCTATCTCCTGCACATAGAGGCATCCAACAATTTCTATTGAACCTTGCTCTCATATAGCTAAGAAGTGGTATAACTTGGTGAGTCGGTCTACGATCACCTAGATTCCATCATGTCCCCTAGATGTACGTGACTAGACCTTCAATAATTCTATAGATATCCCATCCCACTTACACTCTAGAACCTCAAGGGGTTGTGCCAAACCCACTGCTTGAACTTGGTGTTTTCCCAACGGTACTATAGCAACAATTTGAGGAAATCGTTGCTGTAGTGTAAAAGAAGCAACATTTGCCAACAATTTGAACATACCGTTGGCAATGTGTATATATTCCTAAGATTTCCCAATGGTTTTCTAAAACCGTTGGAAAAAACCTATTTTCTCTAAGGTATACCAACGGTTTTGATAAACCGTTGGTAAAGGGAAGCTTTCCCAACGATTTTTAAAAACCACTGGGAATGTTTTCCACCAAATAGCCAGCGCCCCATCTCCCAGTAGGTCTGATTGAAGACCTAATCCAGACCTCCTCCCGACGTATTCTCGGTCGCGAAACACCTTCTAGCTGAAGATCCTTCTTCAATCAAACAATTTTTTATTTCTACACTTCAAATTAGTAAGTGTTACCTTAGTTTTAGTGTTCTTACTCTTTTTATTTTATGTTTTATGTTTTGATTTTGGATAAATTAGAGTTATTGATGTTGGAGTACGAAACCCTTTGTTTGTTTTATGTTTTTTTGTTCTAAACTTCATACATCATAAATGGTCTGTTTAGTGGGGTTTGTTTAGTGCAGGGGGTAAAGGGTTTGTTTTATGTTTTTTGTTTAGTGGGGTAAAGGGTTTGTTTTATTTTTGTTTTATGTTTTTTGTTTAGTGGGGTAAAGGGTTTGTTTTATTTTGTTTTTTGTTTTTTGTTTAGTGGGGCTTTATGTTTTTTGTTTAGTGAAATGGCTAATGCATGATAGTTTGGATTTTTTAATGAATAAAATGATTTTAAATAAAAATACCCTAAGGGGGGCTACAGGAGGGGTAAGGGGGCTATCCAGGTGTGGGGGGATATCCAGGTGGGGTGTGGGTTGTCCAGGGGGTAGGGGGGCTGCAGGGGGGTGGGTGGGTGGGTGGGGGGGGGGGGTATATGGGTGTGGGGGAGGGGGTATGGACTGCCCCAAGGAGGGGGTGTGGGCTGTCCAGGGGGGTCAGGGTGGGGTGTCCAGGTGGGGGAGGGGGGTGTGGGGTGTCCAGGGAGGGGGGTGGGGTGTCCAGGTGAGGGGGGGGGGGCTGTAGGGGAGGGGGGTGTGGGCTGTGGTGGGGGGGGGGGGGCTATCCAGGTGGGGGGGGGGGGGCTGCAGGGGGGGTGGCCTGTCTAGGGAGGGGGTGGGCTGTCCTGGTGGGGGGGGGGGGATATCCAGGTGGGGGAGGGGGTTATGGGCTGTCCAGTGGGGGAGTGTGGGTTGTCTAGGTGGGGGGGGGGGGGCTGTCCAGGGGGGCTTCGGGGGGGGGGGGGCTGGAGGGGAGGGGGGTGTGGGCTGTCCAGGGAGGGGG